>OX244259.1:40225000-40850000 GCA_945867215.1 Epinotia demarniana
CTTTCATTGATTTACATACTGTTTGGCTCGCCTGCGTTTCCCTAGCCTCGCTTGAGTTTCCCTTATTATTTCAATAAAATTCGTGTTGTAAAAAGCGTATTTTTTAATTTTCTAACAAGGTAATGTGACGTAATTTTCTTGGTTCTATTTGTCATTTAAACTAAATTATGAATAGAAAATTAAAACTAGCTAATAAGGGTTCATATGAGTGACAACACATTGTACATACCGCCCACCAAGTAGGTACGCATAACGGACTTTCACACCGCCCACCGTGAGCATACAACGTAACCGTATAGGTACTTTAGATTTGTAAATCAATCAAGGAAGCTACTGTGTATTATATGGATTATTGGTTTTTGTAAGACTGGGAGAGGGCCGTCCCTCTCTGTATTGCCGTCTCCCTCGCTTCAGCGACTGAATTAGGGAAGGGGAATCTAATAAACGCTTTAATAAGCAGTACTTACATATAGGAAAAGAAACCTTAGTATCCTCTTGTGTGTCAATATGTACAGCACGTTGCCGGTCTCGGGGTCGATGACCGGCAGCCTGTGGATGCGGTTGGAGATGAGGATGCGTATGGCTTCGTACAGCGACGAGTCCGGCCCGATCGACACCAGGGACGAGCCCTTCAGGACCTCTGCAGACAAAAGGTGCACTTGGAGTCCTACAGTCGAACTTTTAATTGGCTGAACACCGTGATACATTGTCGCGTTCACCCGTTTGACAACTTCAGGTGGCAGTTAATACATCAAGTTAAAGCGATACGGTACGAAATGGTGGGGCGGGAGTTCTACCCTTGTGGATTTGACATTACATGGAGTTTCGCTGTTTGAGGAAAACGTACGGGTAGTGTATCGATGGTCACGACCAAAGATTTTTCATCTAACTAATTTAGAGGCTCAAAATAACGCTTATCCGAATATTTTTGTAGCTCCTCCTACAACTACAAAAATATTCGTAGAAGCGTTATATTGTGCCTCTGTACCTACGTACAGAACTAAATTAATAACACTGCAGCTAATATGTTTTTCCTCAAACATGCAATGAAATATTGTCGTTGTGCTCTTCATAATGGGCTTCGAAAGGTCACGTTTCAGGAGCAGCGAGACGTGAGATCCGTAATGGCATTTCATACAAAATTGGAGGCCTCATCTTGCAGGCCTTATTTAATTTTCATTCCACAATTTGTGGCTCAACATGAAAATTAAAGTTTGAATTCTTGGAGTTTTCTTTATTTATTTCATTGCATGTTTGAGAAATGCACTATATATACCTCGGCGTGAAAAGGGGTTGCCAGCCTCATAACTATCCGGCTTCGCTACGCTCGGCCGTCTATAGATATAAACTCGGCTGGCAACTCCTTTGTTCCCGGCCTCTGTAGTAATTTACTATTTTATCTTGTTTAAGGTAACAATATCACTGTTTAACCCGTGTACGTGTTGGTTTTCGATATTCTACAAGAAATCTCCTTATGCCATTGCGCCTAAGGTAGGGACGAACTAATTTAACACTATACAATTTTCTTCGTTGCCATTTCTTTTTACTAATTTAAAAATTATAAACATTACCGGGCGCCCGGCAACCCGGCCTTATCCTATGCTCCAGACACCGGAATCCCGTATCGTTTACAGCTGCTCTTTACTGATATCGTGGCAGTGTTATTTACGGAATATCAGACTATTACGAAATAGGAATAGAAAATGTTCAGCAAGTAACTGTTTATTGTAAGTAATTTGCACTAAAGGGTTTGCACTGAGCTTAATGTCACGGAGTTAGCCAGCGGACACATTCCGTGACGCTGATTTTCAGTGAAGCCAGATAATATTTTTCTATTTCTACCTTTTCTGCCTTTAGTCTAGGCATTTTATTTAAGTAGGAACAAAAACCCTCACGTCAGTTTGTCACTTTGCACATAAATCATGCACGTGTATCGGCTATTTCTGTTTACCTTTTAAAAGCGTGATAATTATATTGTCAATACACACTCAATTACGCGTTAACCTTGGCATTAAAACGTCTAATTCGATTCTAATACTTCTTTCGATTTTTCATGACACTACACAGAACTGAGGGCATGGTCTGGGCTACAAAAAGTGGGTTAATTAGTCATATGATGAATCCAATTAACCAGCTGTAGTGTATCTCACACTACGTCTTTATTTCTAGGCATGTTTTGGATATAAACCGCAAAAACGCATTTAAAATAGACACCACCTATGGCAGGCTATTCAATAAAAATATATATTATGCTTGAACGGTTTACAATATGGCGCAACAAAAATACAAAGTATATGGCCAAGAATGGGGAAAATATACCTTCAGCCTCAGCTATTATTGTGGCCTGAATTCCAATCCTTAACAGGCTCAGCAGATAGGGAAGAAACTATTTAGAGACCAGATAGCACTTCTGTGGCGATAACTATATCCCATCAAAAACATTCTGTAAAAAACTAGCCAAGTCTCGATGGAGCTGCTTGTTTATCTCTAAAAAGTAATGAAATCTAGACAAAGTCGTACCAAGTCTCAGGCATTCTTATTATTCTTTATTTGCTTACTAAATAAAATTCTGCAACTTGGCAATCACACAAATTTATTGCATTTAATATTATCATTGCATTTATGGATACCTAAAACTATGTAGTATTGTATAATTGCCAAATCACAAAATTTTATTTAGTTAGCAAATAAAGAATAATAAGAATGCCTGAGACTAGGTACGACTTTGTCTAGATTTCATTACTTTTTAGAGATAAACAAGCAGTTCCATCGAGACTTGGCTAGTTTTTTACAGAATGTTTTTGATGGGATTTCACTTCTTTTTGTAGAAACGTGGGCTTAATGAAGAAGAATAAGAATGCCTGAGATTTGGCACGACTTTGTCTAGATTTCATTACTTTTTAGAGATAAACAAGCAGCTCCATCGAGACTTGGCTAGTTTCTTACAGAATGTTTTTGATGGGATTTCACTTCTTTTTGTAGAAACGTGGGCTTATTAAAGAATAATTTGAATGTCTGAGACTTGGCACGATTTTGTCTAATAGTTCGGTTGGGCTCTTGTGTTTTCTAACCAGGGTCACCAGGTAGGTACTCCAGATCTTCGATTATCCTAGTTTTTACAGTTTTCCCTTTATGTTTTAACTCTGAACCAAATTTCAGCTCTCTGAGTTTATGGGAAGTACTAGTTCTATTTTTATGATCATGGGTGAGTGAGTGTCATAAATGCGAAACTTTGCTTTCGCTTAACTTCGGAACTAAATGACCTACAGACTTAAAATTTTGGATTTTAACTATGTGATTATAGCTTACTGGATGACGAAAATTTCTGCGTTCTGGTCTTATCCAGAGGTTCTCAAATAGGGGCCTGAAAATGCGGCGAAATGGTTCCAGTAAAGGATTGTACGGCAGTGCCTGCTTGGCGCTCGACTTGGCGGGGGCACTGCCGTGCCCCCAGATGTGTAAAAAACCACCAGTCATGTGATTGGTGGATCTCGACAGCTGTTGACAAATATAGTTCTCGCCACCGTACCACTAAAAGAAGAAGAGAAACACGTCTACTGCAAGACATATGCCGACCCCAAAAAGTACAACGATGACACACCGCATCGCATTCAGCCGACTCCCGCGACCTTTGCCAAACGGTTGTACGTGAAGTGTGCCCCGCCTACTGGCTCTTAAGTTTAAGGAAGCACAAAGTATGGTCACATACGTCTCCAGGTCTCGAGTCGGTGCTCCTCGAGCTCCTCCATGGCGACGTCGGGGCTGGTGTAGTACATCTGCAGGATCTTGATGAAGTCCGTGATGGTCAGCATGCCGATGAACTTCTGCTGCTGCGAGTCCCATAGCGGAGCCGCGCGCACGCCTGCGTCATCAACACACATCTCATTAGGTAAATGGGGGACCGTTTTTCGCATACGCCATTTTTGATTGCAATTATTGGGAACAGGAATTATACTATATAATAATCAGGCGCAGGTCACTCCGCGATTTACGTTCATCGCTACAAGTACATGCCGGTTTCCCAACGTTGGGGCACCGGCATGTACTACATAAATCTTAATGTTTTGGCTGAGAAAAAAGCGCCTTTTGTAAAGATCAAAGTAGTGTCCCTTTTGTACTTGTACTATTATCTATTCTGTGATTATGTTGATGCGTAAGCGCTTTTGGATAAGTCATGACTCATGAGAGCCTTGAGCATCGTTGCTTCATTTACAGGATGATCTCCAAACAATTTCCAATCTTAATATTAATTCCCGACTATAAAACAGAGGGGACTAAAAAGGAGATTTCAGAAAGAACCCTCTATTTTATAATTGCATTGTGTTCAGTATTGATCTATATTCAGGTATCAATATGTGATCGTAGTTTTAATTAACTAGCTACAATTAATAAAAAAGCCACAAAGTCTAACGTTGGACTGACCACCTCAGTAAGAAACAATACGTAGGTAGGTACAACCGACGTTATTATGCAAAGGCGTCCAATGGGTTTTTGAGCGGGATTTTAGTTTCCTAACTTCAGCTATGAATATAATAGAAACTTCAGAATACTCAGGTGCCAGCACATTATTAAAACGCGACGCGACCCGATGAAACGCGATGCGTGTTGAGTCGAAGCAAATTGTATTATTTTCTATGACCAGAATCACACTATGAACATGCGACGCGACGGCATGCGCATGTTCATAGTGTAGTTCTGGTCATGGAAAATAATACAATTTGATTCGACTCAACACGCGTCGCGTTTCATCGGGTCGCGTGGCGTTTTAATAATGTGTACCGGGCTATAATTATGTTGATTCAAGTGTAACGTGGAACGATAAACACCTGTATCCAAGTGAATATGAATCCGTATTGTTTCTTATGAAGGTTCGTGGTCCGCCGCAGCACAACAACTGTAGCAACACAAAACAACTACCATTACTTAACTGTTATAGCTTTCGCCAGCATTCGCGAAGCAGTTACGCAATAGCTTCGATCTTGGACCGATTAATATCTAATAGTTTATGCCCATGAATATAATATAAATTGATCGTGTAGTATGACATACACTTGACGATGGAACAGGTCACCCGGAGCGGAATTAGCAGAGTGACATTCGTATTAGCAGAAGGAAATATTCGCTCAGCATTTTAAGTAGGATTAGATTGTGTTGTATGCATTTAATGTCATCATCTTAATAACTTCACCTCCTTTCATACATTGGTGATAAGTATTTAAATCATTTGTAATCAGCATATTGTAACCATTATTGTATTCAAACTAGCAGAATGTCAGTATGGCACGTAATCTTGGATGATACATTCAATAATAATTATTGCTGATAACATAAAAGTGGAATATTCCATTGGAAGGTACAGGTGTGGTGAAAAACGATTTACACATGCCAAGCGAAAATAAATCTTAGGTTAATGGATATTAACCGGATATTAATAAAGACTCCGGACTAGCTTATTTTCATTACTCAATGATTAAAAATTTGTATTGTTCTTATTGACGAACAAATAATATTGTTAACCATCTCCAATCCATCTCTGTTCCTGCTACATGTTAATGTATGATGATTGTATTTGTAAACAATGCCAGCTTTTATTAAATACTTAGCAGTGACCAATCGCGAGCTACTTAATTGTATGGGTATTGATAATACTATATTTCTCTCATAAACAAGTTTATTTGAGAGGGCAAGGAGTAGTTGTCAACTAGTGCTTGACTAATGGACAAATACTTCTGATACCTTGTTGGCCTTGTTGCTCACTTTGTAGAAATGGACTTATTATGTAGCACGGTAAATGACGTGGCTATTTTATTCAGCGTGAAACACTGAGTTAGTTATAGTAGAGGTATTTATTTAATCGTATGGCGTATACATTGTAGGCTTATATATAGTATTATACATCGACATTCAGGTCGCACAGCCAGTCGACCGCGTTAGATGTTAAGTTAGTGTAGAGGTCCTTCGGGTCGCCCCTATACTCGTAGCGTCGCTTAGGGCAGGGCTCCACAATGCGTTGAGTGGTTTTGTCTTCAAGGCCGCAGTCACACATCGGACTTTTGCTCCATCTCCAATGTCCCCATTTGTACAACATGTAATTGCACCTGCCGTGGCCCGTACGGATTCTTTTGCCGCCTCAACAGAATCCGTACGCGTCACGGCAGGTGCAAGGTAGAGGTGTGTATGTTTTTTTTGCTATTAGATGATGATGATTACCAAGAGATGTTTAATGTTGTTTTATAATGGGCCGATATAAAGAGTTATCTCATTTATTCAATTCAATCGCGATATCATAGACTGAATATGTAATGTTTGTTCATTTGATTTCCGATTTTCAGCTGACATGACACACACACTACATGTCGAAATCAACGATAGGCGAGCATTAATAATGAAATACATTTTCCGCAAATTAGTAGTAACAAGCAGCAGCCGTAATATATTACGAAACGACATAATTAATTCGCTAATTTGCAATTTGATTGGCCCGCGCATATGTAGCTTTGCTCATTAGCCATTAGCAGGATATGTAAGAGCATTTTGCGAGGTTCTTGAAAAATGGAGAAATATAATGTGAACGCTCTGTAAGCAGTCAAGTTACGAGTAAAGTTAATACTTGGCATTCTATCGAGGTTCGTATTATATATATTTATCGCAGTGGTTAAGTATAGTCCATAAGCGTATAACATCTCACTTACCGTTGTAGACCAGCGCGAAAAATGCCTTCTTTACGAGCAGCTGCGTGTCGAATACAACGAGCTTTGCAGAGGTGGGGATCAGGTCGTAGCATTTGTGGAACTTGAAGAACTTCACAAAGATCTGAGACTCGTCCTCTTCTGGAAACCAAAACACACACAGTTCAGTAACCATCTACGTATACTACGTACCTACTTGACTAAGCAATGTCAATCATTTATGTAGCAATGAACAAATATTTACGATTCGTCAGTAAAAAGAGACTGGAACTTTTATGCAGCCGCTTTTAAGGTAGATAAAAGGAGGATCAAATAACTATAGCACAAATTAGTCATAACTTTTTCGTAATGTCTACGGCACATTACTACGCATACAATAGTGACAACAGTCTGTTATTGCACATATTTGAAACAGGTACAATTCCCATGTAGGTACAAAGGCTAAGAAATCGCTCCAATGGTTTTCCTCCAGCTCATCTTTTATGGTAGGGAAGTAATAAAATCTGAATTATGGGTTAATTGAGTTACTATATATACACCAGACGGTTCCTACGTACGGAAAAACCATAGCAATCCATACTCAATATAATAAAAGCAAAAACATAAAAGGACATGTAGGCACTTAGTGGCAGTTGTAGCAGATGAAATACGACGTTTCGTGAACCAAAGATTTCCTTTGGCAGGATTAGTCCTTAGGACCCAAGGATGGATTTTAGAAGTGGCGCCGCCAAGATTTTAGATGTAATTTTATGAGAGGGGGGGGGGGGGGGGGGGGGTGTCAACTTTATCTGTATATCTACATCGGTTAAGCTACTAGGCTAAATTTGGCATCGTTTTCGTATAAATAGGGGATGCCGAATTCGTTTAATGGTATCATATTGACACCTTCCCGAAGTAAAAACATATAAAATAAAATATCTTAAAAACAATTATGAATGTTGAAAAAACAAAGATGTCCTATTAATTGATAACAGAAAAAATTTATAATGACAAATAAAAATTAATAAAGGTGTGGTTAAAAAAAAATGTTGACCGAGCTAATAATTTACATGTAAAAAATCTAATTAAAATGGTATTTTTCGATCCTAGAATGTTCGCAACCATGATAATGTGAAAAAATATAAGTAATGGTTATGATTTAGATTTAGATTTAGATTTATTTATTTCGAGATAAAAATTACAATATAGATTCGCATAAAATGTCAAAATTATAAGAATCTTTATCACGATCGTCAATAATATGCATATGCATTCAGTTTTACGCCAATATTGCCATAATATTGAAGAAAATTTTACTTAATAATATCAAATGAATTAACTTCGCCATAATTTGTTTACAAAGGTTTCCATAATAGTACATTACGTAACTAGGGCGGTGAATTCGTGAATGCCCCAGATCGCAGGTGTTTGTGGCCCGAACCGAAGGTTTCCCGTACGCGCAGCGTGCAGTAAAACTCGCATTATGGCCAGGTGTGACGTAAAAAAGTTTAAAGTGGTCCAGGTGTTCCCTCATTTACTTCTCTGATTGGCAATTTGTAGCTCTCATGTACTTGACGACTAACTCCTTGGCCCCCTGTCGTCACGAACCTGTAGTTAGTATTGTTTTAGACATTGCAGAAAAAAGGTTCCAAACGAGATCAACTCCTCTCGCATCCATGTTCTTAATACTTCCTAAGATGCGCTGAAGGAACTCTTTGCGACAGTACTGTCCAACGGTGTTGGAGCTACTGGAGGATAACTATGGACCAGGGCAGCTCCATCAAATATATGTCTGATACAATTTTCGGGGGGGATGCTGCCTTCAATATTTTTCTTCAAAACCGTGACTATATCTGACTTCTGGCACATTCGCATACTTCCCGTAAAGGCTAAAAAGGAGGAAATGTCTGATTTTGATAAAAATAGTTTTAAGAACAGATTTACGACTGACTTCAAAGATTTGACCGTCTCCAGTTGTTTTGATTTTTTTGGCTTCTTGAGGTTTGCGAAAATTCTAGTCTTCTCCTTTTTAGGGTTCCGTAGTCAACAAGGAACCCTTATAGTTTCGCCATGTCCGTCTAGTCGTCCGTCCGTCTGTCTGTCTGTCCGTACGTCCGTCCGTCCGTCTTCGGCTTAGCTCAGTACTTTTTTTTTGGGGTACCTCCCCTACACCTGGGGGATGTAATTTTTTTTCTCGTTAAACCCATAGTGTGGGGTATCGTTGAATAGTTCGTTCAAAAATATTATGGGTTTCTTCAAATTAGTTATTCGTTTGCGAGATATTGGGCCATATTGGTTTAAAGCCAACATTTTTGTTCGAGTCATGTGCCCCGCGCCCGTTTTGATTTTTTCAACACACTTGTTATAAAACAATGCTGTCGAAATTTTTTATATGTAAAATAGGGGAATGTCACTCTATTTATTCTAAATATATTGGGGAACGAAAACCTGCATGAGAAATCTACATGGCTCGTTTTTTAAAAACATCTTAGGAACCCAAAGATTAATCCTGCCAAAGGAAATCTTTGGTTCAGAAAAAGCCGTATTTGACCTTTTTACGTCGCGTGGAAACGCAATTATCTATCTTACGCCGGTGGAGCCGCGGACACTACAAGTTTAGTATATACCATGAAAACCGTTTATCTGTGGATTTAATTAGCCTATTTTAATGACAGAACGACGTAATTAAAGAGTGGTAGCCACAATTAATTTTATAAGTATTGGCTTGAGCGACGCATCACTCGAATAGCGCATAAACTAACCCATTTGAGGCGAAGTCACGCTATGTGTCCTACGCTGTAGCGCGTAGCAGCGTTCTTCCGCTTTTTAGCGGAAGTCGCTCGTCGAGGCATGACTCAGTGAAAAAATATTTTCACTGTACGACATGAATATAACAAATGTTTTATTTATTTTAATCTAGGCGAAGCAGGTGGACTATTGTAATTATAAGGAATGTTCCTGAATGTTATCGGTAATACAAAGCACAGTGAGATTATAACAAAAGAGGTCATTAAAAAAATTGTAACAATTACTAACTATGTTTACAATAGTTAGGTCACGAGAGTTATTAAATTATTACATTACCTACAGTAAAGTAAAACAACAAGATGACTAAATTAAATATTTAGGAAATCAATATTAGATTAGTCGTCCATAGACGTTGTTCCGAAGGACAGCTAATAATATATACATGTATATATTATGTGTAATATAATCACGTTTGTTCTTTTTCTTTATACAATTAACTAGATAATTGGTGGATAGATACTCATGTATATACCGGAACATTATAGGAATGACGCACACGGTGTAAATACACACAAATCATTGGACACGTCGTCTTTATTGCCTTGAGCGCAGACGCGCCGCGCCATGATGTCAAACAAAACATAACCGCACTCCATTTGTCGTCGCTGCATTTAGCACATTGACGAACGAATGTAATATAGGCAAGTATGTTCTCTAATATTTCATTTTAGAAGAAATGTTTCATATTGCAAACGAATTATAAACAAGTAAGAGATGCAAACATACACGACCTGAAAACCTCATCACAACAAGAAACAAATGGGAAGAATACGTCAAAATTTAACCGGGCAACACTACGCGTGCGGCGTGTGCGCGATAAACAAGCCGGCACCTTTCAGGAGCCAATCCGCGAGGAAAGCCTTCCACGCGCGGCCGACCTCTTCGAACTCCTTGATGAGATCGATAGAGTAGACGGAGTCTTCGCCTTCGCCGGCGGCGAGAGCGGGGTTGTCCGAGAAGTAGTGTAGACGCAGCATGCACGGGGCCGCGCATCGCTCGGTGCGGCCCGCCGCGCCTCCCACGGCTCACTGCTAATTATAAGCACAGAGGCGCGCCGCGCCGGCCGCGGGCGCCGGGAGACGTGCGACGAACTTGACACCGCTGGCGGTGCCACCGCACCGTCACCGCCGCGCCACCGCCACGCCACCGCCACACCGCGCCCCATGTTGACTATGCCCACGCGCCGCCGCGCCATTTCACCACGCCCCTTAAATATGTACACTACAGACCCCCTAGCACACTAAGTTTTATGTCGGATGCATAAAGCATTCGTCCCATTTTGGCAATTTAATAAACTAGGTCAATAATCTTTTTGGGTTCTCGTTGCCATAACGATATTAGATCTTTTTTGTCATTGTTGCATATTAATCAAACAATGTTTACTTATTGACCTTCTCCTCTCCTACGCGTTATACTTGGGTACATACAATAAGCATTATTTTTTATAAGGGAATATGGTCACTGACTGACTGACAAATCGATCAACACGAGGTTCGCGCACCAAGGATTTTATACCGTATCTATCAACCTATTCATTCAGATAACATATTTTTAATAAAGTTGCGTGAAATGTGTTACTTATTGTAGCCATAAATAAATATAACATGCTGAAAGTTGGATTTTTCGCACCAATTTTTGTGCTTTGTGCTTTACGCAGTTTTCATTTTTTTTACTTATTGTTGCTTTAAGCCATACATCCAACCAAAGTGTTATTACGTTCAATCGTTTTATTTATTTTATGGTTAAATAATTTGGTTAAATGTAAAGTATTTACAAAATTGCACATATGACATTTTATAGGCCTTACAAACGTTAGAAATTCACAAATACTCACGTTTATAATGTATATTAGATCTCCAAGCCAGTTTTAATAAACTTATCTGATCGAGTATACCAATGCGAGAATGTATAAATAACCACTTGTATATTACACTGAGGTTTTTTTTTTGCAAGTGGATCAAATATATATTACTTATATATGAAGCGATTAAAATTATTCCTAAAATAGTGTATTTTGATGTAGCCGAATTCTGAAAACTTAAGTTGAAAAAGGTCTGATAATTAATAGTAAAATCATTATGTTTGAAACACAACTTCATTTTGTATCTGACTCGAATTGGTTAGCATTTTTCTGTATAGGACAGCAATTTAGTCGATTGTGGAATAGGCTCTGCACCGCCTTTGATGCCTATGCAAGTTTGCACTTATACAAAGGCATCAAAGGCGAATAATAGTATTTTTTATCATTAAAGTAATTACTATTTTATTCTTGTATTTACTACTTACTGTTTGCACTTTGGTAACACCGCGATAATTAAGTTTAGATGTTTTATCTGCTTTTGTGTTACATTTTGTATTACGTGTAACACAATTTTTGTGTTATGGTAAAAGTATCACAATAATATCAAACACTAAACAAAACGTAAAATAAAAGGCAAATTCCTGTAAAAAAAATACAAATATTTTGACGGCCTTTACCTGCTTACCTATAACAAAATAGTTATTTACGATACAAGTGCCGAAAATAAAAAAAAAGCAACGAGTGGTGATAAATTAAAACACGACCGAAGGGAGTACTTTCCGTGCATATGTCGAAACTTTAAAGAGCCATATGTACAGTAAAACGTTGTACGATACACGTGCGAATAGGTAATTCGCAACTCGTGTCGATTTAAAACACTCCCTTTTGGTCGTGTTTTAATTTATCACCACATTCACCACTCGTTGCGAATTTCCTATTTTTGGCACTTGTATAGTATATAACTATTTTCTTCTTTTTCGACTGTGCTTTACTATATATACAATTTAACTTGTACTGCCGTTTCCCGACCAGTTAATAGAAATAACTTTAATAGAAATACACGTTACTCGTATGGCGGCATGGCGTATCTGAAAAACATTTCGCCACAAGGACGCATGTTAACTCTTTGACAATTGCGGTAGCAACGCGGGCCCGCGCAACTGTTTGATAGAGATAGTGAGAGAGATATGAAATGCGTTGGTAAGTGAGAGAGATATACCAACCCGCGCCGCACCCAACCCGCAACGCGCACGATCCGCGTTCGGTGTGTCGAGGCCTTTAAGTTGTTTCGCCAAAAACCAATGATGAATTTATTTAGCTTCCAAAAGATCTTGTAAGACGTTAGACTACTATTAGAATAGATACATCCTGAGGTGTAGGATGCAGTAATATTAAATAATAATCTCTTTGAAAAAATAATTAATTAGGGATCAAATTATTCGTATAACGAGGCACGATATCTTAGTATTGGAAATATTTACTTACCTAAATCTGAAAGACTAACTTTTTCCAAAAACGGATCCGCAACCGGCAACTGCAACAAAAACATGTGTTAAAAACACCTTCCTCCGGCGCTGCGCAGTCGGGCTAAAACAGGCAAACATTACAAATAATATAATGTTTTGGACGATATTTATATTATAAGGCCTGAGAAGACAAATTATCTGTAAATATAGTTAAATATTTACAAGACGCATTTGCAAGCTTGGATGGACGATTTTTGAACGATAGCTCGTGAGCGAATCCCCAAAAAACCCACAGTGAATTAATGAGAAAAAAAACATTTCCAGTTTTTCTGTAGGGGAGTGTAAGTGCGCAACACAGACTAATACAGACGCGCAGTATAAAGCGAGACGATGTTTCATATAGTTGTCTCTGTCACTGCTTATGGTCAGCTGACGTGAGTTAGAATGAGACGAATAGTACGGTATTTTGAGTCTATTGACGACTTGTCTCCAAAAACTGTTACAGTGTTCGAGATTTGGAACTGGTCTTTTGACACATCGCGACACCCATATATCGTAAATTGGCACTGCTCATCGAAATAATAAAAAAGTTTCAATAGCTTCCGAGTTACAAAACAAAGTTCAATCTCCATGCACGCTCTTTTTAGCACTTATAAAATTATTGACATATTTTTTTACGGCTTATTTGTATAGAAATTAGCATTGAAAACTCGGTATGCAAACCATTACGTCCTACGACTTTTTATTTTTAAATTTAGTGATACACTGCTTTAATCGTTTGGAGTCTGTCAATTTAGAAATAAATCGATATGAATCAAATAATTGTAAATAGGAAAATACCAATGTATTATTTAATTACTGTTACGATAATACGAAATAAAATCACATCGGTCGAAACCGACATATTTGATTGTGCAAAATGTTGCCTCTGAAAATATGGCATTGATTTCTGCACGGCGCGCGACCTCTCTCAATTTTTCTCGCACTATCAGTCTCTCTCTTTACTTACAGGACACTTGTGTTAGCAGACGATAGTGTATAGGCTCTCTATTTGATTTCCTAAAAATAATTATTACACAGTAATCAATCGATTCCTTTTATTAGCCATCATCAATCGTAATCGGATATTATGACAATCGATTTACTCTAGCCACATCACTCTTTACATCATATTGGAACTGTCCAAAGACCAGTCCCAAATCTCGTAAACTGTAACCACGGTGTTAAAATAGTAAACAATGAAAACAATCTGTCAAAGTCAAATCAACGTCAAATCTGTCGCGAATGCTTTCTGAAAGCAAATGCACGATTTCAAAGTACCCAAATCGTTACAAAATAAGATATGAAGATTGCCTTGGTTTTCTCCAGGATCCCATCTTCAGATCCTGACCTGCCTAGGACCACCTTTTCTAACAAAAAACCATTCTAATCGGTCCAGGCGTCTAAGAGTAATCGAGGTACATACATAAAAAAATAAAGAGCTAGCGGAATTGATTCGTTTCAGAAGTCGGTTAAAAACAAATGTGTTCCACTAAAGATCCACAAAATAGTGAGAGTTAAAAAGTAACTCGTCTGACTACCTATGTCTTTGCATAATTTAATTTGTAGCGAACATATGAAACATGAATGCAGTTTATTATATTCGTAGTCGTGTAATGGTTTTTGTTTTCTATTTGGTAAGTACCATATTAATTTTTGAATAGTATGGATACAGATACAATTTACTTACGAGTATCGCATATTACGAATTTATTAACAGTAAATATCGATATCGATAACTTGTAAGAAAATATCTTTCTGTGCACTAAATCTCGAGCAAGCGAGAGATCGAATTACATCGTGCGAGCGAGAGAGCGGAGACAAAGACGTATGAAGACCTGTCAGATAACATGGTTCTATCCCTTTCTTACTCGGCGTTCAGTACGTAAGTGAGAAGAGATGGGATGTATAGAAAACGTTCAATTTATTAGGGCCTATCTGCTTTTCTCTGTAATCTGTGGTGCGCAAGAACTTTGCCGAAAATCTATATTAATATTATAATGAAGTTTGCGAAATGTGAGTAAGTTTGAAATTTTGGAAACGAATCAAGTTATTTCTGAATGCTTCGTAGGCTACCTACGTTCCATTTTTAATTCACCATACATAAAAGTCATTCATTGCGAGCCGTTAGCTTTTATTTTAGGTGGGCCAGGTGTATACATATAGGTATCACAGATTAAAGAAAAAGGCAGATAAGCTCTAATATAATGAAAGTATTCTAAATACCCGATCTCTTCTTACTTAAATACTTGAAAAGTAAGAAAGAGATAGAACTACCGCTTTCTCGCTCGCGCGATGTATCTCACTCTCTCGCTCGCTCGAGAATTAGTGCAACGAAAGATATTTTCTTCACAAGTTATCGACATCGATAATTAACTGTTGATATATTCGTCAGTTGCGCCATTCCTAAAGAAATTGTATCTCCATACTATACAGAATGTCATTTACGGTATTTACCACCTTCAAACAAAAACCATTTACCCTTAACTTAACTACATAAGTCCTGTTTCTGAGACACAACTACCTCCGTGAGCTTTAGACACGTACTTGATTCGGACTTTAAATAAATAATAAAATTTAATTTATTAGTATTTAACAACTATAATAATAATCTATATAGTTCCAGTTATCTATTTAAATAAACAGTACAAAAGTTAATGTGGTAGGTATAAGGAAGTAGCAAAATAAACCTCCAGCTCACTCACATCTGTATTTCCAGTCTCTGTCTCTCAAACTTACCAAACAGCGCGCCTACGTAAAATTCACACCGATAAAATGTCGATGAATATAAACTTTAAAATAATTACATCACTAGACGTGTCAACTTGACGTTGACGTCTCGGCAGTATTGGTTACTATTTGAACAATGTGGTGGGCAGTAGATGGAGGCAAGTCGTTAATAGACTCAAAATACCGTACTATTTGTCTTAATCTAACCCAGCTTAATTGCCCACAAGAAGTGACAGAGACAACTATATGAAACATCGTCTTGCTTTATACTGCACATCTGTTTCAATTCAAATGGGTATGAAACAGGATGCAACTTGCATCTTGGTTCTGCCAGGAGACAGAGGAAACAGTAATGCACATTCTCTGCTCCTGCGGAACACTCATGCACAAAAGAAGTATGTACCTAGGGCGACACATCATGCACCCAGAAGAGGTACAACATATCACCGCACAAAGAATTTGAAATTTACCTGTCGTATTACACCTATAGTGCCTAAATGAATTAACACCATTCAATGAGGTCAAGTGCTGACTCACCCCTCTCGAGTCTCGGAACAGTATGGCGGCATGGTGCGGGTCGAGGAAAGCATCTGAGGCCCGATGCCGAGTGGGCACATTGCCGAGCGACGCTCTCCGTTTCTCGGCCTCCTGTGATGCGGCTCTTCGCAGGTGAGCTCCTGTAGCAAACAAATACACTAATCACATTCCACAATTACATGCAAATCATCATGTAAAGCTCCAGATCACACTTGACTTGTCTGTAAGGATATTTACATTTGGAAAACGCTAAAAGACGATGACTATACAGTCGTAAGAAATTATGTAAGAAGAGACTAATGAAATATGAGGCGTGCCAATGAGAACAGGTTCACTAAAGAACTGAAAACCTGCACGGCTATCACGCGACGGTGCGCGAGGTCTCTCGATTTTTCTCGCACTATCCGTCTCTCTCTTATTAAAACGCTTGGATCAAGAGGTACAGTGCGAGAAAAATCGAGAGTATATATGTCAGCCGTCCCATGATAGACGTGCAGCGCTGTACAGCCCGCAATGACTGTCACAGCACATGCTGAGTTCGTTCCTTTTGTCACACAATAGTAGATTGTTAACCAAGGGCTGAAAGGCACCTATTTCTGACGAGATATTTTGGCGCTCGAACGCCAATGGTTCGAGTCAGAAATGGGTTACTTTCACCCGAGTTAAACACTCTGCTTTTCACATCGAATACGAGAAAAGTAAAAATTATCCATTATCGTGACGTCATCAGAGCAGAAAGAATACTTAGTCCCATCTGATCTGTTCTAAAGAAAGAGGCAAATATCTGTCTCGCTCGCGCTTATGGTTAATTGGCGTAATGAATGACGTCACTCACGAGAAAAAAATGGTGGTGGGTGTTTACGGTCACTTGACATATAAGTAGATAATAAAACTACGCCTTTAATTTTGCAATTGCAATTACTTTTATTTATGTTTATATAACCAAATAGACTCTAAGATAGAGTCTAGAACTAAGAAGTCAGATGAACAAAAAAAACTGAACTATGAGCCGTGGCTTCGATTATTGTAAACCACGCCCATAGATACACCTCTATGTATTCGGCGTACGGAAGAAAAAGAAACCACACTCGTTGGAAATGTTTTTTTTTAAATATATAACATCTATAAATATATAAGTTTGTATTCTAGTTCATATTTGCTTACATCTATGATGTAAAATGCCGTAATTTTAACTTGATTTTGATGTAGTTTCATACCTATGTATTATATGTGTTGGCTGAGGTAAAAAAGGCAAATTCGAATAAAAACTAAATATAAAATCAAGATACATATATATATCCGAATATTCATTATTTTTTTACTATGGTTTAGGAAGTACCTCCCTATACCTAGCTTTTGAAATAACTCTCAATTTTCCTTTCTATCCGTAGGTGTTTAAGCAATTGTAACTGTAAGTATTACAACTAAAATACCTTTTTATGCATGTACGTACACAGGCAGGGAATTACGGACGCTCGACCACTCGACCTCTACTGTAAGATGTTGGCCTGCGCCGCGTTTGTAGGCCTTGATTAAATTCTCACGAGTGCAGATTAAACGACCTACACATATATGTTCTAGGTGGATGCATAAACCAATCTAACACTAGTCCAGAAGACTTTGCATATAATAATATATAGACTCGGCGAATATACCTCACAATGTTTCTTTTATCAGCATATAAATATGCTCGGATAGTCTAATCACGAGATAAGCCCGGCGATCGTCAAGTACGGCGTGAATTGATAAATAAAATACTCTCCGTAGGTTTATGCTAAAACTCAGACCTCAACTATTAGGGAACGGTCAGTAGTCCCCAAGCTGGCCCAGTGCGGGTTAGGTACAATTCGTATAATAGGTTCAATTTCTTCGCATATGTATGTGGATTTCCTCACGATGTTTTTCCTTCACAGAAAAGCTAACGGTCAATTTCAAATGATATTCCGTACATAAGTTCCGAAAAACTCATTGGTACGAGCCGGGTTTCGAACCCATGACCGCTGTTTGACCGTCGCAATCACTGGGCTCCATGAGAGGAGGTCTGTGCGCCAGCAGTGGGACGTATATAATACATATATGCGATTTATTATTTGTATCTACTGTTAATCCATACTAATATTATAAATGGGAAAGTGTATGTGTGTGGTTGTTTGTTTGTTTGTCCGTCTTTCACGGCAAAACGGAGTGACGAATTGACGTGATTTTTTAAGTGGAGATAGTTGAAAGGATGGAGAGTGACATAGTACCGTACAACCACGTGACTTCGCCTGGGATACCTAACATCGCCTATTTTAATAAAAGTTAGAATTCCCGCCTAGTTTTTAGGGCAGGTTCCACACAAAACTACTAAATAGAAAGTGTTTTTTTATACATGGCAATATTCTCACATCACTTGTGGCTAACTTAACGACGTTGACGGTCAGTGCCGGTATTTCGTTACAGTGACAGCACGTTAAAACAAGTATTTTTTACTAGTCCTATCACATTACCCTTTTTTTGTTGTCGAGTACCCAAGTTAATATGATTTTTGACAGCCCTATCGAAAAAACAGTAAATGTATGAAACTAACTTCAGATCGTAATCTGTCTTCGCCTACCATCGTTTTTTTTTATCAAATATGACTTATCTGGGATAGTTAAGTTTCATAATCTAAAACACGTTAAAAATTAATAAGATAGTTGGCGGCAACTTTAAATTTTGTATATAACTGACGCTCCGGCAGTATGTAGGCGAAGACAGGGCATTTTGTCTACACTTCGCCTACCACCTTTAGAGTCCATTTGTAGCCATTCCTTAGCAAAATTTACACTTTAAATGTACGGTAAACTAAAGTCCCATATAGATTAATTCGTTTTTTGATCTTAACAAGCAAAAACACGGGTAAATCAGTAAGAAATTTTCAAAAAACTGCAAAATCCAGGCGAAGTCACGGGGTTCTTCGGTATAGTTTTTATCCCCGAAATCATCTCCTAAGGAGGTGAAATAGGGGGTAAAAGTTTGTATGGAGCTGCGATATAAACGAGTTCCACGCGGACGGAGTCGCGGGCAGAAGCTAGTCTCTCTATAAAAAGAAAATACCTATGGCTCGTCTTGGCGGGGGCCCAGATTAAGGCGCCGCAGGTTCAGCGAAGTTCAGCGAACAGAGTTTTTGAAGCAATATATTGCGTCTGTTTATAATAATATGGTTTTAAAAAAATACGAATAATAGATTTGAGGCTTTTCTGCAGGGAGATCAGTGTTTAGAAACTTGATTTAGTAATTTTCGCTCGATAAAAAAAAATACTAAAGTTATTGTGCGCAGGCTCTGCCGTTACACCAATCATATCTAATTCGGCGTATACGTATATAAAACCTTAGTATCCCCCAAAATTCAAAGTGTAATAAATTGGACAAGTTCTCTAGCCCTAAAGTGCCACCAAAAATAGAGCTTCTACGTTTGGGACTAGATTGTTATGTTCAAAGTAATTTTAACGACTAACCCTTTCGCCACTCAAACTTTTTTTTTACGTGGAAAATCCGATTAGGAACTCAATCTGAAAAGACTGGATACATGTATAATAAAAATAGACTGATAGCCGGATAAGAAGGAGCGTGATATAAGGGTTATCTTGTTACTAACAGAACACGTAATGGGCACAGTACGGGTGGAGGTATCTAAATTTAAATATGATTAGACAAGTATAATACAAGTATAGTAAATTAGTACAGGCAACAGTACAAGTAAGTTATTGTGTATCTATTAAGCGCGAGTTGTCAACCCTTAATTCCCGTAATTAACTCAGTGTTAGTTTTGTGACGACAACTGAGCACCCATTCAGGTTGTATGAAAATTAAGTTTTTCTTATCAATTTCTAAATGATCGTGTAAACACGTTCCTTAAGTGTGAAACTGTTTTAAAAACATGCGCTAATTGGGTACACACATTTACTGTAATGCCCAGCGACGGCCCTATAACTTTAAACAAAATATCGTCCCATTAAAACGACGTTAGAATTTGTTCTACTAGTGCTAGCGGGACACCCCGTAATTCAGTAATATGCGGCAAATGGTGTTAAAGTTTTGAAAATCGGTACGATTAATCTTTAGGCCAAACGAGTCAATTTGACCCATAACCCGAAAAAAAACGAAAAAGGAGAGGAGTTATGTCAACATCTTTTTTTGTATGAAAGAAAATATTTGATTCTGAAACCTATCGTTTGGTACCTAATGAAAGGGCTTACTAACCCGATTCTGAAAATATATCACATCATTATATTTCAGCCATTTTTGTTAAATTAAAACATAAACAAATTTCGGAACATACCAAGTTCGGGTTCATACAAGTATTTATCATCCTCAGTGTCTAAAATTGAACTTTTTATACATGTTAACTGATTGTGATTCTATCACTTTTTGTAATTTTTAAAAATTATAAAAAATACTGAATAAAATTATTTTAAAAATTGCTTTTTTGAGGTTAAATATGAGGATATCACGTATCATTTGTGGTATAATGTATTTAAAAAAAAACCATATCGTGTCTGGGAGAGCCCAAACTTGGTATGTTGCGAAAATTGTTTTTGTTTTAATTTAACAAATATGGCTGAAATATGATGATGTGATATATTTTTAGAATTGGCTTAGTAAGCCCTTTCATGAGGTACCACACACGATAGGTTTCAGATCATCATTTTTTTTTTTCATACAAAAAAAAGGTGTTGACATAACTCCTCTCCTTTTTTTCGTTTTTCTTTCGGGCTACGGGTCAAATTGATTCGTTTGGCCAAAAGATCAATCGTACCGATTTTCAAAACTTTAACACCATTTGCCACATATTTTGGCATACCACTAGCACTATACACCATCGTATCGTATCATCGTTGTTTAGCTGTTAACTGAAAAGACATATAACCTAATATTGTTTTTTTTTTACTGATTCAGTGTATTAACGAATAGTTACACAGTATGACCAATAATTAGAAATTATGATATGAGACGTAATCATGCCGATTTACACTAGGTACCTATTGAACACCGTAGTACATTTATATGTACAGGGTATGGCCTGGAATAAAAAATGAAACGGTAGATTATTGAGCTTGTGAACAATTATTTCCAGGAGGTTAATTGTTAATAGTTATTTGTGTCACAAGGGAGCAAAATAGTATATTTACGGCGAGGGCGGTGTATTGAATCCTGAACGTAGCGAGGGATCCTACAATAGAATCCTGATCGTAGCGAGAGATTCTAACGTAGGATCCTGAGCGTAGTGAGGGATACAAGTGTTTACGCCCGAGACGAAAATAATTTTGCTACCGAGTGACACATACTATTTTTCACACCGACTATGAGGAAATTTAAAAAAAGCTATTGTTAAAATATATCTAAATTATCTTAATTTTTAATACTAATTTTTAAATATTACGAAATATTTATCATGTTTTATGCAACATTGTTATAGTTAAAACTTGAAATATGTTCGTTTTGAATCGACTACGATGAAATTACAATCGATTATTTTATTAACATCTGTGTTCAATTGGCACATTGCGTACAAATGTTCCAATGCCAATGTATAAATTAAAAAAGTAGCTTGAACAGAAAAGTAGCGTTTTGGTCCCTCTCGTCGTGGAGCAAAACTTACTTTTCCGAATGAAAGGTGTGAAAAAAAATATATCTTCTTTAAGACTTTACTTGGTAAGTAAGTTTACCCGTATTTTTACTCTTCTGGAGTGATACAAGTAGTTTTTTTTTATTTTAAAAACACTAATAAATTAACAAAAAAATTACAATCTCAAATATATCTTTTATAAACAAAAATGCAAAAACTAATTTGACTAATTACCTAAACGGTGTTACCTGAAAATCTGCATTGACTGCTGTGCTATGATCTCGTGGTGCCAAGATACATTACTTGGAGGTCATAACTTTAGATCAACATTTCTCCGAATTAAAACATTTTTTTTTTTAATTGACACAATGTGTTACTGCAGATGCTCTAAGGAAGCGTCCTTTTGCATATTTGCTCCTGTTACAGGCCACACACTATATATCAACATATGTTTTAATCCACCTTTTATAGCTCAATCTAGAAGACTTCCTGGTTCCCACGTCACTGTCAGCCGGAGCGCGGGCCACACCGGCGCAGACGCGTGTTTTCATTTCAAAATAAACTCCCCCTCCCCCACCCTGGCGCATATTTACCAAGTCAAGCACAGCACTTCAATATTATTAAAGAGATTCAAGAACAACAGTATAATATAAAATACTGTTCCAGTAACACTACCCACTCAGTTTGGATCTATTTGATGGTAGTAAAAGTCTAAATATCAACATATTAACAACAAAATTTTACATGCATTGGTTCTCTACAAATTGGCCTAATTCAAATAAAACCAAACACTTCAACACTCAAATTTGCCAGTGGCCTGAACTCATCCAATTAATTTTATTGAGAATGCTATGGCAACCGTTGATGTTCCCGAAATATTTGTACTGTTATAAATATTAGCAAATCATTTGTAGATGCTGGCTGATCGCTTCTTATTGGATGGCGTTATAATATCCTAAATGATCGTGACTTCAATAGAAACGTAGGATATTTATCTATATTAAAAAGCAACCAAATTGTTGTATATTGAGGAAATAAAACTCGGTGAAGTCGGACTCTTCGCTTCGTATCAGTGCGCAATATTTCTATTCGTACCTAACATATAAGTTGTTATTACATTTTTCCCTATACACAGTCGGTACGGTCGATTTTATTAAAAGAACACAGGCTTGATGGATATGGCTGGCTATACCTACTCGTTGCGGCATAAACGGCTGGGACTTTTGAGGGACAGTGGACCTGAGTATTTAGTATTTGGTATAAATTTTAGCTTGATACCTCCACGTGTTCCTGAGAAAAAGTGTCTTGACTTTCTGATGTACGGAACCCTAAAAATGTAGAAATTACAATTTCCTAATACTATTTTGCCTTACTAGTGAAGTACCGGCCGTGCTAATGGAACATTAAACTCAACAAATTGACTACAATTATGAAGCTTTAAATATCTTACTATACAGCACCCATTTGCTTTTTTTTATTTCAATACCTTTTATGAATTGACAACGTTAAGTTGCAATTTAGATCTTACGTCCTACTCATTTAAATCCAAGGCCAATTCTCTTACGAATATAATGCACACGACGCGAGTATGGTATCCAAATATGAACAGATTAGCAATTTAGAAGAATAATAAATATTACTCGCCAACCATTTTAATTTCTAATTGCTTTCATAATCTATATCTTAGGATCTCGAGGATTTTGTTTTGTCTTGCTGCGATTGCTATCAAAATCGATATCTGAGGTCCAGCATAGATCTTAAATAGGACTTTGTCATCAAATATGACACAAATTGCCGAGACAGAATGCACCAACACAGTGCATCCTAAGGAACTAAAAGATAACCAGTAGAAAACAAAAAGTCCCTGATGATGTGACTCGTGATTAAATAATAAGTTTTTTATCCGAGTGAATTAAGTCACGCTATGGCTATATCTGAATCCGAACTCAGAAAAGTGTCGCTTTTACTGCACGTTCACATACTCTTTGATTTCTCCATGATGGAAGACGCCAAGAAAAATGTTCTAGGTTTCCAGACTAATATACGTATTATTTAATAGCAAGTCAATGATTAATATACCTACCTAACAAATTGTATTAGGCGTATATCAATTTCAATGTTAGCGAAATTTGTTGTCACGAAAGTTAATATTAATTAATTTAAAAGGTCCAAAACCACATCAATTAGGTATAAATTGTTGTCCATAGACTAGAAAGAAATATCAGTTTACTACAATTATTAAATTTTATAACATACCTTCTTTCATAATAGTATCGTAGATGTCATAGGTCGCACCGCAATCTTCTAACAATGGTTTTCTGAGGACTCTGTGCAGATGGTCGCCATCGAGAGATTTGGAACGGACACGAAATTGTTCGGGATCTATCTCCGGAGCATCCTTCGCGCCTGTGACCGGGACCGCGCACGAGCCCCGACGGCCCTCACCAGCTTCATGCCGCCAGTGTCCCACCTTCTTCCCGAACGTCCGGATTAGCTCTTGTATGGAATGGTGCTTGTGTCGATTGCCAGAAGCACTAGAGCCCGACCCTCGTCGCTCATGATGGTGCTCTTTAGGCACACTGGCAGATTCACTCAACTTTTGCGCAAAGCTCTTGTTGTCGAACCGACTTTTGTAAGGAGCATGGTTCAGTTTCGTGTTACTGATTTCTCCGTAGCGCTCACATTTGCTGTACACGTTTTCTTGTATGTCGTCCATGACATCGTTATAAAGCGGTGAAACATAATGCCGGTAGTCTTGACGAGGCCCCTGATAAGTGTGGCTACTATGACACCTCTCACTATCACCGCGTTGCCTCGAGTATTCGCCGTGGTGAGTGTGGTAATGATGGTGGGTGTCTACGCGACTCGAAGAGCGAGATTCCATGACCTCGCGAAAGTAACTAGCGAAGTTAGGGTATCTATCACGAGGACTTGACGCGCATTCGAAAGGCGCTCCCGTTTGTCCCCGCAAGCTTCTTTGGGCAAAAGATCCCCTCCCGTTAATTGAGATGGACTTAGAATGGTTTTCATTTTGTATGTTATTACGAGAATCTTGAGAACTCAAACTAGAATACCAGCTTTCTGTGCTATCTTCTTTCTCCAAAGGAGGCGTAGATTCCCGAGAATGATGTTTGTGCAGAAAATGAGTAATTCCGTGCATTGTGACTTCAATGTGCAATCAGTCTCCAAGGGAATGAGTTAACAGATTCCATTTCCCATTCCTCTTAAAAAGTTTCTATAAGCATTTTTAGTTTTAACAAAATTCGTACGATTGTAACGGAGGTAAAAATTGCAAGACCGCTGGTCCACTTTATTAAATGATAAAAATCCTTGGCACGTCTAATTAAAGCGCTGCTCCGAAACCAGTTAACTAAATTTGTAAAGGCAGTTACGGTCGACCTTAGTCCGTGAATTATGATATTTATGAAATATCGGAATTAATGAGACAAATCGCATGAACGAACTTCCTATGTTGTGATGTGATACAAATAGTTATGTACCTACTTCTACAATAAAACGAGGCGAACTGCGCAAGCATTACTAACTACAAGTACATTGACCCTCCGGCGTTACTTAACTATGTCGTTAACGCGAAATAATAATATTGTGGTCCAAGGTCACGATATCGGGATATTTGTTTGTATTCGGTTGGGTTTCATCAATTTGTGAGAGCTCGTTCGCGGTCGGGGCAGGGGTTACGTAACGCTCCCGTCCGAAGGCCACGCCTCATTCAAAGCCCTACTCACAGTTACTCACATTCAAGGTCAGCATTTATTTGTGGAGTGCGTTCGTTCATGTGGCGAGCAGGGAAGTGCGGCGAAAGGGGGGCGAATTTGTGCAAATCGCATGCGCACATGAGGTCACCTTCAAATTTCTAGATGTTGCTTCCTATACACTATCACGTCATTAAATTCATCATCATTATGATTTAATTATTGGTACCTAATATAATTATTAACCACCTTTTACCATCAGATACATGAACGAGGCAAGTCAATTTATTATTACATTAGGTACATAAACTGGATTAAAAAAATCATGTATATAGGTATACATAGAGGCCCTTCGATTGTTCATACAAGAAGTCAGTCGTATATAACTATTACATGCTGACAATATGAAGAAATACTTAGTTTTTCTGCCTTTACCGGCATTTTAGCTAAAATAGGTACGAAGCCATAAGTCTCTATAAATTTTTACATTAGGCGTAATCTTGAAACGGAAACCATTACCTACAACGCTCCCCCGGGCCATTTGTAATTTGCGTACAGCAGTTTTAATAAAAATAACTAGTATAAGTCACACAAAATCGAGACATTAACTGATTGATTTATAGGGATACGTACGTTGAAGCCTGATGGTTACGAAATGAGAATGATGAAAAGTTACATGAAATGTGATAATGATTAATGAGGATTACCGCTCTAAGAAATTTTAGGTACATTTTAAGGCGGTTTAACAATTGATCCGAACGAGAATAAAAAGTATACTTGAATAGAAGAAAAAGGCAACATTGTATCTAGTATGTAGAAAGGACACCGCACACATATATATGAAGAAAAAAAAGCTCGGTGAAATTTCTTGGATAAAAACTATTTTATGTAGTGAGTTGAAGTGTACATCAGTGGCGGAAACAGCCCTTTGAACTTTTACGATAATTATTTTATTCTACGCATCGCACCCAGAATCCATAGTGTCCATACTAATATTATAAATGCTAAAGTGTGTCTGTCTGTCTGTCTGTTACTCTTCCCGTCTAAACCGCTGAACCGTTTTCGATTAAATTTGTTATAGAGATAATTTGAGTTCTGGGGAAGAACATAGGATAGTTTTATCCCGGAAATAATCACTAAAGGGGTAAGTAAAATGGAGGGGGGCAAGTCTGCATGGAGAGACGATATATATACTAGGTCCAGAAGCTAGAAGTTAATTACATAAAAGTGTCCAGGGGAAGGCCATAGAATAGTGTTTATCCCGGAAATCAGTCCCTAAGGGGGTGCATTGGGGGGTGAAAGTTTGTATGGAGCTACTTAACGAGTTCCACGCGAACGGAGTCGCGGGCAGAAAATAGTATGTTCATTATCATTTCTAATAACTGGTCAGAAACAATAACAATAACGTCGAGAGAAAATACATATTGGAATTGTCGATAAACAGTGGTAATATAATAACTGTTCTCCTAGAGAGTCGACGTGAGTTATTTTGGACGACAATACAATTATCTATATATGACAATGAGTCGTTAATTCATCGTAATATTATTGAACCAATCCATTAAGCAAGGTTGATAGACGATGGGACATCTAAGATATTATACATTACCTACTACCTACCTATCATTAGTATCATTACCATATTATACATATACCTACGTAATGTGCAATTTTGTATCGCGCCCTAACTAATCGCCGAATAACACTTTATAAAAAACCGGTCAAGTGCGAGTCTGACTCGCGCAGCGAGGGTTCCGTAGAAACTAACAATTAACTCAAGGTAAAGTAAATGTCCCAACATTTGTTAAATTACTCATTTTAACCCAATACAACAGAATTCAATTTCAAACCACTAATAACTTTTACACCAAGACCATTGAACTACCAAGACAATTGAATCGCGATCAGTTTTTGACCTGCTATTGAAACATACCCGTCCCAACCCCATTAATTCTAGAAAAATCTTAACAGCGCGAAGTACTAATGGGGTCAGCGCCATCTATCGCATATCTGCCCCATTTGGTACTAACGTGCAAGGGCAATCAGCTTAGTATGTATGTTGGTGTTTTAGCGATTATTGTTTATAACATGAATCGATCTCGATTATATGTTTTTTTTTTAATAGAGTATTTCTATTATAGTCTAATAGAAATTTCAAAACAAAAAAATACTTATTGATTAAATTGCAAACTTAAATAGGATATGATTTTTGAAAATAAAAAAAAATACGCTAGATACAGAAAAAGTAGTACTTGTCCAGTAATATTTATGTTTATCTTAATCACAAGTAATTATTTCAAATTTTTCGCTTGGATAACTTCGGAGTTAAGGGGGGAAATGGTATTTTTATTTACATTTTCCTTCATAGATCGAAATTTTACCAATGTAGAAAAAAAACAGCAAAAAGTGCAACTCAAGTCCTTTGAAATGATACCCCACTTGACCTAATAGTTGATTTTTTGGCCCCCTCCTCATATTCGTAATTTTTCATAGAAAATTAAAATGCGTATTTAAGATCTTCATTCTCCATGCACGTGGATAACTCTCATTTATAACCATTCCAAATTTCAAATTGATCACTTAAGTAGTTCGTGAGATATTTCACTCTGTGACAGACAGACAGACGGACAGACAGACAGACAGACGGACGGAGTCGCAACATAAGGGTTCCTTTTTTACCTATTTTGGTACGGAACCCTAAAAATGAAATAACTATCAAATCAAATGAATCTCCTGACGAAGCAAATTAATTCGCTTTATATCCGAAATGTTATTAGTTACCTTTTAGGTACGGTTAACGTAAAAATACGTGTATCACTATTTAACCAACGTATCATAATCGTAAGCTGATAATGCTAATGCTGTGTATATACCTACGCGAGTATGCCAAGCTTAGTTCGTTAATTTGTCAAAAACTGGAATAAAGACTTTTTCAACACACCTGCTCGTAAAGTAGGTCTTATTACAGCGTATTTACACTGATAATGCAGAATATTACCCATGCCGTGCCTTTTACATTACATTATCGCACTAGTGCCTTTTCATTACATATCTTTTTAAATATTAGCAAGAAGTATTAATGTTTCGAAAACAGCTAAGTAGTTATTTGCGTAAATATAAAATTCAATTCAAAATGTGATAAATAATTAAAGAATTTCATGAAACTGCTTGTTAGCTTGTTGGTATTTATATTTTGACGGTGTATTTTTACCTATAAATACCCAATTTCAAAATTTATAAATATGTGGCTGATTAGCTACTTTGCCGGTGCCCTTATCTCAGACTTGCGCGCGCATGCAGCGCTGAGCGCGCGAAAAAATAAAATTACAGCCGCCATCTCTTAAATGGGTTTCTGTTTGTTAAGTTTATTCACAGTATTGCATTTCGTTAGTGTTGTTTTGTAAAATGTCGAATTTAGATAACGAAGAATTACTTATCGAGTGTACGCCGCCAGATATCATAGTTGAAGCGCAAAATGCGAGTAATAGTCTTTTGCCCTCAAAATCAAAAGATAAATACATGCAAGCCTACACAAATTTCATTCAATGGAAAAATAGCAAAAATGCAAGCTCTTTCTCAGAGAACGTGTTCATGGCTTACTTTAGTGAACTGGCGAAGAGTTATAAACCTAGTTCGCTTTGGTGTATATATTCTATGTTGAAGAGTACCGTGCAGAATAAAAATGCAATTGACATCAAAGCGTACACCAATCTGCATTCTTGAAAAGACGTTCAGACGGCTTTTACAGTCGAAAATCCAAGGTTTTAACACCTAATGAAGTGGAGAAGTTCATTAAAGAAGCACCGGATAATCAATATCTAGCGACAAAGGTCAGTTCCACTATTTAGTTTTGTATTCATTATTATAATATTTGTAGGCGGTATTGTGAGTGTTGATATAATAGGAACTAAGTACGATTATTATAACTTATTTACCTATGATTTTATTTATTTTCAGGTCGCATTAATATTCGGAATTACTGGTGCCTGTAGGCGTCAGGAATTAAACAACATTACGACAAAAGATATAGAGAATCACGGAGAGATGCTACTTGTCAAAATTCCGAACACTAAAAATAAAATTCCTCGGTCATTTACTATTCACGGACCATTTTATGAAATAGTGAAAAAATATGAAACTTTACGTTCAACAAAAGGAAAATCTGACCAGTACGCTTACCATGAGTTTGACAATGACGGCTTACGCTAACGAGTATCGAGTTTTCTATCTGTGCATCTCTATTGCACTTTGACAGTACGAGCGGGATGCACAGATAGAAAACTCGATACTCGTTAGCGTAAGCCGTCATTGTCAAACTCATGGTAAGCGTACGGTTCTTCCAAAATTTTCAAAACGGCAAATGCACGAGTCAGCCTATCGGAGTGAACAAATTTGGATCGATGCCTAGAGAAATTGCCAAGTTTTTAGGCTTACCACAGGCTGACGCTTTCACCGGACACAGTTTTAGGCGGACTTCAGCTACATTGCTGGCTAATTCAGGAGCCGATATATTGACTTTAAAACGCCATGGGGGATGGCGATCTAATAATGTCGCCGAGTCATATATTGAGGACTCCATCCAAAATAAAGCCGACATATGCAATCCATTTGGAGCCACAATCCAAGAAGTTCTGCCCTGAACCGCGTCCTTCCACCTCATATGCCAATGATGATTTGGGATTTCATACGTTTGCTAATGATGAAACGCAATGTTCTTCTACCTCCTTTCAGAATGTTGCATTATCACCGACATTTACAGTTACCCAAGAACAAAGCAATGAAATAATTAATAATACAATTAAACATACAGTACAAATGCCTCATAAGGCGGGGTAGCATATCATTTCAATAATTGTACTTTTAATAACTGTTTCAATAATTAAAGTTTTTAAATAAATGTGAACTTTTATTTACTTTTCCTCGCAAGTGTGTTGAAAAACGTCGTATGAAACACGTGAGCATTGGTCATTACACTTCTCGTCTCCATTAAGCCTTCGCCTTCGGCTCAGGCTTAAAAACCGACTCGAGTGTAATGACCAACATACCACACTTGTATCATAATGTACTATTTTTAAACGTTCGATATCGTAAGAACCAATCTTGTCTTGCTCTCAGAGAACGGCACTTCCACAAAGATGTTTTCTTTAGCCGACATCGGATTCAGCATTGGAGTAGAAAGAAGTTAAAGTGTTAATAAGAGATACAGGGAAAAATGCCATAGAGGCTATTCTAATATTTTACTAGCAAGAACGTTCAAGAGAGAGGGACGAATGCTTCCGACATAAACACCATCACGCTAGCTAGTCTGCAGTTAGCTGAGATCCGTCACAAAGCGTTAACATTTATTAACAGGTACAGTCAAGGAATTTAATTGTTATGCCATTTAGAGCTTACTTTATACTGGATTCATCAAAGCTACTATTTAAAACCAAAATTAGTTGACACCTAAATGGCCTAACAATTAAATTCCTTGACCGTACCTACCAATTTGTACTGAAGACCGGTTCAATTTCAAACATATAATAGGCATAACGAGACCTCTTTCTTGGCCGAATAGGCAATCAGCTGTAGGCATGCACGTGTGACGCGGAGTTTACGAGCTCAGAGATAATGGAATGAATGTAGCGCGATGTTAACGACTACCCAGTGACCACATGTCCCCATACCAGCAACTATTTAGCTGTGATTATATTTGTTTGTATTTTTTGTATTGCCATTGTACCTTTTACAGTCAAAAACTACAGGGCGGGCGGCTAATTTAGAAGAATACACCTTTGGATCGCAGTAATTGAAGGATTAAGCTACAATTATCAAACGATTATTGTAATGTATTGGCAAATATGTATGGTAATTCTCATCCGCTAAATATCCCCGTAGCAGGTAAACTTTTGATACCGATTTTAGCACTTCTCAAAATTCCGATTTTCACATATCTTTAGACAGACCTACGTAAAATATTAGTATAAGTCAAATTTAGCGCTGAAAACGATTCCTTGTCGTCGTGAGATTTGCCGCCAGGAATAAATACCTAAGTTCTCTTATTCGCTCACCCTGTAGGAGTGTGAGTGTACCCTACTTAGAGAGTACGCACTCCGTGCCGGGAAGCAAGACAAAACTCAACCCGCTACACTTTAGTAAACGTCTTTCTGAGGCTAATTATTTATTACAAGACTTTGTCAATGAAACGTTACATTACCAACAGGCAACTTTAACACAAAGTGTGTAAACAAGTACGTAAATTCAAATCTAATATATTTATGTATATAAACTTCGGAAAGAAAGAGGGCATCGGCAGATACAATCCCTCACGCTGCGTTGCGACTGTTGCGAGTTAAAGACTACTCAAGCACAGTAAAATTTCCTTGTGTAGGTATGTGTTGATTTTCTCACGAAGTTCTATAATATCTAATATAATATAATCCACTTGGAAGGGCATATTGCCTTGCTTTAAGTAATCAGTCATTTAATAGTTCGCGCCATCGCCGAGTAATTTATTTCACTCCTTCATATTGCCTTATTGGCTATGTGCTGTGCTGTATGTTGCTATTACCCACTTAAATAAAATAATGTATTGTGTATAAATTGTTTCTGCTTCGCGGATGTTTCCTCCCACCCGGAAGGTGAGATATAAATATAACTGCGTCCTAAAATAGGAACATAACATAATTCGCAATGTGGCTCTCGCTCAGCGGCGGACCACGGCGGTGCGCCCGGCGTGGCCAGTCAATGGGCTACGTCAACAACACTAATAAATAACTATATTTACTACAATTGACGCAGTGCGCAAGGGGGGACCAGCGGACGTGCCGCTCACCATGTGCTACCTATAAAGGTACATTTTCATAAAACATCATATTACTTCCTTAAAACGAAGCTTAACACACCACATAACATCACTTAATTACTAAACACATTATCGGGTCACTCGCTTATAAATACGTAACCGAGTAATCACAGTCCATTGTTACTATTATCGAAGTTTACGACACGATGAGCGACGCGACTTGCACTCTCAGCCGTCGTAGGAACACTAACTTAGTGAAATAAATAAGCAAAGCGAGTGGGAACGAGAGGGGACTAGCCAAGACTGAGGACGCGCGGCACCGCGTGGAGGGCACGCGACGCGGCCCGACATGATTCGGCTCGATCTTTTATCGCTCCTCCAAATTATTTTATATCTCTCACCTAAGAACACCGTCACCGCCACCTAGATAACGCTAAATACGGATTGTAAAAGTTCATCAGGTAGCGACTAGGTATTAATTTAACCGTCGAAATTAATGTGATTGGACGTTGGCAATGTTTTTCAAAATACCATGTGATCAGTATCGGCCAAATGCGCATCGTAGACACACTGATACAGTGGAGCGGGGCAAGTAAAAATAGGAATCCTTTGATCCCTCTGGTGATGGCGGTCAGTGGACATAATAAATAAATCGGACTCTTATGCTGACAAAACACCTTGATATAAACATATTATTCTACAAATATAGGTACATACTTATTCAGTATGGTCAATAAATTACTTACGTCGAGATCTTTACTTCCTGAATTTCATCGTTTCTTTGTTTTATTATGAATATCTCCAAAAAATAAGAACATATAATTTGTGTCACTCCTTTCTGTATCTACCTCTCAAACGTCCCCCGTACTACTTAGGTAGCTAAACGCAAAGGTAATGTCATGGTTTTTATTGGACATACATTTATGTTTTATTCTGCTTATTTATGTTTATAAGTCGTTTCAAGCATTGAGTAGTTACCCAATTAGCGTGTCGTCAAACAAAAATTAACTGTCAGTTCTGCGACGACAATTAAGCATATATATTATGTGAACATCAACTAATTTCACACTTAAGTAACGTGTTTATGCATATAATGTATGAATTGAAAAGCTAAATTTGACTTTTGGTCCAAATTTCAATTCTTAATTATGGTCACAAAACTGACACGACGTCACGTAAGGTTTTTTTTGATGAATCACGCTAATTGGGTACTTACAAAATGATTTGAAAATGTTTTAGAATAAAACTGGAATGGAACTGCTCGGAAAAGGAACTAAGTAATTAATATACAATATACGTTAAACGCCTGCTCCGTGAACTCGACCGATATTCTGTCCCACTTCACGTCCGGGGCACATCGGTGTTCACGTACAGCCCCCCTTATTCTGTAACTCGTTATAAGCTCACCTCAACGCTCACCCACAAATATATCTTGACACCGCAATACGTAGCAATTAAGCGTAAGTAGAGGTCTAGTCTCGTGACGGGTGAACTGCTTTAGCGCGTAGCGAATAACATCCCAGAAGGTGGTTCATGCCTGGTTGCGTATTATACGAAGTCATGGACAAAGCAACCCTCTTGGATGTACTTCTGCAAGAGGGTGAGCGACGGTTGCTTTGACTTTCGTTCCCGCAGAACTGGTTTTGGGAATTTACCCTACAATCAACTTGAATCGAGTTAATTTTACTTTTTCACTCGGAGATGTACTACGGCCTGAAACTTTGTGCTACAGAAGCTGAACGGAAACGAGTTTTAATAGTCCAAAAACGAGCTATACGGATTATATCACTCGCAACACCTGGTCCCCTGCACGACAACTTTGTAAAGACACCAACGTAATGACACTAACCTCACAATACGTCATATTCTACATGTTAAATACGTGAGAAATCATAATATTATTTCTCGGCTACTGTGTATGCACCCAATCCAGGCATCAAGTATGCGGCTTGTTCAGATAAATAAGAAAAATTGGCCACAACATGTTGGCGACTTACGAAATCGACCAAAACAATAAAAAGATGTCGGATGAACATATATTAATAATGCTGCTCCCACGAAATAAAAACTGATGGTCGCACTAGCTGAATCAACGACGTAGTTTTGGCTCTAAATCAAGTTTAATATTAATTGTTAACTGGTGATTCAGTCGTCAGATCAAAAGTTATGGTACAGTCAAGTGTAAAAATATGGATGCATACAACTTACTCATAAATATGTCCCATAACTCTTATGTCAGCGGATTAAGGTTTTGGTACTTATTTATGAGAGGATGTCATCGATACATATTTTTGCACTTGACTGTAAGTACCAGACTTTTTACACACGGCGCGTGAAAATTTCGATCGGCAACCCGGAACATTAAAAGTTCAGGGGCCCTAGTATAAGTTTCGCGTTTGCGTTTTACCCCCAATTTGTATGGGATTTGACAGGGCGTGTAATGAATGGTATAACAACTTTTGATATATTTTCACTGGATATAACAACATTTAATATAATTTTATTGGATATAATCACTCAAGGGACGTAATAAACTTTTGGTATAACAAAAATCAGTATAATTTCAAGGCGTATAATGTTCAAATAGTATAATACATTTTTTGATATAACGTTTAATGGATAATATAATGTATACTGGATATAAGTATTAGTGGTATAATGTTTTGTAAGATATAATATTATTTTTCACACACGTTAATTATTTTAACCTAACCTAAACCTAACCTAATCACCAGCGTGTCGACGTCACCCCGCTTCGCGGGGTGCCTATTTCCGCTCGAAGGGACACTAGCCAACCCTAACCTAACCTACAATGGTACAATTAATACCATTGTTGCAAGTATTAGTGGCTATTATACTGTTGTGTGTCAGGTGTTACTCGTCGTCATACCTAACTACACCAACCTGCCTTAGAGTAAAATAGGTAAGAAGTAAAAAGTAGTAAGTATTCCAGATTATACCAATAGAACATTATACCAACTGAGTTTTATATCGAACAAAGTTATATCCCATGAATGTTATACGTTATGACTGTTAGATTAAAAGTTCATTATATCTGTTGATAGTTATATTACATGAGAATATATCAAATGTTGTTATATCAAAAGTGCATTATATCCTTTAATCGTTATATCCAGTGAAAATATATCAAAAGTTTTTATATCGATCGTTACGCACCCAATTTGTCAGCTAAACGCGAACGCGGTCGTAACGTTTTGTTTCGGTAAAATTTATACTAGAGCCTCTGGAAGAGTTTAGTTAGAGTATACAACTATAGGCATGCCTAAATACATTTTTAAGCAAGCGGGCAGGAACAGGCTGGTATGTATAAGCGCTCCGCCACAATGAGTATCAACTCATACATATTTCTAACTTCCACAGACGTACATAACTTCATATGTATTTATATGCTGAAGACCGGACCTACTTCGTTATGAATGCAGCTACGAGTATGATATGGAATATGTAGATCTCCCTGCTGCCAGACCTTTTTATTTCTGATTGATTACATTGCGAACATGTTTAAAAAACCAGCCAAGTGCGAGTCGGGCTCGCGCACAAAGGGTTCCGTGCCATTATCTATAAAAACAGTTAAAAAAATCTGTTGTAGGGAGCACCTATTAAATATTTTTTATTATTATTATTATTATTTGTTGTTATAGCGGCAACAGAAATACATAATCTGTGAAAATTTCAACAGTCTAGCTATCACGGTTCTTGAGTTACAGCCTGGTGACAGACAGACATACGGACAGCGAAGTCTTAGTAATAGGGTCCCGTTTTTACCCTTTGGGTACGGAACCCTAAAAACAGTGCAAAGGCATCTTCTGGGCGAACTCGATCCATCCAAGGCTTTATAAATCATCGGAGTCAAGAGCACACCAATCCATACTAATTTTATAAATGCGAAAGTGTGTCTGACTGTCTGTCTGTCTGTCTGTCTGTTACCTCTTCACGTTTAAACTGCTGAACCGATTTAGGTGAAATTTGGTAAAGAGATAGTTTGAGTCCCGCCCAACTAGCAAAAACCAGGCCTACAACAGTCTCAAGACTACCATTTTTTCGCTCTTACTTTGATCCTATATCATCGTATAAGCCTGGATTTGGGCACCAATTATAAGCGTATTTGTTTTAATATCGTTCTAATATCAGTCTTATTAGATGCTGTTCGCTTTTCACACTAATCTTTCCAAAACGAATTTAAGTGCCTTAGGCTAATATCGCATTTACCTAAGTATCTTGTAAGCCTGTATGAGCTTAAATTGGTCTAAAGTTAGAATATTGTGAGCCTAAACAAGCTTATTATGATTTGTTGTAGGATCGTGTAAACCTGCATGGGCTTATATTGATCTAACGTTAGAATACTGTGAGCCTAAACAAGCTTATTATGATTTTTTGTAGGATCTTGTAAGCCCGCATGGGCTTATATTGGTCTAACGTTAGAATATTGTGAGCCTAAACAGGCTTATTATGATTTTTTGTAGGATCTTGTAAGCCCGCATGGGCTTATATTGGTCTAACGTTAAAATATTGTGAGCCTAAACAGGCTTATTATGGTCTTATGTAGGATCTTGTAAGCCCGCATGGGCTTATATTGGTCTAACGTTAGAATATTGTGAGATTTGTGAGCCTAAACAGGCTTATTATGATTTTTTGTAGGATCTTGTAAGCCCGCATGGACTTATATTGGTTTAACGTAAGAATATTGTGAGCCTAAACAAACTTATTATGATTTTTTTTGTATTTGAAACAGTCTGAAAGTTGAGATCGGTCAGTGTGTTGAGTGCATCGTGACAATAAAAAATAAAAGGTATGTAACATATAACTGTTTATTAAGTACTTATAATTAATTAATGTTGTAATATAATAACATTTTTGTTTTCATCTGGTGAGTGTTTATTTTACGGCAAGTAATTCGCATGGGAAATATTATTTACTGTAAAGTAGACTCTGTTTGACGCTTGAAAATTCATGCGCCTAATCAATTATGGTATTTCGTATCCTCTTTTAATTATTTTATTTCTTTATTTGTATTGATAGTGTCGCCATTGATATAGCTGCATTTTACCAGCGCACTGTTAGACTATTGTAAGATCGTTTAAACTCACATTAGCATTCTGTATACTAATGGCATAGCCATGTTGAATTAATTAGGGTTCCTTGATTTAACATACCTAAAACCTTAAATCGATTTTTTTTATCTCAATCCGACCACTTGAACTTACAAATATACTAAATAAATGTATTTTTATTAAAGTGACAACGTTGGTGCGGTGAAATGGTTGTATATATGGATATAGACCGTTACTTGATCAAGAAAGACATCCGTATGTTAAAGCTTTTAAAATGGCCTTGGAAAGAAACACACTTCTTGTTGAGTGAAACATGTCACGGATGTGGCCATTACAATAACTTCATGAATGTCAATCCTAAGCATTTCATTATAAATCAAAAAAACATAAGGAAACTATTAAACTTCGGTTTTTTTTTGTGTGACAGTTGTTTTGAATACACAATTTATGACCACTACATCGACGACGAATGTGAACTTTGCAACAACCGCCAAACTGCCCCATAGCCTAACTTAATCTCATTTAAGTACCTACCAATTGATCTAGTCACAAACTAGGCAAAGCCTGTGCAATGGGTACTAGATAACAAATAAACATACTAACATAAATAGATAAATACATACTTAAATAGATATTAAACATCCAAGACACGAGAACAAACATTCGTATCCATCATACAAATATCTGCACTGACCGGGGATTGAACCCGGGACGTCAAGCTAGCAGCGGGTAGTCAGGTTCTCTAACCTCTAGGCCAGGGGTCGGCAAACCGTGGCACACGAGCCGCATGCGGCTCTTTAGGTTCCCAAAAAAAAATGTTTTTTTAATGAAAATCAGACATAACTGAGACTGTGGGTGGCTCTTTCAGCTTCCGAAAAATTGTCATTTTTCCGGGATCTGGCTCTTTGTCTTAAAAGTTTGCCCACCCCTGCACTAGGATATTCGGTCGTCCGAATTACACTTTGATACCAAAGGATACCATGTGTACTCATTAGTAACAAACAAATGTTCTAAAGAAAAAACTTTTGCAAAATGTTTTTTTTTGTGTTTTTTTTTATTATATTCAAAATTTCAGCTCAATCAGTCACCGGGAAGTGGGTTCAATTTAACTAGCAAGATTCTTACAGACAGACAGACAGACAGACAACGGGACAGGTGAAACTAAATAAAAGCTTGTAAAATAGAAAAATATTTACCAATTACGAACGGAGGTACGGCAGGTATTTCAAAAATATTACACAATATGGGCCAGAGTTGTTGTCGTGAACTTTTAGAAACCGGCAAACCGTCTATATTGATGTTTAGATGAATAATATCTGGAGTCCACGGTAAAAGTCCCAAAATATCATTGAGTTTCGTGATCAAGCCACTATGCCAATACATTCCAGGAGAGTCAGGAGATAACTCACTGACTTGTACTATCTCAGTGTTTGTTTTAAGTAGTGTTCGTGCGTCTTTTGGTAGAACATTATTGATTCTCCTGTTCAAAATAAATAGCAATTCATTTACTGCTGCATGAGGTATATTAAATTTTAATGCCCAATTTTGTAAATTACTTTTTAAGGCGAAATCTTTTTCATAATCGGTTTCGTCCTCGTCCTCGGTCGACGATTCATTTTCACCAAAATCATTTTCAACACAGACTGAATCACTGTCCTCAATATCTACCTCTTCGCAAACAGAACCTGCAGAACCCTCACTAATATTTCTCTCAACACTACCTTGACCTGGCACGGGCAGTACTAGTACATTTGATTTATTTATCATTTCTTTGTACTTCTTCTGAACTTTCCGCCGATAGCCACCAGTTTTCGTACGTGTCTTCCAGTTTTTGTAATCCATTTTACACGCAATTTAAAAACACACTCACTTTTACTCACAAAACAATGACCCGTTGGCCAAATCTTGCTCTTACCTACAATTGTGTTCCCAAAATCGATTTAAGATCAATCCACCTTATATTGATCTTGTCTTTTGTGTTGTTAGTATGTTGATCAAATATCACTCTAATATCTTACTAAATCACTGCTGTTGATCTTATTATAGCTTTAAATAAGGTCAGAGAAGTACCTACTTACTTACAGTGCTCTTATGCTATGCTGATAATAGTCTAAAATTAGAATAGCATTTAGCAAGTCTATTACAAAATGAAATAACCTTAAAAAATGGGGCTATAAGAACAAGTTTTCTCAAGTGCAATGAGTCTTTGTAAATGTGATTGTAGAAGCGAGAGGCTTAAAATTATAGGTATACATGTATGAGATGAGGTAATAAGACTGAGCGTTCTTGAGTCCGCACTAGCTTGTCTGAGACTAATATAAGAGCAATTATATGTACCAAAACAATTATAAGAGCCCTATAAGCCTACCACTCTCAAAAAGTGCGCATTCTGAGACTGTTATAAGCACACGTTTTGTCAAGTCCAATTTGTAAATGTGATTGTAGGAGCGAGAGGCTTAAAATGGTATCATAAAATGCTCTTGTATACATATATGAGACGAGGTAATAAGACTGAGCATTCTTGAGTCCGTACTAGCTTGTCTGAGACTAATATAAGAGCGAAGACATCTTCCAAAACAATTATAAGAGCGCTATAAGCCTACCACTCTCATAAAGTGCGCTTTCGAAAACGGTTATAAGCACAGGTTTTCTCAAGTGCAAAGAGTCTTCGTAAAACTCATTGTAGGAGCAAGAGGTTTATAATAGTTAATTAAAATGCTCTTATATACATATATAAGACTATGTAATAAGACTGAGCGTTCTTGAGTCCGTACTAACTTTTCTGAAACTACTATAAGAGCGATGACATCTTCCAAAACAATTATAAGAGCGCTTTAAGCCTACCGCTCTCATAAAGTGCGCATTCTGAGACTGTTATGAGCACGGGTTTTGTCAAGTCCAATGAGTCTTCGTAAATGTTATTGAAGGAGTAAGAGGCTTATAATAGTTTTATAAAATGATCTTATATACATTTGTAAGACTAAGTAACAAGACTGAGCATTCTTGAGTTCGTACTAGCTTACAAAATGCTCTTATATACATTTGTAAGACTAAGTAATAAGACTGAACATTCTCGAGTTCGTCCTAGACTAATATAAGAGCGATGACATCTTCCAAAACAATTATAAGAGCGCTCTAAGCCTACCACTCTCATAAAGTGCGCTTTCGAAAACTGTTATAAGCACGTATTTTGTCAAGTCCAATGAGTATTCGTAAATGTTATTGTAGGAGTAAGAGGCTTATAGATGTTTTATAAAATGATCTTATATGTATTTGTAAGACTAAGTAACAAGACTGAGCATTCTTGAGTTGGTACTAGCTTACAAAATGTTCTTATATACATTTGTAAGACTAAGTAATAAGACTGAGCATTCTTGAGTTCGTTCTAGCTTATCTAAGACTAATATAAGAGCGATGACATCTTCCAAAACAATTATAAGAGCGCTATAAGCCTACCGCTCTCATAAAGTGCGCATTCTGAGACTGTAATGAGCACGGGTTTTGTCAAGTCGAATGAGTATGCGTAAATGTTATTGTAGGAGTAAGAGGCTTATAATAGTTTTACAAAATGCTCTTATATACATTTGTAAGACTAAGTAATAAGACTGAGCATTCTTGAGTTCGTTCTAGCTTCTCTAAGACTAATATAAGAGCGATGACATCTTCCAAAACAATTATAAGAGCGCTATAAGCCTACCGCTCTCATAAAGTGCGCATTCTGAGACTGTTATGAGCACGGGTTTTGTCAAGTCCAATGAGTCTTCGTAAATGTGTAGGAGTAAGAGGCTTATAATTGTTTTATAAAATGATCTTATATACATTTGTAAGACTAAGTAACAAGACTGAGCATTCTTGAGTCCGTACTAGCTTATAAAATGCTCTTATATACATTTGTAAGACTAAGTAATAAGACTGAGCATTCTTGAGTCCGTACAAGCTTATCTAAGACTAATATAAGGGCTATGAGATGTTCCAAAACAATTATAAGAGCGCTATAAGCCTACCACTCTCATAAAGTGCGCATTCTGAGACACTTTTGCTAGTTGGGCGGGTAAGGTTATATGATGGTTTTTATCCCCGAAATCATTCCCTAAGGGGGTGAAATGGGGGAAGGGGTGAGTTTGTATGGAGCTGCAATATAAACGAGTTCCACGCGGACGGAGCCGCGGGCAGAACTAGCAACATAAAATACCTACATATTCGTTTTTACTACTATCACAACTATGTTCGTACTTATAATGGTGCTGTGGAGCAAATTATTATATTATATACAAAATGTTCTCTTATATACATTTGTAAGACTAAGTAATAAGACTGAGCATTCTTGAGTCCGTACAAGCTTATCTAAGACTAATATAAGGGCTATGAGATGTTCCAAAACAATTATAAGAGCGCTATAAGCCTACCACTCTCATAAAGTGCGCATTCTGAGACACTTTTGCTAGTTGGGCGGGTAAGGTTATATGATGGTTTTTATCCCCGAAATCATTCCCTAAGGGGGTGAAATGGGGGAAAGGGTGAGTTTGTATGGAGCTTCAATATAAACGAGTTCCACGCGGACGGAGCCGCGGGCAGAACTAGCAACATAAAATACCTACATATTCGTTTTTACTACTATCACAACTATGTTCGTACTTATAATGGTGCTGTGGAGCAAATTATTATTTGATTTGAAATAGCTAAGATTTTAATTGTTCATAGTCTTCCCGGATTTTTATAACCAAAACCTTAGATTTTTTTAAATGTATAATTAATCCAAAATAATGTATATATTTTCATCCATTTAACGGATTGGGTGCAAATCGTTCCTCTTTTCGTATCTCCTACTAAAAACATCATAAGTATCTTTCTTGATGCCGGCTTTCTTTAAATTAGGTATGATATTTTACGGCACGCGTAATAGTACATTGTGATACAAATGAGGTATGTTGATAATTACATCAGAGGCGAAATTGTTCACGCGATCCGCAGGTGAGCGTGATAAGAAAGCGGAGGGTGTAATTATCAAAGCTCACGCGTATCATACGACGTTTTTCAACACATTGTGCGAGGAAATAATCATTTTCATAAGATGAAAATGTTTATAGGCCTGCCAAATTATTGTCTTTACATTAAGTAAATCATTGAGATGACAACAGGTTTTTACTCACAATTGCACATCGCCAAGAATTTCCAGTGGCGTCCATTCTATTTATCACTTTTCTAGTCACCACGAGTCAACATTTTTGATAATAACCAAACACGCATAAACAAATTTTACAAATATTTGTAAAATAACCTACAATGGCGCGCATCAGTTCTTTTTCGTGAAGGTTGCGCAGTGCGGGCACAGAAATCTCTAAACAGCCAATACAAAATAAATTATATTTTCGTTTTAAAATGTTATCTGTATTAAATTCATGTAAACTGTTATTCACAAGTGAATAGTTTTACTAAATTAAACGTTTCTATATCATATGTGTACAAAAAGAAGTAGTCAATTAATTAACAAAAAGGTTTTAATTTGTTTAGTCGAGTAAGAATCCATTTGCCGAGAATTAAAAAAAGCTGTACATTCTATACAACCTGGTTAATTTAAGAATGCACCGTGTTCATGCATATATCTTGCTGCAAGGTGCCAACGTGACTTAATCGGGATATAACCATAACACACAAGTGTTGTAATGTTATAAGTTATAAAACACGCGTGTTCAATATCCAGGATTATGAGCCTTAAAAGCGACACAATAAGAGGTACGTTACGAGCAATTGTGTTGAAATAGTACATTACGTAACTAGGGCGGTGAATTCGTGAATGCCCCAGATCGCAGGTGTTTGTGGCCCGAACCGAAGGTGAGGGCCATAAATATGCGCTCTGGGGCTTTACGAATTACCGCCCGTGTTGCGTACAAAATTTTACGCACAGCGTACAGCGTATAGGTATGATATTTTACGTCACACCTGGCCATAATGCGAGTTTTACTGCACGCTGCGCGTACGGGAAAACTCGCATTGTGGCCAGGTGAAGGCGTAAAATTGTGTACTCACCACGGGCGGTAATTCGTAAAGCCCCAGAGCGCATATTACACAAACACCTGCGATCTGGGGCATTCACAGCCCTAGGTACGTAATGTACTATTGTGTACACACATTTTTTAATGGAAAAAGTCATTGAACGTTTAGTTTGGGCCATATTGGGATTAATTACCACAGTTAAGTGAGTTTACGGTATTTTATTTTTATGAAACGAAATAAATATGATCTTACCAGCGAAATGCTGCTGTTGTTGCAACGTCCTCTGGAACAAAATAACAAAATATTAATGAGTGTACAGTGTGATAATCATACATAGTGAATACATTACTATTGTAATATAAACTACAATGATAAATACGTGACGTACAGATAGACAGACGATTGCTACTTCCAGGAGCATGCGCCACGTCACAGTTAAAATCCAATTATCAAAGAAACACTTTACTATTTATTAAATAAAACGCTACTGTGCAAAAGAGATAGAGAGATATACCCACCCGCGCCGCGCCCGACCCGCGTTCGGTATGTGGAGGCCTTAAAAGTCGTTAATCAGTAAATGAATGAATGAATGAATGAAAACGTTTATTTCGGAACCAGTTCCATATTGGTTAGTACAGATATTATCTTATAATATAATGTTAGTTATTAATTATTTATCAAATACAAGTTTACATCATTAATATTTTAAAATTCAAGTCATAAACAATACAATTCATTCAAAATTAAAAAATAAAGAGCCCTTTCGATTGTAACATTGCTACTAATGTTGCCGAGTCTCAACATAGCTGATGACATATTAAAAAGACAAGTCATCGTTACTCGAAAGGAAATTGTTCGCTTTCTTGGTGAAATGGTAATACACATATTTAGCAAAGCTCTATAAAAAATAATCAATTTCTACATTAAAAATAATTGCTATGCCTAACATACTAAATGAGCTAATTGTGTAAGAGTCTAACATGATGTTATGAACTTAAACTTAAATAACTTGAGTACCTATTATAAGGGGAAAAGTAATTGGGATAAGTGGAATAAATTCCGTCTGGCCCTACCATTGAAAACCGGGAAGGATAGATGGACGCATCAATAGGCATGATGAAACATTTTGAAAAACTGTTCTATAATGTTTAGAAACATTAATTATGTATAACGAATAAGATTTTTCAAGAGAATATAACAGTTAAGTAAGAAAAAAATGCATTGTAGTTTTTAAATTTCAAATTGGCGCTAAAACGCTGTCATGGCGTCCCGAGTGACGTCACGTATGTATAAAAAGAATGCAGACCTTTGACGTTTGCTACCTAGATCGCTCAATTGCTCATTGAATGAACATAAATTAAAAAGTTTACAAGTTTTGCGCGGCCGTGCGAGCGAGACAATGACGTATGAAGATCTAACAGATAACATGGTTCTATCCGTCTTACTATTCTTTCAGTACGTAAGTTTTCTCTGTAATCTGTGGTAATGGCCGTTATGGGTATGTATTTCTACATACGTGACGTCATGCGCTCTGATTGGTGTTTAACATATCATGGCGGGCGTCCGTATTTTTCAGTTTAATTTTATCAAAATACATAATAATCTCTTACTTAATAAAAAAATATGAGCAATTTTCGAATTCTACGATTAAAATTTCACTTAGAAAATACCATATTTTAGTGATTTTCAATTACTGTCATCATGCCTATTCCATGTATCCCTACAAGTAGAAACAAATGGAATAAATACCCCACGTGTCCCCACTGGGGGGAATATCGCAGTAGGGATATGTGGAATAGGCGTTATAATGAGATCACAGAGTAGCTACATTAATAAGATCGTCAAATAAATTATTCAAACTATGAGACGTACATTAAATAAAATAGTAAATCCAAAGTATTCAAACGCTTGTTGACGGAACTTTTAACGCGCCAAATAAAACTAGCACCATAAACTGTTCTGATAATGAAACAACAACCAGGCGTTTGTTCAGGGTTCATTTTACATTTGCATGTACCCTGGTGACAATTAGGCAATGGCCCTGAACCAGGCCGCCGTGTAGTCGGAACATCGCATTGAAAAGACAATACGAGTCGTAAAGTTCTTTTATGTTCATGCCTTATGATAACATGGTGTCATGTGGCTCGTGCTAGGGTAAAAAGGTACGAGTATACTTATGCTGCAATTTGTGTGACTTGGTTCTATGCAGCGAACGAAAAAACCATTTCTTACCCAAACACGTGTCCAAGAGTAAAAGTGTAAGTAGGGAGCAATGTCAATTAATTAATAATCGTAGATATTCTTGGTTTATTATGTGCCTTATAGTACTAAAAATGTGTTGACGGCATAAATTAAACACTTTTCAAGTAGTACTTTATGTATTTTGGTTTTCAAAAGATTACCAATATTTGTGATTTTAGAAATGTGCAAATACTATTCAGAATAAATTGTTGCATTACAGTTATCTATAATTTCTGGTAAAATAAGCCAGAAAACTTAGTGAACCTTCTTAATAAATGATATTACCGATTGATTCATTCAATTTTGATTTCTTTAACTAGAATGCAAGCGTCATATCATAATAGAGGTACTTTTACGAAGTTATTTATTATGCTGTACTTATGTTATGTCCAGGTTTTGGCAGTTTGATGCATATTACACAAAACCACTAAATGCAGATTTTTTTTACTTTATTTCAAATTTTTACAATCATGGAATAGAATCCATTAAATCTTGCGAGATCTCGTAAATCTCGACATGTTTTATTTATAATTGCATAAAAGATAGTTTTATTAAGTACATATGTAATTCCAGCTTGTTCGTGTAATTAGTTTTAAGTATTTTTATCTCCTATACGGTAGGGAAATTACCACAACGAACGTCATACTAAATGTATGGGAGCTTTTAAAATACTTAATATTTTTGATATAATTACTTTTATTAAAAAAAAAAGTTTCTGAACTCATTTTACTCATTGGGTACAGTCGGCCAAGAAAGTGGTCTACCAGTTTTGACAAAAGTTTCTGTGAGATCTAATTATCGATAAGGTTGTCATTTCTAACAAAGTGTATGAAATGCACATTTCTCTGTTAATCTGAGATGCCTGACATTTAAAGTCATGGGTTTTGTTATTTTGACCTTTATTGTAAATGCAATAGGCTATTATTTTGCAGTAGGTAATGTTATATAATATAATCTTCCCTTCAATTAAAACCATTTTGATCTTTTTCGAGAAAAACTTTTTGCAACTGAAAATGAAAGTAATCACTGACAAGTGTCAAGTATTTTTGTCAACGTAACATTCCACAAGAAGACTTTTGAATGATCCTTGGAACATGGCGGATCGTGCTCCAGACATTTTTTTTCATTTTCTGCATCCTGCTGTTTAATGTATAGTTTTGATAGCGTATTATGCAATAAATGGCAAACATGACGGCTACAGTTTATGAAGAATTTTCCTGGAAATGCGAATAACCAATTCTTGGGCATCATTTAGCGGTTCGTGGTCGCGGCCGCCATTATACTTTGTACTGCTCCAGCTATCACTCAGTGCATCGTGAAGGCCTTACACCGTACATCATGCATATGAAATGTTTTTTTATTTTTGATTTCTGTACACTGTCTTTGGCATAGGCCCTAGAGGCTGCCATTTCTCTAATAAATAATAATAATAACATTCAACAAAAGTGTAACATGCTGCAATGCCTCGTAATTTATCAAGAACCGAACGAGCTAATATTATAGCACTTTATAACAAAGGCTTCAATATCTAAATGTGTCCGTTAGTGTTATTAAGTTGCCTGTATGCCACCGCGAGCAACGGCACTTGATTACGTAGACGTCCTGCAAAATTCAATGTGGCCCAGTGTCAGGACTTTTTATCCAGAAAATGAAATTCCTCAGTTTAATTATTACCAGGACAATTATTGTTCTTTACATAAAGCGTTGGTGACGCGTGCCTGGTTCGATGCACACCCGGAAATAAGTTTAATAGCTTGGCCAGCAAAATCGCCTGATTTGAACCCAATCGAGAACCTTCGGGCCTTATGGTTCAAAGATGGTGCAACCGCCATGAGAGAACACCCGAATCTCTTGAGCGACACTGAAATGAAGTATGGGAGGAAACCCGGCTCAATGAGAGACCGTCTTCAAGCAGTCAATGACGCTCACGGCGGATACACTGTAGGATAGTTTTATATTTTTGTTTTCTCGTAACCAGAAATAGACTGACTACTGCTGAATTCTCTCATTTACTAATTGGTATTCTAATGTCATAAAGATATTATTTAATAAAGATAATGTAATTGTTTTCTAGTCTTATCGTTCCTTAGTTTACAAATGCTAAAAAGTTGAGTAAAATATTACATTTTAATAAAAAAAATTGTAGACGGGCACTGTTTAAGTTAGGCTGATAGACAGGAATAACCCGAAAATAGAAATAAAGCTAAAACACAAGGATGTGAGTATTGCTAGCTGTGATAATTCAAACTTGACACATGGCATGACGTAAATACAATATAATGAATGTTAAAGAGACAAATAGTCACTGTCATATTATTATTGCAAGGGGAAATCGACCTTGTTGTTTTATGACGTTCAAACGAACCTCGATCGTAGGGTGGTAGACCACATTCTTGGCCGACCTAACGTACATTCGATATCAGTATAAAGTTTTCTGATATCTGTTATATTATAGTACATTACGTAACTAGGGCGGTGAATTCGTGAATGCCCCAGATCGCGGGTGTTTGTGGCCCGAACCGAAGGTGAGGGGCATAAATATGCGCTCTGGGGCTTTACGAATTAATGCCCGTGTTGAGTACAAAATTTTACGCCTTCACCTGGCCACGATGCGAGTTTTCCCGGACGCGCAGCGTGCAGTAAAACTCGCATTATGGCCAGGTGTGACGTAAATATATTATCGGAATAATCGCCTGGTTACACTTAAGGCCTCAACACACCGAACGCGGGTCGGGCGCGGCGCGGGTCGTGCGCGGCGTGGATCGGTATATCTCTCTCACTACCAACGCGTTTAATATCTCTATCACACAGTTGCGCGGGCCCGCGTTGGTACCGCGGCGAGCCCGCGCTATTGTGCGATAGAGACGCCGCGTGCAATAGAGACGCCGCGCTACTGTGCGAAAGAGATAAAGATAGCCGCCCACGACGCGCGTTCGGTGAGTAGAGGCCTTTAACGATAACACCCTGTATGTAGGGTCGGCCAATGGGAATATCGAGCATATGTAGAATCCGTCATCTCCGTTTACCTACTATCAAATATCTACAAAGTATTAGTGCCGTATGATGATCGTACGTGTTTATAATACCTAATCCTTTGCACATCATTTTATATTCCATTCTTATTACGGAGAATCCCCTTGTAAAACACGTTCATAAAGAGAAATCCTGTATCGTTAACGATTGGCCCGAGATAATTCGATGTCATATACATAACATGTATCGTTTTTTATTCCTTTTTCGTTATAACAAGTTCCCACGTTCAAAGAATAAAGAATGCTGAGCACTATGATGCCTCTGATCACTTGAGTTGACCTAGGTACTTTACAAAAAGAAAAAGCACAGATATAGATATTCACTAGATAACGTAAACACCTCAATCTGTATGAAAACCAACCATGTCACTTAGACGTCACAAGGGCGAATTAGTGATGTGAATTCCCCGTTGTCCGCGCCAAATCGATTTTGCAATAAGGCATTTTCTTAATATTCACGGGTAACCGGCTACCACAACAGACGCGCGCGGAATGCCAGTCAGACGGCCAACTCGGAGACCGAGTACGGACACGCGAAGAAGATGCATTTGCGTGATCTAGAGCATATCTATGTCTGTGGGAGCAAGTCCCTATGTATTATATACATATAGTCTATTTTTTTTATCCCGTAGACTAAAATGACATTTTATGTATTGCTAGTTTTTTACGTCTTATAAATAGTGATGTGCTACAACCGGTACTAACCGAAAATAAACGATTAGGAGGTACTTATATTTGTTGATGAAGCGTCTGTAACACATGAATGGATAATCCGTGACGTGCTAAAAACGAGAAAACACGCACTGAAAACATCCGATACTATATACTACTAAAATAACGAATGCCAAATACGTAAACCAAAATGGCGTCGCGTCAGGTTGGCGATACGTCAATGTCATTTTAAATGTTTGAGTACATTAGTAGTGAGTAAATTTTATTAATTGTTTATTTCGTATCATTTTGTGAGTAGATTTTATTTATTGTTTATTTTGAATCTAAAATTAATTCAACATTTTATCGGTTATTCACAAACCGATATCAAAGATCAGCACTGTTTGTATAAAGCTGGTCACATTATTTCTATGTTTGACATTTGTGGATGTCATTTTAGTCTACGGAATAAAAAAATAGACTATAGGTACTAGGAATATTATTCAAGTACACATACATATTATATTCTATTGTATACATGTCCATAATTTCAAATGATTTTCAATCATATGCACATTGTTTGTTCTACTGAGCATAATTAATAAATTTAATTATATTAATAACCGAAAACCTTGAGATACCAGAAATGCGTTTCTACTAATTATGATCAAAAATTTCAGTTGACAACATAGGGCAGTCATGTATAGGTATGGTAGAATAGGCATGATGACAGTAATTGAAAATCACTAAAATATGGTATTTTCTTAGTGAAATTTTAATCATAGAATTCGAGAAATACTCACACTTTTTTATTAAGTCAGAGATTATTATTTATTTTTATAAAATTAAACTGAAAAATACGGACGCCCGCCATGATATGTTAAACACCAATCAGAGCGCATGACGTCACGTTTGTATAAACTAATACCCATAACGGCCATTACCACAGATTACAGAGAAAACTTACGAACTGAACGAATAGTAAGACAGGGAAAGAACCATGTTATCTGTCAGATCTTCGTACGTCATTGTTGCGCTTTCTCGCTCGCACGGCCGCGCAAGACTTGTAAACTTTTCAATTTATGTTCATTCAATGAGCAATTGAGCGATCTAGGTAGCAAACGTCTGCGTCCTGTTTTTACGAACGTGACGTCACTCGGGACGCCATGACACTGACAAGCGTTTTAGCGCCAATTTGAAATTTTAACACTAAAATGATTTTTTTTCCTACTTAACTCTTATATTCTCTTGAAAAATCTTATTCGTTGTACATAGTAAATGTTTCTAAACAAAAGTTTTTCAAAATGTGTCATCAATCATCATGCCGATTGTATAACTACGAGTTGCCTATTCCATTTTGTGTCGTTAAACATATTTATTAAATACTATACAAACTTATGGAAAAAATATTAATTTTTATTACATATGGAAAACAGTCAATCGCAAAAATAATGATGTTCTGATATATTGTGAATCTACCGAAAAATTGTATCTAAGCGTTTTACGTACTTACTTTTCATTGAATACTTTTATGAAATTGTGAAACTGTCCTCAACATACACTGATCGAATTGTGTATAAGAATACCGTCTACACTTGGCTGCACCGAAAGTGCCCGCTGTACATTGTCTGCTGATGGAGTTACCCATAATGATTGCTACAACGGTGTCATTTCGATGACGGATCGCGGGCGAATTAGCTGGGAGTTCAATACTTTTATGAAATTTTGAAACTGTCCTCAACATACACTGATCGAATTGTGTATACCAATACCGTCTACACTTGGCTGCACCGAAAGTGCCCGCTGTACATTGTCTGCTGATGGAGTTACACATAATGTTTGCTACAACGGTGTCATTTCGATGACGGATCGCGGGCGAATTAGCTGGTAGGTTCCAACCGAGGCTCATCACAAGTTACGTACGTTACAAACGTAATACTTAATTGTTCGTCTCTGACAAGACACTTTGGAACGAAGGTATAGGGTAAATTCGCGAATTTTGGCGTGAAATAAACGAATCGGATGAAATCCATGATATTGCCAGTGTCGTCTTGTAGGTACAGTCGGGTTCTCCGTGATCTACTCAGACAACACAATAAAGACTGTGTATAGATATTTATGAAAGTTTGTGTGTATATATATTGGAGAACTTGACTGTAATATAATGGTCACGCATGTTTTAGACTCTATTTTGTGTGGTAATATGAGAGACAAAACTATCGAGGTTGATAGAAAAACCTATTTGTAAGAGTACGTTAATTGCATGTTTGAGGCGCCTGTGTTGATTCTTAATGTAAAAAATACACAGTCATTGACAAAAATCGGCTTCAGAGTAATTGCGCCAAAAGTAGGTCAAGTCACACAATACACTGTAAATGTAAAGTGTATTCGCCCATGCATCAAACTTTAGGTAACATATATGTAGAAATACATAACAATTTAGACATGCCCTAATTCACTATGTTGGGATCACTCCGTTGACTAAGAATTGAACAACAAGTTGCCTTGGTGTTGTAAAATAAAATCCAACTTCTTAATCCATCGTATCACAAGATTCTACCTTAAATAAGACTCTCATTGCCGTGTATTCACCCCAATATGGGTGTAGCCTCGAAAACTATTAGTGACGGAAATCCCATTCAGATATGTATCTCAAAGAATTGCGAAGATACAACCGATTTAATATTGCTTTTTAGAGAGAGAAAACGCAAACAGTGTGTGACGTCACGTTACGCGAGGCTGTCGCGGGGCCCGCGTCGACGGCGGCGCCGAACACGATGGGACCCGCCAGCGGCACGTTGCCGTCTATTACTTACTATTAGTGACGTGACGTCACAATCTACAAGTTGCGTTCTGCGAAAAAGGGACGGAACATACCCCTTCTTAAAACTTTATACACTTATAAACTTCGTGTTTATTTAACCTTTTGCGTTGATCTCTTCTCCATTTGACTAAATTTTGAATCCTTTTTCGAGAAAATATGACATTATTGATTATTTTTTAGTGCCTACACCCCTATTTCCCACCTGTTTAACTATTTCAGGGGTTTCTGCCTTTTCTCCGAATTTGTTATGTCCGAATTTCACTTGCCAACCGACTCTTCGCCGATGATTCACCTTGACAACTAATGGCAATTTTTTGTATGACAACAGATACATTTAGTAGAATTATTGTTAAGTCGATTATTCTAATGAATTGAAATTTCTGGCATACCTACCATTTCGCAAATTATGTAGTTGTTGGACAAACAACTACTAACCGAATAACGTTTCGTCAGTGCAACAGTTCCCTTTTCTTACATAAGCCATCTTTTTACTACAAAGAACACGACAGCATAACATAGTCAAACTCTTATTCAACGTGTTCTTATATAAGTTACAAGGACGGAAGTGGGGATGGGCAGACGAAGTTACCCACGAAGGAGGTTCGGGGGGGAAGCCCCCGTATTAAAAAAAAACACGATCGTAACAGTGATATTATTTGTAGGTTAGGTTAGGGTTAGCTTGTGTCCCTTAGAGCAGAAAAAGGCACCCCGCGTAGCGGTGTGACGTCGACACGCTGGCGGTTAGGTAATGTTTAGGTGAGAATAAAATAATTGGAAGGTGTGTGTTTAAAAAAAAGCACATGTACACCTACATACATACATTCCACCAAGCAACATTCCAAAACTAATGATGTAAACACTTATCTCCAATGATGCGATAATTCAGGTACCATCATTGTCACAAAAACAAGTGAGCGGTTGCGCTTACTCACTTTGTAAATTTATACGTTACATACTTACTAAATAAAACATCTGGTAAGTATTATACCACGAAATGTATATCAAACGAAAAGTATGTGTATGTATATGTATGTGCAAACTGACCCATTCTGCTACTCGAAAGGTGGCATTTTGAAAAGTAACTTTATATGAAAAAAAGTCCAAGCATACAGTTGGTAACCGTGAGGTTGGGAAATAAAACTAAACCTTTGAAATAAACGGCGAAATGACATTATGCGAAAAATTGGTGGCGATGTGATATTCGTACATAAAATTTTCGGAGATGATTTAAAGAACCCTATTTCACAGGTATAAAAATATACTAGGTACCTATTTAGAGAATATATACTCCACCTAGACACGTCTAAGAAAGTAATATAAGCCAAAGCAGTGCAGCGTTGGTACGTCGTATTTAAGCTTAGCTATAAAATATTTTTTCCGTAACAAATACTTTTACCGTTAAGTTACGGTAAAAGTATTTATTTTCGTAGGTATATGCTTGTTTGTTGTTTCCGTTGACTTCATTATTCAAGGGGCGTGTATAATATCTATAGGTACGACCGAAGCAACAATGAAGTTTGTAAAAATGGAATGTAAAATGGTCAATGAATTAGTTCTCTTTGTTGTCTCCCGTTAGCCAGGAGACAACATGACAGCTTCTTAGAATTCATTTTTAAAACATGCTTAGAAGACGGCCCGTAAAAAGGGGTTCAAAATGTCTACATAATCCGATATTTGGTGAATTTATACCCATAAATACCCAATTTTAAAAACTGACTTAAGGTGACGTCACTATGGCAAGTAGCGAAAGAAAAAAGTTGATTTATCCAAAGTTTTTAACCCTCGGTACCTTACCTTATAATATAGACATATGTTTTAGTTGATGAAAACTTCCGAGGGCTAGAACAGTGTAGCTAATTCGTGTCAGTTTGAAATATTTTTTATGAAGTATGAAATTGAAGGTCACGAAACGAATAATCTTATGTTCTTTTCATATTAGAACTTGGCGCCACATTTAAGATTTTACGACTTTGGAAAACGACATGAAAAATACTATCACGCGCTGTGAGTGCCCTAAAAACTTTGACAGGGAAAACTTTTCTCACTGTATCTGTAGCAAATTTTTACAAATCTTTCGCAAAATCACCGCTATATCAAAACAAACGACCTAAGAGTCGTCATGACATGAACGACGGATCAAAATCATAACAAGAATGTGCGGAGTGCCAAACTAGAATTCATCCATCAATTGTAAATAGTACATGAAGTTGACCGGTTAGATGGCTAAGTGCACGGTAAATGCATGATCATTTTGACATTAACTCTACAGGTATTATTGCTCTGGCCTCGGTACCGTCGCGCCGCAACTTTTAACTAAACGTGGACGCGTAGGTAGTTCACAAGGAGCCATATCGTCATCGTACACAATGAACTTACATATGTTGTACATAAACATAACAAATAAATAACATCATATACAAAATCAAATGTCGTCAGAGCAAGTTTTATCAACTTGTCAATGAAGGATCACGAAGGGGGTGTATAGTCCGAATCATCGCCGCATACAAGATAACAATGCATTTATCCACACGATTCAACTGATTTATGACCGTATTTTGATTAAGATCACACACCTATTGTATATGAAACATGGAATTACTATCAGGAATCGGAAAAGCCACCTATTCCTGAGATTCGTATATAGGTATTCGTATTTAAATATTTTATTTTTATTTGGGGACAATCTTACACAAATCGATCTAGTCTCAAACTAAGCAAAGCTTGTACTATTATTGTGTACCTTCTGCTCATGGTTTTGAGCTACGATTCTGATGCCGCTCAGCTCCAGCGATCGAGGGTCGAGTGACCGGCTGCGGGGTTTGTCCGAATAGAATTCATCTCTCTTTCCCTTCTTCCATCGGAAGTAGTTAGCCATTGCGGCACACTTTTCAGTCACACCTGCCACTAGCACATGTTTAAACGCCGACGATTCATCGTCGCACTAGCCGCGAGGTTATAACGCGCAGACATCTCCGTAAGTACTGAGCGATAACGTCGGTGTCACGAGACGACTATCGTTATGCAACGATACAGTGGATAAACGTACGATTTCCAAGTTTGCCTGGTTCCGGACCGGAACAGGGAAGTAAACGCATGAGATGCGCGCACCTCTCCTAATCGCGACTAACTTCAATATATGAGTATATTGAGTATCCATGTTAACTAATGTACCTTGCGCTTCGCTTGGCTCGTCTTGGCTCCATGTGAACAAATACTTTTAGTTGTAACTATGGTTTCATATATTATTCATATTTAATAATAATAAACTAGTATATAAAAGCTATAAATGAACTTTTTCCGATACAATAAATAAACACATTTTAAAGTTTAAATGGCTTCAAGGTTAGCATTTCAACCGTACACGACTGTTGACGTCAGGTAGGAATAACGATTCATTAGTTTATCAACTAAACGACGATTGAATCATATTGGCGGGAATTTATCGTCGTATCAATGCCAGAAAGGTTGACGCCCCACTATGACACGACATGATTTTAAAATTAGTACTTCATTTAATACCTATAATTAATAAGCAAAAAATTATAAAAAAAGTAATTTAATTACTAAACCAAACTTCTATTTTATTGAGTAAGGCTCCTTACGAACAGGTGTAGGTCATTTGGCGCAACCCCGTGTGCGTACAAGCGGTCTGGCACTCATACTGACTCAACGAAAAGTTGAAACTGATATGTGTCCCAACCCAAGTACCTACCTATATACTCACTTTCAATTTTAAGTAAGTTTGAAGCTATACATATATCACTTGCATGGGAACCTAGCATAGCTCTGGTACGAACACAGCCTCACACATCACACTCATTAAATCTGTAAATCCAGTGAAAGAATTAAATAACTCATACAAACGTACTTTACTTATAAAACTTAACAGCATGGCTGGTAAAATAGAAAGGGACTGTAAAAACCATTTACAGTATATATGGTGCTACTTTCCCGCACTCTTTAGTTATAAAACTTAACAGCAAGGCTGGTAAAATAGAAAGGGGCTGTAAAAACCATTTTCAACATTTGTGTCGCTTTTAGGCTCATAATCCTGGATATTAAAAACGCGTGTTTTATAACATTACAACACTTGTGTGTTATGGTTATATCCCGATTAAGTCATGTTGGCACCTTGCAGCAAGATATATGCATGAACACGGTGCATTCTTAAATCAACCGGGTTGTACAGAATGTACAGCTATTTTTTTAATATTCGGCAAATGGATTCTTACTCGACTAAAGAAATTAAATCCTTTTTGTTAATTAATTGACTATTTCTTTTTGTATATGATATGGAAACGTTTAATTTAGTAAAACTATTCACTTTTCATAACATTTTACATGAATTAAATACAGATAACATTTTAAAACGAAAATATAATTTTATTTTGTATTGGCTGTTTAGAGATTTCTGTGCCCACACTGCGCAAACATCACGAAAAAATACTGGAAACTGTTGGGCGCCCTTATAGGTAATTTATTTCACAAATATTTGTAAAATTTGTTTATGCGTGTTTGGTTATTATCAAAAATGTTGACTCGTGGTGACTAGAAAAGTGATAAATAGAATGGACGCCACTGGAAATTCTTGGCGATGTGCAATTGTCAGAAAAACCTGTTGTCATCTTAATTATTTGCTTAATGTAAAGTAATAGTTATTTGTTATGCAAGGCTGCAAAGTTGTTGTTTGGCGCAAGTGCTTATATTGAAAGCCGAGCTAGCGAAGGATTGTAAAATTGAACCATGAGCGAAGCGAATGGTTCAAAAGTACAATCCTGAGCATAGCGAGGCTTTCAAGGCACGAGACGCCAAACAATTTTGCCGCCGAGCGCAACACACAACTTTTCACCTCACCACCGCGAGGAAAATTGTAGGTAAATGTAATGGAAGCAATTTGGGCCTTATACTCATTTTCAATAATGGTTTGTTTACATCTCATCAAGATCTAGCATTTTATAATTATTAAATGTAACATATATATTTTTGCATCTTTAAATAAACCCCACGCTTACCTACACTAAAAAAGTCAAAGTATTGTTGGGTACTCACGGGTAAACTAAGGCTCAAATTCGCTTATGCTTTTAGCTATTAGCTAATAGCTGTATATCTTCTGCACTAAAATCTATAAATAACCACCATTATTTTGGTTTTACTGTCTGTGGCTTTAGAACAAAACAAAATTAAATGTAGGTTGAGTTTTTCTTAAAGTAACTATTCAAACGGTGCGTTCCAAATTTGGATGAAGCGAAATTTTTGAAACATAAAACTGCATTTTAAAACTATTTATTCGTATTTTATCCTTATAAATCAGTCTAAATATTAATATTTCGTTGTACCTTAATTATGTTAATTAAGAAAAAATAAGTATTATTAATTATATTTTATCAAAATAATAACAATGAATTATTGGCATAACTCTATCAGTTTCTGAATGCAACTCTCATTCTGTATAGAAAAAAGTTGGATCTCGAGATTGACCGTCACGTTCCAAATTCAAAAACTCTTTCCACGCTAGCGGATAAAATGGACTTTTGGGCGCAGATTTTGAGCGATAAAGCAAGCCTTTTCGAGCCGGTGAGGTGAAAATAATTTGGCAGGCCTATAACATTTTCATCTTATGAAAATGTTTTTTTCCTCGCAAAATGTGTTGAAAAACGTCGTATGATACGCGTGAGCTTTGATAATTACATCCTCGGCTTCCTTATCATCGCGCAATTTCGCCTCTGATGTAATTATCAACCTACCTCACTTGTATCACAATGTACTATTACAGTATATATGGTGCTACTTTCCCGCACTAGTGCGGAAAAGAGCACTTTCCGTGCATATGTCAAAACTTTAAAGAGCTATATGTACAGTAAAACGTTGTAGGTACTATACACGTGCGAATAGGTAATTCGCAACTCGTGTCGATTTAAAACACTCCCTTCGGTCGTGTTTTAATTTATCACCACTCGTTGCGAATTTCCTACTTTCGGCACTTGTATCGTAAATAACTATTACGGTGGCAATAAAACGAACTAGAAAGCAAAGGGATGCAGATACCTACTGCAGGTAAGTAGGGTAGTAAATTAAAGGTTACATTTTCGTTCAAGCGGCGCGATGTCTTGAAATGGTATTGGTTAGAGAATTTGTCAGACTGACATGTTAGAATTGTCGCTAGTGGAAGTAAGCGCGGGCGGCAAATAAGCCTTGATGTATCACATAATTTAAAAATTATTGGTCGGAAGTATCGATTTTATACTGTTGTGCAATTGGCGATTTTTTATTATACTACGACGTACGATGATTATTGATACTTCACTTATCACTGAAAGACATTGATTGGTAAATTGTCTTCAATCATTTAACTAATACTGAAGCAACAAGTCATGAAAGTAAGGAACATGCTCAAATGTATGTATATGAAGAGTCACTTATGTTTATCAGCTCAGTTGCGATTACTACTGCAATTTAATGAAGTATATACTTCACACTGCTAAAATTGAATATACACATATACAAATAAAAAGTTTTTTTTTACATTGCATTTACTTCATTTAGGTAGTAGAAGAGAGAAGACGATACAAATTTAAATTTAAAAAAATGTATGATGATGTTACTTTCCAGCCGAGACAAGTTGAGCCTGCTTCTCAACTGATCCCCTCCATGTATTCCGAGGACTTCCTTCTTCTGCCAGTAGAGTGCTAACTGCTAGCGGAGACCCTGCTTGAGCAAGTGGTGCATGTCCAATCTATCGCCATTTCCGTCCCAAAATTTCTTGTGTTGCGAGGGCAGTCATCTGCCGCAGTCTCGCATTTGATATGATTCGTCGCCAGAATACCCCAAGAATGTCCCGCAGCATTTGTTGACAAACGCCTCCAGACGACTGGCGATGTCATTCCGTACGACGCATGTTTCGCATCCGTACAGTAGGATATTGTAGTTGAACACTCTGATCTTGGTGCGTGCGCCCAGTTTTTACGGTAGACATTTAGACAGGTTTGAGTTATCGGGATGCGCTACCCCTGTCGACCAAACTCCCCGGGCATATAGACCCAAAATTCTTAAAATTATCTTAACACATATGTAAAAGCCGCTGCATAGGTAGGTGTTTAAAAATGGAACATCGGAATAAGCATTATCTTATATTTAATGTTATAAACGTAGTTTAAATTGGAATAAAATTAAATTGGTTGGTTTTAAAAATGTTTACATTTCATGTATTAATTTCACGTCGTTACATTCAGTCGTGTGAGAGCATCGTACCAACAATTACTAACGAAGATTAATTCGACTTATTAGGAGCGGACTTTTTTCATTCTAAAAATGTAACACGTGCATTGGTGTGGTTTGCGGAGCGATATCAAGACAAGACAACCGCCACACCGGTGGATATTGTACCGAAGCGTAAAAATAAAAGAAATTCAAAAATCTAACCAGTAAATTTCGAGGTTCCGAACGTCTTTGACTGGTTCGTTTTTGATCTAGGTAGATGAATTTTTACCCAACTGCGGGACGCATTATCTTATCATAATCTATTTTCATTATTTAGGCAACTGTATGTTTAAAATTGAATAGTTTTTTCCCTACATGCGTTAAAAGTAGAAAAGTCCCTACGCGTACTCTTGTCCGTCCATGCGGGTAAAATAACGAAAACCATCGGGTAAAACTACGCATGCGGGGAACCTTACATTTCAAAATTATATGAAAGGGTATTATCAATAAATATTCCAATTTAAAGTAAAATCAACATTTATATGAACTAAACTAAGATAATAAAAATAAAGGGATCAAGTATAGTGTAATTTTAGTGAATTGCGATGACTGTAATTTTTTTTATTACATCTTTTGTGATCAAGGCACGTTTTGGTGCCATCCTTATATACTTTCTAGGCATTTTGGTGTCTTCTGCGATAATAAGAAATATTTCACAATTATACAATCACTAGCTTCTGCCCGCGACTTCGTCCGCGTGAAACTCTTTTATATCGTGGCCCCTTACAAACTCCCTATTTCGCCCCCTTAGACGATGATTCCCGGAATAAAAAGTATTATATACTCGTATGTTAATCCAGGTTATACACTATATGAATACCAAAATTCATTTTAATCCGTTTTTGTTTGATTGAGGTCCAAACTTTAGCATCTTAGCCTAGCGATAGCGGCGGCTGCCAGTCGGAAACGATAACGCAGGTAAAGCAAAGAAGGCAGCGGTCAGTCTTTGGATGGGTGACCGCCTGATGTTTGAGTGGGTGGTTAATATAAATGAGCGCTTCAGTGCTTTGGAAGGCACGCTAAGCAGTTGTTCCCGGCTGCTGTCTATGACAGTAGTCGTTAAGCTGAGTAAGAGGCCTTAGGGCAGCTTAAGAACTCCTTACAGTCGAGTTGCCCACTCACTTGACAAAGGGGGGCCAACTGTTACTCGGGTCCGCAGGAGCTACCTTTTTTTTTGACGCTGGAGAAATGCATTACACATACCCCCCCGGCCCGGGGAAGGCCATAGTGGGGGGTTATGTGGGGATCTCTCCTCCCGTAACCCCTTCCGCGCAAGGGGGAGGAAGGGGAGGAGCCTACCCACTAAAACTCCAGCGGCGTCACCCTCACCTGCCATTAAGGGGAGCGTCGTGGGATGCAGCATTACTTACCACGACGCCCCCCGGCAGCCCCGGCTGCTACGCCAGGGCACCCGCGCCAAGGGAGGGGAAGGTCAGATAATTCATTGAACTATTTAATACGATTAAATAGTTCAATGAATGAGGTTTATTCACCATTTTCGCTACGTTGATAAAATTGTGCTAAAATTTACCAATGAAAATTTTATTGATATAATAAGTATAAAGTAAAGGATAATCCTACTAATAGTATAAATGCGAAAGTTTGGATGTTTAGATATTGGGATGTTTGTTACTCAATGATGCTTAAACGGCTCAAACGATTTAGATGGAAATGCGTCTTACTCGTATATTCAAACGGTTACGTTCGCTACAAAAATATTATTCTACTGTGATTTTTTCCACAAAAACGTGTAAGTACAGCATATGCCATCTAGTGACGGTTAGATAAAGTTGTGGTACTTAGGGTTTCTTAATACAAACTTTCAACCAAGTCTTAATCCCTTTAGAAGATAAATTTTCAAAAACGCAAAAATTTGTTTTCTTGTGTTTGGAATCATATTACGAAGTTTCAAGTCTTTAGCTCAAAAATTATTCATTCCTCAAACAAATTCTCGACCCAATTTTGAACCTCTTAGGGTGTGAAGTGGCAAAAACGCTGAAAGTTGTTTTCTCCTATTTCATTAAAGAACGTTTTTACAAAGTTTCAAGTCTCTATCTTAAAAATTAAACTAATTCCCATACAATTTTTCGAACCTTATATCACCCTCTGAAGAAACATTATCTAAAAAAAGGCCGCGCTATATCCTATTCTGAGGGCTAAATAACAATATTAGAAAGTGCCATCAAAATCGGTTCAGTAGTTTTTGCTAGAATTTTCCCCTAAAATTATACTGAATCTCATCGCCGCCCCGCGACGTCCACTTGACAACAAAAGATGCCGCTGTTGCGTATACACGACTTTATCCAATCGGTCAGTCTCAAATTTGGTCTGCGGGTCACCTGAACTCCATCAAACTTTTTTATACGTTTCATATGGTTTGACGAAGTTAAGACGCCGATAAAAAACTGGAGAATTACCTATGCGTGAAAATTGGTGATGTTCTGCATCGCGCTATTGAAGTTTTTAATTTATGTTGTATAAATACAATTTCCTTCGTATGGTCCTTATTATGTCTCTCTGACAACATCAACGAATTTTCACATTTATAACACAAGTGTGATTTATTTTAAGCTGGGGCAAAATTTCGTGTGCGTACTTTTGATCTCGTACTCTTACCCAAAACGATAAAAATATGAACTATCGGTCATAAGACACTTAATTGTACTAAGGCGCACCTCCGCCCCCTCATCCCTCTCGGAGAACAGGGGCCTTACCACGATCTGTTAACGCGATTCATTTTAGGACCTAAACTGAATCGAAAGCTGTCAGTTACATAGAAAAACTGTCACAAAATGACAGATCAAACCTAAATTGAATTGCAATGGGACGTTGTGGTAACCCCCCAGGGCACTGCGATCTTATACCCACAGCGTGCTCTTACCCCGAATGACTCTACAAGTCTTTGTATGTATACATGTGGGACACACACGCACATACGGGTGTCTATGTATGTGTATATCTTTGTTCTTTTCTGGCGCTCTAGAAATCAAACGCTTGAGTCGATTTTAATGAATCAGTCAATCGATTTAATCTTGCGGTTGAATGATTATAGGTTTCTTTAATCATTTTTTTTAGTTTAATAATAACCTTTTATAACGATTTAAAATTGGCTTAACAATAACTTTCGCTTAAATAAACAAAACCTTACATAGTCTAAACGTCTTGATTGGATGCCTGAGAGTAAAAACTTAATCACGCAGTTGGGATATTTGAAAATTCTTTTCATTTCACTTATAGAATATCAGTTATTTAAGTATTCATGATTCCCGTGTTCACTTATTCAATATGTAAAGCGTGCATCACGTCTGAATAACCAGTGTATAAGAATGGGAGCTTTGAGCGGTCTCACTTAAATTCCTCTCCATATACTTACTTACTTACCTAAAACAGATGCGCTCGAATATTTTCTACCGTTCCGTGCGGCCACCCCTATTATGCAAAGACACATCGGGCACACTCTGAGGTGCCCGAGCATTTTCATGTGACTGCTTTGCGAACTATCTTTATGATCTCCCATTATCGGTAATAGGGAACACATCATACTCTAACAAAACCTTTTTAGGGTTCCGTAGCCAAATGGCAAAAAACGGAACCCTTATAGATTCGTCATGTCTGTCTGTCTGTCCGTCCGTATGTCACAGGCATTTTACTCATACTTTAAGGAATTATACATATTTACTATCAGGTGTATTTGAATAAAATTTAGAGGATAGGTGTATTTTGTTAATCGCTACATAGTTAGGTATGTAATGAAATTACAATAAAACATTTTTTGTGGTGCACTCCATACATAAAAATGAAAGTCAAAAAAATTTTTTTCATTGCATGCTCATGTGTGGCACATCAGTCGATAGGCCTTTCAAATTATATATAAGGTTTCTCAGTAAATTTTTTGATTAAGTGAATAGAGTCGGAGATAATCGCCCCGAAAGTCACTAAAATTGTGTCCCTCCCCCTCTAATTTTTGAACCGTGTATTTTAAAAATATGAAAAAAATCATGCAAACAGGGCTCATTAAATTCTATCAGCGAGAATTGTCTTGAACAAGTTCGGTACAAAGGTTTTCGAGATATTTCTAAAAAACCGCCTTCCTTAAAGAAAAGGACGTAAGTGCCATAAGATTTCAGTAACGATACGACCTTTTTAATAGGCACGGAACCCTTGTTGTGCGTGGTCCGACACGCACTTGGCCGCTTTTTATTTACTTTCTAGCACCTTCCTATTCAAAATGCAATAGATCCCCACAACACTCAAGCACATTTAAATTATAGCCCAAGCATTTTATTTTCATTAGTGTGAAAAAAAATGGAAATTTGGAAAAATTCATAACAGCAGCTTTTTAGTGTGTAACTGATATCTTATCATTTTAGTCAATACGTAGACTCAAAATCCACCAAAATATTAGTCATCAAAAAAAACGATATTTAACAAATTCCTGAAGAAAGAGGAAAAATATTAATAGATATATTCATTTTTGTTTTGGTTAATTTACAGGAGCTCTTCAAGAATAATAAATAAATCACACAAAAAAAATGAATGCGTCATTTATTTTGATACATTTACTTCCCGATGGAAATTTTGTAGGATTCTTGGATAAGGCATCTTAGAATAACATTTGAAAATTAAACAAACAAAAAAACGCTGTTATAAATTAATGTTTGAAAAAAACGTTATTTTCCTGGGGTATTAAGCATCGTAGAAAGACTAACAGCCCGGACACTAGCGCGTATTAGGAGTCCGCCCCTCTGGTCGCATTTCTCGGACAATAGGTGCAAAATGATAGTCGATAGCGATTCGATTTCCATAGGTAATCTACAGCGGCGCTACCACGAAAATCGAAAGTCGAAGTTCGTATGTACATGCATCCCTGTCACTCGAGTACTGTAAGTGCGATAGAGATGGAAATACTCGAAGTTCGTGGTTATAGCTCAGTGCCTAGTATCAGTCAGTACCTAGTATGATCCTAATACTAGTATTAGGTACTGTTGCGCTTATACTAGGGCGCTTTACTATTCTCCAAACAAATAGTTTATGCCGTGTCGGTAGCGAGTAAGGTAAGGCGCTTGCTGTTGCTGCTGCTAGAGGCGTGTCTCTATCGATCAATACGCTAGGTAACCCGAACAATACACTTATTTTTCTTTCCCCTTTTATATATTTAGTCCAAACAGGAATAAGGACTTAAGATGAGGTTTAACGTCCAAATAATATGAACTAATATTGTAATGAACCGTATGCTGTTCAGTCGAATCCGGCCTTAGGAGTTAAAGTAATTGAGCGACATTGGATTTTTCCGTTTTAGTAGTATGTTCATTTATGATCCTATGTAATTGTATGCGAGTTACGATAAGAAAAATAACTACAAATTATGAAATAACTGAATCCATTATCGATGCCAGTAAAGAGAAAAACCCAAATCACGCAATATGACCAATATTATGTTAATTATGTTATGATATATACATGCCTAAAGTTAACATTGTTGTGTAGGAGTCGTACGTATGGTAAAAATTTTTTTTTTTTGTCAGTTAGGTAAAAACCCAAAACAACTATTTAAGGTCGCCACCAGGTCGGATTCTGTTTTTCAAGTACAGCGCCAGGAATACGAGAATGACTTCGTAAAATATAATTGACAACTTATTAAGACGCTGTCAACACCACAATGCCCTTGAGGATTCGGGATACGGCGCGGCGCACACTGTCTATTTGTATCGGAGTAAACGAGAGCGAACAGTGTTACTGGGCGGCTAGTTCTTAGACTAATAATAATAAATAAATATTGAAATAAAAATAAGTGTGGAGTACTTGTGAAATAAGACTCGTTAGCGGTTTAGGTATGAATATGTTGACTTTATGTTTTTAATTGCAGACCCATACGTCAAAAAAATAAAGGCAGAACTGTTTAATGATGATTTTAAGACCAATCTTTGCAGTTATTTTCTATCGTGCCGATTTCGTACAATTGTGTAGCTATTGAGTCCGTCCACGGTCTTTGAAATATGATTAATATTAACATTTTTTTTTGATGTTCTAGAATAGAATAAATAGTTGTTCTTAAAAAACTGCTAAAATAACATCAATTTTAACAAAATTAGGTCATGTCAGCCTCCTAAGAAGGTTTTTAGTAAGTTTCTAAATAGCTTATTTGAAGATAAACTAATAGATCGTATTGATTATCGGTGCCTATAGACCGTGCGCCCGCGCGCATATCCTGCACTATGGGTAAAGACGCCCCTCCCTATACCTACTCATTAATCGCCTTAAAGGATTAAAACTACGACTGTACAAAATCTGCCCCCTACCTTCATCCGTAAAAGTGATCATTTCCGGGATAAAAACTATACTAGCTACTTTCCAGGATCTCAAACTATCAGCACCATACCCAATTTCATCTAAATCCCTTCAGCGGTTTAAGCGTGAAAAAGTAACAGACAGCAGACCAGTGACAGCCCAAACCCAGGCTGGCCATGATCCGGGCCACTTATTTGGTAACAAAAGAACGTATGTTTATATATTCTTGTCAATGATAACTTATTAATTGAGAAAGTCAAGTCAAGTTGGTATTTTAGTGATAATTTAACAACAATTACTCTTTTTAGGTAATTTAATTTATTCTAGGTAATTTAGGCCATTTCCTTGATACCTACAAACTTTTCATCACGCGGTTTGTATTTCAGACAGGGACGACACCAGTTTTACGAGTTTCGACTACTTTAAGTTTCTGAGCGCAACCGAACACTTAAAACTCCTTTTAGCTAACGTCGACGCGAATATACGAACCAACTAACTAAACCAAAAATGCCGAGATGTTGTCAAAATACCCCTGGAGTTATACAGAGTGTACCAAAAATGGGATGTGAACCGATTTTCTTATCAGAACACGATACCTGTAATGCCCTTGATCGGTTCACATTCCCCATTTTCGGTACACTCTGTATATTATGTTAACGCTCGTCCAATGATGACGCCAAACGCGGTGCCGTGTGGGTCACGACCATGACTTCTAAATAAATCAACTTACAGAACACACTAATAGAATATATTTGGAAACTTAAGTACCATTATTAATTAGTTCATTACGGAAGAATAAAAACTTGTATTTTAAGCGGTTTACTTTTGTTATTATCTATTCTGTGCTTTTGTATGCATTACACAAACAGCAGCCGAAATAATTACACGACGTCAGATATAAGTGCTCGAAGTGATCACAGGGTGTCCCACGACTATGCGGCATGAAGGGGAAACTATGCTTAATATTGGAGACGGCAAGCATCTTTTTAGCTTTGAATGTTTTTAACCGACGAATTGATGTATATAAAAGAAGACTTCCTGACAGATCATCAACGCACAGCCGAAACTACTGGGACTAGAAACTTGAAATTTACACCAGAACTTTATTTTATGACATTATGACGTAGGCAAGGGATAAGACGGGATTTTTGGAAATTCCATAGGGGGCTTAAAGAGGGGTGAAAAGTTTGTATGGGGGAAACTTTCTTTTTTATCTTAAAAGACACTGTACTAATAAAACGGTTAAACGGGGTTAAAACGGGATTCAGGGTTTATATGGAGAGCAAGAAAAATGTATAGTAAGGCATTAGTAACTTCGGTCTGAACCTGTATGTTAAAAGACTACAAAACTGATTTCAGAGTTTTTTGAAATTGATCCCCTTAGAGAGGGTTCAAAGTTGACACGGAGAGCAAGACATTTTTATAGTAAGAGATTTTTTAATTAGGTTTTAGTTGTTTGTTTAAAGATTTAAAAAATATTTCAGCGTTTGAACGACCCTTGCAGAAATTCACAGCTACTAGAAATGTAGGTTAGGTTAGAACTGCGATGCACCCAGAACCGAAAAGAAGGTAATGTTTTGCTTTTGATTATCCTGCGGATTATTTAGTTAATTTAAAAAGTATATTTTGTACAATCCTTACAGATAATTTGAGACCCTTGGAAGGATATAGGATAGTTTATATCTCAGAAATCATCCCTTAAGATGGTAGAAGTGTGTTTGGGACAGCGATAATTAAGCTTGCGTCTAACATCATTTAAAAGCAATATTTTTTCTAAGACGATAACAAGTTATATGCGGACGAAGTCGTGGGCAACAGCTAGTGTCTCCATATAGCCTTGGGGACCCTGTATAAAGCCTGTGTATAGCCATTTAGCCAATCGATCGCCCTTTTATGTCAATGAGATTGGCGTACTCGTTCTGAAACGTTAGCAGTTAAGTACACCCTCTGACAAGTTAGTGGAAGAAATTGAAATGCGAAACGTAAGTGTCTGATTGTGCCATTGATCTCTAACAGCACTCGTGACCTCGGGACCTACGCAGTTGTCGGCTCGCCAGGAAGACGAGTAAGTGATTTGATTAATGTAAGAAATATAATGCAGGACGGGCCTCTCATGTAGCATTATTTGCAGCGTCACAATACAGTCGCACGTTCGATTATCTTAGAAAAAGAGTATTAGTTTATAAAGATGAACTAAGTATATAAAGCTAGGAAAACACTTGCATGTGGCTTGCAGGTTTGGCGACTTCAGTCAGAAAATGATTGTGGGAACGAGTGCTGTAAAATCCTCCAATTTGGTACATATTTAGGCCAGGCGCGCACTACGATTTTTTACGCATATGGCATGTGCGCGCACTGACATATAAACCCATACGTTGCATTTCTGCGACGTGATTATCGCACGACAAAAAACCGTAGTGCGCGCCTGGCCTTAGGGCTTTGTGAACTCAAAGACTCCGAGTTTGGAGTCGAGCGTGCGACATATCTCGACAAATTCACAAACAACTCGAGTTTTCAAATAATTTTGACTCGTTATGTTGGTGGCTAAAGATCATTAATAATAAACTTTGATGATAAGGACGGCACCACGGACAAAACAAAGGCATAAATAATGCAGATACATAGTAGTTACTAATATTTGCAATTACAAACCGACCGTCAATATGTATATGCAGTGTCGACATTGTAGATAGAAACTTTACCTACTTAACCACTCACCTGCTTGTGGCATCCCTAATCTGATGGTGGCAACTGTGGTTGCCAAGCGAAGTATGGACTTTGATAAAGAAAAATTTGAAGCAATTTAGGCTACCTTTTTAATATCCGAAATCAAGTGGGCGTTTATCTAAGTAATATGTAATACAGGATTTTGCCCGTGACTTCTTGCCCGTATTTAAGGCCTGACCTGAACGATGGTTCATCAATATCCGTCGGTACCTTTTGCGTGCAACAGTAACTAACATCCAATTGACAACATTTCATATTTTCATGCAGGCCATTTTATGATTTAGTTCGCTAGAAAATGTTTTTCTAACCGACACGTGTTTTTTTTATTTCTCCCTTAATTGTATTTTTCATTCAAAACTATCAAATTGAAAAGTAGCGAATTCCAGAAGGTTGTGAGTAAATTATGACGTCAATACTACGACTCTGTATGGCGGTTTGGACACCTTTCATATGGCAGCCATAATACTGACGTCACACACGGTGAAAACGCCTTTTATACGTTTTCGCGATTTTCTTAAAAGCGAGCAGGAAAAAAACACAGAAAACTACTTTATTACGTTCAGATAACAAAATTACCGAAATGCTTTTCGATTTAGGCGTCATTACATATTTTGAAATATTGTCAATTATCCTGAAAATCATAAGGGAAATCACTGTTCTTGTTCACCTCCTTCCTCCATACTTAATATTATAAATGGGGAAGTGTATGTGTGTGTTTGTTTGTTTGATTGTTTGTCCGTCTTTCACGGCAAAACAGAGCGACGAATTGAAGTGATTTTTTAAGTGGAGATTGTTGAAGGGATGGAGAGTGACATAGGAGTTTTTATCCCCGAAATCATCATCTATATAAGGGGGTGAAATGGGGGGTAAAAGTTTGTATGGAACTGCGATACAAAAGAGTTCCACGCGGACGGAGTAAAGTTCATAAAGCTTATTTCTACTGGACATTTCAATCCCTATTTCGCCTCTCACTCAAGCCTATCTTGCCTGGACATGATCGTTGTATTATTTTGCGAGATTTAATTCATCATGCACTTTCTTAATAGAATTCCCTGCTCTCCAATACCAAATTACATTGTTGGACCATGTTTTTCATTACCGAAAGTTCCAATTTTAAATTTCCATAGTGTTTGATGCATGCTTTGCTATTAATCAGCTTTTGGGTACGCCTAACATAACCGACCTATTTATTTCATTGATTTTCAACATACAAACATCCTCGCACATTTCGCGTTTATAATATTAGTATTTAGAATGATTGTTTATACTTATCATAATTAGGTATTAATACAAGAAACACGACGAACAAAGTTTCTATTTTCTTGTTTGTGCTACAGAATTATAGCAATACGTAGGTACACTAAGTAATAGTTGACAGTAGGTGTACATAATAGTATTTTATGCAACTGTTGTATAAGTAGGGTCTAAAAACGCGAGTGTCGTGAGTTGCGATGCGAGCCTTGGCGAGCATCGCAATTAAAGACGGCACGAGCGTTTTACGACCAAGTTATACACCGTTGCATACAATACTTTTTCTACGACTAACTTTAAATAAATAGCATTTGACTTTTCAGCAGTAAGTTTTCCGTTAGTTCTATTACTACTAACGCCATTTCTTCAGCGGTGCAGTTATTTTCTACTTCGTCCATTTTAAAAGGAACTTACACATTTTTCTTCACTTCACAAACACGAATAGTAATCATATTTCATCTTTTAATTTTGAACTGGCACTTTGGTGGGAAATTAGAAATATGACACAGTGACATCTCTTGTTTATGGTCTGTTTTGTTTTTAATTTCCTCGCACTTGCCATCCGAACCAAACTGAATCCGGATCCGAACCGAATCGGATCGGTTTATATTTATAAATAATACCAAAAATTGGTAAAATATGTATATTACACAAATATGTACACACAATACATGATAATTTATTTTTATTTTATTAAATAATTTGTGTTTTACAAATATTTGATAGTAAATAAAAACTCTATTTCGAAAAATTTTCTTATGAAGTTGGTACCACTGCAATATAGCCGCTGATTAAAAAAAAGTTAGATGATTTGACATCCGAGTAAACAGTGCTTTTATGGAAAATGTATGAACCATAAAAGTACACTTAAGAGTGCGTTTATGGGCCATAGAGCATAGAGTTTGTCGACGACTTATTATCGGTGTCATTGTATTTGAGCTAAAGCGTATACAAGTGACAGATAACGGTACAGGAGTAGAAAAAGTAATTAATATGTATTCCTAGCTAAGTATTTAGGGCAACAACATAACTATCATAAGTAGGTAATCCGCTTATTAGCACCGCGCGATCACCAGCTAAAATATAGCCGAGTGTACCAAATGTATGAATTATATTAATAAGCGGCGGTACAGTCAACCGCATTATTATCTGATATGGTCGTTGGCATATCGACAGGTGCATTCTTCCGCTTTGTTGTGGGTAGCCTCGTGGTTTACGGAAGGTGTCACCTTAGAACAACCCAATGAACAATCAAGTGGAGTTGCGTCTCGTGTGAAAAAAGGTGCCTCATACAATACGCCCCATTAATCGAATGATATGAACTTCTAAGGCTCCGTTGTTTCAAACTGTTTGACCTTACGTTACGTCCATTAATTCTGTTTGTATTTGAAGTTTGCCAGTTCTACACCGTGTGAAATATATTTGGACTAGCTTCCGCCCGCGACTTCGTCTGCGTGAACCCGGGATAAAAACTATCCTATATTTTAATCCAGGCTATAAACTATATTCGTGCAGAATTTCATTCAAATCGGTTCAGCCGTTTAAGCGTGATTGAGTAACAAACATATAGTAGGATACCACAAAAAAAAATTCATTATAAAAAATACACGATACCAAATGACATGAACAGGCTACAACTTAGAAAAGATGAAAAACCCCCGACATTTTCATTTCAAAGTCCAATATCTTAAAAACGGCTGAACAGATTTTTATGAAACATGGCTAAGAACACTCGGAATGATATTATCTATGACACAAAAAAACGCATTCAAATCGGTCCATCCGTTTGGGAGCTACGATACCACAGACAGATACACAGATACACAGACAGACACGTTAAACTTATACCTAACACCCTTCGTTTTTCGTCGTGGGTTAAAAAAGAAACATATAGCCAATATTTACATGAAAAGTTTTGGAATTATTCCGCCTTTAAGTTTCCGAACCAGGCTTACACGTTTCGCGAACGTGACACATGCCACGCATTACTTCTATAGGCATTTCATCCCAATTACGCTCGGCGATATATTATTTTAATTGGTCCGATATTTTATAATTATCAGCTGCTAGTTTTCGAATAGAACGATGGTTTTAACGTCTAGTTCGCTCACAATTTCTACCCGATCTGTTTTCGCTGATCGAGGCCGACCGGATCTCGCTCGATCTTCGGTTCAGGTCTCTCTAAATCGTTTTAATGTTTTATAAACAATATCACGTCTGAGCCCAGGAGATTTCATCGCATTGAAAATGACGCCGTCACTCGGGCGTCAAGGGTAAGGCGGAAGGGGGGAGGGTTTTTTTTACACTGATAAGTAAAGCAATTCGTACAAAATAATTCCCTAACCATTCCAAAATATCAAAAATGCACAACGTTAATATTCAAGTTTTTCTTCTGCCGGCACTCCCGGAGTACGACCCAGTCTTTTTTAAAAGCTTTTTCAACACAATTGCTCGTAACGTACCTCTTATTGTGTCGCTTTTAGGCTCATAATCCTGGATATTAAAAACGCGTGTTTTATAACATTACAACACTTGTGTGTTATGGTTATATCCCGATTAAGTCACGTTGGCACCTTGCAGCAAGATATATGCATGAACACGGAGCATTCTTAAATTAACTGGGTTGTACAGAATGTACAGCTATTTTTTTAATTTTCGGCAAATGGATTCTTACTCGACTAAACAAATTAAATATTTTTTGTTAATTAATTGTCTTTTTCCTTTTTTATATGATATGGAAACGTTTAATTTAGTAAAACTATTCACTTTTCATAACATTTTACATGAATTTAAATACAGATAACATTTTAAAACGAAAATATAATTTTATTTTGTATTGGCTGTTTAGAGATTTCTGTGCCCACACTGCGCAAACTTCACGAAAAAAAACTGTTGGGCGCCCTTATAGGTTATTTATTTCAGAAATATTTGTAAAATTTGTTTATGTGTGTTTGGTTATTATCAAAAATGTTGACTCGTGGTGACTAGAAAAGTGATAAATAGAATGGACGCCACTGGAAATTCTTGGCGATGTGCAATTGTGAGTAAAAACCTGTTGTCATCTTAATGATTTGCTTAATGTAAAGTAAATAATTTGGCAGGCCTATAACATTTTCATCTTATGAAAATGATTTTTTCCTCGCAAAATGTGTTGAAAAACGTCGTATGATACGCGTGAGCTTTGATAATTACATCCTCGGCTTCCTTATCACGCTCACCTGCGGTTCGCGTGAACAATTTCGCCTCTGATGTAATTATCAACCTACCTCACTTGTATCACAATGTACTATTATTTAACTTGCCCTGTTAGTATGGGACAAATAATGCAAGTTAAATTTGACCCACTTCCCGGTGACCGATTGAGCTGAAATTTTGGGTATAAGTATAGTTTGGATGACAATTCAATATTATGGTACCATCGAGCTGATCTGATGATGGAGACAGAAGGTGGCCATGGGAATTGTTAGTATGTATGGGACAAATATTGCAAGTTAAATTTGACCCACTTCCCTGTAACCGATTGAGCTGAAATTTTTGGGTAAAGTATAGTTTGGATGACAATTCAATATTATGATACCATCGAGCTGATCTGATGATGGAGAAAGAAGGTGGCCATGGCAATTCAGTACTTAACCGACGCAACCCCGTTGAGTTTGGGCTCGTTAGAATCGTCTTAATGAGTAGTTGATGATGGCATGTAGAAAAGTACAGTCGGCAATAAAAGCTTGTACCAAAAAAAATATTTTTGACTGAAACTTGTTTCCTATTTATCACCAGTTCGAAACATATTGTATCCAAAATTATTGGACACGGTGTATTTGAGCTGACAGTTGCGTTGTCATGTTTAATGGTTAAAACGGTCAAGTGGTCGATAAAGCCTACGCTAAGGGCGAGTATCCACGCACGATTACAGACCGATCTAGGTTAAATGTGGCGCCAGGGCCTGTCATCCCATAGAAACTTGTCAAACTTAAAATACATTCAAATGTTAACGAACACCACTCACTATTACAGACGGTATGATGCAACCCACCCCAAGTCTATACATAACAGATTGCGATAGCTGAGTAACACATATCGTGAAAAGAAACAAATCGATGACTCAAGGAATTATACAAAAGAAATTAAATTGCACAATGTTTTTTTAAAAGGTGTCTTCATTGACCCCCCGGGTACTCCAGCCTCCATTTGGAAATACCTAAATACCTAATGAAAGCCCTTGAAAGCAGAGGAGGTATAAATGTAAATGTCATATACTAACGTAACTGTTTTGCAAATAAAAGATAATGTCGCCGTTACTCAGAAGTTATTTATAACCATATCCCGGCATTTTCAATAATTCGTGTACCCAATTAGCGTAAGTTGTTAAACAAAAATTAACGCAGTGTCAGTTTATTTATAAAAACTAACTTTTTCGTCTCAATTTATAAATGATAGGTATTGATATGCATAATACACAGTCATTATTTAAATGTGATATAAGTTCATTTGTACATAATTTGTATGTTTAACTTTCGTCACTAAACTGACACTTGAGCTAATTTTTATTTAACAACTCACGCTAATTGGGTACACGTATTATTAAAAATGCCCATCCAATTAAGTACATTTTTGTTAACACTACCGCCACGTATATACTTATTTATTACATGATTAAAAAATCGTGGTCTTGTTTAAAATTATCGACAGCGGTACATTGTGTAGGTACATTATTGTTGTTGTTTGTACATTGTGTGTCTTTTGTGTAGTTCCAAGTTGTTTTTTAAGCTTACTGTTACTATTGTAATTTATTAATTGATAATAATGATAAGTAAGTGGAAACTGGATGTATAGCACACGTTCAATAGTACATTACTGCTGAGCCCGGAAAAACAGCGATTGCCGGCTAGGAATGGAAATAAGTTTTTTTTTAATGGCTGAATGCCAAATTGATTCGCACTTCAATTTTGTATTAAACTCTAGTTAGTCTCGCCGAACCCGAAACGTGACACTTATAAAGTCCCCAGGAAGCTCGACTCTCCATGCAAAAGTAGTTTGGGTCTCATTTTAGATCAATAGAAAAAATAAGCGATAAAGAGTTTTACATACTAAACTATTCCTTGTTCCTGACCTAGATATGGGAGACCCCATTGTATACACATAGTTTGATGTTATTCCAGCATGATAATTTAAAATCAGAGCCGAATTACGTATGTTCGGGGAGCCGACTCGTGGCGAGCGTTTAAGGAAAAATATTTATTACGTATATATATATAGTTCATATAAATAAACACAATGGTACGAGGGCATTTTTTTAAATTAATTATCCAATTAGCGTGGGTTGTTCAATAAAAATGAACTCGGTGTCAGTTTTGTGACGAAAGTTAAACATACAAATGATGTGAAAATTAACTTGTTTCACGTTTAAATAACGTGTATGTGCATATCAAACAGGTAATTTTTTATACAACCTGAATACTCAATTGTCGTCCCAAAACTGACACTTAGTTAATTTTTGTTTAACAACTTACGCTAATTGGGTAAATAAATGAATTTAAAAAAATGCCTTGTACCATTGTGTTTATTTATATGAACTATATATATACGTAATAAATATTTTTCCTTAAACATGCAATGATATTATGTTAAGAGGCCCAATCGTGTACCCAACACGAACTATTGAAAATGCCCACACATGACATCTAAATCTGGAAACGCACCACGATCGACGAAAACGTACAAAAAAATACTTTTTTTTTTTTTTCAATGGACTTGCGGGCGTTTGCCCATAGCCATAGTCAAGTTAGTGATAAAAAGGGAAGGAAATAAAATAGGGTAATTGCGGAAAGGATACATCAGAATTTGGAAAAAAATAATCAAGGCAGGAATGGAATTGAAATACGTATAAATAAACTATAAAGAATTGATAATACTATAATTTGATGTTATTATCAAAAATAAATTTAGCTAGAATAATATAAACATTTGGATTAATAAGTAAAGAGGAAATATCAGTGGGAAAAGGAACATTTTTAGATAGGAGCGCATCAAGGAACACAGTACGATCGTACAACGGGCAAGATAAGATTATGTGGTTAACATCAGCTTCCTCAGCACCGCAGTCACATTTAGGCTCACTTATAATGTTAAATTTTGCCAGATGAGAAGGAGCACACGTATGGCCCAATCTCATACGAGTTAAGCATGAAATTTCGCGTCTATTCAATGTTTTTTTTACCAAAAAACCAAGGCTTCATCGGAATATCACTTTGGATCCTGTGGTAATAGACCCCTGTTTCCAGACTACTCCAAAACCAAAAGAACTCCCATGACAATTGCAGATATGTTTTTGGAAGTGATAGTAAATCATGGTAGAAATTTTTATAAGAAGAGATATCCCCAGAAACCACAGCATCCACTGCCAAACCATCCGCCCTTTCGTTACCCGAAATACCACAATGGCTTGGCACCCAGACAAAATTCACAGTGAGCCCCTTTAATTGACATTTTAACAAAATAGCTCGAATCTCATATAGTAACGGATAATTATACATTTTAAAAGGTGATTTAATTAAGACTTGAAGGCTACTTTTGGAATCAGATAAAAAAAATACTTGCTGAGCGAGTACGTAAAGTACATCTGGTGCCACCTATTGTAAGACTTACCGCTTTTCTCCTGCCTTCAGCGCCATCTACCGGAACACCCTGGACTGCAGACGCGCGCCCGCGGAAGATGTCCATCATCTTGGTCATCGCACTAGGCCTCCTCGTGGCTGATGCGGTGACCGTGTGGTAGTACTGCAAGGACAACACGAGTATACTCTCAATGCTAAATGACAATACTCAAGCACAATCCAGTGGTGTGTTTATTGGAGATACCATTTGGCATTTCTTACAATATCGGGATAGAGTTGCAGCGTAGCCGCTAAAGAGGCCGCCCACGGTAACTAGATAAGATCTAATATTTAAGCACGGTAACTAGCTACGATGGGTTACCTTTGTTTTACCAAAACAAAATTGACAAATTATCACTTCCCAAAAAATATTTCGTAGAATTTCATTTGCCAAATAATCGTTTGCCAAATTAACACTCGACAAATAATTCTTACGCAAACCTTATGTTTGGCATATTCATGTTTAGGCAATATCTCGTTTACCAACTGGTACTTTGACCAAATTTCATTCAGTCAAATATGTTAGTTGGCATAATATGTTTTAACCAAAACAAAATAAGGCAAATGATTTGTATCGGCAATATTTAATTGACCATTTCTATTCCGTCGGCTAATCAGCAGCGGAACTCTTCAATGACAAATCATTTGCATCTTTATTTCAATGGTGTTTAAAGATACACCACAAAATAACAACTTTTTTTGTTATGTGGGTGGGGAAAATAAATTTGTGTAGAGGTCGCAATTCTAACCTAACCGCCAGCGTGTCGACGTCACCCCGCTTCGCGGGGTGCCTATTTCCGCTCTAAGGGACACAAGCTAACCCTAACCTAACCTACCATATAATACAATTTTTACGATTGTTTGATTTTCTTACTGCTAGGAGGCTTCGCCCCCCGAGCCCCCCTTGTTTGGCTGCCCTAACCTAATTTAACGCCTTTGCCTACCGACCTACTTAACCGTGCATTATTTTATTTAAGGGACCGTGCCGTTTTATTAGTAGTATTTTTGTAAAATGTCATAACCCAAACAATTGTGATTTTTGTCTATTTACAGTTTGCCATAAAATTAACTTGACGAAATGTTTATTGTCTAATGTTTTTTTGCCTTATTAAAGCATTTGCTAAAAGACCACATGCCATAATGTAATTTTTCGTAATAATATCTTGCTGAATGAAAATTTGACGTAATGAAAATATTCGTCTTAAAATTGTGCCAAAGTTTGCATTGGCAAACAAAATAGTTGCTAAAATTTGTTTGGGAAATGAAATTTGACCAAAATAAATTTGGTAAAACAACAGGATCCCAGCTACGATACATTTTAACCTATCTATTTTAAACCGACTTTGATATTTATTTCATTTCCTCACACAGTACATCGTAAAACGCGCGTAAAGACGAGTTCCGACTAGTGTAGACCTGCAGATGAATAAAAAATACTGTGAAATTTACTCACACTACACTCTTAACATTACACGGTCTGATATGACCTACTTTCCGAACTTGTAGCATAAATAACTATTTCTCAAACATGCTCTGAAATGTATGCGTTAATATCACGAAATGAAGACAAGAAGTTTCTTGTTTATGGCTCCCTACATTACTTCTTGGCCTTAAGCCAAGAAGTAATGTATGAAAACCCTAACTAAAAACATTATTGTCCGCTACTCTAACTTTTTAAATTTGCTTACTAATATTAAACTGACAAAGGAAAAATTACATACTGCCAATCACCACTAGACTCTGTAGTCTGTAAGCAGACTTTCAACGTAAAAAAAAAACTAAATCTATGGTACTATACTTATGTGCGGTTAAACATGGTGCTTGAACGACTTGTTGAAATGGTATGTTTAAAAAATAAAAAAGGCGGCAAATTACACAATTGTTTTCTGAACTTTCGTTCCGATTGTAATTTCAACAAACTAGTATTGATTACCTTGTAGGTATTTATTTTAATTTTAATATTTCCTCACATCGTTTGAGAAAAGCACTATACAATCCTCGGCCGGAACAGGGATTGCTGGACTCGTTCTATCCGGCCTCGTCTACGACTCGGCCGTCTACCCCAAAGCTCGTCCAGCAATCCCTTACTTCACGGCCTCTGCAGTAATGTACTATTTTTAAAGCCTAGCTAGTGCTCGACCTCGAAAAATAACACTTTGCAGACCATTCCTGGCTTCCTGCGTCAGTATTACTAGTACATTACTACAGAGGTCAGGAAGGAAGGGGTCGTCGGCCGAGTACATGTTGACGGCCGAGCGTAGCGAGGTCGGATAGTTATAAGGCTGGCAACCCCTTTTCACAATTTTAATAAAAAAGACCATCTTGCAGGCCTAGGCCTCCAATTTATCCCTACCCCCGAAACGTGATACTTCGAAGATGAAGAACACAACGTCAATATTTCATTGCATGCTTGAGAAAAATAATCTAGTTACCCTAGTGTCACTCCCAGGATGCGGGTGCGCAGAGCCGTCGCGCGCTTTCGCCGCGGGTGTGCCCGGTGTCGACGGGGCGGTCTCTGCCTTGACCTCCTCTGGTTTACTCGCGTCTTTATTCGCGGTAGTCTTTGTCATGATCTGAAAATGTAATGTTGGTTTTACTTTTGATGGGTATATAGGCTATTGTAGCTCTTTATGCCTGCGCGTTATGATGTATTCTACGAGCAAGTGTGATGAAATAGTACATTTTTGCAAAGGCTAGAAAGTAGGCAATAGAAGGACGAGTGGGTTCACGGGAGACGAGTCCATCTATTGCACTTTTGGCCGAGACATTACATAGTGCTTTTCACACATACTGCGAGGAATAATATATAATTATAAGTTAAAATTAAGTACCGTATCAAAGATCATAATAAACTCGGCCACGCTCGCGTGCCATGGGGCCCTGAGATTGAGCGAATCGCTGTTCAAAGTGTCCAACAATAACATTGTTGAACAGTTTGAACTCATAGTTGGCCTGTTCGTGGGATGTCTAACTAACCCCAGCCCTGAAGTCTGAATTCTGAGCATCTTTTGCCACATTTCCGAGCAGTGGCGTGAAAAGAAAATAAAACACTAATAAAGCTAACCTGTACAGCCGCCTTAACTTGCTTCATGATCGAAGGCTGCTTTTTGCTGTCACCGCGAGGCTTCGTTTTGAAGATGTCAAACAGCGCCGGCCGGCGGCTCACCCCGGTTGTACCTGGCAAAATAAAGAATTTATGAAATACTGAGAAGCTTCATAAAATGGAATAAAAATAAGTACAACTTTGAAGGTTGCCGGTAAGTGGTTTCTGAGATAGGTAAAGTTTCCGAGTGCGCTCAAATATTTTCATCACAATCAGCTTTCTTTGAGTAAGAAGGACAAATTAACTGACTATTGAACTTGCATTTTGCTGCAATTATATAGTTCGCAGTAACGTTCGACCTGCTAAAAATCTATTATTAGAATATATTATGTGAGATTAAAAAAGAGGATTAGCGAATCGAAAGAGGATCGAAGTTATTGCGGCCGCCACAGACAGCCGCAGTGTACAGCTGGACTTAACTGCTTCAAGCAGTCCGTCTGTGGCGGTCTGGGCGGCTTTATTTATTCTGCTAATCTGCTACGATACAATGCTTGGCATTGTGCACGTATATTTTACCTATGCTCAGAGATAGTGTTGACACTGTTATTATTTAAAGCAAAAATAGTAAGTATTTGGTATTGGACCGACACGCCAGTACAAACTAAAACCGCGACGATTTCGAGCATCGTTGGCACTCAACAAGTTAAAATATAGGCATAGACAATTAAAATTATAATAGAAGTTCGAAGCAAACGAACTTGATAATCAAGTACGAGTTGTAGGTAGGACACATCGGTCAAGCCAAACGCATGCGATGCGGATACTCTTATTCGGAACGGTCTCAAGATATTCGAAAAGACCCGACGGCCAGCACGTCTATAATGAGACGGCCACTCTCTCGATTTTTCGCGCACTATCCGTCTCTCTTATTAGAACACTTAGAACAAGAGGTAAGTACCTATAGTGCGAGAAAAATCAAGAGTATGTCGCGGCAGTCTCATGATAGACGTGCAGGGCTATCTATCTACATCGACATGGAACTGGGCATCTCTTATTTAAGGAACCTGAACACGAAATAAAGTATTCTTTCATCAAACTCGGCTGATATGGCCTTTAAAGTTTGTCACTCTTTAATACCACCATGGGACACGTGCAGGTTGTGGTAAGTAACTCCTGCGGACGCCAGTAACAGTTGTCCCCCTTTGTCTAGTGAGTGGGCAACTCGTCTGTTAGAAGTTCTTAAGCCGCCCGAAGGCCTCTAACTCGGCTTAACGACTAATTTCATATAGCAGGCGGGATCAACTGCTTAGCGTGCCTTCCAAAGCACGGAAGCGCTCATTTATATTAACCACTCAAACATCAGGCGGTCACCCATCCAAAGACTGACCGCTGCCATCTTTGCTTATCCTGCGTTATCGTTGCCAACTCGCAGACGCCGCTAGGCTATTAGCGCTTTAATATCACAGCGACTAATAGAGACAAACAAATGTTGACTCAAATAGGTTTTATGAAAGCTTATGAACAAGGAAGGTAGGTTGCATCAAACCGTCTGGATCGTAAGAGGAGTTCGTTTAAATACGGATGTATGGAAAGTTTGTCAAGTTCCTACACTGGGATTGTAAGTTGGCGCCACATCTAAAGGTACAAGTTGGGACCCTGCCTCAGACAGCATTCTATGACACGTCGTCTGCTGCTGCTGTTTGCTGTCGGGTTCCAACTTATACATTAAGGTAGTAAATCGGTAATACCTACCGTGTATAGTTTGCTGGTACATGGGATGCGGCTGGCCCTCGTCCGCCGAGCCGCGCCGCTTGCGCTCCCCGACGGACTGCGTGCTGCGCGTGATCGCCACATCCAGCCGTTGGTCTGAAAACAATTGCAAAATAACTACAATTTAAAAAAGTTGGAAAACCCCCGACATTTTCATTTCAAAGTCCAATATCTCGAAAATGGTCAAACAGATTTTCATGAAACATGGTTAAGAACACTTGGGATAAAATTATCTATGTCACAAAAAAACCGCATTCAAATCGGTCCATCCGTTTGGAAGCCATGATACCACAGACAGATACACAGACAGACACGTTAAACTTATAACACCCCTCTCTTTGCGTCGGGGGTCGGGGGTTAACAACATTTATGTGCATATTCATTAACAAATCAGACAGTCGATGTAAATCGCATGCATTCAGTAACAAAACCGACAAGAGACGCGACTTAAACACCACTTTAGTTAACCTTAAACTGCAAGTTTTTTAACTTCTTTTGTAATGCAATTCAGGAAGAATTATTTCAAAGCAAGCTTTGCATTTAAAGTGTACTTATTCTTAAAGGAGTCATAAGTTTCGTATTGTCAAATCCAAATAGCGGCTAGTAAACTAGCAACATCTTTAAAATATCATATATTTCACTTTAATTGATTTGATTGTTACTTAAAAAATACTTTAATATGTAGTATGAAGGAGAGCTATCTATTTAATTACATAAATAGGCGAAGAATCGTAAGGTAGATTGTTTGACAACAGCATTACCTTCCAATAGATCTAATGTTGGGCTCTCTCAAATGTCACTCAAAACCTGCCAATTTGTCTTCATCTAAAAGATTCCTTCCGTATAATCTTTTATTTTTGTAAAATGTTGTATGATACAAGCGTGGAAAGTTAATTCCCACTGTATGGTTCAGGTTATTCCTTGCTAAAAGAATCCTTACTTATAATCTTTTGTTTTGTAGTGGGTTGTATGGTACAAGTGTGGAAAGATAATTCCTACCGTGTGGTAAAGGTTTTCTTACTAAAAGAATCCTTACGTATAATCTTTTATTTTTGTATAACGTTGTATGATACAAGCGTGGAAAGATAGTTCCGACTGTATGGTAAAGTTAAACCATTAGGTATATAATTACTTGCATCATATTTGAGACAAATGTGCAAAATTTGGGATCCTGACTGTTGCTTGTCAATACATTTTTGAAATTCTTATGTATGTACACAGAAACAAACATATTAGCCCAAGCACTATATATTCATTAGTATGGAAAAAAATGGAAATTTGGAAATAATTCATAACAGTAGCTTTTTTGTGTGCAACTGATGTATTATCATTTACATAAACTCAAAATCCACCAAAATATTAGTCATCGAAAAAATCGATATTTAACCAATTCCTAAAAGAAGAGGCCTGGGGTCGTTCCATAGTGGGTCAGCCGCGGGCCTTGACGGAATCCGACCAGCTCATCTGAAAGAGTTGACCTCGAGTTCTGCTGGAGACAATGGGCAGCGGCTGCTCGAGTCCCTAGTCAAATTATGTAATTTTTTACTTAGTGGACAATTAAACCCCGAAATCTGCCCATATTTATACGGAGCGTCTCTGTGCGCTTTGACGAAAAAGGAGGGGGGCGTACGGCCAATTGCAGTTAAAGAGCGGATGGCTGGGTATCTTCAGCCGCATCAGTTGGGGTTTGGCACACAAAGGGGGTGTGAGGCCGCGATTCATGCCACACGCACTTTTGTCATGGAGCCGAAAATGCAGACTGCGTCGTCTTGAAATTGGATCTCAAGAACGCATTTAATACTGTGGAGAGGGATGTTCTGTTGGGCGAAATGGAGAAACATATTCCTACCTTGTACCCTTTTTTGCACCAGGTTTATCACTCTCCGTCTAATCTCGTTTACGAGGATTCCCTAATTATTTCTCAGGTTGGTGCGCAGCAGGGGGATCCACTGGGGCCGCTTATTTTCAGTCTTGCCATTCATGGCGCGGTGTCGTCTCTGAAATCTCCTCTTAACATATGGTATTTAGATGACGGCACGTTAGGGGGGGAGCCTGAAGTCGTAAAGCAGGACTTGGCTTTTCTTATCCCCCGCCTTGGGGAGATGGGACTGGAGGTGAATGCGGGGAAATGTGAAGTTTACTGCTGCGGACCTACCTCTTCTTCTTCTTTGTCTTCTTTAAGATCTTTGCTTCCTGGACTCAAGGAGCTTTCACACGGAACGTTTACCCTTTTGGGTTCTCCGATATTCGAAGAGGCCATTTCTAGCGCAATAGAGACCAGGAAGCGTCTCCTTTTGCTCGCCCAAGAACGCTTAAAATATATTAATGCCCATGTTGCCCTGACTCTACTTCGCATGTGTTTCGCGGTTCCCAAGATCACATACCTATTGAGAACCACTCCAACGTGGCTGTGTCCGGATAACGTGTCGTCATTTGACGTTGCGTTGAGGGATACGACGGAGACTATTTTGAATGTGTCTCGGTCGGATGGGCAATGGATCCAGGCGTCGTTGCCGATACGTCACGGTGGTCTCGGTTTGCGGCGTGCGGGGGATGTGGGCTTGCCAGCCTTCCTAGCGTCGGCGCACGGAGTTGGTGGTCTGGTCTCTAAAATTTTAAATTCTACTGGAGACAGGGCTACCATTCCGTTTGTGGAAGATGCAATGGCAAGGTGGACGGCTCGCTAGCCAACTGCATCGCTGCCCGAGGTTCCACATGTACAGCGGTTGTGGGACGATGTGGGTGCCAGGGACGCGCTTGCACGGCTCATGGGAGTAGCCACGGGGGTGGATTTGGCCAGGCTGAAGTCTGTGTCAAGAGTCGAGGCGGGAGCGTGGTTGCAGGCTTTGTCTGCTCCTTATTTGGGAACACTCCTGGACACCGACTCATTGCGGGTGGCAGTGGCGCTCCGCCTGGGCTGCGATGTTTGTGTGCATCATGAATGCATCTGCGGCTCCATGGTGGAAGCGAGTGGCCATCACGCGTTGAGTTGCGGTCGTTGTTCGGGAAGATTTCCGTGTCACCACGCTCTCAACGACATCGTTAGGAGGGCTTTAATATCTGCCAACATCCCCTGTGTTCTGGAGCCTCCAGGCCTTTGCCGCGCCGATGGCAAGAGGCCAGATGGCTTAACTTTGGTGCCGTGGCAGAGGGGAAAGTGTTTGCTATGGGACGCCACGTGCGTCTTTACATTTGCCGCCTCGCATCTCAGCCGAACTGTGCGAACAGCCGGTGCCGCTGCAGATTTTGCAGCGGCCAAGAAGCATGATAAATATGCGGCCCTGGGCGGTAATTATTATTTTGTACCCCTTGCGTTCGAGACTACTGGGTGCTGGGGGTCGGAGGCTATTGCTTTTGTTAGGGAGGTGGGACGACGAATTATGGAGAGGGGGTCTGACGCCCGCGCGGGTTCGTTCCTGGTGCAAAGGTTGTCCATCGCTATTCAACGTGGTAACGCGGCCAGTGTGATGGGTACCTTTGCGCCAGGGACAACTCGTGGGGGACTTTTTGACTAGGCTTAGGCTATTAGCTTAAGTTATTATTACTTTGCTTGTTATTGTGTTTTTACAGGTATAAAATGTTATTTCCTTTTTGTAAATTTAGTAATCCAATATATCTATGCAGTTGGTGTATCTAGAAAACGAAAGAAGAGGAATAATATTAATACATATTTTAATTTTTGTTTTGGTTAATTTCCAGAAGCTCTTCAAGAATAATAAATAAATCACACAAAAAACATAATGGATGTGTCATTTATTTTTATATATTTACTTCCCGATGGAAATTTTGGTGGATTCGTGGATAAGGCATCTTAAAATAACATTTGAAAATTAAACAAACAAAAAAGGCTGTTATAAATTAATGTTTGAAAAAAACGTAATTTTCCTGAGGTATATTTTTAAAAGGAAATGCGACATTCATAATAGAAATATTCGGATTAAAAATGAACTTGTAGCCAATTATAGTAGACTCCATAAAATAAGTAATTCGTTCATAGGTCAGTGTGTAGGTACATTATTATAATAAGGTTCCGATAGACATCCAAACGTTACCTGTAAATAAAATTAAATATATGATAAAAGGAAAATTATGTCAAAAAGGCTATACTATACACGGTGTTCCCGGGATTTCCGTTAACTTCGGCATATTGCAGAATACATTAACAGAAACCAAGTAGCATAACCATTTCTTGAAAAAAAAAATCTTTTTTTATAGTGCAAAATAATTTAATGTAGCATTAACAGTTATTGTTTTATTGTAAAAGGGTTCAAGACCAGAAAGTCCAAGAAGTCACATTTAATACAAAAAATGTACCTCCGACGCAGTTTTTTCCAAATATCGCACGAATTCACTTGGTAAATCTTCCTGTAGTGTATAGGACCTGACCTTACAACATTTAAAAAGCTGTTATGACACCACAGTTAAACGCCTTTAAACTGGCAATATCTGCAAATCTGATTAAAATATTCAATATCTTGATATAAGTAAGAGTTAAGATACTACTGTCTTGGAAAAATTAACTTTTCTCCAATATGCTCGGAAATGTTCGCCTGAACTAGTACGTGAATAATAAATAGTACGTGAAGTTCCTCGTTACTGACAAACTCAGATTTAAAAAGTTAAAATTCAGTACTGTACAGTTTTAGCGGCCAGGAAAGTGTATGAAATTCCTTTACTGTATACTATACTTTGACTAAGACAAATCACTACAAAGAGCCAAGTGCTCGTATGTTTAAAGACCTTGCAATTTGTCACAACAACTTGCGATAGTTACACTGGTTAGTAGTGTATGGCTGTCTCTTTCGAACGATTGCAAGTTGCTGTGACAAATCACGCCCGTTTATAGCCGGCTTTAAGTTTTTTTTTTAATGGTAATAGACAAAACGCGTACTTTTGAAAGTGATCGAAGTGACGTTTTTAAATATTTCTCAAATAGTTTTCAATGAAGAAATAAAAATATTTATCGAAATAAAACTCACAACGGACTGAAATGCATTTAGATTGCAATCCCGTTTAATCTTTGATAATTTTAATTGCATAAAACATTTAAAATTGTAACAGATTCTAATAATTTTAAAATTCGTATGTATGCCAATTGAAACTGGCACTATGAGTCGTGCCGTACACATACTTTTTAAAAATAAGTCGGGCGGGAACTTGATAGGTTATTTACATACTCGCTATTTTATGATTATTGTAAATATTATTTTATTTCCTCACATTTTTGGAGAAAAGCACTATATCTGCCTTGGCGGGACCGGCAATTCGTGGATTCGTCTCTATTGTCGGATTCAGCTTCGCTTCATCCGACAAAATCAACTTATCCACGAATTGCTACTTCCCGGCCGCTGCAATAATGTACTATTTCTCCAATATGCTCGGAAATGTTCGCCTTACTGTAGCAAAAATAGTACGTGAAGTTCCTCTTTACTGTCAAACGCAAATTTAAAAAGTTAAAAGTCTTTATTGTACAGTTTTAGCGGGCAGGAAATTGTATGAAATTCCTTTACTGTATACTTTTTTACACACAAACAAATCACTACAAACAGCCAAGTGCTCGTACATTTAAAGTCCTTGCAATTTGTCACAACAACTTGCGATAGTGAGACTGGTTAGTAGTGTACCTATGGCTGTCTCTTTCCAACTATTGCAAGTTGCTGTGACAAATCACGCTCGCTTGTAGCCTGAGGGGCTACCGCGAAGTGAAAACGATCTTCGTTCGAGTATCTCCGTCTCTGTCGCACTTGCCAGTTCGAGCGACAGAGCGGGAGATACTCGAACGAAGTTCGTTTTCACTTCGCGGTAGCCCCTCTGTCTTAAGTTTTTTTTTTTTATGGTCATAAACGCAAAAAATACTAAACGCGTACTTTTGAAAGTGATCGAAGTGACGTTTTTAAATATGTCTCAAATAGTTATAAACTAAAACTCACAACGAACTGAAATACATGTAGATTGCAATCCCGTTTAATGTTTAATAATTTTAATTGCATTAAACATTTAAAACTGTGACCGGTTCTAATGGTTTAAAAATTTGTATGTATGCCAATTGAAGCTGGCACTATGAGTCATGCCGTATACATACTTTTAAAAATTAAGTTGGGCGGGACCTTGATAGGTTATTGACATACTCGATATTTTAAGATTATTGAAAATATTATTTGATTTCCTCACATTTTTGGAGAAAAGCACTATATCTGCCTTGGCGGGAACGGAAAATCAACTTATCCACGAATTGCTACTTTCCGGCCGCTGCAATAATGTACTATTATTTGATCTAACCTATGCCCCCTTGCAATTAACGGAAATTGCGAAAAACACGTTGTAGAATATCAGAATACCATGAAGATCGGAACACGTGGAAATAAATTGTATTGTTTTAATGATTTAATTATTGTAATCAGTTAATGAATATGTAATTTAATGTATGTACCGAATTTGTTTATTATTATTATTGACGTCATAAAGCGATTGTAAAATCCTATTATGAAAATAAATGATATGATATGATATGGTGATATATATGTATAGCTACTCGTATAGCTTGGCAAATTCGTTCGCGACACTCTCATGGTTTGCGGGCGACAGGGGACGAAGGACAGCCGGGGTGGTAGGAAGTGTGCAGGCGGCGGGGCTGTCAGTCAGGAGCGTCAGTCGGCCGCCGGTGCAGTTGGCGGCAACATGTGTACAGTCACGTCTATAAACATGTACACGTTTAGGGACGTATGTCAATGGAATAACGTTGAAAATCGTATACATGTTTATAGACGTGACTGTACATGAGTACGGCCGCTCGTAACAAAACGCACACGAGATTGCTACGCAACGATGAGTCCGCCGATAGGCAAAGTTATTGGACGTCAAGCCAAACAAATTGTAAATAATGAATATAGCCATTAAAAAAACTTAAGGACGATCGAACTTCACTGGCGACGATAAATATAATTATACAGATAAATACATAGGTACATAATTACGTAGAAAACGTCCATGTCTCATGACCAAATATTCGTGCTCAACACACAAATAACATACCCTTACCGGAATTCGAACCCGGGACGTCCAGCTTCGTAGGCACGACGCACTCGGCTAAACGGCCGTCAAAAATATAAATTACTTACATACATCAACTAAGTAATCATTTATTCCTAATGGTTAGGTACTCGGTATCACAACTACACAATATTCTTATAAACAAATTAGAATATTTTTAAAGGCCTTCTACACGATCGGGACCAACCGCCAACCAACGTGTCCTTGGTCGGGTTGATATAAAAACGGACCGTGTAGAATGTGGTTGACCCAACCGATATTTGGTTGATGTCAACGGCCTCGGTCGCGAGCGCACCCCTCGCGACAGGCTGCGCCCGTGGTTGGTCCCAACTGTCTGGAACGCTGTCGGCCGACGGGAGCGCTACAGTGTGTGCTTGTCAGTAGTCGCGAGCGCACGTTGTGCAATGGATTCGCAAAAAGAAAGCCGCGAACGAGAGGTTCTGACATAATTTATATTTTGATTTACCATGTCTTTGGGACATTGGATACAAAGATAAGAACTACAAAACTCAAGCATGGGAGCTTATGAAAAAGAAGCTCAAATACATTTTTCTTCTTCACTCAAACATAAAAAAAGTTATTGCCAAACCGATCTTGTATTGCTTTGAAAGGCAAGTAGCCATCGCTACAGTTCTGTTCAAATACCGGAGAAGAACTGACAAGTTGAGTCAACCACCGATCGTGTAGAACGAATGCAAAAAATGGTTGATCCAACCAAGGACACGATGGTTGGCGGTTGGTCCCGATCGTGTAGAAGGCCTTCAAGGGATATCCAAAGACATACTCGTTACGTAAATCATATCGTATGTAGCTGCGAGTAACACGTTAACGTCCCCTGCCCCCCGCGCGGACAATGGGAGTGTCAGGAACGAAATTGCCAAGCTACACACCTTTTATTATACAAAAAGATACGTGGTCAAATATGGCTGTTTAGCCTAGTTGGTAGTGACTCGTCAATTGGCCGTCGTCATAAGCATCAAATATCGACTCGTGGGCATCGCAAGTAAGATTTTAGCCCAGTAGTGGAAATCCGCCGACTAATACAAAGAGGTAAACTATAGTAACACTATGCAACACGACGAAAACAATAAGCGGCATTCATTACAAGGGAAGCTACATTTTCCACGCGATATCTGTGTCAGAATCTACATAGTGGGACGCAGCTGAGCGGCCGGCGCGAAATAGTCGCCATAGCTGCGCGCCCGTCGTCGTTATATCACGTTACCAACGTTACAGAGTGCGTTTTAATGAATATTAAAATGTCCAATAATGTACAATATAAATAGAAACATGTAAATGGCCCTTATTTTGTTTGGAGCAGTATATAATTAATCGTATTTCATTGAATACTATACCGGCTGTTCAACGTCATACTGGAATTTGTTGGGCCACTAATATATCATTATTATCATTATCAAAGTTTAGGTAATATTACTTAAATATGGCTTATGCATCGTTGAGGAGATGACAGGCAATGCCAATTTAGGTAGCAAAGAAGGATCTACACTACATGAACTAGATGAATACCAGCCGGCGTGCAATCGATGCGAAGAAACGGCACAGCTATGCGTTATGCGCGAGGTACCGTTACAACGGGTCTGTTTGTACTCATCACAACAGGGCTGCAGCGCACAAGGCCGCCAGCACGTCCAGCGTGTAAATAACGGTGTAACGAGATGATTTTCGAAAATCTATAAAATGAATTTACAGTTTTAGCATTTGTTTATAGTTTCCTAGAATTACTTTACAATGCTATTCGGAAAATCAAGAAAATAAATTCGCAAACGTAGGGCTTTTTAGACGTTTCAACTATGTTGGCCATCTTCTATGCATACTAAGCTCTTGTTTTTATTTTTTTTCTAAGATACTATGACATGTTGTCTCCTGGGTAATTAATAACAACAAGAAATACCTAGTTGTTCGACGCGTATAATTACTCGTACTTATAGATTTTACTTTTTCTAGTAAGTAATCGCTATACCCAGTATAGAACTCTTGGCGTAAATAGAGACTTAAATCAGAATGGGTACAAGCGAATTTTAGAGGAGTCCTGAAACTTTTAAACAGTCCTTCATTCACAATGAGTGTATTTCTCCATGATAGTAGTGAGGACAGATTTTGGTTTATTTTTGGAGGGTGGGTGGCCGCTCTCTGGTCTTCAGCTTTAGGAACCAATTGACAAGATAAATACGTTGGCCTCATTGTAACTTACTATTATCTATTATTTCTTAATGAATATGTCGGTATTCATTTAGTTGAGGTTTTACTATTATTTAATTTACTCCAATGCCAGAGGATATTTTATATTGTTTTGCATATAGGTACAGTCGGTATCAAAAGTAACTGGGCAAACGAAGACGTTGAAAGTCTTTATTAAAAGGGAATAAGAGCTTTTGAAGACGTCAATTGCGCAGCTACTTTTGATGCTGACTGTACCATCGCCATCACAGTTAAATGACCATCCCTGCACTTTATATGCATTGTAATAAGGTTCAATATCAATACAGGATGGTCAGTTAACTGTGTTGGCGTTTGTACCTACTAGTAATATATGAATGCATGTCCATTAGGCTGCGAATACAAAGCAATTAGGTATATTGTGCACCATTTAGACCTAGTCAAAGTCAATGTCATATGGTGATGTAATCGACCTATTACATGTACGCATGAGTATTATCCAGTTATAAATTGTGGCATGTAGATAGTGTAGATACGCCTACATCAATAGCTTTCCTAACACAATATTCACAAGTCTAGCACTGCTGCTAGACTTCGAACGTCGTTCGATCAATGGGTTTTATGTAGGCAGCTGGCCTGTCTACGTACTTAGGTAGTATATACGTAGTATATCTCGTCTTCTTCTAGATTTTAACTAAGCAAATAAACAACCTAACATACCTACATACACGGCCAATTAAATAAGCTTGTAAACAAGAAGCGTCCGGACGGACCGGGCAGCGGGTGCGCAGGCTTAGTGACAGGGACCCGGTAGCACCATAAGGTAAGGGAACCCTAAAAATAAATACCTACCGCTAATCTTAGAAAAAGCCTATTTCTGAATGGCTCACATTCGGTTATTGTACAATCACATTAGCATGTTAGGTAACCAAACGACTTCTATTGACAAGCGAACTGATGTGGTCATTTCTATAAATAATATTTACTACCTATGACGTAATCATAACACGATTTATTTAATAGATGAACACTGAAATCGTTTAGCCCAAGACACTATGTTTCATCGGCGTTACATGTAATGAAGACTGTTGAATATTTTGATTATTGTAGAAAATATTTCATAAACCTCAGTAAACATCTGTAGGTTGGCGCTGCGCCAGCGGCAGCGTGCGGCGGGCTTAAATATAATAGAATCCCGGTTCTCTGCCAAGCAACGGCTACCTCAACCGTCAGTAATAATAATAATAATAACACAACAAAACAGTAACGCCGTGTGGGACCACCAAACACTAGATAAACCTAGTATTTTTCTGTTTTATTGCCATCTTTTACACTCGTTTAAAATATAACATTGTTTATATGTGATAAAATTATAGAACAAAATGAGCTTAGGTATTCCGCTTTAGTGGTAAAAATAAACTAAGGTTTCAAAAGCTACGTTATGATTAATTGATTACTTATGATAGAAAGAGAAAGCATTGATGGGTTCACCTAAAACTGTAAACAAAACGTGACCCACATAACTGTCAGCACAAAGTAGGTCAAATATAATTCGACATTATGCAACAATATTATTTTTTATTAGGTATGTTTGATATTTGATTTGAATGGTGTTTGAAGGATATGAGGCTTACGGTCAGTATCAGTGGGCTATTACAGGCGATTCCCCTCCGTTAGCCCTAATAATTTCATTACTAATTTTACTAGCCCTAATTTCATTAACCCTAAAATCACAAACCCGAATTTTCATTGTTCCTAATTATTCATTAGCCCTAATTTCAGTATCCCGAATTTTCATAATATCTAATTTCTCATGACCGAATTCTCACTAAGACTAATTTTATTTGACCGATTTCTTCCTAGGCCTAATATTGCAATGCCTAATAATGACTACACCTTATTATCAATGTCTCTAAAATCACTAACCCGAATCTTCATTTTGCCTAAGTATTTTACCCCTAATGTCATTATCCCGAATTGTCACTAGTACTAATTTTATTTCACTGTTTTTTTTCTTATAATTTCGGTTCTGGCGCTTCGCCGGCTGCTGCCGCGGCACGCTCGCTTCGCTCGCTCGCTGTAGGGACGCAGTGCGCGGGGTGTCTATTTCTGGTCTGAGGGACACAAGTGAACCCTAACCTAACCGACCTAAGATAGAGTTCGCTTATGACATGCCATTTTCGTCCGCCCTGATAATGCACTATCCAATAATCCGCGTCCACGAAAACTGGACACGGATTATCGGGCCGTACATTATTTGGCCGTGCATTATTGGCTCCCATTTTGACGAGATTAGGACGTCTATCATGGGACGCATTAATTAGTACTAGTCAAACATTAGAGCAAAAGTTAATAGGTCGTCAAGTGATAGTTAGGTGTGACGAAATTAGGTGTAGTGAACATTAAACATAGTGACCATTAGGCACATTAATCATTAGGCTTAGTAGTCATTAGGAAAAATGATTATTAGTTTCCAATATATTAGCACACTTGATGTTTAGTATTTGGAATGATTAGGATGTTTGAAATTAGGCGCAGCAAATAATTATGCCATATAAAATTAGTCATCCGAATATTACGGCTAATGAAAATTATATCGAACGTTGTTAGGTGTAATGAAATTAGCACTAACGATATTAGTTTAAGTGGGGGTGACCCATTACAGGCGGATAATGATGAATCATGACGAAGGATATAAGCATTTTTATAAAAGTCAATCACGCAGTTTTTCATTGTTTTCGATCCGTTTTTTAGTAAGAATTTAAGTAGCGTAGTATTCCACAGACATAGTACAGTAATATGATTTTAAAATTATCCAGATGCACCTCTGGGGCTATGCCACCAGATGAGCAATCAATGGGCTTAGTTAGTTTAACTACTAACTAATAATTATCCAATCCCAATAGTTGGTCCAAAATACTTTTAAGTGCCTAAAATAGAGATCAATAGTATTTTTCACAATCGTGTTATAATAGAGAGCTTTTTAGTCAAGTACCGTGTTTAGGCCACGAAGCTTGCTGAGTGGCCTAAGTAAGGTACGAGATTAAAAAGCTTGATTATGACAGTATTGTGAACAATACTTTTTGTACGAGTTCATTAAAATTAATAATTTAAGTCATTAATACGAAAACTAAATATCGCTTCGTAAGTACTATATTGTCTAGTTCTAATATCCGACTTCTTTTACACAAGATAATCCATAGATAATCACACCACCGGCGTCCGTAATGTTGCAGTACTGTGCTGTGATTGGCCAATCACAAGGCGTAGTTTATTTTTATTTTTTTCATGCCCTGGATACAGCAGCCAGTTTAAGTAGATTTTTGACAGACGACGCGACGCTGCATCGTACCGAAACGCTATAGATTGGCAATTTGGTATCGGATCAAGGACACAATGAAATTGAAATACGAAGTTCTATTTTCAAATTTTTTTCGATTGTCTAGAGCGTCTCGAAAAAGTTATTTCGGTTGTTTCGGAACTAACATAGACTATTCACTGACGAAAAGAGTGACGTTGCAGTATTCTCTATGAAATCTTAATACACAGATTTTAATCGACGAGTACAAATAATGTATTAAACACTTTTACATAATTTTAGATGTATCGAAATAATTTCCTAGTAGTAGTGTTACGTTAGTTCTCAACCAGGCCTCAATATTTATTATGAATTGCCCCACCACCCTGGGTTTTTTATTACAAAAAAGTATCTTTGTTAAAAAAACAAATTACCACTGCCTCACCAGTCCGCATGACACCTCCAAAATAATGTCCACTGCGTTACCAAACTATAGTTTTTTTTGGTGTGAGAGTAACTACTTACTGCCTTTTTTCCGAATTATGTTTCGTCAAATTTCATTTAGTAACCAACTTTTCGCCGAAGCTTTATTTCGCAAACCAATCTTTGGCATAATTTTACTTCGTAATTTTTATATTTCGCTAGTTTTTTATATTACAAAGTTTTATTACGTCAAATTTTATGTGGTAAATAATTGTGTAGCAAATGATTTGCTAAGGCAACAAAGGATTTGATTAATTAAATAACGATTTATCAAAAAGTAAAATAAAACACAAATATAAACAGAAAAAAATATTTTTGGTACGACGACAAGCGAAGCGAGCATAGTATTTTGGGTAGACTTTAAGGCAGGTCAGTGTTGGTACGACGACGAGCGAGGACTGTTAGGAAGAACCGCGAACCTACAGAGCTTCAGCGGCCGGCGAAGCGCCAGAACCGGAAACTTTTTTACCTGATACTTACTCGTACATAATCATATAGTATTCAGTATGTTGCTAAATCAAGGTATTCTAACGTATGTTGACGAAAACATCCCAGGTCTAATCTAACAAATAAATCTGTCAAACAATAATTTATCAAATCATTAGTTGGGAAATGATATCAAACGTAGAGTTGGGAAATAAAAATTTGCATAAATAAAAATATGAGATACTTACGTAGTTTGGGGAGTTAAGAATTTGCTAAATAATCTTCGTGGAAACATTACTAAACCTTTTTATTTATTTATTGAGATCTAATATTTCGATAAAAGTTATCTTAAGGGATGCGTATGCCATTCTGAATTAGAAATGAATATGATTTTTGAAGAGTATCCGTTTAAGTAAAAAAATATGCCTTAAAATGTAAAAGGGACGTTTTTATAGGCATCAACTTCTGTCAAAAACTTCATTTTTGGTAAAAGCTTTTATTACCGACTGTGCTATTCTGTATACCATCATCAACTACTTATTGAGACGATTCTAACGAGCCCAAACTCAACAGGGTTACGTCGGTTAAGTACTGAATTCCCATGGCCACCTTCTGCCTCGCTCGAACCTCGATGGTACCATAATATTGAATTGTCATCCAAACTGTACTTATACCCAAACCAATTACATACATACATTGCGAAAAAAAAAGCTTTCAATGAAACATCGGTAACGTGAATCGGAATTGCACAGTTCGTTTCATTTCACCCTACATTATTGACAATGTATTAATTGATTCCGTTTTATAATTTAGGGAGCCCGACACTAGGTCCATTTTATCTACAATCCCGTTTGTCTGTTCATTGAACAGCACAGATAAACAAACGTCTAAAGGTCCCTTTTTTAGACTGTACAGTCGAATTCATAAATAATTATCTACGATCCCAAAGGTTCAGAAATTTCTGAGTAACCTTATGACTTAACGATAAAGATTATCTCTTTGTCCGTGCACATATTTTCGAGGTCGACTGTACGCATCTACGGTTTGGGAATCCGACTAACCCTATGCAGTGGGTCATCATCATCATCATCATATCAGCCAAAGAGGTCCACTGCTGGACATAGGCCTCCCCCAAAGTGTGCCAAAGTGACCGGTCCTGCGCCACCCGCATCCAGTGGACTCCCGAAAGCTTGGGGGCCTACCCACGCCGCGCCTTCCGGTACGTGGTCGCCGGTACATGGTAAATATAATAAATCATATTTACCTCTTTTTTGTCGCCTGTCGTCGCTACTGCGCCGAACGTCTTTTTCTTTGCGGATTTCTGTTTTCTTCGTTGCTTCTTTTTCGAAGCGGGTTCCCTGAGAACCCCATGTTCCGGAGCGATCTCGCATTTGTGATTTACGTTTATCGGAGACAGGCGAAAGGACATTGCCATCTTTTACTGATTCTCCAATTTTACTTGTAGATTCTTCCTTCTGTAAGAAAAGAAACAAAATTATTTAAATAAGTAAAAACAGACCAAATGCGTGTCGGACCACGCGCAGTGTAGGGTTCCGTAGTGGCCTATTTGTCTTTATTACATCGACACGCGCGCGCCATAAACGTTGCGGTTGTGTTGCTCGAACTTGTACGAAAGTTGGCCTTTTCAGGTACATTTATAAAGTACTTTAAAGTAATGGTGAAAGTTTAAAATGCGTTATGCCTACTTATCCGCCATAGATTTCGTCGTCGGGTGTTAAAAAATGGGTTTTGATGAGCAATCTCATTTTTGAACAAGCTATCAACAATATGCGGGGTATTGTTGGCCACACAAGGTAGGTTAGAAAAAAGTTATATGCCCAAAAATTACTTATTCTACCTTTTTGGTGGCGTGATTGATTTTAATACCCATACCGAATTACAGGTTTCTAGTAGTAAGGGTGACTCTTGACTGTGACTCTTCTTTACAAGTACTGAATAAAGGCAATGAACCTACCTTCGTCAATTCTAGGCGGCGGGAGGTTATTGATATAACGTTGGCTACTAATAACACTAGTAACAAAATCAACTCATGGCACGTATCTGATGACATATCCCTTTCGGACCACAGATACATCTCCTTCAGGTACCAAACTAAGATAAAAACAAATACGGTAGGTAAACTGAATCCTAGGTACACGGACTGGTCGGGCTTTAGAAGGGATCTAAAAGTAGACCTAGGAGACCCCAAAAGGCAAGCTAAACTCTATTATAGACATAGAATTCGAAGCGGACAAAATAGTACAAGCTGTATACACGGCCTTCACTAATAACTGCCCGGAGAAGAAAATCCTGGCTAAAAAGTTACCATGGTGGACCCCAGAGATAGTTAAGCTCAGGAGGGAAACTAGGGCAATATTCAATTATTCAATGACGCAAAGGCATCTAATGACTTTGGGTACTATGCACAAAAACTTACAGAACTCAGCAAGGTTGTGAGGAAAGCCAAAAGGAGAGCGTGGAGGTACCACTGCGATCAGATTGAGTCAATACCAGAAGGTATGAGACTAACAAAGGCACTAGCAACCACAAAGTCGGCCCCGCTCACATCCATCAGGGACAATGACGGTAGAATGACGAAAACGGGGCTGGAGACCCTTAAGGTAATGTGTAAAATGCACTTCCCAGGCTCAGTAATACAAGACAGCGTAACAGACGATGGAGCAATTAGTGCGTTGGAACAGACCACAAGTACAACGAGACACAATTGGGACACGTCCAAAAAGGTAGTAGATCATAAAAAGATAAAGTGGGCACTTTCAACATTCCAACCATACAAAGCCCCGGGGTAGACGGCATCTACCCCATTTTACTACAAGAAGGCGCTAATGTACTAATCCCGCATCTTAGCAGATTGTACAGGGCGTGCCTGGCCTTCGCACACGTACCGCGTGTGTGGGGGATGGTAAAAGTAACCTATCTACCCAAACCGGGTAAGGCGAATTACAGTGAAGCCAAATCGTATAGGCCGATAAGTTTATCGTCGTTTTTCCTCAAAACACTGGAGAAACTGGTAGATAGACACATAAGGGATGGCCCATTAAGGAGGCATCCGCTGCACGAACTACAACCGCACTTCACCTGGTGACAACCAGGGCTGAACAGGCTATAGAGAATAAAGAACCATGTCTTGCAGCTTTCTTAGACGTGGAGGGAGCGTTCGATCGTACCACGTATAAAGCTATCAGCGAAGCAGCTGCAAAACATGTTGTAGAGCCCACCATATGTAAATGGATAGGCAATATGCAAAATGGCAGACTAATAAAGTCATCACTCTTGGGGGATGAGATAATGGCCACGGCCACAAAGGGATGTCCACAGGGTGGGGTACTCTCACCAACTCTTTGGAGTCTGGTGGTGAACTCACTCCTGGTAGAACTCAATAAAGGTCCCCATCCACACGGTAGGATATGCTGATCATTTAGTGATACTGGTTAACTGGAAGTTTCCAGGCACGGTATCGGAAATCATGAACAAGGCACTGCAGACAGTGGAGAGATGGTGCGACCGACACCAATTATCCATTAATCCAGGCAAAACTGTAGTAATACCCTTTACTAGGAAAATGACCCTTCGAGGCGTACAGCAGTTAAAACTGTACGGGAGGGTACTAGAACTGTCTAATGATGTGAAATATCTAGGTGTCACGCTAGATAAAGAACTGAATTGGAAGAAGCATACAGATCTCACCATTAAAAAGGCACAGAGGGTATTTGGAATGTGTAGATCAGCGAATGGCAAAACATGGGGTTTGAACCCAAAGGTACTTAAATGGATCTACACTATGATGGTGAGGCCCATATTATTGTACGGTAGCCTGGTATGGTGGCCAAGGACTTTAAAGAGCACATGCAGAGATGCTCTGATGAAGGTACAGAGATCGGCATGCATGGCTATAACAGGGGTGTTTCGTACCACGCCCACAGCGGCGCTAGAAGTCCTACTGGACCTACCGCCACTTCACTTGGTGATTAAGTCAGAGGCGCGCAAATCGCTCTACAGATTAAGAACCCTTGAACTGTGGAGCGACAGTAAGCCAAAGACTAATCCACAAACATGGAGACTGATGGTTTCTTAGACAGAATAACAAGCATGGGAAGCGACAAAATGCTCCAAGTTTGTATTCCATAGGAACTACACAACAAAAGTTCCATCCAGGGCTGAATGGGCCGAAGGTCTAGAACCACCGAGGTCTGGTATCGAAGACAGTATATGGTAGACGGACGGATCAAAAATGGGATCCGGTACGGGAGCAGGCATTTATGCGAATGACTACAGTAGTAGTGTAAGCATGGGTAATTTGGCAACCGTCTTCCAGGCGGAGACATACGCCATAATTGCCTGTGCACAGGAGAATATAGACAGACAAACCAGAGGGCAGACCATCTATATACTCAGTGACAGTCAAGCGGCGCTTAAAGCACTTACGGCGCCGAAAGTGGAATCTAGACTAGTCTATAATGGCGTCCAGGCACTGAACAAGCTTGGAAAGCACAATAAGGTGCAACTGGTTTGGATTCCAAGGCACGAGGGCTTCATTGGCAACGAAAGAGCGGATGAGCTTGCTAGAGGGGGGTCTACAAACCACTTTGTAGGTCCAGAACCATTTGTGGGACTCTCGCAGGGAACCATAATTTCGGCCTTTAAAGCCTACACCAAAACCAAACACCAACACGAGGGGAGGAATGAGGCGGGCTTAAGGCAATCAAAGCTCTTCATAGAAGGAGTGGACTCGGGCTGGACTAACAAACTCTGCAAATTCAGTAGGAAGCAGCTCAGAATCATATCTGGGGTAATCTACAGGTCACTTCGGGGTCAAGGATCTCTTGGCCAAGATGGGACTATCGGACAGTTTAGACTGTAGAATGTGTGGCTAGGAGCATGAGACTATGGAACACTTACTGTGTGAATGTCATGCCCTTGCCAGACAAAGAATGGGTTACTTTGGTAACGCAACCAAAGGAATTCAAGGTACTCCCGCTGAGCTGCATCATGCGCTTTGTGGAAATGATGGAGCGAGGCTGGGAGTAGACATAAGGAGAGGGCAAATGCACAAAAGATCCCACTGAGTCGAAGTGCATCCGAAAGGGCCCTCATCTGGATAAGATAAGATAAGATAAGATAAGGGTAGTGACCCTTGGCACAAAATTCATGCCATGTTCAGCTCAGTGGAGCTAAGCCGCATACGGACGGACATGGCGAAACTATAAGGGGTTGTTGACTACGGAACCCTAAAAACGGGCAATTCCCATCAAGGAGCTTAATTTCCACCCAATACTCACTGGCTTTTCTTCACTTCTTTTGACCCATATATCTTCAGAACTCGTGGGTGTATCATCTACCGTCGATCTTATTTCTATGAGACTACTATCAAAATACTTTTTATCATGGTGAAGATTCTGGCCAGCAAAAATCGAACGCACACTAGGCCTTATCTCTTCTGCTCCCTTGGTTCCAAAATGAACGGTGTGTGCATTGTGCACTTGTGATCGGAGCGCTTTTTCTATTACGGCAGATGGTGGCGGCGGTTCCGTAGTCGTTACGAGGAACTTATGCCGAGCTCCCATTACCGTCCGTTTCGGAGGACCAGCTGATTCACCGGAAAGGTCCCCACTTTCGGGCGAAACTTCACATGTTTTTGTTTTTTTGTTGTGATGTGAGTTGTCGACTATATCTCTCGAATCGTGGTCCTTTGATATATTTACTAGGCTACTACGAGACGCGTTTCCCGAAGAAGATAAACGCGCATGGTCAATTTCTTTTTTCTCGTCATCTTCATCTTCTTCCCGGCACTGGGATAAGCGGCGACGCTCCGCAAAAGCAAACGAGGAGCTAGAATTTGGATTTAGACTCGACAGATTGTTACAATGATTCATAAAATAATGCTGAAAAAAGCTATCAGTCTCCGGCGTGTCGTTGCTGTCGCCCTGGATGAGGTCCTTCAGGGCGGCCAGCGATGTGATGGTGTTGTAGTTGATGGCGTTGACGAGCTCGTCGCTGTCGGTTGAGCTGCCGGAGGCGCTCTCCTCGTCGCACAACTTGCTCATCTGTTGACATACTTCATCTACCGTTTCCTCTTTACTCTCTTCCATTTTCTTTTTCTTTTCATTTTTGGCCTCCTGTATTTTTACTGTCACACTACTAGTTGTTGCAGTATCGGAATCCATTGGACAGCATGCGTGTCTATACAATTGAATACCGTAACAGAGCTTAATTATAAATGTATAAAAAGTCTAAGGCACTGATTACGCTGAGGGTGTATAAACCGTCACATCACAGTAAAGTCACATGTTAATGTTTAATAAAGTAATAGATTGTATTAAGTAATGTCGGAACTGGGTCCGAGACACTCGTCACCGAACATACACCATGGCTGTGATGCTGGTGTGCAATTCCTTGTCCATGCACATTTTGTAAACCTGTAACAATAAATTATCATTACTCATGGCATAGTGTGACCTGTTTGCTGTAGCTGATATGCAATGCGCTAAATAGATATATTAGGTTAATTAGATACATAGCGGATTGCAATTACACCTACCTGAAGGCTGTCCATATATTACGACATTTCAAAATAGGGGGGGATCTGACCATGGGATGACGGTAGTCACTTTATTAGGCAGGCTTGGACTCTCCATTCAAGGAATTAACAGAATGATGACGGGGGGGAGGGGGGTCAAAAATTTGCAAAATATGACATATATTATATATGGACAAGCCCCTAGAGTCAAGGTCAACCTACAACCATCCTATTCGGGAGAGAAGATAAAAACAGGTACATTCTATATCTAGGGACAAATTAGCATACCTACCTACTGCAACACGCGTGTAATGATTCTAAGCGTATTTGTACCTGCAAAGTAACTATACCTACTCCTTCGAGACACAACTAAACGATCTGACGTGATACCGACGGCCCAAGTTTTAATAGACGATGATGAATGGCCCTGTACTGGAATAAAACGCTTGACGGCCGCTGCCATGCCAGTTATGAGTTAACATATGGTATTTCATTATGGTATGGTATTGGTTATTTAGACATTACTCATTAATTAGGTAATGTTTCTCCATTAAGGGGCTCCCATACGCCAATGACCTTCGATCTGAATCCCTTAGTTTACTAATGTTTTTTGTAGCTTATTATATCAACAACAACGGCTTTAAGCAATAGGTATAATATCCCATCTTTACTTCAAAGTTCATTGTTTTCGAGATATTTGGCATCAAAGTTGAACAATTTTAGGCCAAAAAACTGGTTTTCTGGCCATAACTATTGTGTTAATTAGTTTAAAATGAAAACCCTAGACACGTTTTTAGAGACGTCTTAGGCAAACCCAAATATGTAGATTTCGTATATGTTAGATCTTTCACGTCAATAGACAACGAATAAGTGTTTTTTTAGACAATGTTTAAAAAAATTATACTTACAAAATCAAGTATTCATTTCTTTCAAAATCCAGTAGACAAAAATGGAGATAAAGGATTGAAGAACCGATAACCGTTCGACTAATAATTCTATATGTAGTGCACAATTAGGAGATACGATTCAAAACTTGTCGAAAATCGATGAAAACCTCGGGTAGCACCTTAACTTATTTATTTGAAACCGTATGACTTCGTAAGGCCAGGTCTGAGCGACCGGGAATGAAACCCATATTACATTAAGACACCATTATTCATTTAAACGTCCATAAAATCTATTTTAGTTACAATGCCGCTAAATTCCTGTCTTTAGAACGAAACACGACATAGTTAACAGAGGTCCGTTAAGTTTTATGAAGAATGGAGTATGTGTCGATCCCAACGTAGGTAGAAAATATTTTTTAACACACTTAAAACGTGTAGATGAGCATTTTCAATAATTCGTGCACCCAATTAGCGTGAATTGTTAAACAAAATTAACTGGGTATCAGTTTTGTAACGAAAATTAAACATACTACAAATCATGTGAAAATGAACTTTTTTCACATTTAATTAACGTGTATAGGAATATCATTCATAAATTAAACAGATAAGTTAGTTTTTATACAAACTGAATGCTTAATTGCCGTTACAAAACTGACACCGAGTTAATTTTTATTTAACAGTTCACGGAAATTGGGTGCACACTGCACGTATTATTGAAAATGCCCAGATAACAGAAGATAAGTAGTATCCTGGACTGACCGGTAAGGGACAACCATTTGCTAATTGCATAAACAAGGACGAGCGGTTGTGACACCGAAATTGCAAATGATGGTCAAAAAATGGGTGCACAACGTTTTATATAATTACACTTAATCTATTTTAGTTTGTAATCTATTTTTATAATGTAACGGATGGTATATATAATATTGTTTCAGATAGTTTTCAAATGATTTAATGTAATAACACTACTGACGGCTATAATTACATTGAGTATAATAGAGATTTACTAACAAATGACTAAAATAAATTAATAATAATTACAAATTCCGAATTTTCCTCATTTATTTTTGAGTGAAGTTCAAAGTAGTTTCAGCGAGGCTCAGGCAGGTCGGTGTAAGTACGAAGACCAGCGAAGCGAGGAGGGCGAAGCGAGCGTGCCGCGACAGCGGCCTGCGAAGCGCCGGAACCGAAGAAATGCAAAAGGACTCGAAATGAAAAAAGAAAAATTTAACTCATAATAAAGACACGGAATGTGAAAATCGGAAGTCCGAAAATCTCTCGCTCATACAAATTTACGTCATAACATATTACTTACGTAAGAATCATTAGGGTTGCTAAGTACTTAGCGGTAATCCATGTTAAGTATTATACCTATCTAGGGCAATAGCATTAAAGTGTTTCTAGTAACTGAAATGATTCCTTGTTTATAGCGATCTAAAGGTAAAAAATAGCAACCCAAACCCGAATCAGCCCACCCCACTTTCACGTGGTCTTGTGTGTCCTACCCCTAGAGGGTATATAAAAGCCCGCGGAGCCAGAAGCTCGCGAAGGAAGTCCAGAGTTGAACGGGCGAAACGAAGGGCCGACGAAGCGATTTTCTGGCGGGAGCGCGGGCGGAGGGCGGGCGACTAAGTCCCAGAAACGAAAGCGGGGCTCCATCGACTGCAGACATTGTTATATGAAAGCGCAATTTTAATAATATGTATGTTATACATATTTATGTCATAAATGCGTTATACGAAAGTAGAAAAATGTAAATTATGTATATTTTCCTATTATATCAATCGATAATTAGAGTACAGCAAAATGTATATTCAATAACTGTATGTCAAGTGTATGTAAGTTTTTCTGACGTTATATGAAACATCACGCACTCTGAAAAAGAACTGTCACTATAACCATGATATACCAAACTCAATTTTGAGGTAAAACTCTGCCGAATGTCGCATTCTGTAAGTGATAATCATGCCGACTATAAAACGTCAATCCAAGTCTTGATTCACAATCATTAATTTAAGTATCTGAAGAAGATATAGACGGATAAAGAACCACATAAGCTAACTGTACATTAGCCAGAGTTATCGTCAACGGAGTACCTATCGGAGATAGACACCTATCACACAGTCAATATTTGAGTAGTGATAACCGCCTGTATAACTGTCATTACTTTATACTTTGAGCAGTTAACAGCCTAATATAGGCAAGAAAATTAAAAAATAATTGCAAGATGCCAATTGTAGACATTTTTTTGATATAATCAAATGATTGAGTTCATAATTTATAACTACCTACACTAGTGTATTCTTGTTTATTCGCACCCGCAGTCAGACAAGATACAGACTTAGCCTAGTTTGGAGTCTGATGGATATACCTACCCTATATTATGTAACCAAGTGTTTAGTGAAATAAATCATTTTTGAAGTGAAAACTTCTTTGGCGGCACTGAGCTCTTTTTGGGATGGGCAAAAATTGTTAAACTCGCGAGACAGAACAAAACAGTACGAAACAGAACTATGTGCCCAGTTCTAATTCGTACTTTATTCGTACATTTTCCGTAAATGCAAATTCCATTTTGTTTTATCAAACTTTTATATTTTGCTGTTAGCCGATGCGACTTCATTCAAAACTACTATTCGTAAGAGTATAAAGCCGTTAAACACTTTTTGCAATTGCATATTCTGCAAATAAATTAGTAACTTTGTCCACGCGTCCTTTACCGTTTTGCTAATTAGCAAATTCGAATAGTTCGAATTTGGACGTTATTCCTAGAGATAAAGCTTTGAAAAATATTTGGCAATGGAAAAAACAAATTGGTATTTTATTTAATCGTCTCCTTCATCAATTTTGCTGAGTTAAGTAAATTCGAATAGTTCGAATTTGGACGTTATTTCTAAAGAGATAAAGCTTTGAAAAATATTTGGCAATGGCAAAAACAAATTGGTATTTTATTTCATCGTCTCCTTCATCAATTTTACTGAGTTAAGTTGAACTATAGCGTACTACTAATAAGGTTGGTATTAGATATATTGGCACGCAGGGGGAGGGAGGGGGGAGAAAGGGACTTTTTTTGCAAAATTATAATTTTTCAAGTTAATTATCTGTGCTATAAGATGTTGCTTCGTACCAAATTTCAAGATTCTGAGTGCTCAGGAAGTTTTGATTCTCTTGCGAGTTTCGAAAATTTGCGGCATAAACTGCCGTATCTTTTGATTGCGTTGGCTTAGAAGTTTGATTTTTTCGCAGCTCCAAGGGACAAAAGACCTGAGTATTTGGAATAAATTTTAGCTTGATACCTCCACGCGTTCCTGAGAAGAAGGGTTTTGACAGACGGACGGACAACAAAGTGATCCTATAAGGGTTCCGTTTTTTCCTTTTGAGGTACGGAACCCTAAAAACTGAAATCAGTATACTAATTTTTAAACAAACAGTCTAAAACCGAAGAAACGAAACTCACACTTTAAAAAAATATCTAGCTCTCCGTATAAACTTTGAACCCCCTCAGGGGATGAACTTCAAAAAACGTTGAAGTTCGTTATATGTTTTAAACAAACAGTTTAAAACCGAAGTTACAAATCTCTTACTTTAAAAATGTCTTGCTCTCTATACAAACTTCGAACCCCTTTTTACCCGTCTTTGCATTCTATTTAATCACTTCTAAAAAGTTTCTAGTGTCTAGCTAAAAAAAATGTTTAACATACAAATATTGCACCCCTATTTAAAGGTAGAATTTTCAAACATCCCGCCTTATCCCTTGATTACGTTATAAAAGGAAGTTTTTGTAAATCTCAAGTTTCTAGTACCGGCAGTTTCGGCTGTGCGTTAATGATCATTCAGGACTTCCTCTTTTACATAGTCCCTGGGCGACCGAGCATTACTCGGATGAAAATAGAGAAAATAAGGAGACAACGAATTTTCTCGGACATGACACCAAGCTAGATCGTTTTCTCGCCCCCGTAAACCGCCAATTTCCATATACCATCTAAATCGTTAGTCGTTTCCGAGAACGTGATTGCAAATATATATACAAATATTGCGTTGAATAATATAGGATAGCAGAAGATTCAAGGACGATAAAATAATACATATAGTTTCTTATCTTTTTATGATTTTATTGTTATTTGTAATTCAGGTACAATTTAAGTATAGCGATCATTTGATAGTTGTCGCTTACCTCGCGGGCCTCATAAGAAGGCTCAAAAGTCACCCAAAGGCCAATGGAGAGAGCTATATTGGGAGTTTCACTGCGTGATCGCATAAGAAAAGAGGCTATCCGCAGCAGAACCAAGGTAACCGATCCGAATCGCTAGACTTAAGTGGCCGTGGGCGGGGCACATACCACGTAGAACCGATGGCCGTTGGGGCGGAAAGATTCTCGAGTGGCGACCACGTACTGGAAGGCGCGGCGTGGTTAGGCCCCCCACAAGGTGGACTGATGACCTGATAAAGGTCGCGGGAGTCCGCTGGATGCGGGTGGCGCAGGACCGGTAACTTTGGCACTCTTTGAAGGAGGCCTATGTCCAGCAGTGGACGTCTTTCGACTGATATGACGATGATGACGATGATTTGATAGTTTGCTATACATATAGCAACAACATGTTACAGATTTTAACCTAACCAATTATCTGAGTTAGGATGTGAATATACCTAACTCCGAGAGACAAATAAATACGGGGTTATTAAAATGTATTTGAATGTTTAAAGTTCCCAGGAAGCTCGACACAAGGCGACTTCCATACAAACCTAGCTGGGCTCTCATTTTAAAACTGCGTGCCGGAATAACATGACATTTTGCATACTTAATCGGATCCACCATCTATATCTAGGTCGGAAAGTAGTTTCTGGTGATAGGAACTATAATACAAATAAAATAGAGGGAAAAGAAGTAAGTATCATGTTGGAGCCAAACTATGTTTGTATCAAGACTCTTAAAATGAAACGCATTTCGTTGGTATGTTTCTGTTTATGATCAGCTGGGATCAAGTCATATAAACGAAATTTTCCCGATATGATGAATGAGTTGAGTTATAGACAATTTATATCCAGCTTTTGTTTTAATACCCCACGTGAGTAAGTATGTACGTTGCATAGTTAGGATGTACTTTACACTTTTCCAAAAGCAGCCACGGCGATTCTGATGACGTCATTACTCGACTCCTTAGAGATTGTCTCCCGGTAGTTTTGGAATCCAGGAGACATGCCTAACAACATACTAAAATGGCGCATAACATGTCGCTGGTATCCGAAAATTAAGTATTAGTTCGGCGGAATCCCCTAACAACACGCACTGTGCCGCACCACTTTTGAACTGCACTGAAAAGTCGAAAAGTGGCTGTTCATTCCTCAACTATTGGCTCAGATTTTCTCGTTTAAGAATATATTTAGGATCAGAACGTAATCGCGTCCCTTTCCGGCTTGGTAATTAATGGTAGCTATTACATATTTCGTCACGCAGATCTCCGCGATACCAACATGCCATCGCCATCTGAATACATCATACACCTAAGTACGATTGTTAGTATATGTTGTTGTGGACGTTTTCAGAGCGCCGCATACCAGTTACTACATGTTTGTACACATATCCATTAACCCACTGTGCGCCGCCTCGGTGCCGAACTCGTACCTAGGCAACGAGATCCGTTGACGGTTCAACTCACGTGTTTCAATTATGATGAATGTATACATCGTTAGTCAAGTCACTGACAGAAACGTAAGAGGCTTGTAGACGGGCACGTCTGTACGTCTGTAGTTGACATCAAACATGTGTATTTTCAAATTATTGCATATGCCCTAAGATGAAAGAGAGTAGGTAAATATTATATCGTTGACCTCGACTCGTCATACGTTTGGATATAGTTTGGATGACAATTCAATATTATGGTACCATCGAGCTGATATATGACAAAAGGTAGACATGGGCATTCAGTACCTACTTAACCGATGTGACCCCGTTGAGTTTGGGCTCGTTAGAATCATATCAATCAGGGATGTTGTAGACATCCGCGACTGCAACCGCGGATATTCCGCATCATTTCCAATATCCCCTAATTTAGGATAACCACTAGCAGTGATAAAATAAAACCCAACACCAATCAACATTTTTTAACTAAAATACTTTGTATGCTATTACATCTTAAGGGGATGCCTTGATTTGAGTCGAACATGCCCCCTAGACAGAGAAATGGTGATGCCTTCCGCGCACGAGAAAAAAAAATTAAACACTTCGGGAATGGCTTTTTTGGACAAATTTCGATAAATACCTAACTTAGTGAAGTTTTATTTGAATTACATAAAGTGAGATTTTAGATCGATAAAATAAGTATGGTATTAATTTGATTGTGTCGTAAAATAATGTACCATTTGAGTAGGCTGAGTAAACAAAGGAAATAACAGACCAAACTTTGGATTTTTTTCTATTGAGGAAATTTTAAGTAATCATGTATGAATAAAATCAGATAAACAATCATATAGTCAAGAATCATACATCTGAAAATTAGACCTTATTGTTTCTTAATCTAGTCAGAATGGCATTTCAAAGCACGCAATAATTTTCAATGCACCACCTTAAAGCCCTCATTTGATTGGGGAATATTGACATTCACATATGATGGGTTAATATTAATATACCTGGGGCAATTTGAGTTCTCTAAAATCGGCTACATTTGTAATATATGGCAAAAGTAGCATTGGTCGACCATTACATTAATGACATTAAAAAGACTGCGGGTAACTTCTGAATGCAACTAGCACAGGGCCTAGATTTGTTAAATCTATAGTCTATAGTGTACTTTTTAACAACTTACCATGTGAACATAATGAGGTGGGGTAGCTGGGAACTCATAATGAACTGTGGCAGTTACTTTTACTGGCTGGTATGCCAATGGATACTACACAAGGTGTCTTATAATTATAGTTTTTGTTATTTATAATGAATTATTAATAGTATAGATTCAGTAGCCCAGTGTGACTTTTGCAGTTGAGAGAGAGATCGCTATTATTATTGATTGACATGTGTAATGAAAACTAGGAAACTTTACATGTCCCGTGTATGCTAGCATACGAGTACTACCTAAACGTTATGTGATCAAGGCGTGATGACGACCAAAATATTATGTAAGATATTTATTACAAAATACTAGAACAGACCTAAGACTACGCTGGCTTATAATTATTAGTAAGGGAGACGTAACGAATTAATTATTACAATACGAACCGCAAACACATCAATGTCAACCGCTGTACTTAGTGACAGCAAAGTATCAGATACATAACACGTCACAACCCGAACAACAAAAACACGTTATAAAATATGTTTTTACACTCGTTCCTATACGATAGTTAACGTAAAATTGATAAAAAAATATGAATTCTGTGGTCACTCATAGGGAACACTCAGTTGACAACTGATCTGATGTCACTATCACTGACACAGATACACACAGATACACACAGATATAAGTATACCATAGACTAGAAAATATGGTAACCATATTTCATAAGTGTATGGTATTCCACTTAGCCAAGGTCTTTGATAATGTGTATTGCATCTCACTCACTCTTTATCCAAAAATCTGAGATGAAAGAACTTGGGCAAGTGGAATACCACGCTAAAAGCCGTTTACATTTATTGCCGTACAGCCGGGGGGAAAAAACATGCATAAAAACATGGTAAATAATAGAAAAAACTGGAATAAACCGATTTTCAAATATTTTTAAGTATATGACATAATGATGAATCTTGTATAAAAGGCCTGAATCACACTGGCGCGGCCTGCGGTGGCGGTCAATTAGACATTAGCTGTCAAATTTACTATTAACCGCCACCGCAGACCACGCCAGTCTGTGAGAGCATGGAAGAATGAGAGGCTTAATATGACATGACATCGTTGTCAACGTCCTAGATAAGTATATGTTATAACTCAGTCAACGTCACAAAAACCGTGTGCGAAACCCGTAAATTCTATGAACGTCGGTTCTTCCTGCATAGGATCTTTTTTGGAGCGATCAGTCAGTACCACAGAATAAATAATTTCCTAACGTAGGTACCTACAGAAGGTTAAGTATGTGTGTAACAACAGGTACACTATGTTTGATGGGGTATATATGGTGGTGATTTTACCCCGATTTGTCAGTACAACATGTCGAAGTCATGATTGAGTGTGGCGTACAGATGTAGATGTACGTTAAGTACGTTTACACGCTGGCGGTGGCTGCAGAGAAAAGGACCCCATGTACCTACATACTTACGAGTTTCTTAGTTCTCCACGCTCACGCTCGGACGGAACTGGACGAAATTCGGCGTGAAGATAGATTGAACCTCCGAACGATGTTTTTTATCATGATATAGCCACGGAAATAATAATAAGCCAGGTTGCTACAAGTATAGTAGTATGTAAGTAGAAAATATTGAACATAAAAATTGTAATATTTTAAAAACTAGTCATTCATTAAAGTTGCAACTTCACACAGTTGATTAGAGTATTAGGGGCTATATTTTCACAAAATTTCAGCCAAATCGACAGAACGGCTTTTACCGATCATTTTGTGCGGGGTTCTTTCGCTTCAACAAACTTACCGCTCGGCCACGACTTTGGTCTTAAGCGACCTGCGACCAGCGTTTTATCTGTTCATTGCGCGTGATCCCAACTAACCACAGTGCGTTGCGCATCTCGACCGTGCAATGAACAGATAAAACGCTGGTCGCAGGTCGCTTAAGACCAAAGTCGTGGCCGAGCGGTTAGGTAGGTATAGGTAAGTGGCCAATAATTAGCTATGAAGCAAATTATTCTAACTGTACATTCATAATAAATAATAATGGTAAGTAATGATCGTAATTCTGCAGTTTCTATTTGCCCAAATGACAAAATAGAAACTGCAGAATTACGATCATTACTTACCATTATTATTCGTTATGAATGTACAGTTAGCATATTTTTTTTTGGTAGACTGTAAGGCAAGTCGGTGTGGGTACAATGATCGAAGCGTGGAGAGTATTAGGAAGAACCGCGACCCTACAGTGCACGAGTCGAGCGAGCGAAGCGAGCTAGCCGCGGCAGCGGCCGCCGAAGCGCCAGATCCGAACATTATTTACAAGCTTTATATTAACTTGACCTGTTCGTATGTAACTAAGTATGTAAGTTGTTCGTCAAAATTTGCAATCCATTTTTCAGTCTTTGCCGTTATCCGATTGAGCTGAAATTTTGGGTAATAGTAAAGTTTGGATGACAATTCAATATTATGATCTGATGATGGAGGCAGAAGGTGGCCATGGGAATTCAGTATTTTACCGGCGTAACTCCGTTGAGTTTGGGCTCGTTTCAATCGTCTCAATGAGTAGTTGATGATGGTATACATAAAAGTACAGTCAGCAATAAAGCATGTAGTTAACAAAATGGTATTTTTCACAATCGTGTTATAATAGAGAGCTTTTTAGTCGAGTACCGTGTTTAGGCCACGAAGCTTGCTGAGTCGCCTAAGTAAGGTACGAGATTAAAAAGCTTGATTATGACACTATTGCGAACAATACTTTTTCTACGAGTCAACTGAACAAATCAAACAAACTTGGTTTCTATTGAAAACGAAGTGCAACCAACGGCTTTTTCATTTTTTTGCGTTGATGTCTATTTACCTTTTGACTTTCTCATGACTGCGTCCTATTGGTCAAATACATTATAGTTCAGTAAAGGCCACGTGATTGGTCAATTTCATTTTAGTTGTCTTTACAGTTATGAAATGTTGAGTTGGGAGCTCCATAGTAAAAAGTATGTGATTTAAGTTTGGTGTACAAAGTTTTAATTCAAACATTAAGGTCGACGAGTATAAAAATGATTATTTTGACCGAAGCTTATTTAATTTACTACTTAATACTTATATTTATATCATTATATTTGACGAATACATAAATGAAATCTTAAAAAAGTCCTAGGTAATAATTTGCCTAACAATAATTTATCTAATCATAAATTAGGAAATGATACCTACTCGTATCGGTGCGAAACGTTTAGTTGGGGAATAAAACTTCGCCCATAAAAATATGGGATAAATAGTTTGGGTGTAAAAAAAAATACCAAATCATTTTCCCTGAAACATAATAGTACATTACGTAACTAGGGTGGTGAATTCGTGAATGCCCCAGATTACAGGTGTTTGTCGCCCGAACCGAAGGTGAGGGCCATAAATATGCGCTCTGGGGCTTTACGAATTACCGCCCGTGTTGAGTACTTAATTTTACGTCTTCATCTGGCTACAATGCGAGTTTTCCCGTACGCGCAGCGTGCAGTAAAACTCGCATTATGGCCAGGTGTGACGTAAACAACTATTATATGCAATCTTTACCTGCAGCTGACTGCCTCCTTTTAACGAATAAAACGACGTATAGGTATCTCATGACTGTACTTTTTAATAGCAAAATTCATCAACATTTATCGACACTAAAAAGACTTAAGTACCTCAATATATATTTCCTCAAAAAGATGCAAGATACAATACAGATATATATTATTATCTACGACGCAAGAACGCAAAAACGTTGCAGGGAGCTAAATTTAAAACAATAAACTGCAGTACCATTTTTTTTTCAATGTATATTCTCTAAAAGTTTTTTAAAGCTCATTTAAAAGTTAAAAATGCACGTTTTAACAATAAAACATAAACCTAACCGTATTTTCTGCAATACTTAAAAAATAAGAGACTAACGTATTATAATGCAAGTCGGGTACAATGTCAGACTTGCAGGAGGTATTTCTTGAGTTAATTCAGTAACGCGTTGTACAGTTATCGTCATTTGAGTGTTTTTGTCTTCGGTATTTGTATATTGACTATCTACTACGCTTCAATTACTTTCTTCTGACGCTTGTTATCAGCATTCACGTTCAGGTACCCTAAACGCAACCTGAAACAAATATCGCAATTAACACTTAAGATGGAATCTAGACGAAGTTAAATAATAATAGATTTCAGTAGAATAAAGTATAGTACCTACAGTACAGTCAAGTGTAAACAAAGGGTGCTTCAACTGAACTTACATAATCATAAATATGTCCCATAACTCGTATGTCACCGGATTAAGGTTTTGGTTCTTATTTATGGGAGGATGTTATCTATACATCTTTTTGCACTTGACGTACGTCTAGTCATCCACAATACAAAAATTGGAAATGAAATTGGGATCAACTATAAAATAGACTAGTTCACCCTTATTTTATGTTATTATTACATATTAAAGCCTAAGATACGGATAGAGGCACGAATTGCACCCATCTGTTAAATTAATGAAATAGTAGATTGTACAGTCAAGTGTAAAAATATGGGTGCATACAACTTACACATATAGGTCCCATATCTCTTAAGTATGTCAGCGCATTAAGGTTTTGGTACTTATTTATGAGAGGATGTTATCGATACATATTACATATACATATTCATTTATTTGTTGCAACCATGGTATTCACAGAATGTTCTTAAAATCTAATCAGTACAGACACGGACCCTACTAGGGTGTAGCAACATATTTATGTACTAAGCTAACCAAAACAACATATGTTTATAGAATTAACATATTATCACATTTAATTATTATGAATTAACATAGATTACAACGGTATGTATAACACTTATACATATTTTTGCACGTGACTACAAGGATCTGAAATAGGCCATATTACAAGATTTTTATTCCCCTGAGCGAAGTGAAGGAATTTTTTTCGAGTGGTAAAATGGCTTATAGACCAGTGTTAGTGTTATACACTCTATTTTTCACTTGGACTGCAAGAAATCAGTAAAAACAGGTTATCCACCCACAATCAATACCTACTAAATTCCACGGCGTAGATTGTAAACATTTTCGCGGGATGTTTTTATAAATTTTGGATATACTCCATAAGCGCATCCAAACCGCCAAAGCGCGGCGGACGGCATAAGATAAAGCGAGATAGACAGCAGTCTATCCCGCTCATTCTCATAGCTTATGCCATGTAAGCAGTTTATCAATATGGTGAATTAGGGATTGAAATAACTACAACTTAGAAAAGTTCAATATGTCAAAAACGGCTGAACAGATTTTCATGAAACATGGCTAAGAACACTGGGGATAAAAATAGCTATGGCAAAAAAAAACCGCATTCAAATCGGTCCATCCGTTTGGGAGCTACAATACCACAGACAGATACACAGACAGACACGTTAAACTTATAACACCCCTCTTTTTGCTTCGGGGGTTAAACATATTTGAATTGAATTCTGTTTCCCGATTGGTTGATTTTAATTGAGAATTCTGGTTAGTTGATAGCAAATACAAATGTTTTTTAAAGGGCTGTGATTCGTGGATTTAACACGCTGTAGTGTTTTGAACGGTTACTTTTTTCATTATGTATACAAATTTCTCTAGGGGCTACATGTAGTACTTTAGCCCCGCTTGCTAAGCCTAATATGACGTACTTTTTGAGCATGAGAAGTGAGAGACTGTTTACTTTTCGCGTAGTTTTTTACTTGAGTCGCTTTTTACTGCGATAAATATTTGTTTGTAAAGTGTTATTACTTAACGCGATACTTCATTTAAGCACTATATCTATGTAGTTTTGTTATTTAAACGCATTACGCAGATGTGGTTTATCTCCTGGATCGCTTTTTATATAAGTAGCTACAATATGCAATATCAATATTTGCCTCCCTTTCTAACATGCATGTACAGTCAGCAGCAGAAGTAGCTAAGCGTTCCAAGTGGTCACAATGATCGGCACACGACTCTATTGTCAACAGAGTAACGGCCCGGCCACGGCATTGCGCGAATTGCGGCGCGGCAAGCGATTTATCTGTGCATTGCGCGGTCGTGACCTGCAACGCACTGTGGTTAGCTGGGATCACACGCAATGCATTAGAAAAACCGCTGCCGCTACCGCCGCCGCTCGAAGTCGTGGCCGGGCCGTAAGGATTGCTGTGAGCGTGTTATTCTGCGTAGCTACTTCTGCTGCTGACTACCTATTCACGACGATATGCTAGAAAATAAATAACCGAAAAAGGTTCACTGTCACTGCTATAGTTATTTGTGCAACAAGAGAGCAAAGTTTGTTTTTGCTGCGAGTGCTAATTTTGAGTCCTGAGGAAGCGAAAGATTCTAAAATCTTGTGATTCTCAAAGTTTGAATCTTGAGCGCAGCGAAGGACTCAAAAGCACGAGATGCAAATACTTTGCTCTCGAGTAGGTAACACATACAACTTTTCAACTCAGCAGTGAGAACATATTCACATCAAAAAATATATCATAGTATCACGTACCTATTCGTCTCAAGATTATTCAGGAAGAAAACTTAATTAGGCGTTAGTTACTGCTTGTTTTAACTCTTCAGCGCCGGCCGCGCCGTTAGTCAGTACTAGAAAGGCGAGACAAGGCGCGAGAAACCAAAGGAAATTTAAGTATCTAAGTATACAAGTGTCGCGTGACACTAACACATCACTCAAAACTAACCGTTAATTGTTAAAATTCACAGATTTTACCCATATCTTCGAGATATTTTTGAAATATTTATCATTATCACAAGGGCACACATTTATAGCATATTACGTGTATCTCGCGTGCACCACAAAATAGATAGGAACAGAAGTCAATCACATGTATGTACTTCACTTTTCATGCCTACTCTCGGCGTTCGCTCTAGGGTTGTCAACTATAACTTATGCACAAACAACTATCGTGGTATGGCACTCGCTCGTATCTAGTTGTTTGATTTATTGTTGAGAATGAAACGGGAAGAATGGAAATATAAATTAATACTGACTAAAATATTTTATTTCTAATGTCAAATAATTCAAATAAACTATAATTCAATATATAAAAAACTAAGTACTTATAGTAAAATCAGACCTTATAGGCATTTTTTTAAGTCATACTTTACCCGAATTTGATTTGGCATTTCTTAATTCGGTTTTAGAAATGCATACTTATCTAAAGTACTTAATACGTTTAATATGATACTGTCTTGAGTTAAACTAAAAGTAGACTAAAATAGTTATTTGTGTCACAAGGGAGCAAAATAGTTTATTTACGGCGAGGGCGGTGTATTTAATCCTGAACGTAGCGAGGGATCGTACCATAGAATCCTGAGCGTAGCGAGGGATTCTAACGTAGGATCCTGAGCGTAGTGAGGGATACAAGTGTTTACGCCCGAGACGAAAATAATTTTGCTACCGAGTGACACATACTATTTTTCACACCGACTATGAGGAAATTTAAAAAAAGCTATTGTTAAAATATATCTAAATTATCTTAATTTTTATTACTAATTTTTAAATATTACGAAATATTTATAAATTTTTATACAACGTTGTTAGAGTTAAAACTTGAAATATGTTCGTTTTGAATCGACTACGATGAAATTACAATCGATTATTTTATTAACATCTGTGTTCAATTGGCACATTGCGTACAAATGCTCCAATGCCAATGTATAAATTAAAAAAGTAGCTTGAACATAAAAGTATCGTTTTGGTCCCTCTCGTCGTGGAGCAAAACTTACTTTTCCGAATGAAAGGTGTGAAAAAATATTTTCTGTTCTAATGTAAGTATAAAGGCAGATTACAGAACTTTTAGATTTAACCTCATTCGCGATTGCTACTGGGATACAACATTTTACGTTTGTCAATTTTCAGTATCGAAAATCCCTAATAACTTTTAAGCGGATTGCCCTAGTTCCACAATTTCCATTGGCCTATATGTTTTAGACCTAAACTTATTAAATGACACTAAAAACAACACAATATCTACACAAACAAAAAAACATGTTTTCTACTTACGTAAGGAAATTACCTTACAAAAATTTAGTTACTTCGTTTAATACTGATTCAAAATAGGAAACTAAGTATTAAATAAATCGATCTTCGATAAATTCTTCGGGGGCCTGGGCGGTTCGCTTACCTCCTACCTAACTGTTATGCGCGGCTGTCATGCGACGGCGCGCGAACTTTCTCGATTTTTCTCGCACTGTCCATCTCTTTCTTATAAGAACACTTAGAACAAGACATATAGTGCGAGAAAAGAGAAAGTGCGGCCGTCGCATGATAGACTAGAAATTCTGTGTAAAACGAACCATCGAAATACAAGCAGATACGTACTTACCTCTCTGAAACCACAGGTACCTTAAAAAACGACAATTCACCATTTAATGTTGAATTTAAACAACCGTCCACTGAACAGTTATAAGTAATAACTTTATTTTGTTGCTCCATTATTGCACAACAGACGCGTCTCAAGCGAATGGCACTCGCGCTCGCACTGGTCCGAACTGGTCTGAGATATCGTGTAGGTGAGCAGTGTTTATGTGTGCGTTACTCGAGCGCACTTAGTATTTAGATTGATTTCTGTACCTATCTATTTTGTGCGTGCACGCCAAAAACTAGCCGTACTGTTGTTAAAATATTGCCTTCGTCACGTCACTGACTTCACTATATTTCCTAGTTAGATAGACAATAGATTTATCCAGGTAGTAGTCTTTATATTTAAAACCAATATCAATAACGCAAGAATGACGAATAAATTCTACATAATAAAATCTCAAACAAATTAACAGCGCGCAACTTTTTAAAAGGGGCGGGGCCCCGCGCTTGCGTTCGGAAACTGCATCTGTCCTATACGTTCATATAATTTAAATTGTTTGAACTAGAATTTTTAATTGGCTAGCATAATAAAAATCATGTTTACCTATTTGTTATGAAAAATGGAGTTTATTCTGAGATATTTTATTTAAATATTCTTCAATTTAAAATTCCTTTGTATAATTATTTTGGTAATTTAAACTTATTAATTTGATAGTTTTCGAACGTGTTAGTTGTATCCGCTTTTTTGGGGGTCTACTTTGAAATTCGATGGTCGAACTATGCATCGACCTATGTCTGCCATTTTCTTTTTTCATAAAGGAATGAAAGGGACAGTGCTAATAAAGTTCAAATGTTCTGAACTTGTCGGCGAAATGTCAGTGCTCTGCACCAAAATTAAAAAGCTACTTTGTCTCACGGAGTGAGCAAAATCGCATTTTGCACACTGTTTTCACGCAGCAAAATATGCTTGTTCGAGCTGCTGAGGTGAAAAAGATATTGTCTAATACAAAAATAAACGATTAGGATACAAAACGAAAATTAATACATGATCGATGTGAAATACGACTAAAACTATTAGCGACAAAAAAACAGATTAAGACACAACGCGATAGTTAAATGCACGATCGAGGTGAAATGCGACTAGAACTAATAGCTACAGCTAACAGCCAACAGCAGCAGCTAACTACAAGTAATTTATGCTTATGAGGTAAAGGACTAACAAACGTAAACCGCTTAGGCCGATTGAGATGAAATGTATCATGGAGATACTTGGGTTGTAGGTATTGTATTTGGAACGGAGGTATTGGAAAAAGCGGCCAAGTGCGTGTCGAGCGCAGGGTAGGGTTCCGTAGTTGCCCGTCCGTCACAGAATGCGGATTTAAAAGGGGCAACTCTACCGTCCACGGTAAAAGCTTCAAATTCCAATGACAATGTATATGCACCCGAAAGTAAGTGCATTTCTTACCAGTGAACTAGTTATGTTATGTCTACTTAACTGTGATAGTTTTCCTTTTAAATTCATTATATGTACTACTGCCACGAATTTTTTCATGTCCCCAGTAGTAGCCATTTAGCCGTGAGGGGGGGAGGACGAGGACATGTTACTCTAACAAAAATTAGGGCTTTAAATCCCATTACCTCGCAAACGTATAAAACTGAGTTGAAAAATAGTTTAGAAAACCCATAGTATTTTTGAACAAGCTATCCAACGATACCCCACACTATAGGTTCAACGAGAGAAAAAAATGCATCACCAACTTACATGCAGGGGAGGTACCCTTAAAAATTTTTTTTTTCAGGGTTTGATCTACTGTTTAGTCGGCGTGATTGGTTTATACAGCGTGTATATAAAATTATTTTAAAAAAGCGAACTTTTTTTTCATATAAAATAATTCAGCACGCAGTGGATCACTACTTTGTCTTACTGACGTGACGTCACAATAAATCGTCACATGTCACCCGATTCTTTCATGTGTCATCAGGTCACAGTGTACGCAATACATTGCCGTTCGATAAAATTTCAAAAATTAATTACTCTTTGGTAGTTAAGACTAACTTAATTTTTTCTTGCAAGATCGGTTCATAGCCCTAACACGTACCTCTGGTTACAATTTGAGGTAATATAAAATATACACACTGTATACCCACGCCGAATTTCAGTTTTCTAGTTGTAAGGGTTACTGAGCTAAGCCGACGACGGACGGACAGACAGACAGACAGACGGACGGACATGGCGAAACTATAAGGGTTCCTTGTTGACTACGGAACCCTAAAAATTGGGAGAGTTTTTATTCCGGAAATCACCCCCTGAGATGTCAAATAGGGGGTGAACGTTTACATGGGCCTACGATATAAACGAGTTCCACGCGTACGGAATCGCGGGCAGAAGCTATTTATATGATATATAAAAAAAAACAATAAACAGATGAATCGTGCCCCTATTCGTATATCCTATTATTATGGAACACACACTTACAAATTGAACTAACCCTATGTTAAGCTCAACAACGATTGTTATTATATCATTCATCATCATTCTCCTAGCGTCATTCCCGGTTGTGCCCCTAAACGACCCAGCCCAGGGTCCGCTTTGACACCTAATCCCAAGATTTGACATAGGCGCTAGTTTTACGAAAGCGACTGCCATCTGACCCTCCAACCCAGAGGGAAAACTAGACCTTAATGGGATTAGACCGATTGTTATTATATATAAGATATAAATACCTACTTAGGAAACATCCAATACTCAAAAACCAATATTTAAGCTCATCAGTCTCTTCACACAAATATTTGCCCTTACCGGGATATGAACCAAGGACCGTCGGCATCGTAGGCAGGGTCGCCAGCCACTGAGCTAAACCGGTAGGTAAATATAAACAAATCGGAGTGCTGTATAAAATAAGTACATTAATTAAGGTCCATTATTATACATATGCTTTGATGAGACGGGTGACGACTCCTTATCATAAAATTCAAAAGGCCTTGACCCACCTTAAATTCAATTTAGGCTGCAGAGTGCGTCAAGCCAATAGGGATGTAGACTGTAGAGTACCTACTCTAAATTAAATATTACTTCATAAGAATGAAGGCTATGCCTAATGACGAAAATCCCATTCATATATCTAAAAAATAACACTATGAATCCACCTACATGTGTATAAACATATACCTAGTAAGTACTAAATTGATACGACAATAAGTTCAATTAATCACAATAAGAGTCTAAAATCGAGAAACACAGCCATTCCTTACCGATCATACTTATCTCACTACCTAATATAATATGTGTGCATTATGTAGGTACTAAATGTGCCGTAGCTTCCGAACTGCCCAGCCAAGTCGGACTCGACGATTGACCATTCTCTCGAAGCTGAAACTACCTAACTGGAAAGTCTATCCTAGGTACCTATACATAATCGTATATAGTTAGTACTACATGGGCATTTGACATGATCTTCGTCTTATCCATGTTCATCGTTAGACCTACTCGCTCGGAGGCTTTACTGAGGTTTTACTTTCGTAATTATAAGTCTTCCATGGTCGCAAGCCAAGACTAAAGGCGAGTGATTTACTCGCCGTTGATGTTGAGGCAATAGGCGCCTTGCTTTCTCCAGTCCAGTCTTGAAAACATCCTGCAGTGCAGCGGTGAATAGTTTTGGAGAAATAGTATATCCTTGCCTGACTCCCCGCTGCAGCGGAAAAGGTTTCGAGTTTCTGTCGAACTGACGTGGCGTTCTCGTACAAATACTTCAGTACTTCGATATAGCGGCAGTGTACTTGGCACCACTGGAGAGACTATAGTACAGCCCAGGTTTCGATCGAGGCAAAAGATTTCTCGTAGTCCAGCACGAACGGCAGGTTATACTCCTCAGCAGAGCCCGGATTTTTCACGGCAAAACAAAACACTATAGTAATCTAGCCAGTGATAGAAACATTATTTTATCGATATCGAATATATAGGTATAGTTAGTTAGTATACTGGGCTTTTTCCGCAAATCGACATCCAGCGTGCCTATTTTGCGTGAAATGGGGTAGCGCTACTCTAACCACCCCAGCTCCTCCAGGAAGTTCGTGAGTGCCTTTGTGTTTTTGACTGCGTCCCGTAGTGTTTCCGGGGCCCCTAGGTGCTTTTCCCTGTATACTTCTACCTGCTTGCAGTCCAGTAGAATATGTTTGGTCGTTTCCTCCGCCTCCATGCACGCTCTACACATGGGGCTGTCCGTGATACCTATGTTGTAGAGGTGTTTGATCAGAGTGTTGTGTCCTGTTATAATTCCAACTATCTTGCGTAGTTGGTTTCTATGTGTCCTCAGTAGTGTGGTTGTGAGTTTGTTGTCGCGTTTTGCCAGAATCTCTTTGGTCTGGATCTCCTCCCAGTGTCTTTGGTGTAGGTTTTTGGTGTATAGGTCAAGTTGGTTGTATATGTAGCTTTGTGGCAGGGGCAAGATTGGTTCGGGTCCGTATGCCATTGTTTCTGAGCCTTTCCTGGCCAGTTCGTCCGCTGCATCGTTGCCTCTTGAGCCACTGTGCCCCTTGATCCATTGTACAGTGACGGTGTTTTTGTCTGCGCACACCTCCGTTAGATTTTGGTGGCATTCGTATATCAAGCTAGATGTGAAGTTGTCACTGCTCAGTGCTTCTAGTACCGATTTACTGTCTGAGAGTATTCGTATGTTTGTGTTCTCAACTTTTCGTCTCTTTATGGCATTGCAGGCTTCGATTATCCCTACGCATTCAGCCTGGAATACCGTGTTTTGTTCGCCCAATGGTTTGGATATGTGTATATTTAAGTCCTCTGAGAACACTCCACATCCCGTTCCCGTATTTGTTTTCGAACCATCTGTGAAAATTCTAAGGTCTGTTTGGTTTAGCCCCTCTCTCGAGTCTTCTGTTAGTGATATACCGTAGTCTTTCTTGAAGACTGCAGTTCTTGGTATTTTGTCGATTGTAGCCGGATAGGGAGGCTGGTGATCAGTATGTTATGAATCTTCGTGTGTAGTGTGTTCAGTTTTGTCCATAGGTTGAGGCTTTTTAGGCGTATTGCCGTCGCAGCCGCTTCCTTTTGTATATGCATGTGTAAAGGTAGGAGTCCTAGCATTATTTCTATGTGCTGCCGTTGGGGTGGTTCTCATACATCCTGTGGCGGCTACACATGCTAGTCTTTGTGTTTTCTGGATTTTGGTAATTGCGCTCGTGGTTTAGGTGCGGGGCCACCATACTATGGCACCATAGCTTATCATTGGTACTATCACCGTTTTGTATAGCCACAGTATGATGTGGGGGGCCAGGCCCCATTTCTTTCCCACCATCCTTCTGCATTGCCAGAAGGCTACTGTTGCTTTGTTTAGTCTATTGTCTAGGTGTTTTCTCCAATTAAGTTTGTCATCTAGTATTATACCTAGGTATTTCACCTCCTTCGAGAGTGTTAGTTTAGTGCCAAAGAGTGTTGGCATGTCGTAAGTACCCAGTTTTCGTTTATTTGTGAAGAGAATTGCGTCGGTTTTCTTTGGGTTTACCGATAGGTCATTCTCCTTGCACCATTTCTCTATTATTTTCAGTGCTGTTTGTGTGAGTTCACATAGTGTGCTTGTGATCAGACCAGAGGCGGCTCGCCCTAAGGAGCGCTGGTGCAGTGAACTCCCATAAATAATTATAACAAAATTATTCTCATTAATCTCATTATTAATATTACTATTTAAAATCTATCTTAAAATACGACTGTACCAATACCAATAAAATAATTACCTTTACACATTACAAGATCATAGGTAGGCGCTATACTCATCATCCTAATGTATCATTTCATAGGTAACGCGCCAAGCGGAGCGCTCACGCTTGCGCTCCTAAGGAACAAGACTCAGTACATTTCTTAATACGAAATCCAATAAGAGTGAAAGAGAAAGTTCGCCACAGTCCTGCGCGTGAAACAGAAGATTTTCTGTGAAAAAATAGCCAAATTCGGAGCGCCGCTCACGCCACGTTGCCGGTTAATTTTGCCGCCCGGCCGCGCGACAGTGATTGCGCGCGACGTTGCCACTCCTATATAAACAAACACTGGTCAACTTAAATGCATGCGCGCGAATGCAAATTCGGGTATTTTCCAATTAATAATCATTTAATACGTGTTGAAATAGCCTGTACTTATCAGTTACTACTTGCGAGTGTTAAAATGGATAATTATAATGTGGTGTTCATTAAAAAGTGTGCAAAAACGTTACAAATTCGGCTTGAATTGAAGGCTAAGGTACAAGGGACCTTGACCTTACGCAATCATGAACGACGAAAACCAAAACATTTACGCGTGTGTTTAAATCCGAACATATTATATTTAGTGTAAAGGGCCCACTAGATACAGAACCACAAACACGGAGGAATACAAAAGAAACTTCCTGGGAAGCCTACAAGGCTCACCTGGAAGACCATCTAAAGGATATCCCAAAATATGTAAAAGACCCTGATTCCCTCAACATAGCAGTAAACCAACTCTCCAAAGGCATCTATAAGGCCTACGAACTGAGTTGCCCCTTGAGAGAATCAACCACACACTACACTACGACATGGTGGAACAGAAGGCTAGAAAAGCTCCGTTTGTCCACCCGTCGCATATTCAATCACTCAACCAGACCAAACGAGTGGGAAAGGTATGGTAGAGCACTGACTGAATATAACAAACAGATCAGAAAAGCCAAAAGGAAGTCTTGGCGGAAGTTCTGCGAAGAGATCGCCCAAACACACAAAGGAGCGAGAATTCACAAAATTCTCTCCAAGACACCAACCAATTACCTAGGCCTACTTAAGAGACCTAATGGCAGCTTTACGACCACGGAGGTGGAAACAATGGACCTGCTCAGAACCATCCACTTCCCAGGCTCGTACCCCACCAGTAATACTCAGTTAGACACCCAAAGGAGCACACAAGCCCGGAGGGTACACAACAACGACTGGAATTTGGCCGCAAATATCTTCAGACCAAACCAAGTAATATGGGCACTGAAAAAATTCAAACCATTTAAATCGGCGGGAGAGGACGGTATCTTTCCTGCATTACTACAGCAAGGACAAAACCTAATACTTCCGCACCTGGTAAGAATATTCCGAGCTAGCTTTGCTTGGGGGACCATACCAGAACAATGGACTAGAGTCAAGGTACGCTTCATACCAAAAGCAGGGAAAAAGGACTACTCACAGCCCAAATCCTTCAGACCAATTAGTCTATCATCCTTCTTACTTAAAACGATGGAAAGAGTCATTGATCAACACATTAGAGCGAAATATCTGGTAGTCAGACCACTGAGTCTGAACCAGCATGCTTACCAAAAGGGGAAATCTACGGAAACTGCACTACTAGATCTGGTCGACAAAGTGCAAAAAACCCTAGAGGACAAGCAAACAGCTCTATGTGCCTTCCTTGACGTCGAGGGTGCCTTCGACAACACACCCACAGAAACTATCCTTAAAGGATTGGGATCAAAGGGCGTGGACGGAAGCACCATCAGATGGATCCAGAGCATGCTTTCAAATAGAATAGTCACTCTGACCCTCAATGCAATTGAGCATAAATTCTTCACCACAAGAGGATGTCCACAAGGAGGCGTACTATCCCCACTACTGTGGACCCTAGCAGTGGACCAACTCCTAGCAACTATGAAGGACCTAGACTATGACACGCAAGGATATGCCGACGACCTTGTAGTCATAATCAGAGGTCCGTGCCTCCACACAATCTCCAACCTAATGCAAGGAGCGCTCAACACCATAAATAAATGGTGCAAAGAAAATGACCTGTCCATCAATGCGAGCAAAACAGTACTAGTGCCCTTCACAAAGAAAAGGAAACTAGACAAGCTCGCCAAGCTAAAACTGAATGGACAGGAAATAACATACTCAAATGAGGTCAAGTACCTAGGAGTTACTTTTGACCAAAGGCTAACTTGGAACGCTCATTTGAATAACATAATACAAAAGGCGAAAATGGCCATGTGGACTTTCTGTCGAATGGCAGGAGCAAGATGGGGTATAAGGCCCAAAATTGCTATGTGGCTTTACACAGCGGTAGTGAGGCCTGTAATTACATACGCCTCTGCAGTCTGGTGTAACAAAACCAACCAAAAGACAGCCATCACAAAGTTAAGCAGTCTACAGCGTACAGCCTGCTTAACAGCAACAGGAGCTTTATGCTCAACACCGGGGGCAGCCTTGGATGCACTGCTCAATCTAACGCCACTCCACCTGCAAGTGCAAAAGGAGGCGAAGCAGTGCATCTATAGGATATGCGCACTAACAAGGCCAAAATGGCGCTCGCAAGCGCTTATCAAACTTAACAAACTTGATAACAAAAAACTAAACATGCCCACTGACGACACTTACGTGGAATGCAAATTCACCAAACTGTATACAGTGGAAATACCTCCGAGAGACAAATGGATAAACGACCAAATGGACTTCAAGGAGGGAAGCCACATTTGGTATACAGATGGATCAAAAAAAGGTGACGATGTTGGATGCGGTATCTACGGTGAGAGGCCAAAGCTCAAAGCTAGCGTCAGCATGGGGAAAGAGGCCTCAATCTATCAGGCTGAACTCTTCGCAATAAATAAATGCGTGGAGATCAATCTGGAAAGAAACCTAAGAAACCAACACATCTACATCAATTCGGACAGCCAAGCTGTTCTGCTGGCACTAGAATCCCTAGAATCCTACTCGAAACTAGTCCAGAACTGTAAAAACAATTTAAATGCCCTGGCCAATACCAACAAAGTCATACTTAGATGGGTACCAGGACATTCCGACATAGTAGGAAACGAAAAAGCTGATGAACTTGCAAGGAAGGGCGCAGACACAACCCTGGTCGGCCCAGAACCGTTCTGTGGTATCACAAAACGGAAAGCATATTCTCTTCTAAACAATACTGAACAATCAGAGGCAATAAAGCTGTGGAAGTTCACCAAAGGACAAAAACAGGCTAAAGCCTTAATCAAAGGGTTTGATGATAAACTGTCTAAAGAGCTATTACAACTCAAAAGGCACAAAACCTGCGCAGTGACGAGAATCCTGACAGGTCACTGCAAACTAAACAAACACCTGTTTCAGATGGGTATGAAACAGGATGCAACTTGCAGGTTCTGTCAGGAGACAGAGGAAACAGCAGCGCACATTCTCTGCTCCTGCGGAACACTCATTCAAAAAAGAAGTATCTATCTAGGGCGACACGTCGTGCACCCAGAAGAGGTACAACATATCACCGCCCAAAGAATCTGGAATTTCCTAGAGGCAACGGGTCTTAACGGTGAAATCTAATAACAAAAGGGCTGCCACAATAGATCACCTGCTGGTCGAAGCGGCAAACAAAAGGCCCATAAACCAACAATAACAATAACAAATCCGAACAATATGTGAAAACACCGTAGTTGTGTGGTTGTGATGAGAGCAACAAACTATCTTACAGGATATTCGCAGGGCACTAGATTCCACGTAAGTACCGAAAGTCTATACGCGAGTTCAATGACCGCGTTGACAAAAACAGGCATATTTTACGAAGGTTAACAGATTGTGTAGTATGTGGTGCATTTCAAATTGCTTTAAGGGTGCACGATGAGTCTTCGGAATTCGGAATCCCTGAATCCCGGAATTTGATAACGTCATGTATTTTACGTTTTGTATACGTATTGTTTTATTTCAAGTGAACACCCATACAATTTAGTCACGAGCCGCCTCTGGATCAGACCGCTGACCAGTATGACAAGGTCGTCCGCATATCCTATAGTTAGAAAGCGGTTATTGTTTAGTTTTGTTATTAGGTCATTAACTACCAGGTTCCACAGCAGTGGCGAGAGGACGCCTCCTTGAGGACATCCTCTCATGACTAGTGCCTGGTGGCTTTTGTTTTCGGATAGTCTTATAATTCTTTTCTTTAGCATGTAGAGGACGCCTCCTTGAGGGCATCCTCTCATGACTAGTGCCTGGTGGCTTTTGTTTTCGGATAGTCTTATAATTCTTTTCTTTAGCATGTTCATAATCCATTCTATGAGCAGCTGTTCGGTTTTATGTCTCTCTAGTGCTTGTCTTATGCTGCTAAAGTTGGTCCTGTCGAACGCACCCTCTATATCAATGAAGGTGCCTAGGCAGGAGTTCTTTCTAGCGAGAGCGTCTTCTATGTTGGTTACTACAGCATGGAGGGCTGAGTCTGTCGATTTGCCTTGGCTGTAGGCATGTCAGTTTGGGTGTATCTTTATGTTTTTAAGGGCCGTGTCCTTTAACTCCCTGTCGCAGAGTCTTTCCAGGGTCTTTAACATGAAAGAGGTTAGGCTTATAGGTCTGAAGGATTTTGGGTCTGAGTAGTCACTCTTTCCCGGTTTCGGTAAGAATATTACTTTTACTTCTCTCCATTTTGTTGGTATGTATCTAAATGCAATACAACTGCATAGGAGGTTCGATAGATGCTCGGTCAGCTAATGTCCTCCCCACTTTAGTAAGGCAGGGTAGATACCGTCTAGACCTGGAGATTTGTAGTTGCCAAAACTGTTAATCGCCCAGGTTGTTCTGTTTTTCTCTGTTATTCGTTCTGCTATCTTCCACTCGTTTTCTGTTGGGTGATAGTTCTCCTGTTCTGCCCAGGATTGTACGTCAACCACGTTGCACCCCAGGAAGTGGGTTTCCACCAATAGACTTTCAGTCGCATATGGATTGCTGGTGGTGGTATTGTCTGGTCTTCTCAGTGTGCCCAGTAGTTGACTGGGTTGGCTGGCTAGTATTTTCCTTGTTCTGTTGGCTTGTGTGCTGCTGGATATGTTATCACAGAAGTTCCGCCATGAGGCAGATCTTCTGTATCTTATTCTTTTTTTGTACTCTGCTTTGACCGTTTTATATTTGTCCCAGTCGTCTTCAGCTTTTGTATTCATTGCTCTGTTCAGTAGTCTTCTCATTTTGGTTCTCATGCGTTCCATTTCCGAGCTCCACCAGTCAGAGTTCGCGTTCTTCCCACTGACCGGTGGTACCGATAATGGGCATGATTGTGTTCTCATAGCTCTCTGTTATATGTTGCGTGAATATGTTTACCTGTTCCTCCAGTTCTGTGGTGTTGTGAGGCCTGTGTGTGTTTGTCTTATTATCTAGTTTATCTACCAGAAGCTCCTTGTACGCCCCCACGTCCGTGCGTCTTGGATTTCTTCTGGGTGTTGGTTTGGTTGTGTCGGCTATATATATAGGTATAGAAAGAACAGGCTGATATATTTTTATATTATTGACAATTTAGTGTGCAAAACCACCGTTTTATATTCATTAATAAAAAACAAGAAGTGTATTTTTCTTCCGAAAATTCCATAAGGTATTTGAGTCAACTAAAAAGTCGCGATAATGACTATACCACATCATTGAAAATAATAGACAATACAGTCAATAATAGACACTTATTACTCCATAAGACTTTAAATGTCATTTCATTAGGTATAAAACATAAATTGCGTCTAGATATTATTTATTTCTTATAACGCTTTGAAACCGACGTGTTTGATTTACGTATAATACCTTAATATTACAGTTATTAATAAAAATAAAAATGAGTAATGTGCAAGATCGGATCAAAACGTGGATAGAGAATCACCCTTAAGGGGCTCCCGTCAAAAATCAACGAAATTTAGTAGTTTTCATTTCCACACTCGTCCTCGGTTTATAGAAGCTAGCTTTCCAGGTGTAGATATGGGAAAGTTTGATTCCTGTTTAACATTTTGGATATGGAATAGCTTGAAAAATGTTAATACATGATTAGTTATAGACTCTTAAAGAAAGGTCTGTAAAAATACTAAACCCGACACCTCATTCTCATTATAGTATTTTATGCAACTGTTGTATAAGTAGGGTCTTAAAACGTGAGTGTCGTGAGTTGCGATGCGAGCCTTGGCGAGCATCGCAATTAAAGACGCCACGAGCGTTTTAAGACCAAGTTATACACCGTTGCATACAATATTTTTTCTACGACTATTTTAAATAAATAGCATAATTTGACTTTTCAGGCAGCATGTTTTCCGTTAGTTCTATTACTACTCACGCAATTTCATCAGCGGTGCAGTTATTTTCTTCTTCGTCCATTTTAAAAGGAACGTACACATTTTTCTTCACTTCACAAACACGAATCAAATCTTAAGAAGTTATTAATAACGAATAGTTATCATATTTGACATATTTCGTCTTCGTAATTTTGAACTGGAACTTTGGTGGGAAATTGGAAACATGACACATTGACACCTCTTGTTTATGGTCTGTTTTGTTCTTAATTCAACTTGCCAGTACTGTCATATTCTGGGTTTTGGGGAAGACCAAGGTTTTTCTTAAGTTGGCAGCAATGCCTTTAGTACAATAATTTATTAGAAGTAAATACATTCAGTGGTTTGTTAAGTTGGTAGTACCTAATGTATTTTATGTTTCGGCATGGCCCTCTAGATTAGTCGCGTCGCGGCCTACTCGATCGTGTCTAGTAGGCCGTGGCACAATGTAGCACTACCCAGGTTTAGAAGCGTATGGCTGCTAAGCGTATCGTTTTGGCGACAAAACAGCACGGTTGTGCCGTACTGTTATGGGGAATAGAGTATAGACTTTTCTGCAGACTTATTTTGTATGTCTTTATATTAGTGTTCGGGACTATGTAAATGACAGATTTTTAAGTACAGGAGTAGAAAAAAACGTTTATACACCTGAAACTCATACCTACTCATACATATTGAACTTAGGTATAATTTTGATGTGCGTTTTATATTTTTTTGTGTTTTTAATCCATAAAAATGGACAAAACCTAAAAACCGCAACGTAAGAATCTAGCGGGTGCCTACGCGGGCGACGGGCGGGGGCTCGTCAGTGTCGTTTCGACTCTGACACACGTAGGACGTGTGCCAAATTTTCGCTGCGCTCAGCTGGCTTTATTGGTGATTGTCAACAATGTCAACTCGATGTTTATTTGGGATGTTGACACTTCATGAAAGGTAAGTTTCTTTCCACGTTTTGCTCTGTTTTGAAATTGACCTAACCAGAATGTAATACGATATTTCACACTTGTCACATACGAAATGGCGCTGTGTATCAATGTTGGGCGAATGTTGCTTCATGTCCACGAGTGGTCTAGTGTTCGAACCGCACCGATGATTTTCTTTTTGTGTTTTATTTTTACTATTTTGCAAACAACAATCGTTTTTTTTCATGTTTTTCGAATACATCAATGTTTCTGAAATCTTTCTAGGAGGAGAAAAAAACGAGATGCCCTGTAGGCTTTGAATATGAACAGCGAAGTCTCGGCACAAACGATTTAGTCATCTAAAGCCGCAGACGGAAGGATTATTATCCTTTAGTAAGTAACTATTTACCATTATTTAATGTAATATTAATAATAAATAAATTAATTAGCAAAATGTGTAATTTGACACAGTATCAAACAATCACGTCTATTCAACGTTTTATAGTTATGAAGAACGCAACGAAGATATTTCGATGTCGTTGAACCCTTTGTACGAAAAAGAAAATACCAACGTAGCTCCCGACGCCTACCACGCCGACACTAGCAATCGTAATATTCGTAATGCTGGGTAAGATCTAAAAACCTATGCCTACGCGGGACATCTCACTCGTCCTTCCGTCCGTATGTCAATTACCAAAATACCTATACATGGGCCATTGTACAAAAAGGACGTTAAAAAAAATGATTTACATAATCGGGTTTTTTCTACTCAGAATAGGGCACTTTTGAATGTTGTAAGAGAAAAAAAGTGTCCCGAGATATTTTATTCCATTCCGTTACCGTTTCCATACTAAGCTTGTACGGTGGTAACGGAACGGAAAACCGAAAATTATGTGTAAAATTTTGGACAGTTTTCTTCTACTATTAGGTTCGAATGTGCTCTCGTTTCTGAGTAGAAAAAACCCGATTATGTATATCAACACTTAAAAAAAACTATAGTTTACAACTTTCCGTAAAATGGCCCACTTGAGCATTTGGTGAAGGATAATCAACGGTCACTGCAACGGGCAATCGGTAACTGTATTAATTTTAGGTACCTACCCATCTGTATCTATTTTTATAAACGAAAGTCGCCGCCCGCGGTTTTCACTAAGGTTAAATTCAGACAAGCGTTAGTTTTTGTATTTCGAGGCGCGTAATTTCGGTTATATCTAGATATAACCGAAATTACGCAGTTCACAGTACTAGTACTGTGAACTGAGGATTCTGTGATTTGGTGAGTCGAATTTCATAAGCTCCGTTCGTAACTAAAGTGTCATGTCGATAGTAAATATACATACATACATAATGATCACACCTGTCTCGCATTAGATAAAGAACGAGATAAGTTACGTCATTACTGATCTTTTGAACTTTTTAGCATTTTCGAGGAAGAAAGTCGCCCATTAAAGGATCACCACGACATGTCTTATAATAACGATGACGCGGAAGATATTGGGGTTTGTTAGTTTAAGTGTATTTTATTTAAAAGGTGACTGACTGCGCGGACGTTCTACGGTGCTCTCCTGTTGAGAAGTGCTGTTAGATTGAGATTTAAAAAAATGTACTTAAACCATAAACAATTTAAAAAAAGACTAAATAAAAAACTGTTTGAGACAAGCGCAGTCGGTCGGGCTAAATGAAATCGAGGATGTTGCCCATGCTTTCGTTTGACATATAAGGATGCAGAAGAGATGTATGCGAATGTTGGCAAAATTTGGATTTCAAGAAGATTATTTAGTGAATTTCAGCAATAATGTGAAATTAATTACTTAATTCATGATTTGTTTGTGTTTTTCAGTTGGAAATTTCAGCAGAACCAATTACTACCCCGAAAAAAAAAACAATTAATGGAAGAAGGATCGTGGACATCAATTACTTAAAAAAAAAGTGAAGTATTTATTGGAAATCGCAAGCCATGGACCTATGGGCTGTACTTCTAAAGAGCTTGAACTACATGGTGAAAAGCAAAAAGGTTTACTGTAAAGTAAAAAAAGTAAAGTAAAAATATTTATTTACCAAAAATTAATATGTATACGTTTAACAGTTTTTATCGGCGACTCCCACACTAGGCTAAGCCTGTATCGTGGGAATCAGAGACATTTATGGTTACCGTAAAATAAACATAGCGGCTTAAGAACCAGCGTGCATTTTTTTTTTTTTTACTATAAAATAACTAACGTTTTACAATTAAAAGCTGCGCAATTATATGACAGTTACAAATAAATGTAAATACAAGTGTTCATTAAAAACTATATTTCATTGCCTGTAAGCGTGTGTAAATGATTTGGTGTGGAGTGTGTGAGTGTTATGATGTGAGTGTGGGACATGTCGATGTAGAAGTGATAGTAGACATTGGAAAAATTTGGCCGGGCGTGAAGCCGCTTTCGGACAGCTACTTTGGAAACGAAGCTTCAACCACGATTTTAGGAAAGAATATCCTCAGATTCCTTGTAGGTCAATGGCAGTAAAAACTTACGTATTTGACTCTTAGCCTTAGCGAGGTGATAGCGCTTTACATCACAAACTTTGAGCACAGCATTATACACATGTGGAAAAATAAACGGCTTAAAGCGTCTCGCGAACTTACTGCGGACTCGAGGAACAGGAGCTCTGAACACGCGTTGCTGTAGCATGTGTGGGTAGGAAGTAGAATTTATTACCAGTTTATGCATGTAGACTGCGACCCGCCAGATAAATAGTCTTCGAACGCTAAAAACACCTGCCTCTCTAAACAAACGGTCAAGAAGACTTTTAACACAGCTCTTTGTGCTCTTTCTAAGGAGATTAGAGTAGACTTACAGCAACCTCCCCACGCCAGGATGCAATAATTAAGTACTGGCTGACACAAAGCTAAGTAAACCAATTTAAGTAAATGTTTGTCAGCGACATCGCGCAGGAATCTCATTTTGTAGATCAGTTTACGGACTCTGGCAGCAGCTGCTGCAATGTGCTTTTTGAAATTCAGATTTTCATCCAAGTTGACGCCGAGATATTTAATGCAGGCTACTCTTTGTATGCAGACACAAATACATTTGGAATTGTTATAACTCTGGGGATCAACACAGTTTGAAGCGTGAATTTTTAGGCTGTCAGTGAGGACAGGAGGACGTGACCGAGCAGTTTTATGGAAGCACAAAAACTGGGTTTTGTCTGCGTTTAAAGTCAGGAGGTTACGTTCCAGCCAAGAGGCAATTCTTCGCATGCCCGTTTCTGCTGCTGCTTTTGCATCCATCCACGAGCTGCCATAAAACAGTACTGCCGTGTCATCTGCGTAGCAAAGGATTTCACACTCACTAAGTCCAAGAGACATACTCTCGTTAATGTAAATCGTAAATAGCGTAGGGCCTATGATGCTACCCTGTGGTACTCCAAAAGAGACAGATTTAAGGTCACTAAAAAGCTCATTTACCCTTACGCGTTGGTTTCTGTTTTGTAGGTAGCTCGAAAACCAGTCAAGCGCCAAACCACGAATTCCAAGTCGTTCCAATTTTGTGATAAGGATGGGAATCGATACCGTGTCAAATGTCTTTGCTAAATCCAGAAAGACACCGACACAGCAACGCTCATTGTCGAGATGGGACGCGACGGCATCTGTCACAAACATGACAGCCTCCTCAGTTGACTTACCTTGGCGGAAGCCATACTGACGGTCTGATAGGAGTTTATTTGATTCCAAATAACGGACCAGCTGTTTATTTATTAGTCGTTTCAGGAGTTTAGAGAAAGTTCCAAGTAGAGATATGGGACGGTGATTATTAGGGATGTCCGATTGGCCGCCTTTATGAATTGGAATTACCGTAGCTGTCTTCCATGCCTGTGGAAAGGAGCCAGATGAGATGCTTAAGTTAAATATGGCGGAAAGCGGTTCTGCTATGACTTCGCCAATCTCTTTCACGAGCCGATTACTAATACCATCAGAGCCCGGAGCACTGTCCACATCGAGAAGCTTAATGAGACCGAGAACTTCGTTAGCGTCAGTTGGTTTGATGAACAAGGAATAGGGTGATGAGCTCTAGACACTTTACTGGCTAACGATTCCTGGCTTTCATTCAACCTCTGCAGGATGGAGTCCGCCAACTGAGAGCCTACATTCGAGAAAAAAGTGTTACAAGCGCTTAAAGATTCAGTAGGAGTGGGCATGTGATTTAAAAGATTTTCAGATGCTGTGACTTTAACAGTGTTATGGGTGATGCGGCGTATTGTCTTCCATAGTTTTTTGGGTTTATTTCTGTGCTCCAGTAAACCTTTCCTATCATGCTCCAACTTTAGTTTCCTTAGTAAGGAGATATAAAAATTCCTGTAACGCGTGTAAACTAATTTTTTATCTGCATTTTCAGGGTCTTTACGTGCAGCCAGATGTAATTTGTCCCTATGTTTAGAACATCTTATCAGACCAGGGGTCATCCAGGGTTGTAGAACTCTACACCTGGAACTGACAGGAGCTTTCTTCGAGCACTTAGAAATGGCATTTTCAATCAAGGACGACAACAGCTCCGCACTACTTTCCAGATTTGATCCTGTTAAGATGGGAGACCAGTCGATGGCTCTCAACTCAAGCCTGAGCGAGTCGTAGTCAATTTTAATATTCGAATGTCGTCTCCTAGCCGGTTTTGCCGCTTGTAGAGCGAGCCCCACCATAGTCACATCATGATCGGTTAGATCGGCAGCACAGACAATGGACTCTGCTTGTGATTTTGCTCAACTCTTACCTTTCGGTGCAAAATGTGCAATTGCAAGTTTTATGTAAATAGTGATTGCTGTGATGAAAACGTTGTAAACCTTCATTGCTGTGCTGTAGCTGGCACGGTAGCAATTGGTTGCGGTCGTGCGCAATTAGAGACAAAATTTATATTTGCTGCGTGGTTCAATGAACACGAACCTCTAACGGTAGAGTTCATATTGAAAGATGACGTTTTTCTGCAAAACAAGATGAAAGCAAAATTAACCACATTCTACATGACCCGAGCTTAAAGAGCTTATTAGAGATCCGCCACCGATCCAAGAAGTTATAAAAAGGAAGGAAGAAAAAAGAACGCTCAACAAGCAGCCAGACCGATAATCAACAGGGTCTAGCTAACTAGCGACCCGCCTAATATGGCACTATACATCAAGCATTAAACTGAGACTAAATCGGTTTAGTAGTTCTTACGTTTATCGCTCATAGACAGACAGACGTCGGTGGCGACTTTTGTTTATAGTAATAGAGAAAAGACGGTAGGGAAGAAGATTTATTGATGATTTATAGATTAAGCGGGATTGGACTGTAATAAATCTCGGTTATTCCTACTTGTTACCACCGAGTTCTTACCACTGGTCACAGCAGGGACTTTTCCCCACTTTTGTTACCCCCCACGTGGTAACAAATGGGGAAAAAAGTAGTTTCCCGGATGGTATCAGATGAAAGAAAAATTATGGAAGGAAGTTGCAACTTGCTTGGTTGGTGGTAACAAAGAGGAAAACCCTTGTAATCTTATATCTATAGTTTAGGTCGGTTCACATAGATAAGTGCTTCAGAAAAGAAACGCTCTATTTATACAGTGAATTAAAGTGTAGTATTATATTACGCACCCAAGCTTGTTTTTATGCTAAACCTTATACAGGACATCCCAAAAATACCATACGTTAGGGCGTTCATTAACTTCATTAGTTTCTGATTACAAGAAATAAAAGTTCCATGATTTATTTACAATTAACTTATTCTGTTACTTAACTACTAACATTATTACATAGTTTCCGCTTTATGGCAAAAAAAACCTATATCTACGAGGATCGCATTTGCCCCAACTGACATGATACTATGCTTTCCGACTGGCAGTAGTAGTCACTAGTAGACCATATTATTTTCAATCCACGCGTTACGTGCAACAGGCCCGGGTTCGATTCCCATAAAGAGGGTCTTTTTTTCATGACTTACTCAAGGGGCAACCTAAATTATGTCTTCATATAAATATCTTTTTAAAATCCGGTTTCAACTTTTTGTTCATTAATTTTTATAAGTCTATGCGTAAAGTGTACGTGAAATTAAATAAATAAAGGCGCCATCTAGTGAGAAACTAGTCCATACATCACGTTACGTGGTATCTCGGTGATATGCATGTCAGACCGTCCGTGGCGCTGTCATCGTTGGTTATCGTAATTATGATAGCTTGTGCGCGGGGCAGGGTAGCCGGAGGCTCAAGGTCATTCAGAACGGGGAGCCCCTTAATTAGTCTATAATACAAACTTCACGTAATTTATTTTTATATTTATTTTATTTGCTGACGTTTTTTCTTCTACTACACAATTATCGATATCGATAAAACAATGTTTCTACCACTGGCTAGATTACGATAGGGTTTTGTTTTGCCGTGTAAAATCTGGGCTCTGCTCCTCAGTCAAGTTATTCTTCTGTATAGTCTGACAGAGCGTATGGATGTGGTCTACGGTGCTAAAGCCGCTTCGGATACCGGCTTGTTCGGGAGGGTGAAAGTCATCACGGCACATCTCTTCGTCTAATATTCTGTCTCAAAACAGGAGTCTTTGACCAGTGTGTGTTGCTAGTGATGACATATGGCACAGAAACGTGGTCCCTTACTATGTGGCTCATAATAAGGCTCAAAGTCGCCCCAGGGGCAATGGAGAGGCCTACGCTATGCTTGGAGTACCTACGCAGAGAACTACGTGATCGCATCAGACATGAGGCTATCCGTCAGAACCAAGGTAACGGATATAGCCCTACAAATCGCTAAACCTGTCAGGGCGGGACACATTTCACGTAGAAACGATGGCCGTTGGGGCGGAAAGGTTCTCGTGTGGCGACCACGTACCAGAAAACGCAGCGTGGGGAGACCCCCGACAAGGGCGATAAGGTGTACTGATGACTTGGTAAAGGTCACGGAAGTCCGCTGAATGCGAGTGGCGCAGGACTGGACACTTTGGTACTTCTTGGGGGAGGCCTATGTCCAGCAGTGGACGTCTTTTGGTTGATATAATGATGTACCAAACATATATTATACAATAATGAACCTTTTTTTTGTTATATGTAGATAGATGTTTACATAAGCACATATTAAAATAGCTCATTTCAATAACAGGTTTAACAAAATATTACTTGTATAACTTACTTGACTTTTCTTTCAACATCAAATTTTTAGAAAATATGAGTTTTTAATACTTAAAAATATACTTTCATCTAGTTCGATGTTATTAAATATACATAAACTTTGGCACTCTTTTGGGGAAGGCCTATGTCGGATTATTCCCACCTGTTACCACCAATTTGTTACCAGTGGTAACAGCTGGTATTTATTCCCTCATATTTTACCAGTGGGAACTAACGGGAATAAGTGATGGTAACAACGGTGTTTTTTGTAGTTTTCGTTAGTTAGTGGTAAAAGATGGGGTCCAAATCCTAGCTGTTACGACTGGTAACTAACTGGTAACAGGTGGGAATATATATTCCCACCCTAGCGTTACAACTTCGTTTTTCTTTAAACATGCAGTATTTAAAAATATGATGTTTTGATACAAAGAATACTAACACATAAGCTCTTAGATAAATATAAATAAATGTACAGGTGTATCTATGGTTTACATTTCTACATTTGGCGAGAAGTGTTAAGCAATTGGGCTCATGAATGGGGTTTCCATTTGGCGCCCCGTATATATGCAATGTTGAACGGTGACCATAAATGTCTTTCGGAGTGTAAAACCGAAAAATTATGACTTTATATTTGCCTGTTATGAGTAAAATCTATAAAATGGAGATTAAGGATTACGATACTAAAAACTGTATATTAAATACACAGGGTTTTTTCGCACTCCTGTACTTAAAGGAATCTCTACACAATCGACCATCATGGCCCATCATGCAGGACGCCACTTGGAGGGAGAATGACATACTTCCATCGCACTCGCGACGCATAACCGCGTCCTGTCCTGTGGCCATGATGGCCCATTGCGTAGAGGAGCCTTAAATTGTCCGGCTAACGACTCGTAAGTAACACGTATTTTTTTCAAATTATGTATATGACAACAATTTTACCTATGAAATAAGTTTGTAGGTAGGGATAGACGGGCTATACGGTTGCCACCATAAGACAAGTTACAGAATTAGACTTAGGAAGATTAAGACATATAGCGAACAAGACGAATAAAGAATGTGTGACGAATCCAGAATGACACGACATACGAATTGAACGAAAAACGAATGGGGCGAATAACGCTGATACCACATGAACACGATGAACTGGATGCAACCAAAGAGGTAAATAAATACATAATAGCGTACTGCATTCGACGAACTAGACACAACGAAGGGTACACTCGAGCGAGGCACGATATACTCGAAAATCTGGAAAAAAAATAACGTAGCATGCTGGATGAATACGATGAACTGGACACAATTGATGCTTGGTATATGACAGGCATAAGGCAGTTCATGAATCGGATAAAGTAAGAGATAAAACATTTCACGCTGGCAACTATTATAGACAGCGACAAGTGCATGATACTGATATTATAGTTAGCGACAAGTGCATGATACTCGTAACTATATGTTAGTTCAACCGACTTCACCCATCGTGGTGAAGAGTTTAAGTATTGATTTGACTCCCTTGTTTTTACTGATCAGTAAGTTGTTTCAAATATACGATATAGATTTGCGTATGGATTGGTGGTTTGAGTAACAGTTCGCAGAATATCCCTTCGTCCCTTTTTTTATAGGAACCTAATTTTATTCGCATCTCCTAATCTTTGGCTCCGCAAGTGGAACGTGATTTGAGCTGAACTCCTACGAAGAATGTGCTACACCGAAGCGAAACATTCAATACGGTGACGCCGCGTTTACAAATACATTTGGACGTCAAAATTACGTAGACGCGGCGTCAGACACGCAAAGATAGATGATTAAATAGGTAAAGAGGTGCTAACCAAATATAATAACGAACAGAAAATAATCGAGGGAATAGACATCTAAATGATCCTTCGCATGACTTATAACTTAACTTGCCTCTGCTGACTCTAATAACCAAAATATGATATACTTTTAAAAAAATGATATGGCTATCTTTTGTTAGGCGCGAAACTTAGATTAATTTGCGCCAAACAAACGTAAGTAAAAAACCTTTTGTGCTATAATTTCAAGTTTCTTGCTTACTATGCATACACCGTGTGACCCTGACAGATTTTAACTATGCCATAGGCTTGTCCTAAAATATTAGGAAATTATTTTGAGGAACAAATTTTGTATAGGTGCCATTACAAGTAAAGAACATACATACCCAAAAAAATTAGGAAAAGACGGACCTCACTGGCGGCGGGCGAAACGCCTCATATTCGTACTATTATCTATTCTGTGCTCATATTAGGTAATTGATATAGAATTGTGACGTCACATTTTGCTATTTGTACTAGTTGTATGGAAAATTTTAACATGAGTAAACTGCCCTATTATGAGGCAAGGATCAAAAATGTAATGTCAACCTTGGTACAATTACGCTTTTTTTGAGTTCATGGTATAACTATTTTCACTTTGCATGAACACATCATCACCTATCACATTGATATTTTGACAAAAACGAATACCGAGACTAGCTTAGGTACATTAGTACTAGCAATGGCACAATGGAGACGTTTTCACCGAATTACGACATACAATAATTTACATAAAAATCTATAATTTATCTTAGTACCTACTTACAGTCGATATTGTCTTCGAAATCCCGGGGAGTTTGATGAAATTTGGTACGAATGTTCGTTGGTAGCCCTGTTTTCGTCTTCCCAAAAGTCCCTGGGTCAGGACCTCGTAAAACGGCCGCTATCTTGGAGAATATACTCCATTCGTAAGAAATTCCTCAGGTTTTGTCGACACAAAGTATGCCTAACACAAACATAACAAATGCCAATTCGAACAATTGACTCCCTAGATGCAGGAGGGGCTTTACTTAAGTTTTTTTTCCTATACCTAAAGTCTGCCGAGTTCGGTCCCACGGTGTAGGTACTAATTTGTTCTGTCTTTTGTAATTGGTTTTGCTGGTCATACTTACTTAATCTGTGGGTCGCGGATACAGCTGTTGGACAGTAGCAATGCCGCGAGGCATCCGAAGCAGAACATCACGGTTATCCCGACTACCGGGGCGAACTGAAAAAAATTATTAGTACGTAAGTAATTTCTTACACTTGCAAACTTAAGTCGTTTGGTAGGTTCAAAATACCTGGTTCAAAATACTTTACAAACTATTATAACATGTTTCTATTCGACTCTTTTGTGCATTTTCAATGGTTAGAGCTCCCGTTGCACGAAACCCTACCTCTCACAAGGTGGCAGATCAGAAATACAATATAGTGATAGATACTACTTAGGAACACTGCATTGTAGTTGGTTGCCATAGCATATCCTGGAAGAACTATTTTTTTTTTTCGTCGTCGTATCGCTATTTTGATCGAAAATTACATCATAAGGTGGCAGATCGAAACGTTTACTCATCGAAAGAGATAAATTTGGAGATAACAACCCGCATTGGTTGCCAGCCCTAACCCTGGCAGGTTTCAAGATCAGCCACGTTTTATGAGACCCAAAAATGGGGTCAATTACCTCATCAAGTGGCAAGATCAGTCCCGTCCCGTCGCGTCACTCGTGCGGGCAGGTCGTGTAGATTCGCGGTAAAAGTAATAATTCGGGTTTGCGCGGCAAGTGTCGTGCGATCGCTAATTCCAGGAATCGAGCGCAGGTGGCCGCGTCGCGCGGCCTTCCTGTGTCCTTGAGCCGAGTTGTGTAGTTTAACGATGGAAAGTAATAACCTTGAGCCGGTTAATATGACCTTGTCGGAGAAGGATACTATTGAGGGTACGATGTGTGTAGATACTATAATTCAGTCGCAGAATCTAAATGGAATTGAGGTAAACAATGCGATACAGTTGACAGGGAAGGTCGGTAATGGAAGTAGTGGGGAGAAATGTGGGGGAAGTGAACATGAAGAACACGGATTGGGTATTAAAAGACAACGAGAAGGAGGAGATACGACAGAGAGTGAAGACTCGGAGAAGATGGAAAATTGGATCAAAATAGACAGAAAAGCTAAGAAGGAAAGAAAAACGCAAATAAACGGAACGGATAACAGTAACCAGGCGACAAATGGCGACAAAGACGACCTTCAAGTATACATCACTAGCAAAGAACCGTTGTCCAAGCAATTCTCATTGGCGCGCTTCTTAAAAGAGAATGACATAAAAGGTATATGTGGAGTTAAATATTTAAATCCGTTCAAGGTCAGAATACAATTTGAGAGTCTTACCCACATGGAACTATTGTACAATTGTGAAAATGTTTCGAAAAAAGGATGGCTCATGCACAAACCATTGGAGATAGGTCACTGTTATGGCATAATTCGAGACGTTGACCCAGAACTAAGCGACGAAGAAATATTGAACATGATTACATGTTCCGAGACTGTCATAGCCGCGAAACGCTTGAACTGTCGTGATAAAGGAGACGGCCACTGGCGACCAAGTGAAGTTGCCCGGTTATTTTTCAAAAGTTCCCAGCAACCGCCATGTGTATTAGTAGACGGCTTACGCATCAGAGTTGAACCGTACGTACATCCAGTATCTCAATGTTATAAATGTTGGAAAATTGGTCATAATATTAGAAGCTGCCCCGCTAAAACATGCATATGCCCCAAGTGCGGTGGTGGTCATTCCAATTGCGAGATAAAGACTTTTACATGCGTGAACTGTCGCGGTAATCATATATCTATGGCCAAAATCTGTCCAGTATACTTAAAGGAAAGGAGATTGCGGGAACTGATGTCTGAATTTCAGTGTACATATCGAAAAGCGTTGACTCTTTATGTAGCCCCCTCACCAAACCCTTTGGATGAATTAGGACCTCAAATTGATGTACGAAAACAGTTTCCACTACTGAGAAATAGCACCACCTTTACGGTAGAAAACTCACCGTTACACCCTTCATATAAGGATATTCTAACAGATTCAGAAGTCGCACCTACGGAGAAAAGCAAAGAAGAGACTAAGCGGGGTGCTATTCCAAAAGCTGCTTCAGAACTTATAAAACAAGGTCGAGTAAAAAAGGAAAAGAAAATGGCCTCACGAAGAGAAAAACAATCGGAGCCTGAAACGTATGAAATGGACTGGAACAAAGAATATGAGAATGGATCTGATGACGAAGAGGGCGATGATCGCAAAGCAAGCTTTAGTGAGCTCTTAAAAAGAGTGAAAGATGTGATTTTCCTTATTTGAGTATTCGAGACAAAATTCATGGTGTGATAAAAATAAGCGTAGAATGGTTAGTGATATTTATAGCAGGTTTATTCTCTGACTCCCCGATGGTTAAATCGTTTTTAAATCTTATTACTAATGGCTGGTTCGGATAAATCAGTTAAACTAAGTATAATACAGTGGAATGCCCAGAGTTTAGTAGGTAAGTTTAAATCATTTCAAGAGTTGTTGAGATTAGAAAAAGTTCATATTGCTGTAGTGAGCGAGACATGGTTGTCAGAAGATAAACATCTTAAAGTAAGTGGCTATAACTTGTACAGAAAAGATAGAGCTGATGGATATGGTGGTTTGCTTATACTCGTACATAACTCTATAAAATCTCAAATCTCGAATGTCGACATTAGTAACCCAGGTATTGAAATATTAAAAGTAAAAATATTGAAATGTGAGATTGTTTAAAATATTATTGCTATTTATTGCCCTAGTAGAATTAATACATGTCAAAGAGATTGGGACCAGATTTTTAGTAATAATGCAAAGAAAACCCTCTTTCTGGGAGATTTTAATGGCCATCACTCTAGTTGGTCTTGTAAAACGGATACAAGAGGTAATCACATATATAATTCAATTTTAGATTGTGATCTGATCACACTTAACAACGGAGACACAACATGGATGCGGTTAACCGAAGGAGTAATGCAAAAGTCCTCTCCTGATATTAGTGTAGTGAGTACTGACATCGCTCTGAATTTGAGTTGGTCGGTGATTAACGAAACATTAGGGAGTGACCATTTTTTTATTAAACTTTCTACTCAATATCAGTGCAATTCTAAATACCCAGGAAAGAAAAGAAATTTCAAAAAAGCCGAATGGCACAATTATAAAACATATTTAGAATACCTTTTATCGGACTTCACATTCTCAGATAATCAACAATAAATTATACACTGTATTAATTTAGCAGCAGATAGACATATCCCGTATTATTCATATAGTAATGATTCTAAATCCACTTTTAAACCTAAACCCTACTGGGATGATAAATTATCCGAAGCAGTGGCTAAACGTAGGCTGGCTTTATCCACGTTTCGAAGGAACCCAACCCCAGGAAATTTGGATATCCTACAAGAGAAGACGGCTAATGCACACAACAAACTATGTGAAGCGATAAGAAAGGGATGGCAAGATTTATGTTCCTCAGTTGACGCAAGTACTACTGCTAGTGAGATGTGGAAGAAAATGGCCTGGATGAAGGGACACAGTACTCCTAGACAATATATTGATCCAGTAAAAGCTGAGGAACTCCTACGCATGTTAACACCGGACTACGCCGTTTCGCCTACGCCCGTAATTTCAGTTTACGAATCACCAATTGACATTGATATCTCGATGCAGGAGTTAAATAAGTGTATTAAATCAAAGGATACATCTCCTGGATGCGACGATATTTCGTATTCGATGATTAGACATTTACCCGAAAATGGTAAAAAGGTCTTGCTCCAACTGTATAATAACTTTTTCGCAGAGGGCTTTGTCCCTAAACAATGGAAAGACATTGGTATCGTTCCAATTCCCAAACCTGGCCGAGATTTAAACCAAGCATCTTCCTTAAGACCCATATCACTAATATCTTGTGTTTGCAAAATTTTTCATACAATTATCAGTAATAGGATCGAGTGGCTTTTGGAGCGTAATAACGTCTTTTCAGAAAATACAGTTGGATTTAGGAAATGTAAATCATGTTTAGATAATTTGAGTGTAGTCGTTGCCAGAATCCAAATCGGTTACTCAAAGGGCTTATCAACTATAGGATGTTTCTTGGATATTGATAATGCATATAATAATGTCGAAAATACAGTCGTTATTTCCACCTTAGACTCATTAAAAGTGGGACGCAAAATATGCAACTATTTATGGAATTTTCTAAAACATCGAAATCTCAAAATACAATTGGAGGAAGTTACCTTAGAGAGATCGACTAGCCGTGGTTTAGCACAAGGTGACCCTTTGTCGCCATTATTATTTAACATAGCTACTTTACAAATCTGCAAAATCCTTGAAAAAGAGATATACATCTCACAATATGCTGATGACTATGTCTTGTACTGTCGTTATAGTGATCTCGCAGAGGGAGAGCACAAAATTCAACAATCTTTAAACAAAATTCGTTCTTTATTGTTAGACATAGGGCTAGAAATATCACCGAATAAAACTAAGGTGTGTATTTTTAAGAGGGGATTTAAAAGGGACAATATTGACATTAAACTCAACAATTACACTTTGGAAGTTGTGGAGGCTGTTAAGTACTTAGGTCTTTGGTTAGATCGTGGCTTGCGATGGGGAAAACACATCAACGAAATCAAAGAAAAGGTACTAAAGTACATAAATGTTTTTAAAGTATTGGCAGGATCTGGATGGGGTGTACATCAACTCCATCTAAGACGTTTATATGTAGCAATGATAAGGAGTAGGATTGATTATGGAAGCTTTTTATACGGAAACAACGCTGCAACTCATTTAACCAAGTTAGATAGGCTCCAGAACGCTTGTTTACGAGTAATTGGAGGATTCACGAAAAGTACACCCATACACGTTATGGAATCAGAGCTGGCCCTGCCACCGTTGTCAATAAGGAGACAGTACCTAGCAGGTAAAATGTGGTTGAAGTCTAAATCATTCAGTGCAAATATATTAACCAGTCTGCTGCCTGTTCTTTCTAGCTCGCAGGAAAATCCCTACTGGCGTAATAAATCAAAGCCTTTACTTGGCCTTGTACATGACTACCTCAAAAACATCTCAATATATTCAGGCAAACAGTTAGAAAGGTTTTCACTTGATACCTGGGTTACTAATATAGATTTGAACAACTGCCTTGTAACGAATATTGACCAAATCGATAAAGCAAAACGTAAGTACAACGGTGGTCGGTTGCGCACTATATGTGATACGATGCTTAGAGACAATTACCAGGACTACTACAAAATTTACACTGATGGATCAAAAGTAGACAAAGAGGGTGGGGCAGCTTTCCTGGATTGGCAAACACAAGAAGTGGTACAACTGCATATTGAAGAAAATACGTCTATAATGGCCATTGAGATGATCGCAATCGTAGAAGCACTTTCATATATTGACAGTATCGATAATCAGGTGAATTTTGTAATTTTAACAGACTCCAGAAGTACTATGCAGCATTTGATCCGTTGTACTTATGTTTTTAGGGGCATTCCAGTGGCATACTCAATAATCCGTCTTCTGTTAAAACTTTATTCTGATAACAAAAAAGTAATTATACAATGGATTCCTTCACACTCTGGCGTCGCCGGGAACGAGGAGGTTGATCGGCTGGCGAGACAAGCAATCGAATCGGGCGACTCACACCGTTATATACCTTGGTTTACTGATGTCCTGTACAAGGTCAAAGGGATGTGTCACGAAATGTGGACTGAATATTTTGACGAAAGATCTCGCACTAAAGGTATTTGGTATAAAACCATCCAGCCAACACTTCCTCGGACCCCGTGGTTCATCCTAAGTAATTTTAGTAGACAAGATTTGACTGTTGCTCTTCGACTTCGCTCCGGCCACATTCCATTAAATAGTTATGCATACATGATGCGGAAAGTTGACTCTCCCAATTGCTCCATATGTGGGGTTGTGGAAGATGTGTACCACGTTACAATGGAGTGTAGCTACTACTAAAGATAAATAACTATGATCTCGGTAGGATAAATAGTATATTAGCTTCTCCGACTTCTGAAGAGGCGGAATCAATGTACAACTTAGTTAAGACTATATTAAAATTAAGAAGTAATTAGAATAAGAGAGCCACTATGAGGGTGGCATTTGTAAAACCCTCGTTAAATAAATAAAGATTTAAAAAAAAAAAAGGTGGCAAGATGAAACTGATGCAGATCGATTGCCCGAGACGTGCCGTTCACGAATATACAGGGTTGCCTGCCTTCAACTTGGCAGTTTTTCTGGTCCACCCACACACCACCTTATAACGAGAAAACCGTGTATTGATGCTATGATTCAGGATATAATTTAATAATTCATAATTAATCATAGCATAAATACACGTATTCCTCGTTATTCCGAGATTTTCGCATGTATTTTTCGAGGTGGCTGACCAGAAAAACTGCCAAGCTGAAGGCAGGCAACCCTGTATATTAGTGAACGGCACGTCTAGGGCAATCAATCTGCATCAGTTTAATCTTGCCACCAGATGAGAAATGCTATATCACGTGGAACGTAAAAGGCAACATCACTTTTTTCAATATTTCAAGATATATTAATGAGAAATTACCAAAACTGGTACATTTACCCTATTATTTCAACACCATAAGACGCAAGTACGTTGACTTTAATTTAATATCCTGATTTTTAATTAATTATGCCCTGAATCATAGCATAAATACACGAATTTCTCGTTATTCCAAGATTTTCACATAAATTGTTCGAGGTGGCTGACCAGAAAAACTGCCAAGCTGAAGGCAGGCAACCCTGTATATTCGTGAACGGCACGTCTAGGGCAATCGATCTGCATCATTTTCATCTTGCCACCTGATGAGGTAATTGACCCCATTTTTGGAGCTCATAAAACGTGGCTGATCTTGAAACCTGCCAGGGTTTGGGCTGGCAACCAATGCGGGTTGTTATCTCCAAATGTGTCTCTTTCGGTGAGTAAACGTTTCGATCTGCCACCTTATGATGTAATTTTCGATCAAAATAGCGATACGAAGACGAAAAAAAAATAGTTCTTCCAGGATATGCTATGGCAACCAACTAAAATCCAGTGTTCCTAAGTAGTGTCTATCACTATATTGCATTTCTGATCTGCCACCTTGTGAGGTAGGGTTTCGTGCAACGGGAGCTCTAACTATAAGTATACCGTGCCATTCTCTAGCAAAAGTTCCCGCTTTAGCGGAGTCAATAATGCACAAATTCAGTAACGACGCAATCAGAAATCATCCTTTTTGACAAAGAGGGGCTTTTCGCTTGAGAAAGACACCAATTTATTAAGTGCCAGATAGCTGCTACATGAGTTGTCTGCTCGGATTCTCGCCAAATACCGGAAAATGTACGTTATGGGAGATCGCAGACGGAGACTTTTTGCAGCGACTGCATCGCGGCATGAGGCCTCATGTCGCATTTGCAACGCGCGACAGAAGCGATGCAGTGGCGATACAAACGCACGATGTTGCCACAATGTTGCGATGCAGTCGCGCTGTTTTAATTCAACAGCGCTTCTGCATCGATGCAAACGCGTCACTGCATTGATTCGGAATTGCTACTGACGGGTAGCAGCTTCGTGCTACATCGGGTATAGGAATGGTGGGGGGAGGAGCCTACGAGTGCATCGATGCTGCATCACATCTGAATGAATTCTGCATCGCGACTGTATCGCGTTAGTAGCGATGCAGAATCGTGTTTATGTGTGCGAGGGTAGGTATATGATCACTGATCAGCGACAGCAACGCAACTGTATCGCGCCCTTTTGGGACTGCATCGCTATGGAATCGCTGCAAAAAGTTGCCGTGTGCTATCTCTCAAACGGATACGGACGTAGCGGTACGAAAATGTAAGCACTGAGTGTGCTTAAGTATACTAGTACTAACCTACTGCCCGATAAAAACTAAATTACCACTGAAATTGTTCGCGGTATCGGTAGGCTCTCTGGTTACTGACAGTTTTAACTAACACTATCTACTTATTTAGGGTGAGTTGCACCAAATAGTCTGTAATCGTAATAGTACAGTCATTATATCCAGAAAACCGACCCTACCCGTGAATAATTAGTTCTTGGTTTTTTTTTTTGGTAGGTCCTTCGGGGTGGTCATTGGTAGTGTAAATTAAAAAAGTAGACTGAATCAGGCTCCTACGTATATTCGAAAAACGGTTTTTCTTGAATAACACGGCCATTTTTGATTTTACAGTAAAACTGTGAGGACAAAAATTGTAGGAAATTTGATTCTCTACAAGTTTGGTCCTTACAATATTTCTTCCAGGATCGATATTTTGGAAATTAAACCTGAAAAATGCGACAAATTCAAAATATTATCATTATCTCCTGTTCCACGTTTTACGGCATGAATGAAGAAAAACAAAGTTGTAGAGAATCAAATTCTAAACAATTTTGGTTCCCACCTTTTTTTCCCCAAAATCGATATTTTGGAAATTAAACCTGAAAAATTGTGTGGACCAAACTTGTAGAGAATCAAATTTCCTACAATTTTTGACCTCACGGTTTTACTGTAAAATCAAAAATGCCCGAGTTATTCAAGAAAAACCGTTTTTCGAATATACGCAGGAGCCTAATTCAGTCTACTTTTTTAATTTACACTCAATGACCCCCCCCTGAGGGACCTACGAAAAAAAAATCCAAGAACTAATTATTCACGGGTAGGGTCGGTTTCGGGTCATAATCTATAATGACTGTACTATAACCGGTGTTCGTTAAAATATGTATGGAACGTTTGACAAGTTTCTATCGGCTGACAACTGTCAGCGCCATATTTAACGTTGATCGGTCTGTAACCGTAAGTCTGTGCAAGCCGCCGTTAGTGGAACTTTGTATCAATCGTGGGTAAGCAGATGAAAATAACCTACAACAATGACATAACAATACAACAATACATATTTTAACACGTTAATCATGATTACCGATCATTGCGTTTTGCGAGCGGGACAGGAGTGGCGCGGCAACATGAACGCAGCTTGCGTGGATGCACAGTGAACTAGACACGACGCGAATTGATATTATATTTGTAATGGACTCGTGTATATACCACCGGTAACAAGCCGCGGCTCCTCGCTTTGGCTAAACGCAGGTGTATTAGAGCCCTAAAGCCAGATTTAGACGAAGCCAGTGCTGGCTTGTTATTGTATGTAAAGCACTGGCTTTTTCAAGTCAGGGAGCCAGCACTTGGCTTCATCTAAACCTAGCTTAAAGGGTGATATAAAATTAAAGGTAATCTAATAGCCTACATAATCATTCGCAGCTTTGCATGACGAATCTTGTATATAGAAGGCTTTAAAAGGGCGCATTTAATACTGGAATATTTACCGAAATGTTACCGGTGTTCAGACTACTTAGGTGATCAACATTATAGCTTTGTTACTTACTGCAATATATGTATAGGTGCCACGTCATTTACCTATTTAGTTATTGTTAATTGGTAGCACAAAAATAGTAAATTTAGTATCGGGAATGGATTAAAGATAAGGCCAGAATTCGGTGATAGTTTTTCCCTCAAAAACTCCACATTTTCTTGAATGTCTTTCACCTAAGGAAATACCGTTACTGGGTAAGCGAAAATTACATAAGAGATACTTAAATTGATCAAACAAATAATAACTAATAATCAACTCACAAATATTTGAAATAGAATATCTGGTGTTGACAGTCCTAGAATAAATCTAATATTAAAGTAGTTATAGACTAGCGGTATGAAGAGCACTTTTGACACCTTCATGACAAAACACATGACTCTAACTAAAATTTGGGCTATAAAGCCCACTATCATGCAAATGAATCACTAATTTGAAAAGTCGTTTTAGGAAACCCATAATATTTTTGAACAAGCTATCCAACAACACCCCACACGATGGGTTTAACGAGAAAAAAATTATATCCCCACTTAAGGTGTACTTAAGGTATATAGGAGATAAGATACCCCAAAAAAATGTTTTCAAGATTTAATTCTTCTGTTTTGTCGGCGTGACCGATTTATATACCCATGCCGAATTACAGTTTTCTAGTAGTAATGGTTACTGAGCTAAGCCGAAGACGGATGGACGGACGGACAGAAGGACGGACAGACGGACATGGCGAAACTTTAAGGGTTCCTTGTTGACTACGGAACCCTAAAACAGAAGCAAACCACTACATTATGTACGATTCCCACCGAACGGGCCGGGCCGGGCCGCCTGGCGCCGCGTCGCAATGGATGCTCGAGCACCCGTTGCGACCGTTGCACCGTTTTAATAGAGTGCAGTAAGAAAAGCCGGGCGCAGACGTCCACGTCCTCGAGGCGCCGACCGGCAGCAAGTACATTCAAATATGAAATTTAACGTCTATATTAAAGCTTCAAATTCCTTTGGCAACTTGTAAAAAGCGCTCAGGCACGCTCCAGCCCGGCCCGGTCGGTGAGAATCGTTCGGTAAGCGTCCACAGTTGTGCATCAGACGGATCCGTTTGCAAGCAGTGCGTCACCTGTGTCCGCACTATCCGCAGCAATCGGAATTGATGCCGATCTATGTCCTATGGGATTTTCAACGCCACTTTTCGTAGCGAGCGGACGAGTGGAATCTATATTGATAAATAATCTACTACTTCTCATGTAACATTCCCATTTTCAGTCATGTCATAGGTATATACCAAAAACGGCGTGGCCGCGCATCATTATATTTGCAAAAACAAAGCAGTTAAATATATCTGACACAGTTTAACGGCCGTAGAAAGTCATGTAACATTATATGTAATGTGTATGCATTGCTTTGTTGATACGTATATTAATTTAAATGCAGGTGACTATGCAATACCGCATATTTAAATAAAATTGTACTTATTAAATACTGCATCCACAAAGTAGGTAACGTCGTAACTTCCAATTTTATCTTACCTGATTTGAGCATTCATAGTCCCAATTAATATTCAATAATTTTTCGTACAGAGTTACGAATCGGTTAAAGTTGCACACCTCTCCGCAATATGGTATGGTCAGTACGTGTGGTTCTGCGATATAGGTGAAATTCCTGTACGAGATTCGGATGTAATGTTGTTTTGACTTATTAGCTGTAAAGCAAAGTATATTGTAACTAAACTATGAATTTCTTAAATGTACTGTTATGAAATCGTGAATGTTATGATCGACCATTGCTTACAATATAATAGCTCCATGAGAATAGTAGACGTATAGGCAGGGCAGTTGCCGTCAAACAGGCCCAGGGCATTGAGAACACTCCCGATGGTGATGTCATGTCCACTGTACACTGACAGCTTCACGGTCTTGGCGTAACCTTCAGGATACGTTAGCGACGTGTTGGCCATGTTCATCAGAATTTCCTGAATCAGGGGACCAGCCTTCAGACGGGCTAGTAGCGGCGTCATCGTGGGAATACGAAAACTGGATGAAAACAGCAAAAAGTTAGTATCGTTTCAGAAATCAGAAATAGGGTGCGCCGGATAGCGACCACCTTTAAATACAACTGTCTGACTACATACAAATGAGTGGCTTAATGTTTGTTTAACGCCTGTGGAACTGTTATTAATTATTCTTAATAAATAAATAAAAATTCATTCTTCAAATGGTCGGTAACTGTAGCTGCTCGCGTAATACTCTAACTTATACATATTATGTAAGTATATAGGTGACATATAATTCTCAAAAACTATTAAATTTTTGTTTCTTATTGACATGGACACTGAGGTGCCACTAGACATAGTAGTTATTGCTTTGCGCTTAGGTACAACTGGAATGTGTGGGATCATATTTCATACCTATAGCAGGCTGGCTCTCGTATTTCGTTAGGATACACTGAGCGAGTCCAGTTTGGTAATGTAAAGTTATACAATGTCTCTATGTTCAAGTTGCTGTAGACAGTTAGAATATCATAATAATCCTTGATTTTCTTTCCAGTGTAAGCAGTCAGATAACTGAAATAAGAAAAAGCATTACATCACTTGATGACAAACCTACTACAGATCTACTAAACGAAGTTATCACAGAATTTCAACTGTTTTCACTTTTCTGGTAATACTTAACTATTACTATGCAGCTTTGGACTGCAATCATTAGAAGTAAAATATAACTGAACCCGGTAACCCAATTACAGGGATATGGTAAATAATAATGTGACCAGCAGGCATAGCATGATTGCTATTTTATCACTAGTCACTGTGGATAAGACACCCATCACGTTCTGACAAGTAGACAACTGCGAGTGATGGATGTCTGACAAAAACAGAACAGTGACAAAATGGCAAAAATACCAGGTCAAACCCTGGACCTCTAGCTTCGTAGGCTGGGTCACTACCAAAAAGTATGACGACTGGGCGTCATACTTTTGGCACTTCATTAGTTGACACTGAAACGGAATCATATCAGAATATAATTGTGACGTTTTTAGGAATCTTGGTTTATAGTATCACGAATTGTAGGAGGAGATTCATAGCTGATGGAGTACTGAGGTAACAATTTTTTTAGATGCAACAGAATTGACAACCTCCTTCTCTTTTATGAAGCCAGTTAATAATGATACATCATATGCTACTAGGCCAAGAAAGTAAAAGTAGTTCAAATGCTGTGAGAACGAGAACTAACCAGTTAACTTAATTATTACCAACAATATTTGATTTGTTATGCATTTTGCAATGCAATCATGCTGCAGTTGTAATCAAAAGTATTAAAAGTACACAAATTGCACACTGTAGACAATGTGTAACACTTTAGAAAAATAGTTATTGAGGTCCTGCATATGTATTGGTTCTGACAGAACACTTACTCCATCAAATCTTGATATTTAGCCAGCCCGGATGTATACTGTTTGGATTGCTTGTAATCTTCAAGGGCCTTGTCGTAAGCAGGACATTTCCTTAGCATAGCTAGAACTTCGTCACGAGATTCGGGCACAGTGTGGACAGGTATTGGTTGCCAAATTAATTGATCATCCCAAACAGCTTTTCCAACAGGAGGGTACATACCTAAATAATAAAACATATTATCAACAACATACTTACATACATACATACATTCACGCCTTTATCCCTAAAAGGGGTAGGCAGAGCACATGAAACTTGTGTTCCGGTACCACTATTAGCATAAATGTGGGTATAAGAGATCAGCAAAATGTGATATCAATAAATGTCTAATAATTTAAAATACCAGCGGCTCTTGCAATGAACCCCCGTAAAGCCAAGGGATAAAAAAATATGTATAGCTAAAGTTCATGCTTCTATATACTGGTATTTTTTTTATTTGGATGAGGTGTTTCAAGCCGCAGTCTGGACGACAGGGGGCAGTGGGGTGGTGAGTGGGCAGTGGGGTCATACATTCAAGCAAGTTCAAAGTATGGGCACTGTTTCTCCCCCTGCTATCTGCTGACCTCCAGACGGCAGCCTGAGTGATTACCCCAGACATTACATTAGTATAATAATAAAAAGAAAGAAAGTACAATAAATCTTACCAGCTAGATTGGCTTCTACAGACATCAGTGTGCGGTCTACATCAGTTGACCTCACACGAATTTGGTTTGGATCGAATTGTGGTGACACCAACTGCTGCAATAGGTAAACATTCAAAATTTGTCATTAGCTTAGCAGATATAAATATTGAGGAGTTCAATGATGAGGAAAACATCCGGAATAAAATATGTCTTATATGACAGATACTGCTTACAGGCATTGCATTTCATAAATAAAGTGAGATGGCCACTTACCCCATACCTTGTCCTGAGCCACTTGCCTAGCGCATAATGCTGCTGCTTGCCGATATTCGTTAGCTGACCAAATTTTACCGGCCACAGGGATTCGTTCTTATAGGGATCAGTAGGGTACATGTCTACGGGGGTCCTGTCGCCATGTCTGAAGATAACCGCCGCGTAATGCACAATCAAATCCGCTTCCGGGTTTTCGCACAGCGACACGCTTAGTAAAGTTAGAATGGTTATAAACCCGAACATTGCATACGTATTTACAATTAACTAAAGATTAATGTACGATCGCATTGCATTTTGTAACTCAACAAAAGATTCAGTCAATTGCAGTGACTGGACTATTCACCGAGAATAAATCAATATGTATAATAAATCAAATTTGAATGTACGCGGTACGAGGTGAACTGCAACTAATGCATAACACATTCGTGCCCGCTCTCGCACCACGGCCACCACGTAGTCTCTCGAAAAGTAGGTATTTTGGTAGACAAGTATCGAATGTTATAATTTACAGTCAACAGGGCCAACATTCCAATGTTGAATGCAATCACTGAATTCACAGATTAGCCTAGGCAGACTAGAGAAAGAGATGTTAAATACATTCATGCAGATGCACAGAGAGAGACCATAGACAACTGACACTGACAACTTGACAAGACAAGATAGATAGATAGGCAGGCCATAGATAGGCAAAGGTAAAAAAGTACATAAGTTCAATGTCAATATGAAAGAAAAATTAAATATTATCATGGGCACCATCTAGCGGATAGAGCCTGCCAACTAAAAAAGCGGCAATTACAATTACATTACAATGACATATTTTGTCATTGTATTGTTTTTGTTTTATATTACCATTATAATTATATATTAAAATGTGTGTTACGCCGTGGAATCACCGGATGGTTCCACCGGAAGACCAGCGTTGGCCACCAGCCCAGCACAGCGCTGAGATCGAACCGTTTCGTGGCAATGTTGTCTTCTCATTTGTATGTTGACTTATGTGCATGTATGTGTTGTTGTCATTAGTAAATGTTATTCTATTCTATTGTAATATTATCTTTGGCTGATGTTATGTATGCAGTCAACTACGCGTAGGGTTGCCATACGTCAGGATTTGTCCGGACATGTCAGGATTTTTGACCCTTTGTCCGGATTGCGGCCGGACTTGGCAAGTGTCCAGATTTTTAGGAATTACCTCGTTAAAAAAAGAAAAAAGTAGGTGATATATATTTATTACAAAGTTTACACAGTTTTAATGAATGAAAGGATAATGAAAGTAGTAAATAATCAAGAAATCCAATTTCAGTCAAATGTAACCTACTTTAAGATCTCACATTTTTAAATAACAGCAATTGTTATAGGTATCCTGTGAAGTGGACAGCGTGTAGTGACAATCCCGTGGACACAGTGAGTTCAGTGTCGTCTCTCGGAGGAGATGACCTCCTGCCGCAATCTCACATAACTGCTCCAGCGCTGGACGCGCCCCCTCCCCCTGCCCTGTCGGCGCGTGCGACACGCGCCGCTCGACGTGAGGAGCGGGCGCGGGCAGTGTTACGAGTGACACCGCCGCGAGAACACTCATCCTGAAGAAGAACTCCTGAAGAGTTCGATACATGTCGCCCGGAGTGACATTGAATACGTGTGTTGAACCGTGTGATTAGAAGTTTTATATTTGGATTTTGCATAGAACTTGGCACTCATTTAGATCTCCATTCTGTTTACGGCGAAGCCCACAGCCAAACATACTTTTTGTATCGAACTTGGTTCTTTCTTTTACATTTATGTTTTTGGTGGGATACACAGTACACTGCAGAGCGCAGCGCGCTGCCGGGGCGTCGTTCAAGCTACGCCAAATCTCTGTTACAAGAACTGTCAGGATTTTTAGGGTGATGTCCGGATTTTTGTCAGGACATCTAACTCTTCCATATGGCAACCCTAACTACGCGTGAACGTTGGGACGCGGCTGTAGACAGTCAGAGGGGCTACCGCGAAGAGAAAACGAACTTCGTTCGAATATCTCCGTCTCTGTCGCTCAAACTAGCAAGTGCGACAGAGACGGAGATACACAAACGAAGTTCGTTTCACAGTTTGTTTTCATTTCCCGGTAGCCCCTCAGAGGCGTTTATTTTTAAGTGATTGGTATTATTTATGTAGGCGAGGCGTTTGGTACGTTTGAGAGACAGACACTGGAAATACAGATGTGAGTGAGCTCATGAGCTGGAGGTTTATTTTACTAGAATTTGTGTTGCATATTTTAATAGATAAATAAAACTAACCAGAATTTATTATAGTTGTTAAAAATACGGCTGTTACATTTTAAATAACTACACTTATAATAAAGCACCGCATTTAAATAAGAATCAGCCAGTATCAAACTAAGCATTGTTCTGTCACGAAAGATCTCAGCTTCCCATGAACGAAAACACATTCTGACTTCCATCATTCATTCAGGTCATTTTGACTTTTTTTTTTTTTAATTTCTTCTTGAAATCCAAGGTGCCATATCTGTCAACTGTCAGTGACATCAAAATGGCGGGCGTGCCATAGCTATCCAATATTAATAACTAGCTTCTGCCCGCGACTCCGTCCTCGTGGATCTCGTTTATATCGCAGCTCCATACAAACTTTCATCCCCCAATTTCATCCCTTTAGGAGATGATTTCGGGGATAAAAACTATCATATATCCTTCCCCGGGCCTCAAACTATCTCTATACCAAATTTCACCTAAATCGGTACAGCAGTTTAAGCGTGAAGACGTAACAGACAGACAGACAGACAGACGCACTTTCGCATTTATAACATTACTAGCTGCCCGGCTCAGCTTCGCATGGATTACCCGTTTTCCCGTAGGAATGAATCATTTCCCATCGGTAAAAAGTAGCCTATGTTCATCAGGGATTATGTCAGCTTCTAACGGTAAAAGAATTTTTTTTTTTAAATCGGTCCAGTAGTTTTGGAGCCTATTTAATACAAACACAAACAAACAATCAAATCTGTCCTTTTTATAATATTAGTGTAGACATAGTAAGTATGGATGTGTGTGATAGAACTTCATGCAGCATAAAAAAATACCGACTCTGATATGGAAACTTATATGCGCTTATTTCGTATTTAAGTGTAAGGTAGTTCATCCTAATATACCACTGTATCTGGGGGCACGGCAGTGCCCCCGCCAAGCCGACAGAAACAAAACATTTTCGACCCCTCAATAACTTCGTTGTGGATGAAACTAGAAGCTTGAATTTTCAGTACCCAAGCAGGCATTGTATAAACACGGTATATTTAGAATTTCATTAACTTTTCACTACTATAAGATAAGATATCAGCAGTTTAAGAAGTATAACAAGTCAAAGTTTCTTAATTTTGTCACTGACTCTCTCGCCGATCATCAAAAGTCTAAGACACGTCTAGCAGCAGGCATAAAAGCTTAAAGGACTTGGTCAAAAAACCCAGTTTCCCACTCAGAAGAAATAATGTGCCGTTTAAAGGCATAATATGTACTTACATCAAAAATATATAACAAGTTACTGCAAAAATGACGTGGATAGATAATGTAGATAGATTAATGAAACAATAAAACATATTATTTTAGATTCTGAAAAATCTGTTTTAGCCGTAATCTATGAACTCTTTACGGTTTGTAAATATACAAAATGTGGTAATTATGAAGTACTTTTTAATATTCTTCGAAAAACATCATATTAATTGTGTAATATAGGATATAATGAAAGTGCACTCAGGATCCAAGCGGCCAGCAAGTCGGGATACCACGGCAGTGCATTCGGGAACCAAGCGGCCAGTTGCGGGGAGGAGAGGAGGGCGAGGGGAGAGAGTTGGGCACACCACACGGTAGGCCGCTAGCCTTTTTTTTGTTAATATTGTTATTGTTTTGTAGGTATTAATATTAATTTTAACCGTCCAGCCGAGTGACCGCAGTGACCGCTAGCCGCCATCTTTTGTAGATAGGTACGAACTCTTACCAGCATCGCCAGCGACAAACTTGGCGCGGACGGGTAGTACGTTCAATTTATTGGAGCCTATGTGCCTTTTTCTGTAATCTGTGGAATTAGGGAATAAAAAACACCTACTGTTTAAAAATTAATTTGGTTACCTTATTGGTCGATTATAAATATCTAGCTGTATTCTGGTTCGTTGATAGCATATACAAATGTTTTTGTAAAGAATTGTGATTGGTGTAATACGGTGAACCGTCTTGATGGGTCAAATTATGATGTTTTATAAATCGTAAATAAGTATACATATTTTCCCTATGGAGCTAAATGTACTACTTTAACCCCGCTTGCTAAGCCTTAATATGACAACTTTTTGAGCATGAGAAGTGAAAATATTTTTGAGGATTCCGTAGTCAACAAGGAACTCTCATAGTTTCTACACCTAAAGCTGTATACAGGGTGCATCCAGAATGGGGTGTGAAGCGAGCAAGGGCATGCTCGGTAGCGTACTGCGATAGCAAAAAGGCATTTGTTCATTTTGTTTTATTTATATAATACAGAAGCAATGTCAACAAAAACAAGGCTGTTGTAAAAACAAAAACAAAGAAATCAACGGAAACAAAAAAAATAATAATAATATACAAATGCATATACAAATGCAGACACTACCGACTATGCCCCGTTTTTGATACAACCTGTATATACATATAACGGAACTTGTTTATATCGTAGCACCATACAAACTTTCATTCCCAATTTCACGCCCTCCGGGGATGGTTTTCGGGATAAATACTATCCTATGTTCTTCCCCAGGATTCAAACTATCTTCATACCAAATTTCATCTCAATCGGTTCAGCGGTTTAAGCTTGAAGAGGTAACAGGCAGACAGACAGACACACTAGCATTTATGTATATGGACGGAGTATGGAAGTATGGATGGGTATGGATATATATGAGAGTCCGCTGGTTACGCGGACGGAACCAGCCATTGTGGCACTCTACGGCAGACGCATATCTACTCGTATGTATCTACAGCAGTGGACGTCTTTCGCCCGATAGGGTGGCTGCGAATCTGTATAATTATGATTAAGCTATACATCAAAAAAAAATACAGAGTGGGAGATACTCGAACGAAGTTCGTTTTCACTTCGCGGCAGCACCTCTGATATCGAATCTCTTATTAGCTAGTCTGTGGATATCGATAACATAAGCGCCACTAGCGCCCAACCTGTAATCTGTGCACCCAAACCACCAGTCTAAAGATCTAAATCTATGGAATTTGCTAACTATGTAAACAATCCGTCATACTGAAATTGACATTAAATGTCAATTTCAAGGCACTATTTATTTACATAGTTGGTTAGCAAATTCCATAAAATGACAGATTAGTTCCCTTTCCGTCTTTAACATAATGGAAAAATACAGCCTCGCACATCTCTGGCGGATACAGGGCCTTAATATCCAATGGGTACGACGGGATTCGGATTTACATTCCTGATTATATTCAAAATATAAACAGTACGAGATCATAATATTTCCTATTACGATAAGCGTATCTTTAATATTTGTGACTGACTGACTGACTCCGTCATTGGAATGAAATTAAAAAAAAACAAGACTGCGTTCTTCTACACCGAATTGTATTATGTGGTTAATGCACACAATATTTGTACTTGTTACTAGGGCTGTTGTTTTTAAACAAAAATATTTATATATATATTTCTTGGTAAATTTACAGTACTCTGGAACATTTACGGTTGTTTTCATATAATAATTGCAATTTAAGAACTTTTGACTAAGCCTGTTGCGGATTCTTTCGTTGTTAGTTAAGTGCCTAGGGGGATGTATGTTTGTTTGTACGCAATTGACGAAGCCTGCGTTGCGGATATCTTATGGACTTTAATCATTCTATTTTCAACGAATAAACTTTTTAATTTAGGAACTTTAAACAAGTTAGTGGAATGGAACGGAAAACAAATCTAATCTGTTCTTTATGCAGTAAAGTTGCCAGTTATGCAAAATTACAATCATTATTCATGATATTTCTAAATAACGTCTTTTTGTGTTTTTAGAATGTGTTTATTTATAAGTAAAATAAGAATTTAAAATCAGATCTCATCTTAATAATAATAATTAAAATTATAGAAATAGCTCCATCTGTTGAGTGAGTCTCACACTGAAACATGCAAGTTTTAATGTATGGGAGCTGTCAAGTACTGAGTGAAATGCCCCTGGTTTGAAGTGAGTTTTTAAATTCATTGACAATCTGAACGTTCATTCATTGACTATATAAAACGATTTTTCAAATTAGTGATAGTTTGCGAGATATTGGGCTTTAATTTAAAGTCCAAATTTTTGTTCGAGTCATGTGTCCCTTGCCCCCTGCCGGCTAAATGGCGGCTACTTAATACTGGGAATGTGGAAAAAATATGCAACAAATTCCCTTTTTAGGTACGTATGCCAAACGAGCTTAAACGTGGCGTGGGGCCTGATGAAAAATAACAGCAATATTTGCCTTCTCTCGAAACTATTAAGGTAGGTACATTTTTTTACAATTTTTTTTATTATTTTATGTAGCTATACTAATTCGGTACAATTTTTTCACCTTGAAATACCAAAGCAGTGAGTGGGCTGGCCAGGGAGCATGACATGTTATTTGTTAGAAAGCACGTTTTTTAAACGTAACGATAATGGATAACCTATATTATTTTGTGGATATGATACCGAATGACGATTCATCATTAACTTGCGCAAAAAAAAACAATTTAAGGGTTCCATAGTCAACATAGGAACCATTATAGTTTTGCCATGTCCGTCTGGCCGTCCGTCCATCTCCGGCTTTGCACAATAACCATTACTTTCGGCACGGGTAGGTATATAAATCAATCACGGCAATAAAACAGAAGAATAAAATCTTGAAAATAAAATTTTTAGGGGTAGGTACCTACCTCCCATTAGCAGTAGGTGTAGTGTAGACCCATAGTGTGGGGTATCGTTGGATATCTTGTTCAACAATATTATGGGTTTCTTAAAACGATTTCTCAAATTAGTGATTCGTTTGCGAGATATTAGCAGCGGCGTATTTTGAATTTCGGCGCCCCGGGCCAATAAGTTTCGCCGCCCCAGAAGTCAATGAATTGGCGCGAAAGCCAAAGAAAATGCAATCGGCCAGCTGCCGCCCCTGGCGGATTGGCGCCCCGGCCCCGGGGGCCATGGCCCGGTTGGCCCTAGGGCCTAGGGTAAATATACGCCCCTGGATAGCCCTTCTCGCACTATACCTCTTGCATGGTAGTAGTAGGTACATATAATGAATTTAAAAGGAAAACTATCACAGCTATGTAGGCATAACTTCAGGCTATTCGTCTGTGGAATGATCTCCCTCTTACCGTCAGGCTAGCTCAGAGCAAATTCTCCTTTAAACGCATGTTGCGTCTCTTATTAACTAGATATTAAAGATTGATGATACTCATGATATCTATGTTCGGGTACATACGTACGCGCGTGTGTCGATGTAACTAAGAAAGACAGGCAACCACGAAACCCTACACTGCGCCGATTTTTACATTAATTACCAACTTTACCTAATATTACAAAGTAAAAAAAAGTTTTCTAGCACACTCCGTGCGACGCCGACTGAATAACTACAGCTTAGAAAAGTTGAAAAACCCCCGACATTTTCATTTGAAAGTCCAATATTTCGGCTGTACCTACAGATTTTCATGAAACATGGCTAAGAACACTCGGGATAAAATTATCTATGACACAAAAAAACCGCATTCAAATCGGTTCATCCGTCAGGGAGCTACGATACCACAGACAGATACACAGACAGACACGTTAAACTTATAACACCCCTCTTTTTCGTCGGGGGTTAAAAAAGAATCCGGGTAGGTATAGTATAATAGGCTATTGCGTCACTGAATATAACCCTACGGGACTGGTTTATTCCAAATTGTCAACAACAGAAAGTTCCAACCTGTTTTGACCATCAGCATCAATTTCAAATAGCAACTACGGTCGTATAGGTCAGAAATATAATGGTTTCCCAATCGCGCAGCCGTGACTGAACAGTAAATGGCATGTTCAATCTCGTTTAATCGGGCTGTCCGGGCGGCTACCACACCCAACGATCGAAGTTGGCAAGCCTCCATCTCTCGCTCGCATATCGCAAGTGCGATGGAGATGGTGATATTCGAAGTTCGATTTCGGTGGTTAGAGCGTAGGCGGGGGCGCGGGCGCCGACGGCGGCGGTGGCTGCACTAGCGGTGGAAGTGCACTTTCCGGGGCTCGCGCAGTGGGACCGGCACAAGAACCGCGGCCGCCGTCCACAGTGGACCTAATCAGAGCCGCCCCGCGCACCGACAACCCGTATCGAACCCACTTGTGACATCCAACGCCAATATACTGGAAACATGAGGTTCTTAGCCCTGTAAGTACACTTTTATTAATTTTTAACCGTCTTCTGGAAGTTTTTATGCAAAAACCTAGCAATTTACTGATTGGATTATTGTATCTTTCTTACATGCAGTTAAATTAAGCATTTAGGTGTGGATTGCATCGTGGTTGCATAAATGAGATAACTAACATTCTCTTCGCTCTACGAATTGGACGATAACGGTTGGTTCGTAAGAAGTTCAGCGCTGACGGGCTGCCAGTCTAATGAATCCTTGGGTCCTTTCCGTGACGGCTCCTATCATAAAATGCTCCTTTTTCAACATTTTTTGTGTACTGTGTCTTGAATAATAAACAACATCTTCCAAAACATTTGTGTAGGCGCATATCGTAAAGGGAATAATGTTTTAAGGATGATCTGACTCCCTCGCACACTAAGTTTTATGTCGGACATAAAGCATTCGTCTCATTCTGGAAAATATACGAGTGCAAGAGGGACAAATGCTTTATGTCCGACATAGAACTTAGTGTGCTAGGGGGTCTGATGCATGCGTATATGCTCCACGTTCTTACAAAGTAGGTAGTCAAAAGTTTCCAAGCAACGCGGTTGCTTTTCATATTTTATGTCTTCATTTCACTCTCTTGGTGGTTAGGGTAATGCTTGGCGATTGTATTTGCGATATTTTGTATATGTTATACATACCTATATAATTACGTAGGTATTGCACTTTCAGAACAAATACCTATAGCTATTATACTAGTCATATAAACCTACCATGTATGAATTGCAACGAAAACCCAACACTAGAATGCGTTGAAATACCTACCTATGTGTGGAAAGGTGTGTTGTGACACATATCTGCCCCCCCTAGCACACTATGTTTTATGTCGGACATAAAGCATTCGTCCCATTCTGGCAAATGTGCGAGTGCAAGAGGGACAAATGCTTTACGTCGGACATAAAACCGAGTGTGCTAGGGGTTCTGGTTCATATTCACCAGGGGCCCAAGCCCGATAGGTTTTACCAACACGTTTTAGGTACGTGAAGTTTCAGTTCACTTTCGCCGCAATACGTGAAGATTAAACCTACGTATCGTGCTAGCTGGGCAGTCTACCTAGCTTTATCGCGTTTATATCGAACATAAAGCATTGATGACGTCTAACATAACGCATGTCGGGATGAACGCTTTCTGTCCGACATACACTTGATTGTGTCCTTCGAACCGGATTTTATTAGTGAAGCTATGTTTAGGGAATACTTTTTTGACAATGAGTAGCGTTCCGTTCCATTCATACTTGACCAGGTTTTAGTTATGGGTTTTCGTAGCTTTATCTAGTTACTGTTGTAGGAATGGTTAGGTACCTACCTCCGATAATCATAGCAAGGCGAGCATTTTTTTTAAATATTTATATTGGCTTAAATCGGTAATTTCTACCATAACATTGTTTAAATAGGATGAGCTTTAAGGCTGTATTATTCATCAGTAACGTACGTCACTAAGATAAAATAATTATAGACACTGGATGATATTGTTTATAATTATTTCAGATCAGGTTAAATAGCATATGAGCTGGCACTACATGCGGTACCCGGTGTTGTTAAAAGCAGTAAAAAATCATTATTTCATTACCAAGAAACAAAACTTACGAAGATACTCCGGAAACGTGAGTAAAGCTTCGACGTCTACTTAAAAGAAACATGCAATAATATTAAAAAATAACACTATTTGACTACGTGACGCAACTAGTTTCTGACTTTTCATAAAAACATGCTAATTTGACTTTTAGTCTTGGTCCCTATTACTTGAATAAGGCCTGCGCGTGCGCGGCTTGGGGTGTTCGTTGGGTTGGTAAACTTAGCAGTTAATGTCAAATTTACTATCGACCACCAAGGCACCGCGACAATCTGTGAGAGGCTTGAACGATTGTCAATTAACATGTTGTGTGTTTAGTGACATAAAGACCTGGTATACATGTTTTATTTCGCGTTTTTATTTCGTTTGATATAAATATTCCATCCACATTGATACAGGATCATTACCGACGTATGTATTAATAGTTACAAACAGGGGTATTAATATACGTACATTAAAAGGACATAAATATCTGTACACGCCTTTATGAAAATGACAATAGAGTCCTGTACAGATATTGTATGTCCTTATTTATGTACGTATGTATATATTACCCTTACTGTACGCTAGCATACTTGGTTGCTTCAATCTATTTGACATAATCATACTTAGCACGGATATCTGGGGACCGATTTTTGACTTTCGAGCGCTCGAAAATAAAGCAAAAGTAAATACGTTTTTAGTGTCAAAATGGCAGACTCGTGCTTTCTATCAATAGAATTGAATACGAGTGGTCAATACCACTCGTTTTTCAATTTTCTATCGCTATTTCAAAATGGGTGAGGACCAAATTCTTGGCCAGTAGTTAGCGTCGTTAATTGGTAGAAGTTAAAAAGTTCCGCTGTGACACGAAAATTAACCATAGAAAATGTAAGGCTAATTTTCGTGTCACAACGGAACTTTTTAACTACTATCAATTAATTAGGCTAACTACTGGCCAAGAATTTGGTCCTCACCAAAATAGCATTTCATAATTTTTGCCGGTTATCAAGTGAAAGAGTCGAGCGCTCGAAAGTCAAAAATCGGTCCCCTGATACTTAGCTGAAGGCGCGCAAAATCATGCGATTAATCGTGTCTGATATTATTCCATCTGAGTGTACATTTACGGGACAAGTTTTAAGTGAAAACCTGTTCAAGTATGTATAAAGTATACGTACTTAAATAAAATAGAAAAGTATACGTACTTAAATAAAATAGACAATGATAGATAACCGTTTTCAACATCACTCGCCGACGAATTAGCAACGTAACAGAAGTGTGTAGCAAAAGGATAGGAATTCAGAACCGGTAGCTTACGAACATTTTACGTCACGACTTGTTCGCTGAATGCAGTTCATAAATTTATAATATCACACTTACAACTCATTTTTAGGGTTACGTAGTAGACTAGGAACCCTTATAGTTTCGCTTTGTCTGTCCGTCCGTCCGCGGATAATCTCAGTAACCGTGAGCACTAGAAAGCTGAAATTTGGTACTAATATGTATATCAATCACGCCGACAAAGTGGTAAAATCAAAAGTGTTTTTTTTATTAGGGTACCTCCCCTATACTTAACGTGGGGAGTGTTTTTTTTTATTCATTTCAACCCTTACGTGTGATTTGGTCGTTCGTTGTCTAATAATAAAATTGTTCGCTAAGTATTGCTTGTATAGTGTCTGTCTATAATACATGGTCGATTTGATTTGGGAATTTGAACTCTTGCTCATACATTCGGTTCATAATTCTAATGTAAGGGAAAATTGGCTTCGATGCTCAAAACGCTTTACTGAAATGAAAAGATTGATTCATTTTTTTTTGTCTTGAGTGGGGACACTTACTGTGACGGACGGAAAACTACGGAACCCTACACTGAGCGTGGCCCGATACGTTCTTGGCCAGTTTTTTTACTTCTTTTTATACTTCTGTACCGTTATCTGTCATTTATATAGGCTATAGCTCAAATACTCAGATAATAAGTCGTCGAAAAACTATGCTCTATGGCCCATAAACGCACTGTTTAGTGTACTTTTATGGTTCATACATTTTTCATAATAGCACTGTTTACCACGATGTCAAATCATCTAATTTTATTTAATCAGCCGCTATATTGCAGTGGTACCAACTTCATTTGCAAATTTATCGAAATGAAAAGTTTTTATTTACTATCACACATTTGTTGAATATAAATTATTTACTAAAATAAAAATAAATGGTCGTGTATTGTGTATCAATATACATATTTCACAAATTATTGGTATATAAACCGATCCGATTCGGTTCGGATACGGATTCAGTTTTGTTCGGATGAAACGGACCATAAACAATAGGTGTCATATTTCGGATTTCCCACCAAAGTTCCAGTTCAAAATTAAAAGAAGAGATATGATAACTATTCGTTATAAATAACTTATTAAGATTTTATTCGTGTTTATGAAGTGAAGAAAAATGTGTACGTCCCTTTTAAAATGGACGAAGAAGAAAATAACTACACCGCTGAAGAAATTGCGTGAGTAGTAATAGAACTAACGGAATACTTACTGCCTGCAAAGTTAAATGCTATTAATTTAAAATTTGTCGTAGAAAAAGTATTGTACCTATGCAACGATGTATAATTTGGTCTTAAAACGCTCGTGGCGTCTTTAATTGCGAGAGTTTTAAGACCCTACTTATAAAACAGTTGCATAAAATACTATAATATACGTCTAAATTTACTAGGGTAACTAACTGCTACAAAATATAGGTGCTCCTTAAAAGGATTAATTAACCCTTTTCAGGCATTGATATAATGCTTGTCAAACATGAATACTTATAGTAGGTAAGTTTGTCCAAAATATTAATTATGGGATATTGGGCTTTAAAGCCCTGATTTTTCTTAAAGTCAAGTGTCCCCCTCTGCCGGCTAAATGGCTACTACTGGGCATGTGAAAAAAATCGTGGCTGTAGTACATATTTATAATGAATTTTAAAGGAAAACTATCACGGCTAAGTAGGCATATTATCGAGTAATAGTCGACCAACTTAATGTGTACTTGGAAAGGTTAACTTTCGTACATATTCGTTCTCCCTCCATTAAGTTGGCGCGCGCGTGTCGATGTAACAAAGACAGACATCTACGGAACCCTACACTGCGCGCGACCCGACACGCATTTTTTACTTTAATTCAACACTTGTTACAATTTGTGAATGTGATGAGATGACGTTCGTGAAATAGCTTAGGTGAAGTCGGACCTCTAACTTTAGCACGGCCAGTCAACGACGGAGTCCCAATACGTACGTACTCGTACGTTCATGAGACGGCGCGCGAGCTCTCTCGATTTTTCTTGCACAGTCCGTCTTTCTCTTATTAGAACACTTAGAACAGGAGGTATAGTGCGAGAAAAATCACATAAGAGTATGTCGCGGCCGTCTCATGATAGACGTGCTGTATGTAGGTCGGATCTTCGGGATGGACATAGGCTGTAATCTAACGTAACGACTGCGAAAGCTCAATTGGATCTTTAAAAACTTGAGGCATGTGGTACCAAGGGACATCCCGTGTCCGCAGGGCCATAACAGGAACCTATTAAAAGAGATCTACATATCACTTGTTCAGTCCGTATTAACCTATTGTTTGCCTGTTTGGGGAGGCGCCGCTAAGACTCGTTTTATAGATGTAGAGAGAGCTCAGCGAAGTCTCCTCAAAATTATGTATTTCAAGAAGATTTGGTTCTCGACTGACAAGCTTTACCAAATATGTAACTTGCTTAGTGTTAGAAAATTGTACATACGAAACTGTGTCCTTAGAAAGCATAAAACCACAGCTTTTGACTGTAACCTTTGTCAAAACGGAGAAGAGACATTGTAATGCAAGTTCCTATAACCCATACTACTTTTGCTTGTAGACAATACAACAAACAGTCATCGCATATATACAATACCTTAAACAAAGAATTAGACATATACTCTAAGCCTCTATATGATGTAAATAAGAAAATAACTACTTGGTTAGAATATAAAAATTACGACCAGGTGGAAGACTTACTAAGATACATAGTCTAGCCTCACCATAATACACACGCATGCCCTCTCACACACACACACACACACACACACACACAGACACACACACACACATACATACACACACACACAACACACACACACACACACACACAACACACACACTCACCCACCCACACACAACACACACACTCACCCACCCACACACACACGCACACACACACACACACACACACACACACACACATATATAATATGTATAAAGTAAAGTAAAGTAAAAAAAAGTAACTAGTTTTAAAATTTATAGGATAACTAACCTTGTAATAAACAATACTGTGTAAATGGAAGAGCGGTGCCTCCTAGCACAGGTTATTTTGTAAATAACCTAAAAGGAGACACCAGCCACTGTAAGAATTGTACTTTTTTGAACAAAATAAACTATTTGACTATTTGATTTGACTATTTGACTAATCTGTATTTTATTTAGCTCGCCGCCTGGGATCTTAGTAAACGCGGGCGGAGCCGCGCGGGCAGCTGGTATTTACATAAATGTAGAGCCCCGAGCTGACCTGACACGACCAACCAATTAATTTTCCAATCAATTGAGCGAAACTATAACCGGTTGGATAAATGAGCCAGTGCCGTGTCGAAAGTTTAGTTCGCGACCTACGATTAAGTAATAATGTTATCAACCTGACACTGTGGCTGCGGGGATATGCAGTAAGTAGGTGTCCATTAGAAGAACATGAGTGGATTGACTAATAGCGCCGATTAACATTTTATTTGCATCGGTGAAACTGAAAATGTATCAACTTTTTCTCGCGCTAGTTGCCATGGTTGTCAGGGGATGGGTGGAGGGTAAATGTTTAAATCCACCAAATTTAGGGTTTTGTTGCCATTTTAACCCCTGTTTTAACCGAATTCAAAATACGTGGACGTTCTCAATTTGTCGGAAACTTTTATTTTTCATGTATTTTTCCCGATTAGGTATCCACTCGAAGACGCCAGGAACGATTTGAAAAAGTCATTGTTTGAAAGGGTGTCAAGGTCAAGATCTGACTTTGGGATCTAGGAAAAATCGAGGGACGAATTGAAAATCCCCTCCTTTTTTGAATTCGGTTGAAATTGCAAATACTTAGGATATTTTGTTCAGCAATTTTATTAATGATGAAGAAATGTAACATTGGACCTATAGGTAAATCCGTCTTGCAATGGTGGCTACATGTGGCTTACTTGTTCGTTACCAAATATGCTAGTCTACACTTTTAAAATAACGCAAAACCCGAAAACATTTTGTTCAGAATCGACAGTAGAAAGTGAAATAAAGGATATTTTTTGACGAGTTTTTGATAGTTGTGACGATGTTACTTTAACATTGTACGTAACCTACAATCATTAGGTCAGATTTTTGACAGTTTTATTTCTTATCAGTCTCAATTCCTTATTTGATTTTGCACTCTCTTTTTAAATAATCCTCATCAAATCAAAGGCGCATTGAAATTTACAAAGAAACCTATACTACTACTATACTACTACTGTACTATAGTTTCACGGTAACAAAAGAATTGCAAGAATTTCGAGCTTATTTCAATGCCTGTAACGTGAAGTTTTAATCACTCACCAAACATTGTATGTTTTTTTTTTACTTTAACATTGTACGTAACCTACAATCTTACACAAGTCGACCTAGTCCCGTAGTAAGCTCAGTAAGGCTTGTGTTATGGGTACTAGACGACGATATATATAATAGATATAAATACTTAAATACATAGAAAATATCCATGACTCTGAAACAAATATTCATGCTCATCACATAAATGTTTGCCCTTACCGGGATTCGAACCCAGGACCTCTTGCTTCGTAGGCAGGGTCACTACCAACTAGGCTAAAGAAGTCATCAAATGAAATATCCAAAATTAAAATGGCAAATCACATTCACTTTAAAAAAACACAACTTTTTGACTTTATTTGATGTCGCGCCACTCAAAGAAACTTTGGCGTCGCATTTATCACTCATTGACCGAACTGAAATATTAAATTATTCTTCATTCAATACAATCGTTAACTGCGCATAACGTTCACCTATAGTTCTAATTGCCACTTAAGGGGCTACCCGAGGTTTCCATCGATTTTTGTCAAGTTTTGAATCGTATCTCCTTTTTTGCACCACAGATAGAAGTATAAATCAAACGGTTATCGGATCTTCAATCTTTTATCTCCATTTGTACCGGATTTTGAAACAAATGGATACTTAATTTTGTACGATTTTTTAAACATTGTCTAAAATAACACTTATTTTGTATCTCTATTGTCGTGAAAGATCTAACACATACGAAATCTACATATTTGGGTACGTCTGTGACGTCCCTAAAAACTGGTCTAGGGTTTTCATTTTAAACCAATTAACACAAAAGTTATGGCCAGAAACCGGTTTTTTGGCCTAAAATTGTTCAACTTTGATGCCAAATATCTCGAAAACAATGAACTTTGAAGTGAATATGGGATACTATATTCCTTAAAGCCGTTACCCCTAAGAAAACTAAGAGATTCAGATCGAAGGTACGATCCCATACGCCAATTATGGGCGCCCTTAAGGTAATCGTGAGATCTCTTATGTTCCATTTAGAACCAAAAATAGGCTGCAATTTTTCTCCCCGTGGTTCTATATTGGTTGCCTAAGCGTTCTTTCCACCTATATGTATAGAACTTGGGCATGCCTGTATATTTCACTTACGAGTAAGTATCTAAATAGATACGATATACGAGCTATTTCCCACCCAGTGTGCTACTTGGGTTAATTTAAGAATGCACCGTATTGATGCATACATCTTGCTGCAAGGTGCCAACAACCATGCCTAGTCCCAAATCCCAATTCGGATTGGTCAGTGAATGAAAGCAGCAACTTTTACCTAACTTGCAAAACTTTTTAGTGTTGAACTAAAATTGTAAGTATAACGATACCGTAGCGTCCGGACAAGTGTTCGTAAATTTCACACAGAGAGGCAATGGATTCGTTGTTCTTTACTAACTATGCACGATTAAATGAATAAATTATGGAATATATCTTTTGGGAGCATTGATTAAAGGAACACCATCAAATATTACTTTGTTTTATTTACTTTTTATTTTTAAAATTCTATTTGCAGTACACGAAACACATGATAATGTATGAAGTAGCTACAGGCCATATTTGTTAGCGTACAAAGCCGTAAATGTTGTATGTATATGCGAACACAATGGCACCTGTGGTAGACGACAGCTTTTTTTTTGTGGGAAGATAACTGAAAATGGAAATACACGTAGTAAATTGATCTTTTTAAACTTAATATTTAATAGCAAGAGAATTATAAGAAGAGATATAGGTAGAATAGGTAGATCGTTATTCGTTTAGTCAGAAAATTACCTAGGTGACTCTACTACCCTCTATGTGAAAGTGGCCACCACTTGTCTGGACCCTAATGATATGTGCCAACGTGGTCTACACACACATCATCTTAAATTAGCACTGATGCGCCCTCAAATTCTATGACGGTTATGTTTCCGGCCAGACTCTACCTATGATATAGGAACTAGGAATCTTAAATGCTGTACCCGGGTTTGACATTCCATTAATTAAAGTCGAGGAAGACAGCAAATATGTAGCCTGTAATTGATTTCGAGGAAATGATGGCAAGGTTTCTTATCGATTTTAGTGCACCTCTCCCAACGAGTTGGTATAATGAAATTAATGAATGCTGTAAATTCTACCGGCTGACCTCAATTCATATGACATTGGGTATTTAAATTATCCTGTGGTTTTACACAATCCAATAAAATACTAAAACTGAATAATATTAACCAGCCACTTCGTAACAGGTAGGTAGGTAGTAGGTACCTAATATAAAACATAGATTCAGAAAATAAGAGTCATTGCCTGATGGATTTACTAATTGAGAGAAACATTGGCACAACGAAGATGCGATCTAAAACACATAGCCTACCTACTATACTTACCCAACACCCAACCCAGACATCAGACGGCTGAATACATTTAAGGTAATGGAACAAATTGCTCAACAGACAATTGACATTTGCCTATAAACCGGAGGGACTCACGAGCTTTCGTTATTTCACAGTTCTTTTGCACGACCCTCTCATAACTTGCGCAATGCAAAAAAAAATAGATTTATTGAACATCTGTTTACCGAGACTGTTTATTATGATCTTGTTCGATTGTTTTTTTGCTTTACTTGCTAGGTAGTTGCTTAACGCTTACGTAGTCGATTAGGTATACTTATTCGTATAGTGTGGGAGAATGATCGAACACAAAAGCGAGAGTGGGTACTTTCTTCGGTCCATCGCATTCCTTCTCATCCGGGTTACGATTAATATGTAGGTGTTGTTATAAGCGCTGAATCCAAGCACATTGAGCGGTTAGAAATTAGTAAGTAGAAAAGTACGAACATTTTGATCAAGGTTGTGTTGACTTCCTGGTAAATATGCGTAATAGTGTAACGGTTAGTGGGCGCCCGCAGGCGCCCGTAGCGTAGACGTAAGGCGCACGCGGCGCGCCACATTGCACCGCGAGGCCATTTTTTTACCGCTTCTGGGTCTTGCTTGGCTGACCTTGAAGTGATTTGAGGTTACAATTATACATTCGGAGCACCTACACGTACGAGACAATAAATGTCACCAGCGAGAAAGCTGTACTTTTTCTGACGTGATGCGAAAGGTAATTTTTAGTTTTCTACTTTACCGTTCTGCAATATACGCCTATAGAATTAAACACCGACGATACTGACGACAGGAGGTTTCTTCACAATCAATAAAGTCATTAAATACATTATGGATAAATAATTTTAGTAGTCGTGATCTTGCATGTGTTTGAGCTAATTCGGACGTTACACGTTCGTGGCGAGTCATTTATCAGATGAATTACATAAAATAGAGAAAGCTTAAAGGGAAGCCACTGCGATGATGTCGGAAGCGGACACAGAGGCGGCATGGCTGTCCACCTGACCTGACCCTGGATCCGGGGTCTGCGGTAATTCAACAATCTATATCGACAGGTTGACCTTTTGTCGCTAAGTCACATTACACTCGCTCTAGGCAAATCATACATACAATGCGTACATTGGATGCATACAGCCTACTTAATATGTAGATTGTGCATCTGGTTCAAAATATAGCAAGGTCGTGTCGAAACCGGAACTGACCGATTACAAGTTCGGTTTTTAAAAGGAATCGGTATACTTACTGCCCGTTAACTTATGATAGGTTACCTATGTGTTGTTAAATTGTTATCTTGGGCTTATACATATTTATATCGGGGGCTCGAATAACTTGGCACAGACTTTAATAGTGCTACTTAACTTAACTATATTCTGAGACTAAAATGGGATACAAAGTTAACTCAATTTTTATGTAGGTATCTGGAATAAAAAACCCGGCCAAGAGCGTGTCGGGCCATGCTCAGTGTAGCCGTACTAGCCGTAGTTTTCCGTCCGTCACGGTAAGTGTCCCCACTTCAGCGTTAAACAAGCAATACTTAGCGAACAATACAAGCAATACTTAGCGAACCATTTTATTATTAGACAGCAAACGACAAATGACAACTAAGACAATTCGAGCACGACAAATTTCCGACGTAATGTATGGGCGCACCTACTCCGACCCCATTAAATCAGGAAAAATCTTAACACCGCCATGTACGATATGCGCGTTCCGCGTACAGCGACATCTATCGGCAAATTAAGTAAACTATTGCGCGCGAGCTTAAAGCATGGAAGATGATTTTTATGGGATAATTATTTATTGCGTGAACCGATTTTCACCGTTTTTACTTTATTTTAAAGCACGTCATTTCATTGTGATTTTGTAGAAATTACAGGTACAATAAACACCTGCTTATACGGTTAAATTACAAACTTAGTTCAGAAATTATTTTGTTTTTTTTTTTTCGAAAACTATTCAACCGATCAAGTTCAAAATAATTTACCTAGAAAGTTTTTATAAAGTTCTACTTTTGAGATTTGTTTCATATTTTTAAAACTTATGGTTCTAAAGTTAGAGGGGTGGGGGGGGACACCTTATTTTTACTTCTGGAGCACTTATCTCCGAAAATATTAACATTATCAAATAATTATTTTATTAAACCCCTATTCATTTTTAAATACCTATCCAACAATTTATCACACGTTAGGGTTGAAATGAAAAAAAGAAACACTCCCCACTTTACGTATAGGGGAAGTACCCTAATAAAACATTGTCGGCATGATTGATATACATATAAGTACCAAATTTCAGATTTCTAGTGCTAACGGTTACTGAGATTATCCGCGGACGGACGGACAGACATGGCGAAACTATAAGGGTTCCTAGTCGACTACGGAACCCTAAAAAGCCATAAAAAAACAAGATTGTGCTTTTTTCTTGGTTACCTACCTACTGTAATTCTTCCTCTACTATCAGATTCAGTATTATTACAGTTAAGTACTTTACATTACAATTTTTTTTAATGTATAGATAGGCTAGACTCCGTCTTTTAAGCCCTTAGAATTATTCAAAATAATTAAAAATAATATTATTTCAATTTTTGAAGGTCGGAAAACATAGCAAATGACCCAACCTACCTGCCGTTTTAGTTTGGAAAACGATTGACCAAACATCTTGATATATTTAAATATTTCTATAGTTACCTATCAGTACCCAATTGATGAAAATCGAAGAATTTCAAGTAGGTAGGTACCTACCAGTACAAGTACATACAGAAAAGCGTAGCCATTGGAAAATGAGGTGTAACTAGAAGAAACTTCCCACAATGAGCCAGTTCACGCAGATCGTCGAGAAAATATAGAAAATATAGATAAAGAAGTTGCATTGTTACGTCACGAAATAGTGAAGACACATGCTTGCACAAATGTGAATGTGCAGGTACTAAGAGCAACTGTAAGCTGTATTCACATCCTGCAGTTCCAATCTCGACATTCGCTCGGTTACAGTCTGACATTTAACGTCATTGAACTATTCGGCGCGTAGGATTTCGCTATGTCATGCCCCTTGAACTTACAATGCTTGGAATTAAGAGGCTTTCTATTTTGTAACGTCTCCTCTGCAGACGTTATGATTGACAAATTGCCACATGTTTCAGCCGAATGTATTTATTGATATAAAAATTTCATGTACGTTTTTGCCTGTTTGTCTGTGGGAAAGATTTATATTAATTAACTATTTAACCTAGACGTTTGGGACATTTTACAATGGCCATGGCTTGTAATGGAAAGCGCCATCAACTTTTAACGAACGCGTTTGCCGAACCGTGCGAGTTTGACTCTGAACTTATTACTATTATGTAACTTGCCCCAATGCTTACCCACAAAAATATCTTGACACCGCGATGCGTAGTAACTAACCGCAGGCAGAGGTCTAGTTACGTTACGGGTGACCAGCGGGGTGAGCCGCATTAGTGCATAGCGAATAACAGCCCGGAATAATATGCCTAAAAGTATAATAAAATTACTTTTAGAGCAACCTGAGTCAGGAAATCAATGTTGCAACTGAAAATATTCGCGTCCCATCTGTCCCCTCAATCCTTTAGTACCCCATTTTACGGTATAATGTAAGTATTGCAAATATCTATGAATATGAATTCATTTGATTAGCAATGAAAAATAGACACACTACATAAACATAAACCTACTTAATACATATTAATATATTATATCTAGTAAAAGAGCGAGGCCAACGAGCACGTGTAGGAAGTACGCTAAAAAAAACAAATATATCTGGAATAAGTAAAATATTAATTTTACTCAAGATAGATAAAAATTCCACCCTTTCAGACTTTTAATGCAGCTTTTAATCTTTTTAGTCTTTAATACGGGTGTACCTAGACTCAATTTTTTTATAACTGGTAAAGAAAGGAGCGGGGGAAGGAGGAACTTTTTAATTATTTAATCCCCTGCTTTACTTTTTTCTCTATTTGACAATATTTTTAATTCGTTTTCGGGAAAATTTGACCTTGGTTGGTTGGTTGGCATATTTGGTTTCTGAACCCCTGTTAGTATAATACTAAAAAAAATACTTATAAAACACCGTTAAATTAAAACAAATAATACTAAAATAAATGACGCAACACAACAAGAATGTGTTGATGTAAATCAGAAACTAAACAATAATTGAAATACATTATACATTACAAATCATTATACGAAACGGTTAGCTTTCGAAGTATGACACTGAAATACTTCAGAGCCCGGTAACCAAATCGTTAACTTAAACGTTAATAATGCGAATGTAACGCATTAACTTTTAACGAAGTTAACGATTTGGAACACTTAACAGAAGTTACAGTTAATCGTTAACTCGTGATAGGGGTTGTACTTCATACGCCGTTGCATTTGTCAAACTGCTAAAAAGACGGTACGGCGTTTTGAGTTTCTCTATGTAGTTTATTCTAGGTCTTCATCTTCCGGACATGCAAACATAACTGTAACCGTACCGACACATGCAACAATAGGTATTCTTATATACTGGAATTGTACAGGTACTGTTAATTATATTTTCACAGCTGTGCGGATTTTCCAGTACCGATCAATATAAAGTAATTAATCTTTGTAAATTGGACGGTAGCTAATTATACTGTACTAGCGGCCGCCCGCGATTTCGTCTGCGTAGATTTTTGATGATGAAAAAGATATGAAATAGGTAAGTGAATTTTATTCTTAGTTAAAATGGTCTAGACATATTACATTTCAAACAGTGGCAGACACTGATATGCAATTGTTAAAGAATTTTTAAAGATTTTCCAATCAGATTACGGGAATTGTTTGCAGAATGCTTAATATTTATTCCGTCAGTTACCTGATGCTTTAATCTGATTTTAATATTTGGCAAATATGACTCTGCCAGATATAGATCGACGCATCGATTTGGAGCTAGAAAATGGGGATCTTAGTTATTATGAGTGTGATTTAAAAAAAGTAATTATCGCAAGGCTGTTAAAACAATCTTAAACTCAGCACTGGAAATCGAGAAATGGAGACAGGTTAATGAAGAGTATCTCTTTAAAAAATCCAATGTTCCCCGTACAAAACCTTCAATCTTTTTTAACCCCCATAGGGATAGAATTTTCTTAAACGCTGAAATTACTTTTTTTGTATTTTAATAAGTTCACTTTCTACAAAGTGTCAAGTCTCTAGTTCAAAAAATAACGTTTTTCCCATACAAACATTGCACCCCCATTTAAGCCCCTTAGGGGTAGAATTTTCTAAACGCTGAAATTACTTTTTTTGTATCTTAACAAGTACCTAATCTTTCTACAAAGTTTCAAGTTTCTAGCTCAAAAGGAAAAGTTTCCCTCGTACAAATTTTGCTCCCCTATTTAACCCCAATTGAGGTAGAATTTTCTAAAACGCTGCCTGCTGTTTTTTTTTGTATTCTAAGAAGTAAAGATCTACAAAGTTTCAAGTTTCTAGCTCAAAAAATAAAGTTCCCTCCTTACAAACTTTGCAACCGTATTTAACCCTCATAAGGGTAGAATTTTCTTAAACGCAGTAATTACTTTTTTTGTTTTTTAATAAGTAATCTTTCTACAAAGTTTCAAGTCTCTAGCTCAAGAAATAGATTCCCCATACAAACTTTTGCAGCCCTATTTGATTAGGGGAGAAACAGTAAAATAAGCTTAGGGGAGGTATTTCCAAAAATCCCTTCTTATCCCTAGACCACGTTGTAAAAATAACCTAAAGTTACAAAACTCTAGTTTAAAAAATAATGTTTCCCCCATACAAATATTGCACCCCTATTTAACCCCCTTGGGGGTGGAATTTTCTTAAAAGCAGAATTGCTTTTTTTATATTCTAATGAGTAATGTTTCTACAAAGTTACAAGTTCATAGTTCAAAAATTAATGTGTCCCCCATACAAACATCGCACCCCTATTTAAGCCCCTTAGGGGTGGAATTTTCTAAATCGCTGAAATTACTTTTTTTGTATCTTAATAAGTAATCTTCCTACAAAGTTTCAAATCTCTAGCTAAAAAAAAAGCTCCCATACAAACTTTGCACCCCTATTTGACCCCCTCAGGGGAGGTATTTCCAAAAATCCCTTTTTATCCCTAGCCCACGTTATAATAGTAACCTACTGTGCAAAAATCAACTCTCTAACATCAGCAGTTTCGGCTGTGCGTTGATGAGTGAGTGAGTGAGTCAGTCAGGACATAAGCATTTATATGTATAGATAGATTATCGTCCATGTCCCACAAAACAGACTTAGCAGGTTGCTTTATAACATGTAAGTACTTAAATTAAAAGATATTCACTTTATACTTAGGTGGTTATGCGACTTTAATGTCCTTGACATTCAAAATCACGTAAAAAATACTATTTGGTATAAATAAACTAGCTTATTCTGAATCGAATGAATACAGGTTGGCCGGTTTTGGGCTAGGTAACTTTAGAAATGTGATTACAGTAAGTAATTGATCATCAGTCGAAAGACGTCTACTGCTGGCCATAGGGCTCCCCTACAGAGTGCCAAAGGCTGATTAGTGATTACTGTGCGTTGCTTATAAGTTATTCTACCTATGACCCGGATGTAGCAAGCTAAGAACAGACGACCATCAGGAAATGTAAAACCTACTTACTATCGGCGATGAAATTGACATTTGTTTTTATACCCGATGGCATGGAAATACCTTACATCGCTTCCCCATAATTGCTTCGCTGGTGGAATTGGAAAACATTCTTAAGACTACCTACATAATACATATTAATTTCCGTCTCGATGGTCCTGCCTCGTCTCGACATCGATTCCACGAGCTGCTTCTGACTTGATTTTCCTAAATAAGATAGTATTAAGTACATAGTCAATCTAACTAGGAGTATGTCGGGAAATTAATTTTAGAGCGATTGCACACAGCACTGGTTGCAGCGATGCAAACATGCGTTTTACGAACGCGTGACACTTCCCATAGGAAATCTGTGCCATAGCTCACCTGAATTGCGATTGCATCGCTTTTGTAGCACTGATTAATTCGCCGTGTACTATTATTCTCCTAGTGCTACTATGATGATTTGATGATTCATTAAACATACATGATTGTTTCAGAGTGATTCTTCTGGCTTGCGTGGCGTGCGAGGCAAGCGCGCGTGCGCGTGCGCAGGACGAGGGCGAGGCACGCGCCGCGCCCTCCCGCGGGCTGCTCAAGCGCGGCCTGCTGGCCAAGGGGAAGCCCACCACCACCACCACCACACCCGCCCCACAGGTAACAACACATTTTGTCTTACTATAGATAATCATTTATCATATACGGATTCCCACGAAAACGTGCTAAAATCGATGTATATTTTTGCACACTAAATCCCCACGACCTACAGAATCTCAAAATTAACGTACCTATCGCATTGGAACGCTTAGGTACAAGTTCGTTGTCGTGTGCAGTTATACAAATACCCTTGTAAAATTATAAGTAAGTAGCTAGATTGCAGGTATATTGATACTTTTTTCTGCTTCTCTGTCCAACAAGTCCATTTGAAATGCAATTTTTTTCCGTCAAACTAGTGCGGCCTCAAAAATGACTCACCATAGTGTTGTAATCGAACATAGGTACTTATTACGTATTTGCAATGTACTTACCGTCACATAATGCGACGATTTGACATGGTTGTCGGATGCCAATTGAAGCGGATGGATATTTGCACGTAACGTTTTCTTACTCAATTGAATTACATACATGCTGACTATGTTAAATTAGACATTAGAAAGCGTACAAATCTTATGTCTATGTTGTAAACGGCCCTCCACCATTAGGTAGGTTCTATAATGATACGGTCGCGGTAACCTAAGCCACCCACCGGGCTGTTTTCGCGGCTCCGCCGGCTGTGGACCAATAAATGTTTCGCAACTTCGAACTAGATTCAAAATACAGCGTTAAATGTTTTTCAACACATTTGCTCGTAACGTACCTCTTATTATGTCGCTTTTAGGCTCAGAATCCTGGGTATTAAGCACACGTGTTTTATAACATTACGACACTCGCATGAAGTGCTGTGTTATGGTTATATCCCGATTAAGTCACGTTGGCACCTCGCAGCAAGATGCATACCGTGCATTCTTAAATTAAGCTATACAGCTTTTTTTTTAATTCTCGGCAAATGGATTAAGCTACTAAATAAAATCACTTTTGTTAATTAATTGACTATTTATATTTGGATATGATATAGAAACGTTTAATTTAGTAAAAAAAAACACATTTGATAACAAAAATGTTTATTTAATTTTGTATTGTCTGTTTAGAGATTTCATCTGAGTGTGGTTTAACACAAACACTGTTATTTCACGAATAAATATTACGTGTTTGGTTATTATCAAAAATGTTGACTCGTGGTGACTAGAAAAGTGATAAATAGAATGGACGCCACTGGAAATTCTTGGCGATGTACAATATGTGAGTAGTAAACTAATAACCTGTTGCCATTCATTGAGTAAAAAAAAATACTTTGTAGACCTAAGTATAAAAATGTGTTTTAAAACGGCGTATGAAACGCGTTAGCTTTGATAATTACATCCTCGGCTCTCTTATCGCGCTCACCTGCCGCTCGCGTGAACAATTCCGCCTCTCTCTGCTGTAATTATCAACGTACCTCACTCACAGCCTCACTTGTATCACAAATATCACAATTGTACTATTACATATTCAGCATCAGAGAGTTTTGGGTCACTTGGGCTGAACTGATAACAAGTTGTGTTTTCTACTGTTTTACATAAAATGGTAAATACGTTTACTTATTGTTAACAGTTTTTACTTATCTGTTGGATCAATAATTGAAGACGGTTGGATGCATAGGTTGCGTAAATGAGATAAGTCGGGCACCCATGTGGCTCAAGGCGAGTGGGCCGCTGATACGATGATGCGGTCGCCGGTCACCTTCGCGGGCGACCTCTGCGGAATCCCTTTCCTCATTGGAATTTCTACCACAATTCGATACACTGCAATGTTTACTGGTTATGCGTTCTAAACAACGGAACATGTTTAAGCAAGCTTCCTTTATCTAGATTAATGGGTTCCAACACGAAAGAAAAGATAACGCACCGTATAATCGAGTGCACTTGCATGTGATCTTCAATAATAAGTAATTAAGTACCCATAAGGATGTTTAGTAAACATTTCGTCACAAAATTAATTTATGTTCTTAATTATCTATACATCACGCCTAAAATGGTATTCAATCTAAAACAATTAAGAATGTTGAAACAAAATATTTTTAAAGCAATTTGTTCATAATCATAAGGCATTTGAAAACAATATTTGCAATGCCAATTAATTATGACTATCAATAAAAACCTGCTCCGTGATGTTGCTAAACTAGACAATCATGAATTTATACATTTCGCAGATAAATTCAAATGAAAGGTCAAAGGCACGAAGCACAATGTGCAGACGCGTGCTATGAGGTATTCCCAGACTAACCAGACCTGTCGCGGTTAGAGAATGGTCGAATAGAATTCGCTCCCTTCATCTGTATTTCCTGACAATTACGATCTAGGTGACTAGGCTATTACTGATCAAGTGACCTTTATCTGAGCCAGTCGCCATCAGGTGAGACTAAAATCAATCACAGGTTAGTTTTTTTTATAAAAATAAAAAATAATGAAGGCCGTAATCAAATATCGGTAAATGTGCCGCACAGAGAAGCTAGCCATGATTCGGGTGACTTGTCCTGTACAATCGGGTTTGTTAGAGAGTGGAGTGTGATTGCAGGAGGAGGCGGAATACGAGGACGAGGAGTACCCCGCGGAGGGCGAGCCGCAGGAGGCGTCGACGGAGGCCCCCGCGTCCTCCACGGAGGGCAAGAAGTTGGTCGCCGGTGGCGTGCGCCCATTCCGCAGCAACACCGACCTGCTGGCCGCGCTCAAGCGCCGCCGGGCGCAGGCTGCAGAAGGTATCAACCTTATATTATCATTAACTACCCGCGTGACTTCGCTTGCGTACCGTACAATGGGGTGAATAGGGATCGCGAGGAGAGTTGGGTTATGAATGGGTAGAGAAGGGATGAAAGGGGGATGAGATGGGATTTTAAGGCTACTCAATAATGTATTCAAAATTAAAATGGAGCTATAGTAGTACTTACAATAAAAAAAACGCTCCAACAATCTTCCAAAATCACCTTTGTATGAAAACCCATCTCACCCCAACTACGAGGGACTACGGGGTGAGGTGGAATTTCGTGTTTATCGTTAAGTTATGAAATGGAACTACCCAAAGTCATAAAAAAACTAAAATACAAACGTCCGGAACACTTATTATATACAACATTCAGTTGAATATAATAGGTAATTTGAATGTCAGTTTTGTCCCGACTCACCCCATTTTACGGTATTATAAAGCGAAAATATAGCTTGGTCTATTCAAAATCATTATTCCATACAAAGGTACAAGATTTTTAAATTGTAACAGATGTTCTGGAGATACACAAACGCATAAACTTACAAAGCTACAATCTGACACTTCTTACCGGCTTTATAGACTACTATCAGTCCGGTCGGTCGGCAGATGCGGATGTAGCCCTTATTTATTTAATTGTCGTGTTTGTAACAAAGCCGTTGTACTCTTAAACGATTAAATGGGTTCAGTTTAGGATTTAGGTAGGTATGAAAAGTGCTACCACTACCCCTTTTTTGTTCAGGAATAGGCAAATTCGGTTCAAGCTTACATATCATTAACGTTGGTGGGGCGGAAATTTGAGCCTTTTTTCTGCAACAATATCGTGGGTCGCGAGGCAAGGTTCATAAGGGAGCAAAATATTCGCGCGTAGAATAAGTGCTGTTGTCGGCAATTAAAAAGTCTTCAGCGCGTAAAAATAGTCAATAATATTTAAATAAAAAGTATAAATGTTTTCAACCCCTGAGTCGTTCTTACCAACTCGGATTAGTTTTAACTATTAAAACACATTGACTTTTTATGATCGACTAACTTTATTTTTTAAGTATCGGGTACATACGAAACTACCACAGATTAAATATATTTTGTTACAATGTCCAATATCCCCACTTAACAAAATAAATGGAAGATTCCATCATGCAACAAGATATTTTATTTACCTTTAATTCCTATCATCTCCATAAACTTGTAATGTTTAGTAGACAAGAGACCTTTGGTTAACAGATCAGCAGGCATTTCTTGGGTTGAAATATATTCAATTTCAATTAAATTATTTTTTATTGCATCTCTCACATAATGGAAACGAACATCTATATGTTTAGATCTATTGTGTGCCTGATGATTTGTTGCTAATTTAATTGCACTTTGGTTATCACAATTCAATTTAATAACACAACGTTTTCCAGTAATTTCACATATTAAACTTTGTAAATAAACAGCTTCTCTGGCTGCTTCTGATAGAGCAACATATTCTGCTTCGCTAATTGAAAGTGAGACTGTCTTCTGTTTTCTGCTCTGCCACGAAATTACAGACGAATTCATGGTAAAACAGAACCCAGTGTAAGACTTTCGATCCAGACTGTCACTTGCCCAGGCCGCATCGGCGAAACCCACCAGCTCTGCATTGCCTTTACAATATTTTAAACAATAATGTTTGGTTTTCTGTAGATATTTTAGTACCCGTTTAGCATAATTGAAATGATTTTCATTATAGCAGTTGTTGAACTGACTCAAATAACTTAGAGAATATGCTATATCGGGTCTACTCAAAATAGCTACATACATGAGACTTCCTATTAATCTTTGATATGGAACATTTGGGGCACATTCTTCAGATTTGTCAATGTTCAATTTGCTCTCAATGGGAGTATCTACAGTTCTACAATCTGACATATCAAATCGTGACAGTAACTGTTCTATATATTCCTGTTGATCTACTGTTATTGCCTTACATTTCTTATCCACATTGATTCTCATGCCTAAGTAACGTCTAACAGGACCTAAATGTTTTAATCTAAATTCAGAACTCAAAACATGTATTAATTTTTCAGTCTCTTTGTTAGAATTTGAAAATATCAGAAAATCATCAACATAAATTGTGACAATTATTTTAACATTTCCAGACATTTTTGTAAATAAGCAAGGTTCATATTCACTCATTTTCAAACCTAAGTTACATAAACAGGTTTTACTTTTTCGTACCATACAAGAGAAGATTGTTTTAACCCATAGATGGCTCTGTTTAGTTTTAAAACTTTTCCTTTTATGTCATTTACAAAACCGTCTGAAAATTAGGGATAATGCCCATAACCTATTAAAACACATTGACTTTTTATGATCGACTAACTTTATTTTTTAAGTATCGGGTACATACGAAACTACCACAGATTAAATATATTTTGTTACAATATCCAATATTAACTAACTTATTAGACTACGAGGGACGTCATTCTGATGCCATTTGAATATAAGTAAAGAAGAATAAGTATAACAATAAGTGTTTTCACCTCACCGGCTCGAAAAGGCTTGCTTTATCGCTCAAAATCTGCGCCCAAAAGTCCATTTTATCCGCAAGCGTGGAAAGAGTTTTTGAATTTGGAACGTGACGGTCAATCTCGAGATCCAACTTTTTTCTATACAGAATGAGAGGTGCGTTCAGAAACTGATGGTATTATGCCAATAATTTAATTGTTATTATTTTGATAAAATAAAATTAATAATACTTCTTCTTTCTTAATTAAGTAGGTACATACGAAATATTAATATTTAGACTGATTTTTAAGGATAAAATACGAATAAATAATTTTAAAATGTAGTTTTGTTTCAAAAAATTTCGCTTCTTCCAAATTTGGAACGCACCGTTTGAATAGCTAAGAAAAAACTCAACCTACATTTAATTTTGTTTTGTTCTAAAGCCACAAACAGTAAAACCATGGTGCTTATGCTTTTAGCTATTAGCTAAAAGCATAAGCACCATAAGCGAATTTGAGCCTTAGTTTACCCGTGAGTACCTACCCAACAATACTTTCGACTTTTTTAGTGTAGGTAAGCGTGGGGTTTATTTAAAGATGCAAAAATATATACGTTACATTTAATAATTATAAAATGCTAGATCTTGATGAGATGTAAACAAACCTTTATTGAAAATGAGTATAAGGCCCAAATTACTTCCATTACATTTACCTACAATTTTCCTCGCGGTGGTGAGGTGAAAAGTTGTGTGTTGCGCTCGGCAGCAAAATTGTTTGGCGTCTCGTGCCTTGAAAGCCTCGCTATGCTCAGGATTGTACTTTTGAACCATTCGCTTCGCTCATGGTTCAATTATACAATCCTTCGCTAGCTCGGCTTTCAATACAAGCACTTGCGCCAAACAACAACTTTGCAGCCTTGCATAACAAATAAATATTTTTCTCGTTGCAGCTAAGCTGAACGGAGGCCAGTCCTCGGCCGCCCCCGCGCCGACCGCGGCCCAAGACAGCGCCACGGAGGCTCCCGTCAAAGCAAATTTCAGTAAGCAGCAATACTTGCCGACCAACCGCCAAACTGATTAGCTGATCACTATGGGATCCAAACATTGCAATAATATAACGTTATATCTATATAACTGTTTTATATACCTATATAACGTTATATCGAAGTTTCATGAAGTAATTACTTAATTTATTTTCTATTTTGAAGTCTACATATATATATGCACCCAGCACAAAGTTTCATATGAATGTTTTTGTACTTACCTGAAAAAAAAACTAAAGCTTATTAAGAAACAGTTGGTCCTACCTAGCATGTAGGTAAACGTAAACCTAAATAAATCAAATTAAGCTAACCTTACGTTTTTAACACATTTTTGTTTATATTATCACAAGTGAAAATCATTTTAAAAAATGGAAAAAAGAACAGTCAAATAACTAACTGTTTAGGTGAAAAAATTACAATTCTCTACTCTTATAGTCGACTGTACCAGTTTACCTACCTACAGTTTCCAAATTAACCCATAGAAAGAGAGTACAAAATCAATCGAGTAAAACGCAAAATTTCACCGCAAATTAATCTCGTAAAACTGCATTCCAAGGCAGTCACTTAGCGTACACGCGAACAAGCGGCACACGTCAATATTTTTAAATATGTAACTTTATTATTAATTATAAACCGGTTTTAAATGAGTAAAGAGTCACAGCTCGGCCTCTAACTGGGGAGGAAAATGAAACTGTCGGTTAATCAGCTAGATTGGTTACTCTGTGCAGTGCCAAACAATTTGTCAAGGTTTGTCGGTCCTCGGTGAAAGGAGCGCAGAATGGCCGAGCCGTTCGCCCTTTAAATTATTCAGATGCAAATATACACTTTAGTAAATCCATGATACCTATTTAGAAAATTGTATCACATCTTGATGCTAATACTTATGTTTAGCTATGTGTTTTATACAAGTATATACGCGTTCTGAGCATGTGTTCCCATGAGATTAATTTCTACATTTTCTGCTTCGGTCGGGAAAAAATGTGATGATAATAAAGACGTAGGTAGGTAAAGACATGATTCCTTAGGAGCAAGTTTTACAAGGTAGAAATGGGTCAATGAACTATTTAATTGTTGTTGTTCTGTCACATCACCCAGGAGGTAATGTGACAGAGGTTATAAAAAGTTTAAAAAAGGTCCCATAAAAAGGGGTTGGAATTTATAATTAGGTATAATGAAACCTTCGGTGGAGTTAATCCCATAACATCGTGTTTAAAAGTGAGGAGACCATGGCAAATATTGTCAGAAAAAAAAATATTCACTCAAATATTTAGCAGTGTACAATTCTTCGCCGGGCTCCGTATTCATTCATTTTATCATATTATCATGCTTCTCGTCGCTCACACATACAGGTTTGACATACGATATAGGATCAACTGCGCCTTAAGCTGTTCAGAGGCCAAAAAAAGTCCCTTAGGTACTAAGTCTCACAGGGTGACCTCATCTTTAAAAACCGTGCCCACAGAGGTAGGTACTCACCGCATGTCAATGCACCCTACGGGTGCATACAGTAGGTATGTGCTCTCAAGTGAGGACCATCCTCACTTGACAAACGGCTGCATAACATGCACAAATGTTGTTAACCCTTTTAGGCCGCAAAAAAGGATTAAGCTAATGGCAAAAAATCATGATGACATATGTATTTTTGAATCCACACGTAATAAACTCGAACACACGAGGTCCGAAAAGGTTAGCCGAGGACCATGTTAAGAGTTTCAAAAAACGCGAATACGCGGCGGATCAGGTTAGCACTGAATACGGCTCAAGTAGTTTGCTGATAGGTGTGTCTTTACGAAGAATTATTGATTGATTACAGGCAAGAAGAGGTTCAACACCGCGACGCGGGAGAGCAATAGCGAGGACGCACAGCCGTCACCAGCGAAGCCCGTCAGAGGACGATTCGGCAAACGTAAGTTTATACGAGCGCTTTTAGCCTAGTTGGTTAGTTAGTTGACCCTGCCAACGAAGCAAGAGGTCCTGTGGGCAATTGCTGGTATTCGTTGTATTTGTGTGATAAGCACGAATACCTTGTTCCTGAGTCTTGCATGTGTATCCTTTGCATTTATTTAAGTACCTATTTATTGATTTATAAGTATAAGTATGTTGATCATCGTCTAGTAGCCATAGTACCTAGACACTTTGCTTAGTTTGGGACTAGGTCGATTTGTGAAAGATTTTCCGCAAATATTTATTTACAAGTAGACGTGCTCTACCTGAACTAGGGAATACTAAGGACCAGAAGGCAGATTGCGATAGCGATGAAGTACCGTAAAATGGGGTGAGTAGGGATCGCGAGGAGACTTGGGTTATGAATGGGGAGAGAAGGGATGAAAGGGGGTGAGAGATGGGATTTTAAGGCTACTGCTACCTAAATAATGTATTCCAATTTAAAATGGAGCTATAGTAATATTCATAATAAAAAAAATCGATCCAAGAATCTTCCAAAATCACCTTTGTATGAAAACCCATCTCACCCCAACTACGAGGGACTCCGGGGTGAGGTGGGATTCCGTGCTTATCGTTAAAGTTATGAAATGGACCTACCCAAAATCACAAAAAAAAAACTACAATACAAACGTCCGGAACACTTATTATTATACAACATTCAGTTTGCATGCAAATATAAAATGATACCGTTGTTTGAATGTCAGTTTTGACCCTACTCAACCCGTTTTACGGTACCTACGCTATCACATTTCAGAAATGTCTCTATTGTGTACCTACCATGGCGTAAGGGAGCTTTGGGGCAAGACCAAATCCACTTTCTATGAAATTGTTTTCTTTACTAGCTGTACCTGTGACTTCGTTTACATGGTAATGTGCCCCCTCTTATCTCTCGAATATAACCAAGCGAAAAATTTGAGATAATTACTTAATTATTACTGGAAGAGTTGGGACGGGTATGTTTCAATAGCAGGTCAAAAAAAGATCGCGATTCAATTCTCTTGGTAGTTCGATGATCTTGGTGTAAAAGTTATTCGTTGTTTGAAATTGAATTCTGTTGTGTTGAGTTAAAATACGTGATTTAACAAATATTGGGACATTTACTTTAACTTGAGTTAATTGTTATTTTGTACGGAACCCTCGGTGCGCGAGTCAGACTCGCACTTGACCGGTTTTTTCTCTTGACTGTACCTACTTACTGGTTTGGTGACGCTTGGACAAATTATTAGTGAAACACGTAGAAGAGTAGGTACAACACAGAGCCGCAATTCATTTTTCTAAAAAATAATCGGCAATGTTGACTTTATTGGTAAAAGATCAGGGCCTTGTAAGTGCATAGTTTATGGTTAGTCAAAAGGGCATTGGGTAACCTTGTATGATGCCGTGTTTATACGCTTGCGATGGCTTGGCGCGTGAGCAGGACGCAGCTATGCGTTAAAGGGAGAGGGCTATAATTCGACCTCATTCGTTTATATAGCTGCGTCCTGCTCACGCGCCAAGCCATCGCAAACGTATAAACGCGGCATGAGAAAAATTGTATTTCTTTTGCAGCTGCCACGGATGTTTGTGTAAAAATTTTTTAGAGGACCTCTTAATACGCATATGTATGTATATATATAAATAAACGCGTTCAACAATATCGGAGCCGAGATGTTTTAGTTTGGTGTATAACTTTTCAATTAGACCTGCGGAAATATATAGGTATTGCAAATATCTAGGCTCCGATGCATTTTAGAGTATTACATTTCATAACAAAATATGTTTCTTTAAAATAGATCTATCTATTCCAATTTAACGAGTGGCCGCTCATTTAAAAAATATGACAACACATTTACCCAAACCCCCTTAAAAAATAAAAAACCTTGCCGCTCGATTTTGCTCGACTACAATGTTGCATACAAATTCCCTTATTTGTCGTGGCACAAACTTTTTCAAAAGTTAAAACCGATAAATAAAAGGCTAAAGATAAGTAAAAGGCATAGGTCCTAAACAGCCAAAACGGAAGATCAGTAGCTGTGACTTATCGCGACTTTTTAGTTGTCTCAAATAACTTACGGCGTTTTCCGAAGAAAAATACACTTCCAACTTATTATTAAAAAAAATTAAAAGGCGGCAATGCAAACATATTCTGTTTTAACATACAGTGGCTAATTGTTTTTACGGAAAATATAGAAATTTGACGTGTAAATGATCCCAGATTTAAAAGAAGCTGTAAGCTGTTTAGGTGTAATTTGCAAAGCCAAAAGACAGATATCGAAAGGCGTATGACAATTTCTTGAAGCGGCGAGAAGAAATGCATTCCTTATAATTTTCAGAAAGTACAATTTTGTTTTCTTGCACTATTTTTGAGAAAAGCACTATATTTGTCTCAGCTGGAAAGGCATTTGCTGGCTTCGTATTAAATTAAACGGACTCCCAAGGTCGTCCGTTTAAAATTAATACTCAGCCAGCAATTGCCTAGGGAAGTAGTGCTTCGACAATAATGTACTATTATACTTCCTCGTATTGAAATCCTTGCTTTGTATCGACAGCGGCTGCGAGGTCCATCCCAGAAGCGGAAGCGGAAGAGCAGGCGGACGCCGCCCCGGCCCGGAGCGGGCGAACGTTCGCCCGGCGAGGAGGGATCTAAACATGTCACCCCACCCCTCCCATCCCACCTTTCTTACCACGTCACCATTCAGCATCTGAACCCATTTGCTGCTTCAAAAGTGTACGTCCCTACAATTATATACTTACGGAGCGGCATCGTCCTGCATTTGAACTATTTGAACCCGTTTCAACGCTGTTAGTTCCCGTAAATTAGCGACAAATTGTATACTTACTCTTATAATAACTGTAAATTATGTTTGTCTAAGTATTTTTTAAAGTAACACCGTGTTTTATTTTAATGTTAGTTCTCTCATGATATAGCCCATAGGAATAAGCTGGTAAAAACTTCAATTACAACCCCATCGAGCTTGACTCGTTAGAATGAATGTCTCGATAAATAGACAGCTTTCCGATGAATCGTGACAGAAGTTGAAATTGCTTGCTCTTTATTAGTTAAGGTGGTTCCACGACCATACAAAACGTCTTCTGAAATTCGCAGGCTAACGATAATTTAAGAAACTTATGTACATAACAATTTTTCATAAATTGGTTTTCCTTTTTCTCGAAATTCCCCACTTCCTAGAATAAACTTGTATAAACTAAAGACAGAGGTTCCGATGCTCGCGCGGGTTCGTACCTGATGCAACGATTGCCAATCACCATCTAACGTGGTAACGCAGCGAGCGTGATGGGCACCTTTGCTCGCGGGGGCTTGTTTGACCACACTTGGACTCTTTTCTCTATTTTCACCCACGCTGAGCTCGGTTGCCCAGGGACTTAGGAATTAAGCGAGTTAAACCACATTTAAAAATAATATGTTTATTTACGATTTCATATACAGTTAATACCTACTACTTAAAAGTAATGTAGACATACCTACATGAAAAAAATGCTGCAACATATCTTAATAAATTAATGACATATTTTTGTATGAACAAAATGAGACTTCTTGATAACGGTATGTATATCGTATATGATACAGTAGCAAATCGTTTGACGTAATGGATTTAGAAAACTAGTCCATTAATACATTGCATTGTGATACACTCGCAAGAGCCAGGAAAACAGGTGAACGCTTGAAAATGCGAAGTACACCTGTACTACAAATACGAGTACAAATTGTAAGTATCTGTTTATATAGAAACTAGTAAATTATAAAGACTGCCAATAGTGCCAAACCAATGTCTAGATAATGTCTACTGTAGCTAAGTAGTTTGACTATAGAAGAGTACCTATGTATCTTTTCTGCTTAACCTTTCGAATGCCTTGACACTGACATTGCTTAAGGATAATACCTTTTTTCGTTTCTGGCACAGAGTCAATCTTCAATAGCAGTAATAGCACTGATCAGTGCTAAAACATACGAGGGGTTATCACAATAGCGCCATCTATGAACTCAATGTTAGCGCTCCTAATAGATGACGCCAATGGCAGTCTATATGTTGCAGAGGGAAATGGTTAAAACAGAGATTTGATCAAATCTCTAAGGGATATGATCAAATCACGCAGGATGTTAAAATGGCCAATCCATTGTATCATTTGCCGCATATAAATCAGTAATTTGATCAAATCTCTGAATCTGTTTAGTGAAATGACGAAATCGGACAAAAAAGGCAACTCGTTTTTTCATTTCACTAGACTTGTTTAGTGATTTGATAAAATCCCTGAAACGCGTCAGTGAGTTGACGAAACTAACTCGCAGATATTGGCTCCTAAATCATTAGTCATTTAAACGGTTCTGGGACTTAGACTCGGATGGCGGATAGGTTAGAAGATGGTACCGTCTTCGTGGTTAAATAAAATGGATTCGCCATTTTAACATCCTGCGTGATTTGATCATATCATATCCCTTAGGGATTTGTTCAAATCTCTGTTTTGGCCATTTCACTGCGACATATACAAATCTCTAGTCTCTGGTATGGTATGGAAGTTCAGGGCTTGAGCACGCGTGTGACCTCGGCAAGAGGCGTGGGGTAGGTGCCGGGCTTCACTAGATTGACGAACTGCTCTGCGATCTCCTGTCCCACTCGCACCTGCGCCTCCTTGGTCGACGCTCCTGCGGAACACACTCCATCAGATAGTGCCAATTTCACTTCGCAACCAATGTTTCGCAGAATTTTCGTTTGGCAAACCAATCGTTGGCATACCTTTACTTCGCACTTCTTATTTGGCAACTATTTATATTTTAATGCAAAAATTTACTGCAACAAACTTTTACTTGGCAAATAATTATGAAGCAAATGATTTGCTTAGGCAATAAACTAATAGTCAAATGTCATTTGGGAAATTATAAACTTTGAGGTACGACGACGAGTGAAACGAGGAGGAGTGGTAGGAAGAACAACCTACAGCGCGCGAGCCGAGCGAGCGAAGCGAGCGTGCCGCGGCAGCGGCCGGCGAAGCGCCAGAACCGAACACTTATTTACCTGATACTTACATAACCATATAGTATTGAATAAGTTGCTAAAATTATGGTATGCCAATCAATACATTTATTGACGAATAAATAAATGACATCTTAATAAAAAGCCCAGGTAATAATTTACCTTACAATAATTTATCAAATCACTAGTTGGGAAATTACATCTATGCGCAATTTTGAGTTGGGAAATAAAACTTCGTCCAAATAAAAATATGGGATAAATACTTTGGGAGTTAAAATTTGCTAAATATTTTTCGCCGAATCATTAGTGAACCATGAAGTTTACATGCACTTTAAGGAAATAAGCGAGGTTTCTTAAACTGAGTCAAATAATAAAGTTCCCTCCATACATTTCTAGCTCAAATAATAAAGTTCTCTCCATACAAACTTGCACCCCCTTAGGGATAGAATTTCCAAAAATCCCGTCTAAGTTCTGGTGTAAATTTCAAGTTTGTAGTCCCAGTAGTTTCAGCTGTGCTGTGATGAATCAGTCGGAAAGTTTTATTTTTTATATGTAGATGAAAATGAGAGAACTATATATATGTTACCCAAGTGGGGGGTGGCGATGACAGCCGGGTGCTGGATGACCTCTAGTGTGAGAGGGTCAGTGGGGGGCTCCTGCTCGAACACGTCCAAGGCAGCTCCACCGACCTGAAACAAAACACCATAGAAGATAAGCTCAGCTCCCTATGAGTAACGACCTTGTCAAAGTTACCTATGTTCTAATTAATGCAATTTTTATTGCCATAAAGTTAATATCTGACTCTGGGCTCGTTTAGGGGCACCACCGGGAATAACGCTAGGAGAATGATGAATGATGATACATGGTCTTTCTACTGGGGTATGTACTTAAATTAACTGAATTCAACACATCGATTCGTAAATCGGCTCTGGAGTTTGTATCTCGTAGGCGTAGGTATATGTACTGCACGGCTATCATGGGACGGGGCGCGAGCTCTCTCGATTTTTCTCGCACTATCCGTCTCTCTTATTAGAACAAGAGGAGACAAATTCAGAGTATGTCGCGGCCGTCTCATGATTAGACGTGCTGTAATCGTTATGTGCGCCGATAACGTCACGGCGATCGTAAGGAAAGCTGCTGAACGGGAGTTGAAAGGAGCGCTAAACCACCTAATGGGACAATTACATGTTGGGTTTCGCTCAAACGGAATTATGAATAAAGCATGTTAGGTATCTACATACATGACATTCAAGTTAAATGACCATGGACACCCGCCCCTGGAGGTGTGTGCGGGTGGTGCCCCTACACAGCATGTGACCTGTACACGCCTCCTCGGTTTCCAAATATATAATGCATTAACTTGGGAGACGCATGTTGACGAGTTGTGCGGGGATTCGATTGTTGTTCCGGATGTGTGCAAGTGCATTCCCGGGGCTCTGCCTAAAAGCGAGCGGTGGTACACCCCAGGGGTTTTAGTCCGTGGGATCTATAAGGGATTTTCCCTGGGAAAGCAAAATAATAATAATAATAAGGTACAAGTAGTATTGTTATTACCTGGCCGGCGTTAAGAGCGTCCAGTAGATCCCGCTCGTGGATGAGACCTCCGCGGCCGACGTTCACAATTTTGACGCCTTTTTTGCAGTTCTTCAGCACAGCCGCGTTAATCAAGTCTGTAAAATAATGTAGCTAATCAACTATCGAGGGACATTCTTATAAAAATGGCTGTATAAATAAAATGCCGCGGGCATTCCACAAAATATATTAGTGTAAATAGGTAACTAGGTAAGCTGAATTCTACCCTTCTTTAAAATTCTGGCGTGAATAACTCTTTCAACGGTTTACCTGATTTATTACGAAATGAAAGTGCTGCATTTATCTTTAGCAGTGTAAAGTAGTAACCTCGCAATAGTCTTTGTCGAGCTACCTTAGAGGAGCATAAAAGGTGCCGTGAATTAAAATAATCTTGAGCCTTACTAAATTTACAGCTTAATATGTTTATCCAATAGATATCTATCGAAAAATAACTATGACTATTACATTGATAAACTGACACATGGCAACATTTTGGTAGATATCGTTATCTATACCCGAGTTGATTCTCGATGATAATCTTACTATTATTAATATCTTACACAACAGTATTAGAGGTAGGCAAGTATCTCCCTATCTAATATCTAAATTAGTAAAGGTACTTCGAATACAATCTTCAGCGTTCAAGCTATCCGGTTCGTCATGGCTTTCAAAATGGATCCAATTTTTGATTAGGGTGGTATTCCTCATATCCAATTTCTTTGACTAATGTGCATTGCGTCGTGCAAATGTGATGTGACGTGGTTCATATTCTTCTGGAATCGCGAGCGTCTACAGGCTACGGCGTCTACTTGTTTACCATAAGTCAGATCGTATACTTGCTTGCCACCGCCATAGTATAGGAATGTAAACGAATAATTACTTCGTGTAGATTCAATGAGAGGTGTGTGCAGGGTGATGTAGTCGGCCTCGGGCCAGATCTGCCCCAGCTCCATCTTGGTCGTGTGGAATTCCTTGCATTGCTCCGCCGACACGAACGGGTCGAATCCTACGATCTATAGACAATAGTTTAATTGTTTCACTCAACCTGTAGATACAGTCCCCAGCTTTAAGATCTGCGCATTTATTTCTATTTATTAATTATTTATTTATTATTTCTACGTCCCATGTCTTTGTTATGGAAGATTTTAATGCTGACTCTGATATGCAATAATATGTGATACAATAAAGGGTTCAAAAATAAGTATCTGACATAACTTTATACTTCTAGGGAAGTATTTAGGCATCTGCCTAATACTTGTAGGTACTGTAGTGGGGAATTACCTACAAGGTGGCTCTTTTCAGCGGACACGATTCCACCCAAAACATTCGACTATGGTTTTACATACGAAGTATCAATTTCAAAACGGAATTGCACGGTTTGCGTCGCTTGTAACTAAACAATAATATAAACAATATATAAACTTCTTCGCTTTGCGTGTATTTGACCAGCGTTTTTATTCTTGAACAATGGTAAGACTGTCAAGACTGAAGATGACTTCATTAGGTAAATTAAATAAATTAAATTAAGACTTGTATAGGTACTCGTCAACAGGTAATACTATTCTGACACTACAGTGTAGAATAAGTGTTTGACGCGCCTAAGGTTGGTAGGTAGGGTCATTGCGCCGGCTAGCGGCCACTTAATTTTTTTTTTGCTTGTTTCTGTCCACTAAGATGAGTTGGTGAACTGATAAGATTTTTTCTCGTTGTTATTCATATTATATTATATTAAATACATCTAAGATACGGCTGTTCTGTGGACGCAATTGTTATTATCTTCAGGTGGTCGCTAAGTAAATAATGACCCTAACTGCCTTTTTGCCACCGCCTTACTTACCGTCATGCCAAAGGCGCGCATCCTGACGGCAACCTCGCGGCCCACCCGGCCCAGGCCGATGACGGCGAGCGTCCGGCCCTGCAGCTCGGTGCCGGTGTGCTGCGCGCGCTCCCAGCGGCCCGCTCGCAGTGCCGCCGCCGCCGGCACCACGTGTCGGGCTAGCGCCAACATCAGCCCGCATGTTAGCTCGCATGCGCTCATTGCATTGGCACCGGGAGCGCTGGCAACCAATTTAAAATTTAAATCACCTTTATGACGACGTTAACTACGGTTTTAGGTTGACTATCAGTGAAGTGTATCTCTATTTGATCAAGAATTGAGTTCAACGATTGCCACTACAATCTTTAACTTACATTTTAGATCAATCGAACTTAATTTATCATTTATAGGAACAATGAAGACAGGCGAATTAAATGATATAGATATTCACTCTATCGGCAATCTTTTAAATATAAATTAAGATCAATATAGGGTCATTAGGCGGGTTACGCGACCTGTTTCAGTTAGCGGCCACCTCAGGACAGGGTACATCTTTCCCTGGCCAAACTGTAGTCACTATCCTAATCTAAGTAGAAATAAAATAACTAGTATAAATTCGGCGCTATGTCCGGTGCTTTTTATCCTGGGGGTAGTAACTTACTTAATGACACCAATACCCTTGGCGCCCGCGGCGGCGACGTCGATGTTGTCGACGCCAGCGCCGGCGCGCCCGACCACCTTCAGCTTAGTGCCCGCGTCCAACACTTCCTTGGTCACTTGAGAGGCGGATCGCACCACCAAACCTTCATGTTTCTGTTTAAAAAAAATCGTAATGTTCTTTTACGTCACACCTGGCCATAATGCGAGTTTTACTGCCACGCTGCGCGTACGGGAAAACTCGCATTGTGACCAGGTGAAGACGTAAAATTATGTACGCAACACGGGCGGTAATTCGTAAAGCCCCAGAGCGCATATTTATGGCCCTCACCTTCGATTCGGGCCACAAACACCTGCGATCTGGGGCATTCACGAATTCACCGCCCTAGTTACGTAATGTACTATTAGGTTTCTCTGCTGAGCATCATTTGCTTCGTAACGTCACCGGTATTAAAATTTGCCATAACAAAGATGGCAACAATATCTGACCCATCGCAATGGCCATAAAAATAGAGCCGTGTCAGATATTTATGCGTGCTTTGTTGCGCCAGATTTTAATGCTGGTTCCTGTACCGCTTCGCTTCAGCACGTCTATCATGCGACGGCAGCGACATTATACTCTAGATTTTTCTCGCACTGTATATCTCTTGTTCTAACTGAACAATAAGAAAGAGACGGATAGTGCGAGAAAAATCGAGCGAGCTCGCGCGCCGTCCCATGATAGCCGAGCTGGTAAAGAAAAGAATTTTATTTATTTACTTGAACTTTCCCGGGGCGTTGCTAGCAAAAATTAAATGACTAAATAAATAAGCCACAGCGGGATTTTTTTTGACAACTGTACCATACTGTACTGTACCATGAGAGTCAACATCAACATAACTTAAATACTTACAGGAATTTCCTGAAGAAGTTCTTGTTTGGTGATTTTTGGTATGTTCACGACATGGATTCCGTGTGAGTTCAGAATTTCTTGACAGTTAGAACCAACTCCATCGACAACCAGAACGGACTTGATATCTAAACCCATTTTTATCTGAGGACAGTGGACAATAATTGGTAATTTTTTATGTGTAATGCCAAAAATATTGAGTCTTATTGAACCACTCACTACCACTACGTACTACTAATTATTAGTCAGTAGACTCCACCCAGTATCATAAATAATACCATCATCATCCTCCTAGCGTTACTCCCGGTTGTGCCCCTAAAGGAGCCCAGGGTCCGCGTTGCCACCTAATCCCAAGATTTGGCATTGGCACTAGTTTTACGAAAGCGACTGCCATCTGACCTTCCAACCCAGACGGAAAAATAGACCTTATTGGGATTAGACCGGTTTCCTCACGATGCTTTCCTTCACCGAAAAAGTAACGGTAAATATTCCGTACATAAGTTCCGAAAAACTCATTGGTACGAGCCGGGATTCGCACCCACGACCGCCGCTTGACAGCCGCATGCCTGAACTACTAGGCTACCGTACCTCTTACCGATCATAAATAATACCGTTGATGAAAAAAACCGGTCAAGTGCGAGTCGGACTCGCGCACGGAGGGTTCCGTACCATTATCTATAGAAACGGCAAAAAACACGTTTGTTGTATCATACAACAAACTGTCTGTCACCTGGCTGTATCTCAAGAAAGGCGATAGCTAGACAGTTGAACATCAAAATCACAGAAGAGGTATCAACCTTAAATATTTATTTTGTTTTGTTTTTAGTATTTGTTGTTATAGCGGCTACAGAAATACATCATCTGTGAAAATTTCAACTGTCTAGCTATCGCGCTATCGTTAAGGAATACCAACAGCTGCATAAACATTATATAAGTCTTACACAGTAATACAAACCAGCACAGTTAATTCCCTCATTTTATCCCCCGACGCAAAGAGAGTGGTGTTGTAAGTTTAACGTGTCAGTGTATCTCTGTATCTGTCTGTGGTATCGTAGCTCCCAAACGGATGGACCGATTTGAATGCGGTTTTTTCATGTAATAGATAATTTTATCCCGAGTGGTCTAAGCGATGTTTCATGAAAATCTGTTCAGCCGTTTTTGACGGTGACAGCATGCGGTGACAGACGGACAGACAGCGAAGTCTTAGCAATAGGGTCCCGTTTTTACCCTTTAGGTACGGAACCCTAAAAACTGACATCTTACAACAAAATAATTTATTCTAAAATTCCCATGCCATAGCGGTGGACAAATAAATCGACCATTGTAAAAGGTATAGAAATGACAAGTGTCAGAGTATATACTTCATGTAGGTGTACCTACGCCGGAAACCCGAGTGGTGAATAGGGAATTGAACTCAATGAGAATGCAAAATTGGTCTACAATTTACTGTGCTACAGTAGGTACTTACCCTAGTTAGGTTGTTAAATGATTACTCGAGAAACGAAAGCTATTCCATAGACAGGTTCTCTTATAGCTAATTAAAATATGGAGTCATGGACATACTAATGTAATAACCTCCCTTCAGTTAGATTTGAATCGCGTCATACCAAAACAGTTCACAATTTAAATACAATATGTTCCCCGAGTCCAAAACTCAAAGTAGCAACTCTAAAAAAACTGGATTCTCATCCTCACTGCCACCGCCGTCCCTTCTCCCCCCGTTTTACGTAAATTTGTGTTAATCATTATCAAATTTACCAACGATTACAATTACTTGTGCCTAGTTAACAAGTACTATCTATATAACTAGCTAAGTACCAAGTTTAAAATCGCACATTCCTCATTCGCTCTGAAAACAAATCTAGATACCTCCTTTATAGCGAAAAAAATACCAAAATTACCAGCAATTACGTGTTTTTCCTTGTTATGCTAATTCATTTGAACGTTAACGACTGGTTTAGTTTCATGCATGACGTTCAGTACTTAACTAAACAAATCACGTGTTAGGTTAAAAATGCGTAAATACTCACAATAATTAAGCTGAGCAGTTGATGAGTTCACGATGAGCCCTGGGTGGAGGTCCGGTGCCGACTGACGCCAAATAGTCGCCGGGCCGGGCCGGAGCAAGAGACTACGCTACAAACATTATTACACACACGTACGATTACGTTACTTTACCACCGGCCGAGATATACGAATCTCGCCTCTGTTGCCATGCAGATTGTCGTAACACATCGTTGAGCCGACCGCAATATAAAGTTGGCACTTTGAATTTTATCGTCAGATAGGTACTCGTTGTGGATGTCAGACCACTTTTATCATGACCGTGTGCAATTGAATTACGCTATGTCAATGTTGGTTACTATCATTTTGTTCATATAAGACAATGTTAGAAACTCTGTGTCTAAGATTAAGTCATTCGGCAAAAGAAAAAACCACGAAAAAACACTCAACTTGTGTGCAACAATAGATATGCGTATGATATCTATCTACAGTAAACGAAAGTTGACATAGGTAAGTACCTACTTAATTAATACCTAATAAGACACACTGGTACCAACCTCAGCTCAACTACCTACCTACCAAGAATAAATCCGCTTCAGAAAAGAATTGCAAGCAGCTCGATGCGATATTTGTCATCGAATTACTAAGGTTCAAAATGATGCAATTAATCTGGGATAGCGCCGTGCACGCGAGCCCGCGCCCCGGTCAGGGAACGCGCTTATCGTGTTTGTTAAGATTACGACCTTAAGAATGATTCTTTCCATTCGGTTATTACATTGTAAAATAATACCATATAATTTGTTAACTGGTGTTTGTTAAATTTACGGCGATCGATAATATAACTAATACCTACAATCAATATAATTATTGTTTTTGTTTTCCGTTACGTTGATGGTAATGAAAGGACAAAAGATTTCATTATAGTGGAACCTATAGGTACTGTAAGCATAGGAGAACCTGGGGATGATTGATCCCCCCTTTTGATTTTGAACACATTTTTTTTTATTTTTCACGTTATAGGAAAACTTTTTAGGGTAAACATTCAGAATAATATTCATTGATAGTTTATGTAAACTAGATGGTGCTACAATTTAACTCATTATTGAATGAAATATAATACTGTAGACTTTTGCTATTTAATGGAGACTTGGGCTCAGCTTTAGAATCGTTGTCATCGAGTTCATGGCTCATTTTTTTAATATAGATTCTACTCATTAAAAGATGATTCCTCAGCAAATTTCAAGTTGTGAAAATCCATAGTTTTTGAGAAAAAAATTATTAAAGTTTCCATATAAATTTCCATTACTGTTTATTTCGAGGAGATTTTGACTGACAATGACACTTGTGCGCGTTCCTTTTTACGTGTTGATATTGGTAGATGTTCTTTAGGTAAGTTTTTAATCAATTACGGTTAATCTCTCACTTATAATAAATCTCTAATTTGAAAATGGAATCAGCCAGTATCAAACTAAGCATTTACGTGTCCCGAATGATCTCGGCTTCCCATGAACGGAAAAACATGTAGATTTTTTCATAAGTACATTATTACTCTAGCTTCCGTTTAGGATAGTTTTTATCCAACTGCGACAGTTAATTAATTTTCGGAAACATTTGACCTCATTAAATTATTCAGTTCTTCTTCTTGAAATCATAGCCGCCATATCCGTCAACTGTCAGTGACGTCAAAATGGCGGACTTGTCATATCTAACTAACAGTAATAATTTCGATCCGGTGTTGTGATAGACCTTCACAAAACGCATATTAAATTCTAAAGCATAAAAAAATAATTGATTCTGATAAGGAAACATATACGCGCTAAATTCGTATTGAGGCGTAATTTCAATAAATGTATCAACAAATTTCAACAAAATAACGTCAAAAGTCTGACTCTTCCTTTTTTTTAATGGCATGGCCTAGCGTTGTCTCGCGTTCAGACAAAACGTCTAGGTTTATGAGTTTCTGCAAGATTACACGCTGAGTATTTGTCACGATACTTAACGGCTATCACAAGATGGCGCGGGAGCTCTCTCGATTTTTCTCGCACTATACGTCTCTTTCTAAGTTGTATATTACGAGAGAGACGGATAGTTCGAGAAAAATAGAGAGAGCTCGCGCGCCGTCTTGTGATAGCCGTGCTGGTTTGTCAGTATTTATATTTATCAGCAATAAACAGTAAAACTATATTAAATCAGTAAAGAACGGGCCCCTTTTTTTTAAAACATTAATGATCAAGCGCGTCAGTAGGTATTAAGGCGGTATTTTACTTCGTACTTCGCGCCTTCAAGTTGACATTCAGCCTATATAGAGACACAGGAATCGGACAACATAACAGATAAAACTTTTATCTTAAAGCCTGCAATACACATTCCTTAAGTTGACAATGGCGGGAACATACAGAAGATCGGCAGAATGTGATATTGCGATCTGAAACATTGCAATATGAAAAAATATACTTTAATATTTTTAATAATTACATTAATTACCTTTAATAGAAAGGGACTCGGACTCGCGTTATGATTCTAGAACTTAGTTAGTGGTGTCGCGACGAACGCGATCATCGATCAACGCCGGTAAAAATATGTCTGAAACGGACTCAATGGAACTGTCAACACTGGCGGGATTTTGAATTGAACTGTCAGACAGAAAAAATGGATGTAACGGAGACCAATAGGAATTAGTTTTGTATCACGAATAAAAGCTATACCGTAATAGAAATAAAGCGTGAGAGTTATTGTGAACGAGTTTAAGAATAGATATGAATGGAAATGATTGATCAGTAGTCAATGACAACTGTATCAATCGTAGTATTTATGTGAAGACATAGGAAAATGTCGAACAGTGAGAGATATGTTTAGCAAGGCAGAAAAGAATGGATTGTGGGAGAACTACAATCACGCTAATGTTCATCATATTAGGTACGCTGAACATAGAAGTAAGAAATAGAAACATGAACAGTAAGTGTGCAGGATGATTTAGTGAGTGTCTTATGTGTATTATTAGAAGGATGAGTTGAGAGTTGAAGGGATATCAAGTAAGTGGAATATACAGAAATAGCCAAGAATATTGATATATACCTAGCTCTATGGTTGTGTCTTTGTCATTATTATTGATTTACAACGTCAATAAAATACTTCCTTGTATGATGATATTAATTTATTTCATTGGCGACGACGATTAAGTAGTCGAAATGAACGCGGAACAATTTAAAGAATTTATACAAATACAACGGGTACAACAACAGCAAATCATATCGGACGTTTTGCAACAACTCGTGTCACAACAACAGCGACCGACAGCGGCGGCCCCCACACCAGCAACATCTGGTTCGGAGTGTACCAGCTCGGCGAACAACAACAACAACTGTAACAAACTCACAATTATTAAAAATTTCAAGTGCGATACGTTTAACCCTGCTACTACGTCGGTAGAATATTTTGTAGATTTTTTTGAAAAAAATGCGATATTTGGGACGTAACCGAAGACGACATCAGGAAAGAACTCTTATTCTCTTGCTTAACTCCAGAAGTCTTCCACGATCTGAAAGTAGCACTCATACCCGATTTTGAAAACAGTCTATACGAAGACGTAAAGTTTAAACTACTCGACTTACATCGGCCTAAAACAACAAAATTCAAAGCTTTAACTGAGTTTTGGAATTGCGTTAGAGACTGCAATGAGACTATGGAGCACTACGCTAACAGGCTCAAGAAACTCGCCAGCGACTGTGGCTACAAGGACGTCTGCTGCGTGATCGTTTTGCGACCGGCATAAACCACCCGCAGCTAGAAGTGGATCTGAAACAGAAATGGCCCGACCTACAAGAACATTACGATGGGAAGACTGTGGAAGTTACATTTGCCAAATTCTTTGCGGTAGCTCAGTCTAGAGAGCTTGCTGAGGGTGACATCCACGTCGGTTTACCTGCTGCCACAAACAGAGTCAGAACAAAAACCAACATGGCGCATCACAACAAACAGAGTACATCTTTACGCAGGATCGGTCTAGATCAGTGCCGTCGATGCGGTGCATATGATAGGCATAAGGTGGGCGATTGTAAGGCAAAAGACCATACTTGTAAGGAATGTCAACGCAAGGGCATTTTGAAGATTGCTGTATCAAAACTGGGAGAGCGTATCTGACGAGCACCAAGTCAGGAAAGAAACGAGCAATCAAAAACGAAAACAAGTTACATAGAATTAGGAACACTGACAGCGACGAGTGTCTATCAGAATATTCTAAAAGCTCATGTGACAATGACAATGATAGTGACGATGTCTACAAGATTGAACGCAAAAGAAACAAGGACAGCAAGCGCATTGACGTCACACTCAACGGTGTCAGATGTACTTTGGACTGGGACCCGGGATCAGTATACTCCATCATTAGCACAGAATTTTGGAAACGTATTGGGGCACCCCCTTTAACAAAGGCACCGAAACTACGTGCCTATGGGAACCTCAAACTCAAACCAAAGGGACTTACAGACGTAACAGTTGAAATCCTTGGAAGACCGAAAATCTTGCCCGTTGTAGTTATGAAAGACGCCAACCCCATGCTCTTTGGTCTTCAGTGGAGCGAGATGTACGACATGACGTTTCCAGAACCCGTATATTCGGTTAAGCCTACTCAACGAGATGCCAAAACACTTAAACAGGTATTAGACACTTTCTCGCCTCTTTTTGACAACTTAAAAATTAGGAAAAGTTAAAAATTACGCCGTTAACATCCACATTAAACATGGTACCGTACCTAAATACGTTCCTGCCCGACCTGTTAAATTTGCTATGCGCAAAAAAATGGAAAGAGAGCTTCAGCGTTTAGTGGACGAGGGAATAGTTACCAAAGTTGATCCAAATGTGACCCCCTTGGAATGGGCAACACCCACAGTCAACGTGGTCAAAACAAATGGCCAAATCAGAATTTGTGGTGATTTTCGCAGTACTATTAACCCTGCCATGGTAACACACGCTCATCCAGTTCCGCTATTTGACCAGTTACGTCAAAACCTTGCAAACGGAGCTAAGTTTTCAAAAATCGACTTAAAAGATGCTTACTTGCAATTCGAGATCGCCCCAGAGTCGAAAAAGTACCTGGCCATATCTACTCACAAAGGATATTATTTATACAATAGGATGCCTTTTGGGATATCAACAGCACCCTCGATTTTCCAACACTACCTTGATGAACTACTCGGTGGTATACCAAACGTAGCGATTTACTTCGATGATATCGCCTTAACAGGGAAGGATGACGCTGAACACCTCGAAACACTGTCTACTGTATTTGACAAATTACAACGGGCTGGCTTAAAAGTCAATTTAACAAAATGCTCATTCTTCCAAACAGATATCGAGTACCTGGGACACACAATCAGCAAAGAAGGAATACGACCAACTAAGTCGAAGATTGTAGCAATAACAAAAGCATCACCGCCTACTAATGCTCAAGAACTACGGTCATTCCTTGGCCTCGTAAATTTTTACGCGAAATTCATACCCCACCTGCACAGCTGCTGCGCGGACCTGCACGCACTAACAGGCGCGCGCCAAAAGTGGCGATGGACAGATAAAGAAAATACAGCGTTTGAAAACACTAAAATGCTGATTTGTGAATCAAAACCACTTGTGGCTTTTGACGAGAAGCGGCCGTTGTTTTTAGCGTGTGACGCCTCGGAAAAGGGTGTTGGTGCCGTATTATTTCATAAAGTGAATGATCAGATTTAACCTATCGTTTTTGCGTCAAGGAAGCTGAGATCAGCGGAAACTAGATATTCAGTTATTGATCGAGAAGCATTAGCCATATTTTTCGGCATCCAAAAGTTTGACCAATACTTACGTGGCACAAAATTCACACTCATCACTGATCATTAACCCCTGATTCACCTATTAGGCCCGCAGCGCAATTTACCGAAACTTGTAAATAATCGCTTAATACGTTGGGCTTTGATCATTGGTAGCTATGACTATGACATTGTTTTCACAAAAGGACAACTTAATTTTATAGCTGACTACCTTTCCAGGATGCCCAACCCTGATGAGAGACCGTCCCGTGTAGAATTGACAGTACACAGAATAGTAGCTCAGCTTAATCATAACAGTGTGTCAGATATAGCGTTGACAGAAGAAATAATAAGGGACGCGTCAAGGAATGATCATATTTTCAAACAAATATCGGAGAACATTAAGACTGGCTGGCGGGAAAATTCATATTCAGACACCCTTAAACCTTATGCTCGGAAACGCACCGAATTGTCCATTGAAAATAAGATTTTGATGTGGCAAGGTCGAATAGTCATTCCGAATACGCTCAGGAAGGCTACCTTGAAATACCTGCACACAGGACACCCAGGAACTTGTGCAATGAAAGCACTCGCACGTTTTTACGTATGGTGGCCATCGATCGACGATGATATTGAAGAGTACATCAAATACTGTCGTAAATGCCAAGAAAACCGGCCAAATAACCCTGAATTGCCTGTGTACTCCTGGTCCGTTCCAGACAACCCTTGGGAAAGACTTCATGTCGATTTTGCGGGGCCATTTGAAGGAAAATACTAGTTTGTTCTAGCAGATGCACTTTCAAAATGGATTGAGATCAAGCCCATGAACCAAATAACCTCAAGCAAACTGTGTGAAGAGTTAGACTCTATATTTACAACGTTTGGTTTCCCACAACTCTTGGTGTCAGATAACGGACCACAGTTTACCTCCCGGGAATTCCAAAATTATTGCAGAAAAAAGGGTATTCTACATGTTAAGTCATCTCCATATCACCCGAGAACTAATGGCTTGGCGGAACGCTTGGTTCGTACTTTCAAGACTAGAATGTCATCAAGTGCGGGCGATGGCATGACCCTGAGAAGGTGGCTAGAAAACTTCCTATTTTCCTACCGTATAACACCTCATAGTGCCACCGGTAAGAGCCCAGGTGAAATTTTGTTTGGGCGTCGGTTACATTGTACTCTGGACAACGCGCGGCCTAACCCTAAGAGAACTCTGCAACATAAACAGATACAGGCAAACATTGAGTCTGAGAAACTAATCACATCTTTTAAAGCAGGTGACAGCGTATTTGTTCGCGCCCGAGACGGATCGCGATGGGTTCCTGCTACAATATCAAGGCGTACGCACAGATATTCTTACGCTGTGAACTGTTCAGACGGTGAAGAGAGGAGATATCATGCAGATCATGTGCGTTCCCGCTTAGCAGACCCAATCAGTCCAGCTGTTACTGAGCTTCCTCCATTACCTTCGTCAACACCTGTTGGACACCCACTATCACCTCCGTTCACACCTCATTCCTCTCCATTGGCTCCATCCACAAATACGCCTCATTCAACCAACTTTGTCCACACCTATCAGACAACGATCACCATCGCCCACACTTAGCAATCAGCCAGAGTCACCTCAGCCAACACCTCAACTAACCCAACCATCAATTTGGTCCTCCTGCCAGACTACTCAAGGCTCGTCTGATATAAATCCAAATGTGACGGAGGACATCGTTCCAAGTTCATCAGGCACACAGATGCAAGCGGGCACTCCACGTCAGGCCAACGCAGAGACACCTGGTCTCTCATTGGCCACGGCTGTCTTGCAGGGAGCACCAGCAAGGCGCAGTGGGCGCACCACCACGAAGCCACGACGTCTTATCGAGGAGATGTAGCTTATGAGGATGTGGACGAATGATATATACCTAGCTCTATGGTTGTGTCTTTGTCATTATTATTGATTTACAACGTCAATAAAATACTTTCTTGTATGATGATATTAATTTATTTCAAATATGCCAAATGGTTATGAGAGGACAGGGGCAGGCTATAAGGGGAGTTGTGGAGGCCCGCGGCGGGAACAGAATCCCCGCCAATACGTAAGAATAGAAAGAAATCAGAATAGAACAAGAATAGAATCAGTATCGTGATTAGAATGAGAATCAAGAGAAATCACTTCACCTCTCACTCATGTATCGTATATTTTGCAGGTACACTTCACAATGTAAAGTGTACATGATATAACTCTTGTCGTTATGTCAAACATATTTACTCGGGCGCGATGTGGGGTCCATGTCTTGTGACATGAACCTATAATCTTACTCGCATAACAATGTCTCAAATATTTACATATATTTGAAATGATAGAATAGAAAACGCCGTGGGTATAAGAAAGAATTGGTGTGGTATGGAACGATCTAAGGGGTGGCTGGAGGATCGTACGGAGCAAGAAGCTCCATCAACAAGAAATTAGAACGGAAAGGATATGATAATGAAAGTTTGAATATACTCGTAAGAACCTGGTAAGAATGAATACTTAGAAACACGTTATCCCGTTTGTATTTAGGCAAATGCATGTCAATGACATACATTTGTGTTAGGATGTCTTGTCGTTATGTATATGCTAGTACTCAGGCAGAAACCAAGGTTTACGCAGAATTGTCTCACGCTAGAATCAAGATAGAATCAAAAGCATAGGTAAACGTAGCGACAAGTGGTTAGGTATAGCTTGGAAAATATAAATTCAGACGTTAAAAAAGAGATCTTTTGTTCCGCGTAAACACTTATCGGTCAATGGGTACCTACTCCGGGTACTCGAAAGGATTATTAAATCTATTTATTAATTCTATACACATCTTTACCTGAGAGTCGGAGTGACTCAAGATGATTTCAGTCATCACGTTTGTATTTATTTAATATAAAACAGTGTTATATTACAAATATGTAGAGAAGAAGATATATAAAAATTTAATGCTGCAGCCTGTGTCCTACCTGTTGGATCTATGGCCACAAACATCTACTAAACTATTACCCCATAAAACGAGTTTTGTCCCTTTCTTACTAATTTAAACATCAAAGAAAAGAATTTTAAGGGCATTTTAGCTAAAATAGGTTTGTTCAACGTTTTACTTGAAAGGTTAAATTAGAACTGCATGTGTCCTATGTCCAAAATAAGAAATTCGTTAACTCCCACCACATTACCATGCAAACGAAGTCGCAGGTACAGCTAGTATTTAATATAATATCATAAATGTAGGTAAATATAATAAAATAAACGCAAAAGGCTAATTCGACATACTCTAAGGCAGGTCCGTGTAGGTACGACGACGAGCGAAGCGAGGAGGAGTGTTAGGTGTACCGCTACCCTAGCGCGCGAGCCGAGCGAGCAAAGCGAGCGTGCCGCGGCAGCGGCCGGCGAAGCGCCAGAACCGAAAATGTGTTATTTCACTTAGGTGTACCTACACCGACCTGCGGCGCTACCACGAACTTCGAAAGTCGAAGTTCGTAATACATGCATCCCTGTCACTCGAGTAAGGGAGTGCGATAGAGATGGAAATACCTCGAAGTTCGTGGTAGCGCCGCTGTCTTAGGTATTACGCGTAATAAAGATTTGGAAATAACCGTATTTGGAAACGCGGAGTTAAAAAAAAAAAAAGTGTCAAAATCACACGTAATGACGCCATCCATGGAAATTTATATGGAAACTTTAATATTTTTTTTCTCAAAAACTATGGGGTTTCACAACTTGAAATTTGGTGAGGAATCATCTTTTAATGAGTAGAATCTATATTAAAAAAATGAGCCATGAACTCGATGACAACGATTCTAAAGTCGTACCGAGACTTGTTTACCCCTGATTGATGAAATCTCCCAGGTACCTACGTGGGACACTTGGTAAACCGATTTTTACCGTGTCTCCCGAATTTATTATTTGTTATTAATAAATAACTCGATTCGCAGTCAGCAGTGCATTAAAAAAACAGGAAAACGTGCATCGAACATATATTTACCGTATTTTCCATAATAGTCCATTGAATAAAAAGTTCTAGAGTGCGTGAGTTAGTAACGTAAGATGTTTCTTCGGAAACATGTCAAGAGTCCCTAGGTAATAAACATACTAAAACCCCGGGACACTAGGAGGAGCCCCGGAGTGGGGGGAGGGGGAGAAAGGGTCAATTTTTTCATTTTTCGCTTAAATCTCAAAAACGGTACATGTTAGAGAAAAACTTTCAAGAAAAAGTTGAAAGGCCATAAAATTATCTACAAGTTGTACCTAAATAATTTTTTCCTATATCCTACCGTTTCTGAGTTACACGCAGTAAAAAATGATTTTGGCTCAAACAATTTCCCCATACTACATACCCATGTTTATCACATCAATCGATCAAAAAATATTTCTTTCTTCCAAAAAACTCAAATGTGCAACTTGTGACCGGTACTGATAGATTGCTCTTAATTAGGTCTATAATTGGTAAAGTAAACACATTCCTCCATGGAAGCCTTTAGGAGGAATCGATTGTCAAAATATTATATTAGGGTAGTTTGAGTTACTGAACTTGAACTTTTTATTTTTTCTTCCAAAAAAACTCAAAAGTGCAACTTGTGACCGGTACAGATAGATTGCTCATAATTAGGTCTATCATTGATAAAAATACCAGATTCCACCACGGAGGCGTTTACGGGGAATTGAATTTTATTAGGGTAGTTACGATACTTGAACTTTTTATTTTTTTTCTTCCAAAAAGCTCAAAAGTGCAACTTGTGACCGGTACTGATAGATTGCTCTTAATTAGGTCTATCATTGGTAAAAAAAACACATTCCTCCATGGAAGCCTTTAGGAGGAATTGATTGTCAAAATATTATATTAGGGTAGTTACGCAACTTGACCTTTTTATTTTTTTTCTTCCAAAAAGCTCAAAAGTGCAACTTGTGACCGGTACTGATAGATTGCTCTTAATTAGGTCTATAATTGGTAAAAAAAACACATTCCTCCCTGGAAGCCTTTAGGAGGAATCGATTGTCAAAATATTATGGTAAAATAAAAAGTTTTCGAATTTTTCACCTTTCATGGGATGTAGCTCGAAAACGGCTGCGAATAGAAAAAAAATATTGAGGTACAACTTGTAGATAATTTTATGGCCTTTCAACTTTTCCTTGAAAGTTTTTCTCTAACATGTACCGTTTTTGAGATTTAAGCGAAAAATGAAAAAAAGGACCCTTTCCCCCCCCTCCCCCCACTCCGGGGCTCCTCCTAGTGTCCCGGGGTTTTAGTATGTTTATTACCTAGGGACTCTTGACATGTTTCCGAAGAAACATCTTACGTTACTAACTCACGCACTCTAGACCCCCCTTGGAGGGACTCATTCAATGGACTAATAAATAGAATCCCCGGGAATCAAATCTCCCATGATTTGGGACACATGGTGAACAGATTTTCAGCGCGAATGCCATACTCATTGGATTGATTCCACCTTCATTTATTGACTTGAATCACAGGAATAGCTAGAAGTAATCTGGGAATTATATAATTTGGAATTATACTATTTTTATAATTTGCAATAAGTATTTAACTGTATTATTTTCCAAATAACAACACAAACTAGTAATCAATTTCTTTACTAAGAAAAAGTAAAACTTTCGGTAGGTACATAAAGTTTCTTCTAACAATTAGAATTATCGGTATTATAATCATCTCTCTTTTTACAAGCTTTAATTTCGTTTCACCTGTCCCGTTGTCTGTCTGTCGGTAGTAAAATCTTACAAATTAAATTTGACCCACTTCCCGGTGATCGATTGAGCTGAAGTTTTGGGTATAAGTATAGTTTGGATGATAATTCAATATTATGATGCCATCGAGCTGATCTGATGATGAAGACAGAAGGTCGCCATGGGAATTAAGTACTTAACCGACGTAACCCCATTGAGTTTGGGCTCGTTATAATCGTCTCAATGAGTTTAGTTGATGATGGTATCCAGAAAAGTACAGGCGGCAATAAAAGCTTGTACCAAAAATGAAAATTTTGACCGTTACTTCTTAATAATATCTTATCTTGTCTTGTACTTCCGCAGCATGATTTCCTAAAGAAAAAGCAAAAAGTTTATACCGACAACGGGAAACATTTTTTTCACACCTTTCATTCGGAAAAGTAAGTTTTGCTCCACGACGAGAGGGACCAAAACGCTACTTTTCTGTTCAAGCTACTTTTTTAATTTATACATTGGCATTGGAACATTTGTACGCAATGTGCCAATTGAACACAGATGTTAATAAAATAATCGATTGTAATTTCATCGTAGTCGATTCAAAACGAACATATTTCAAGTTTTAACTATAACAATGTTGTATAAAAATGTATAAATATTTCGTAATATTTAAAAATTAGTAATAAAAATTAAGATAATTTAGATATATTTTAACAATAGCTTTTTTTAAATTTCCTCATAGTCGGTGTGAAAAATAGTATGTGTCACTCGGTAGCAAAATTATTTTCGTCTCGGGCGTAAACACTTGTATCCCTCACTACGCTCAGGATCCTACGTTAGAATCTCTCGCTACGATCAGGATTCTATTGTAGGATCCCTCGCTACGTTCAGGATTCAATACACCGCCCTCGCCGTAAATATACTATTTTGCTCCCTTGTGACACAAATAACTATTAAATTTGTATTTTGATTTTCGGAAAACTATTTCTATATTTATTTCATTTTCTTAAAATTTTGGGCACTTACAAATACATCGATGAGACTTTTAGAGAAAAATATTTTGTTCAGATTTTTGCTCTGAAAGCTGTCATTTTTTTTCATATGAATTCGCTTCTTTGTTACCCGGACTTTAAGAACGAATCGATTCACACCTCGTTCATCCAAATTGGTTCAGTAGTTTTGCCGCTACGGTGGAACACATATTTCATTTATTTCAAGGGGACACAAGATCCCGGGATCATGTCGCCCCCCATTCAAAAGTCCTGGTCCTCTCTTCTTGGTCTCTCGATACATAGTGAGGTTGTAAAACATGCAATATTTTAATGTAATCACAGACAATCTACACTCAAATAAACGACTAATACAATAAAGACACCCACTTTATAGCATTTATTTCACTTTCGATATAATGAATCCATTTAAAACTTACCGAAACTTAAGAAGGGCACTATACATATATTTATTCGTCCGCCATTTTCAAATTACTGACATTAGTCACAACGCACCATGATAGAAAGTGAAGTTAGGCATATAGTTGTTGCTAGCGTAAACAAGTGTATCACGTTTAGTAGAACTTGGAATCAAGTTCACCAAGTGTCCCCTAGGGATCGATCATCCCATGGTTCCCCTACTGCAAGGTGGCGATGTATTTGAAATCCTTCAATCCCTGCAGTACCTAGCAGCAGGGATATACAGAGTGTAACATAAATGGGGTGTGAACCGATCAAGGGCATAACGGGTATCGTGTTCTGAAAAGAGAAAAAAAAATTGACGCGATTTTTTTTTACACTTTTGTATGGTGCGTTGGCCGTCTGGGACAACCTGCTCCATACAAATGTAAAAAAAAATCGCGTCTATTTTTTTTTCTCTTAGGTTTTTCTTATCAGGACACGATACCTGTTATGCTGTTGATCGGTTCACACCCCATTTATGTTACACCGTGTATTAGCCCAAGCACTTTATTTTCATTAGTATGGAAAAAAATCGAAATTTGGAAATAATTCATAACAGCAGCTTGTGTGTAAATGATATATTATCATTTTAGTAATTACCTACGTAGACTCAAAATTTACCAAAATATTAGTCATCAAAAAAACGATATTTAATCAATTCCTGAAAAAAAGAGGAAAAATACTAATAGATATTTTAATTTTTGTTTTGGTTAATGTACAGGAGCTTTTCAAGAATAATAAATAAATCACACGAAAACATGGATGTGTCATTTATTTTTATGTATTTACTTCCCGATGGATATCCACTTATTATATCTATGTCTACTATAGTGACTATCGCAGATATAGGCTAACCAGTGTCGGTCCACCAAAAGGACAAGGTTTTAGCAAATAAAAATAATAACATTTCAACTGACTCTAAACAAACCGTGAGCCGTATGTTTTTTTAAAGTAGTTAGTAACCAGGACTACTGTAAAAACGAGAAAACATACCTTTTGTTCACTAAATCACCTGAGTGGTCGCAAACCGGCGCACCAAATTAGGTGGTTACTAAACGGCGAAATTACCCTATCTAACAACTCTTAGACAAATATTTAGGTATTTATATATATATATATATATGGAACTTTCACTATTTTTAAAATATGAAATTTATAATCAACGTGCCAATATTGTAACTTTACTATTGCTATCGTTAGGTAGTTCTTATTATTCTACAAGATAGTCATTGCTATGCCAGCAAAATTTAACATTAACTGCAGCACCAAAATTACTCTTCTGTGCGTGAGTAGAATGGCACGTGGGCGACCTTTTAGTGGAATTACCTCCTCGGGATCTTGTTTTTTCTAAGAGTTGCGAGGGCTTGCTAAATATAGAAAAAAGAAATATGATTGAATATGAAAGAAGGACATTCATTCACTATCCTACTTAATAAAAATGTGGGCAATAATACTGCTTTGGGGTATTTTCGATATATTTTTAGACGAGTAACCCGTAAAAACTTCCATCCCCTAATTTTAAGGGTGGGGGGAGATTTACAAAAAATCCTGAAATATGTATTTTATTATTTACTAGCGGCCGCCCGCGACTTCGGCCGCGTAGGTTTTTGATGATGACAAAGATATAAGTTAGGTAAGTGAATTTTATTCTTAGTTAAAATGGTCTAGACAAATATGTCAAACATAACATAACATAACAGTAATAACATTTCAAACAGTGGCAGACACTGATATGCGATTGTTAAAGATTTTTTAAAGATTTTCCAATCAGATTACGGGAATTGTTTGTAGAATGCTTCATACTTATTCCGTCAGTTACCTGATGCTTTAATCTAATTTTAATCTTTGGCAAAAATGACTCTGCAAGATATAGAGCGACGCATGGATTTGGAGCTAGAAAATGGGGATCTTAGTTATTAATGTTATTATGAGTGAGATTTAAAAAAAAGTTAAATATCGTAAGGCTGTTAAAACAATCTTAAACTCAGCACTGGAAATCGAGGAATGGAGACAGGTTAATGAAGATCTCTTTAAAAAATCCAGTGTTACCTGTACAAAACCTTCAACCTTTTTTAACCCCCATTGGGATAGAATTATCTTAAACGCTGAAATTACTTTTTTTGTATTTTAATAAGTTAACTTTTTACAAAGTTTCAAGTCTCTAGTTCAAAAAATAATGTTCCCCCCATACAAATATTGCACCCCTATTTAACCTCCTTAGGGGTAGAATTTTCTAAAACGCAGAAATGACTTTTGTGTATTTTAATAAGTAAAAAAAAAAAGATTCTCCCATACAAACTTTGCACCCCTATTTGTCCTCCATAAAGTTACAAAACTCTAGTTTAAAAATAGTGTTTCCCACATACAAATATTGCATTAACCCCCATAGGGGTAGAATTTTCTTAAACGCATAAATCAATATTTTTGTATTCTAATGAGTAATCTTTCTACCTACAAAGTTTCAAGTTCATAGTTCAAAAATTAATGTTTCCCCCATACAAACATTGCACCCCTATTTAACCTCCTTAGGGGTGGAATTTTCTAAAACGCTATTTTTTTTTTTTGTATCTTAATAAGTAATCTTTCTACAAAGTTTCAAGTCTCTAGTTAAAAAAAATATTTATTCCCCCATACAAACTTTGCACCCCCATTTAATCCTCTTAGGGGTGGAATTTCCTAAAATCCCGTCTTATCCCTGGCATACGTCATAAAAGTAAGCTCTGGACCAAATTTGAAGTCTCTAGTTCCAGTAGTTTCGGCTGTGCGTTGATGGTAGATCAGGACTTCTTCTTTTATATATTTAGATAACAAGGAGTAGAGGAGTAACCTTATATCAATTTTCAGACCCCTAGCATGAAAATTAGCAGTAAGTCTCATACAAAACTGCATCCCCTAGTTTAAAGGATTGGGGGGTAAAAGTTCATTTTTGGATTTTTTTGTTGATTATGTACTAATACTAGCTTACATGCCAAATTTCAGCTTTATAGGACTTCAGGAAGTACCCTAAAGGTTTTGATAATCAACGTGAGTGAGTGAGTCAGTGACGAAATGTGCGTTGTTTAGATATCAATAAAATCGACAGTATAAGAGCTATGCAATTGAAACTTTATATATTTTATGTCTACTATTGACATCATATCCCGAGAATTTTGTTTAATCTGATATAATCCAAACACAAGTTATGAGGGTTCAAATAAACGACGAAGCGCTTCGACAAAAGGTAGGTGTTGCTGGTGCCCTTGCGCTTCGCTTGGCTCGTCTTGGCGGGGGCACTACCGTGCCCCCAGATTTGTGATTTTCAACTTAACCCCATTTTCGAGGTTACCCCAATGCACTAAATGCATTAAAATTATTGTTCTCTTGTACTTACCTACTGTTTTTGTTTATCCGTCGTATCTATAAGTGGCTATTAATAAAAGTAAAACAGTTTGCGTGCCCTTTGCCGGGCGATCATGAAATAAAATACTAGCTTTATACAATATTATGACGCAACTATATATGATATAGAGCATACATATGCTTCCTGCGATGTTTCCTTTTGCCTTATACCTACCTAATACCTACCTATAGCCTAAGAGCAAAGCGCCCACCTCCTTAGTCAATTCCTAATACTAAATTCGTGTCGGACCATGCGCATTATTATATCAGTTACCACCTTGGAGTAGGTGCAATAAACATTATAGCGGTGACAATTTTACCTTCGTCTAAGTAGAGTTAATATTATGGGCTACGTCCAGTGTCGTAACCGCTCTTTGTGTACCTACTTATTCCGATATAGGCTCGCTACATGCAGAGTCTGCATTGCAGACTAAATTCCGCGACCTAATTCCGTCGCCCAATAGGGTATTTGACCGTTTCTAAATATATTGTTTTTACATTAGCAACAGACGAACATTACGAAAATACGTACTTACTCGGAAAGTATCCGATTTTTATTATTATTTGTTATTTTAAGATCTTTAAATTAATAAAAACGAACAATAGGTAAGGATGTTGCTTGATTGTGACGAATGCCGTCATCTACCCACGCGGGCAGGTATTGTAGGGGCAACTCATGTATGGCCTTACCTCAGACAGGCGGGATAATTCCGCCGCGGAATTCTTATATAAGTATGAATAAAAATGCAAGACATCTAATCTATTATTATTATTATCACACTTACAAAATATACAAAACATATCACGATGGCACTCGCTATCAGTGCTTCAGACGCTTCAATTGACATCGATGTCTTTCGATGTTTGCTGGTGATTTATTATCAACTATTATTTAAAAAGTCTTAACAAATAAGTACCTATAAATAAAGACTAAATGAGTATAATTTTTCAAGAGTAATATTTTTTTACTAAATCCTTTTAGTTATTCATGAATATATTCAAATCATCATACATATCTACGTATACAAAGTGACAACAATACCTATGCGCACACGGCTTTATTATCAAGAGCGGAAGATCGGTGTTTGGCTCTTTGGTAACGTAGATAAGTATTTATATTTTGAGTGTAGATACATGTACAATAATTTTGATATCTTCTATTATTCATATAAATTTTATTTTCAAATGAAAGTTGTCGTTATCCACCTCCTTCTAGTAACAGATTATAGGTACGCTATTCGAAAGTGTCAATAGGTACAATTTAATATTATAACTTATAAGGTAAGTAGGTTTGATCATAATTTAGCATAACTGTTTCATCGCAACGCAATATCAGTTAAGTATTGTCTTTCAATTATACGAATAAGAAGTGAGAGGGATAAGAGGATAACTGATATTGCGTATAACTTATCGGTACCAGTACCAGTGTACAGTCACCGGCATCAATATCTGCCGAAACAAAGCCGGCAAAAATATATGACACGTCCTTATGGCATTAGACATAGAGTCGTGTCAGATATTTATGCGTGTTATGTTGTGGCAGATCTTATTGCTAGTGACTGTACTCTAAGACTGTACTTAAACAACGCGGCTGAGTCTAGATATCTACTTATTTATTACATTACTAGGATGAAATGGTCAGAAATTACAGGCTTCTCAGGATACCCCAGGCTGGTTTAGCAAGACTCGGGACCCGCTCGTCTTCTCGTAACAAAATTTATCACTAATATGTACATAACACGTATAAACAGGGTTATGGAAAAGAGTCCTGTAAATTGCACCCAATCTTCTGCAGGCAACCTACTCTTTCATCTACTACTTTCTGACTACTTATCACCTAACTACAAATAGGTAGGTACCTATTTGTAGTTAGGTGATAAGTAGTCACCTAGGAATAACCACTAAATAAGTACTACAGAAATGAGAGATTGAAAGTACCTACCTAGTAATTTGACGCGAAACATCACTACCATTTGGGTATTAAATTGACTAAATCGACATGCATCGAGTTGTGATATACAATGAAGCAAACTATGAAACTGAAATACAATTGAAAAAGGCAATGTTTGTGTCATTGTACGTCAAGTGAACTCTAAAACTGGGAACAAACTATCGGACGCGGCTGACGGCCGACAAAAACATCCAGCGCGACAGATTTCTGTCGGACGTCCGAACGCTCAAGGTCAGCGCAAGGTTACGTCCACGGCTTACCTCCGATAGTTTGCACAATTGACAACATTTCATATTTTCATGTAGGCCATTTTATGATTTAGTTCGCTAGAAAATGTTTTGTTAACGACACGTGTTTTTTATTTCTCCCTAAATTGCAATTTTTATTCAGAACTATCAAATTGAAAGGTAGCGAATTCCAGAAGGTCGTAAGTAAAGTATGACGTCAATACTACGGCTCTGTATGGCAGTTTGCACACCTTTCACATGACATCCGTAATATTGACGTCACACACGGTGAAAACCACGTTTATACGTTTCGCGATTTTCTTAACAGCGAGCAGGAATAAAAAACAGAGAACTACTTTATTACGTTCAGGTAACATAACTGTCGAAATGGTTTTCGATTTAGGCATCATTACGTATTTTGAAATGTTGTCAGGGCCGCGTCCGTTAGCCGCGTCCGATAATTTGTTCCCAGCCTAAGGGTGTCGTTACATTATAGTGGTGGCGAGTCAGCGCGTGCGGCGGGCGGGCCGCGCGCCGATGCCGCCGGCGGCGCGGCGGCGCGCAAACAGCGCGTCCAGCCCGCGCAGCGGCGCCGCGGTCGTCTCCGCCGGCGCCGGCTCCGTCTCTGCTTCGCTCTTCTCCGCGCTCGCGTTGCTTTCTTCTGTCACTTCCTCTTCTACCTTCTTGGCCGCTTCTGTGGTTGCCTGCTCGAGTAAGATTTTTCGTTAATTACTCTGGTTGGCTAGGTATATTACTAATATTTTATTAGAAAAGGTCTGAAAGCATTAAATAGGTAGGTTATTTTAAATTACTTGACTGTTTTATTTTATTTCAGAGTGGGGATTACAGCCCATTCGTCTCATCTATAAGAGAAGGCTTGTATCCAGCAGTGGGACGCAGGTTGGTAGGGCTGAAGATGATAATGATCATTTTAAGTGAAGTACCTAGTTAAATACAGTTATCCCGTTATTTATAAAACTTAACAAACCCTCTATTAACTAAAATATGTTACTACCCTGATAAATAAATAAATAAGTAAAATCTATTTAAGATACACGTCCCACTGCTGGGCACACGCCTCCTTTTTTAGACAACCCTGATAAATACAAACGACAAAATGACAGATAAAAAAAGACAAACGATTTTTTATCAGAATTAACTCAAATAGGCTCGATGAAGATGTATGTATTGAGAATACATAGTTAAATAGGTCGGGTCGGCAGAGGTGGGTAGGTACCTCAGTAGACGGTAGTTTCCTTCTGAGCAGCGGGTTGGGCCTGCGCGGCGGCGGCGCGGCGGCGACGCGCGGCCGCGGTGACGGCGGCGCCTGCAGCCGCGTGCGCCCGCGCAGCCCGCCGCGCGCCGCCTCGGGCGCCGCTGTCGGCGGGGAACCCTGCAACGACCACCATAGCATAGTAGAAAGAGTGTAAAGTAGGCCATCTTCCACAAACGCACCGCGCGCGGCTTGCACGTGTGCGCCATTAGTATCTACGCGTCGCGCACGCACACTCAAACAAAATCTCGACCCGTTTCTCAGTGCGCCAGTAGAGATTTTGTTTGAGTGTGCGTGCGGCGACGCGTAGATACTAATGGCGCACACATACAAGCCGCGCGCGGCGCGTTTATATGAAGTTAACGTACTTTGCACTTCTTCTACTATGACCATAGCCATGATGACTCATGGTCAAATTGATAACGTTGTGATGCTAAATGAATAGTAAACCATCAAATAATCGTAATAAAGTATAAATTTAAAATATAATTAAAATCGTAACAAGATATGAACCTTGAAAGTTAAGGAAAAATATGCATTTTTTTATTGTCCAAGAGAAAAGGTACCAACAGAATCCTTACGCTTTTATAGAAACAAAATTGTATGACAATTATGTACTTTTAAACTCAGTATTTCGCGACCGAAACAACAATTTCCCTGATTTTCCATACGACGATACATATACTTTGTACAAACAAATGTCGGTTGTGACGTCATGCCTGTCTGTCTTTCAATATGAAGCGTTTTGCGCTGCCGCCAGCGAGGTTAATCTTTGTCTCAATTTTTTGGGTATTTATGTTCTTTAATTGTAGTTGCTCCTATACAAACATTTGTTCCTGTACAAAAATTAGTCATCAACTCATCATCCCTATTGTAAATCTCTATGTGAAACATGAACTGACAATTATCTATGTTATGTTGACAGATTCTCATTTCAATAGGTGTCGTGTTAGACTCCCATTTCTGCCTCTGCGCCTGCATATTTCTATTTATGCAGGTGGCCATCGTTTTCAAACTTTTAAGAACCCATTTCGCTCCTACCTGAGAATCTACGGACGCAGAACGGTATTTTGGACGAATGTTAAGTTAAGGGGATGCCTTGATAAGAGTCGAACACTCCCTCTATGTTTGTCACAAAAAGGCCACAGCTTAGCATGAAGCTGGCAAAGCCAGCGCTGTTCTGTTTCAGGGGGTATTTGATTGATTTCAATACTTGTGAGTTTCTTTAAATATACAAAAGTGTGATGATATCTCCGAGAAGTGTTCGTTTACATGATAAGAGGCGTAAGGGTGAATCGACTAAGTCACAGTAAGGGTCTCCCCACACCTATCGACGCGGAATCGGCGTTAGCCCATCAAAAAAACTATAATTTATGTCCACGCAATAAGAGCGAAAAAGACGTCGATCGGCTCGGCCGACGCGAAGCGACGTCCATCGATGGGATAACGAACAAAACACCAGAAGTGTGGTACAAAACATTCGGCGAAAGCCGATTCCGCGTCGATAGGTGTGGGGAGACCCTAAGTCAATGGTAAACACTAACCTCAGCGTCGGAGTCGGTGGGCGGCGCATCAGGCGCGGCGGTCTCCGTAGGCGCGTCGACCGGGGCGTCGGTGGAGGCTCCGGGCCGCAGGCGCGGGTTGGCGCGCAGGTTCAGTCTCGGGCCGGGCCGCAGCGATGCGGGCCGCAGACCGGGCCGGCCCCTGCTATAGACAAAAACATGGCTTAGATACGGTATGCGAGCTTCGGGACCAGCAAATGAGATTGGCAATAAATAAAAATTATATTACAAAAAACGGCCAATTGCGTGTCGGGCCACGCGCAGTATAGGGTTCCGTAGTTGCATGTCTGTCACGCGCAGTATAGGGTTCCGTAGTTGCATGTCTGTCTTAGTTACATCGCTTAGTTACGCGCGCTCCAACTAAATGGTGCAATTGGGTCAGCCGAATTTGTTGGCTTTTCTAAGTATGTCGACTATTACTGGGGCGACACACATGATTCGAACAAAAATGCTTCTGCTGGGAGCGACGCTGGTCTCGGCCGAGTCGTTGGCCGGGGCCGTGCTGTCTTCAGCCGGGGCGCTAGTGGTGGAGCCGGGGGCCTTCGAGGTTGTCTCTATGGTGAGGATGTAGCTATGTGCAACATCGAAGTCAGGCCTGACGAGTCTTGGCTTACCCGATGCTTCTGATGGGAGCGACGGTGGTCTCGGCCGAGTCGTCGGCCGGGGCCGTGCTGTCTTCAGCCGGGGCACTAGTGGTGGAGCCGGGCCTTCGAGGTTGTCTCTATGGTGAGGATGTAGCTATGTGCAACATCGAAGTCAGGCCTGGCGAGTCTTGGCTTACCCGATGCTTCTGATGGGAGCGACGGTGGTCTCGGCCGAGTCGTCGGCCGGGGCCGTGCTGTCTTCAGCCGGGGCACTAGTGGTGGAGCCGGGCCTTCGAGGTTGTCTCTATGGTGAGGATGTAGGTATGTGCAACATGGAAGTCAGGCCTGACGAGTCTTGGCTTACCCGATGCTTCTGCTGGGAGCGATGGTGGTCTCGGCCGAGTCGTTGGCCGGGGCCGTGCGGTCTTCAGCCGGGGCGCTAGTGGTGGAGCCGGGCCTTCGAGGTTGTCTCTATGGTGAGGATATGAAGCTATGTGCAACATCGAAGTCAGGCCTGTCGAGTCTTGGCTTACCCGATGCTTCTGCTGGGAGCGATGGTGGTCTCGGCCGAGTCGTTGGCCGGGGCCGTGCTGTCTTCAGCCGGGGCGCTAGTGGTGGAGCCGGGCCTTCGAGGTTGTCTCGATGGTGAGGATATGTAGCTATGTGCAACATCGAAGTCAGGCCTGACGAGTCTTGGCTTACCCGATGCTTCTGCTGGGAGCGACGGTGGTTTCGGCCGAGTCGTTGGCCGGGGCCGTGCTGTTTTCAGCCGGGGCGCTAGTGGTGGAGCCGGGCCTTCGAGGTTGTCTCTATGTTGAGGATGTAGCTGTGTGCAACATCGAAGTCAGGCCTGGCGAGTCTTGGCTTACCCGATGCTTCTGCTGGGAGCGACGGTGGTCTCGGCCGAGTCGTTGGCCGGGGCCGTGCTGTCCTCAGCCGGGGCCGCGCTGGTGGTAGAGAGGCCGGGCCTTCTGAGGTTCGGGCGTAGGCGAGCTCTATGAAAACGATTTCTCCAGTTGAGATTTTGTTAATGTCGATTGCTATAATTAGCGTCGCCATCGGCCAGAAGCTTAATTGTACAAGGTTGCAAATAAATGAATTGAATTGAATACTTAGTAAATGATATGGACGTAGGCGTAGTTTTCCCACTCTTACAAATATAAAGGAATTCAAGTCGAGGAATAAAAGTAATGCACGAATGTTTAACATATTTACCTACACTTCTCATCACTCAAAGTGGTATCCCAGATTTTTGAGAAACAAAGCTATCAAATAATGTTTTCGGTCATAAATTTTACTTTAAATAATGTGCAGTGCCACTGGCGGCCCTCATTTTCTGTCTACGAAGACCAGGGTAAACACTGATTCGAGACGATGATGGTGTCATGTCGGTGCAGCGATCGTGCACTAACGGGCACCGCTGCTCATCTCTCACCAATACATCTTCAGTCCCTATAAGTATGTTTTTCGTCGTCTAGTACCCATAGTACAAGCTTTGCTTAGTATGGGACTAGATCTATTTGTGTAACATTGTCCCATATATATATTTATAATATTAATATTGGTATGGATGGATAGTTACCTCGGCGCCGGAGTCTCGCTGGCAGGGGAACTGCTGCCGTCCTCAGGCGCAGGCGCGGCCGTGGTGGAGCTCGGCCGCGACCGCCCCGTGAACAAGCCGCGGCGGCCGAACGCCTGCAACAATGCATACATAGACTTACTTTTCAGTATAACAAACACGTCTTCTGTAGTGTGGTGGTTCACGTACTTTTTTGGAGCGGTGTGTCAAACTTTATTATCAGTTCCCGGGTCTAAGCCAGTCAATCAATGAAGGTCATTCAAACGTGTTGACTACAGTTAAGTAGGTCAGGAAACCAACTGTACTGCCCACAGACCCAACCTGGCATACACCTCTTTTGAATAGGGGGGTAGACACTAAGTAAATAAATTAAGCAATTATGATGTATTTTCTTGAAAAAAGATTAAGAATGTAGTACATTGAAGAAAAAAACGGAACGCAAGAGCTTAAATAATAACAAAGTTAAGAGGGGATATGTTCGGTCCCTTTTCCGCATAACGCACCTTCATATGAAACGATAGTCATTTACTATGACGCTCGAGGATCCTGACATCACGTTCTGCTAGTGTTTTCTCTCTCTCTAACAAGCAACATTAAATTGCAGGTTGTAGTTTCGTAATATAAATGTAAATATCCCCATTTGAATGGGATTTTCTTTCGACACCCCTATTATGTCACGCCCTTCGTCTGTCCATAAAACCTTTAAAAGGCCTTTCCGTAGGTATGTACCTTCTTCAACTCGCTGCCAAAAACTTCTTAGAAAAACATGTTTTTCGAAATACTTTCATTCGCTGTGCATAGCTCGCTCAGGCAAAGTACAACAATAAATATTAGAGAAGCATAGCATACGAGTATATTCACATAGGTATACATTGAAACCGTCCCCAGAATAAAGCTCCAATTCAGAGTAGATCGCGAACGGAACGGACAGACAAAGTTGAGCGTGGACTGTGTTAAAATATGTCACTACATACTATCACTATATAATCCTATGGTATACTCGTAGTAATAAACATGAGGAGAACGTACCTTAGGCTGTGACACCGGCTTCTCTACCGGGGCTGAGACGGGCGTGGAGGCTTCGCCGGCTGCGGCTGTGGTCTTGCGCACGCCGCCGGGTTTGCCAAATCGACCTGTTGACAATTGGCGTCATGATATTAATTACCCATATCTTAAGCGCTGAAAAAATCCTTAAATATTTAACCACTTAATAAGCTTTAAAACATGCTGAACCTATTACATATGTAGGATAAGAAATAGCCACCGTGGATCGTTCAAAAACGTATACAGACCTATAGCATAGCGTTTGAATAAAGCAAAAACGTCAACGTCAGAAGGACGTTCTTCAACTTTCTTCGTTCAACTATCGATGTTCATAATTTTACGTGAGTAGATATTACATATTACTTATCGATAGTTTATAATCGTGATGTACCTGATGTACCTAACCAAACCTAGCCGTCAGTTTACAATGTCACTTAGTATATTATAAACTAACGCTCCGTGTTAATTACGGTTACACATACATTGCTAATACAAGATTTGAACACTGGGTGAAGAGTTATGGAGTAACATGATAAATGGTTGATCAACATTTCTGGGTACTTGCATGCTAACAGATTTTAGTAGGTAATATAAAATATTTAGACAGCAAACACCTATTAAAAATGTTTTAATTTGATGTTGTGTAGTCATTCAATCACAAACTACCTACGTTTCGTTTTATTGCAGTAAAAAATCAAATCACAAGTCTACTATGATACAATTTTCGGTTCCATCGAGGTCTTTCTGCATATTAACATTTTAATTGTCAATGTCACAACTAACCTATGCAATCCCAAATTGATATAATTTCATACTACTTACTCGAAGAATTGACCTTTAAGGCGCCGTAGGTTCAGCGAAGATAAGCGAACAGTGTTTTTGAAACAATATAATGCGTCTGTTTATAATAATATGGTTTTAAAAAAATACGAATAGTAATCTAGAGGCTTTTCTGCAGGGAAATCAGTGTTTAGAAACATGATTAAGCATTTTTCGCTCGATAGAAAAAAATCACGAAGGGTCTAAAATACACTTAAAATATTTGTTACAAATTACGAACAAAAGCTAAAAATACTAAAATGGCTTCTAAAAATCGGCAATGTCATGTTTGAGGGAAATCAGTGTTTACTTTTTTATTTATTTAAACGGCCAAAAAATTAAAATTAAAAAACGTGATTTCCGCGCTTCCGAGCACGCACTTCCATCTCGCTCACGCTTATGCTCAGTGAGAGGGAGAGAAGACCATGAACCTACGGCGCCTTAAATGTTATTTTAATTATACATTTAACCTTATAATATGATAAACAATAACCAACTTTCAAAGTTTATTATAGCAGGAAAAAAGATACTTATAAATTAGTTTTAGCAGATTACATTAGTAGGTAGCATTGCAAATTAAGCAGTCGCAAGAGCAATAACAGTCGAAGTAACATCGCAATAGCACTTAATTAAAGTCGAATCAAGTTTCCTCTAAAGACTGAGCCATTCCAGCGATGAGGTCCTTGAATACATCAAAATGAACAAGTATAAAATGTAGAAGTGAAATTACCTCTTGCCCTTGTAGAAGACTCCTGCGGCGCCTCGGTGGCCGCGCTGGAGGCCGCGGTAGTAGAGACACGCGCGCGGGCACCGGGGCGGGTCTTGAAGCGCGAGGGCCGAGTGGGCGCGCCCGTGGTGGTCGTGGGGGCCGGGGTGGTCGTCGTAGTGGTTGTGGTCGTGGTAGTGGTAGTAGTTGTCGAGGTCGTGGTCGCCTCTTCGGTTGTGCTCAGGGCTTCCGTTGTGTACGCCTCGTCGTCAGCACCAGTGGTACCTTCAAAACCGAGCTCGTCGACGGTTGGGTTAACATCGTTATTCAAATTTTCACCGGCCAAATAAGCATATAGGTCGAGAGCGACCTTCTCCATAGCAGTCATGGTTGTATATTCTGTAGTGTCTTGTTCATACGTAGTCGTTTGTTTGTAGTCAGCTGGAAGCTTCGAATCGTCAAGAATTTCTTGGAATATGATTCCGCTCGACAAGCTGTGGCCTTCCCTTACTGAATCTTTGGCATGCGACGGGTCTTTAATAGTTGAACCTTCAGGTATTTCAGTGGTGGTTTTACTTTCAGATGAATACCTAGACGGTAGCTCCTTGTATTGAGAGGGAATGTCTCCCGAGTTTGGCTTGAAGCTATCTAAATCAACAAGTTCAGAACTGGGGCGTCTGAAAAAAGAACATCGTAAGTAAGTATCCACACACTTCGATATAACAACAACGCTAGTTTATGTTTAAGGAAAGCATCATATTATAGATAGATACCTTATATGTGCTCGGGTTCTGCTCCTCGTTTGACCAATAGACTCGTCGGCCACGTTATCAACCTGCTGTCGGCCTCGCTGCCTGCTCGTTTCAGAAGAAACTTCCGGAACATAAGTGGTCGAACTAGCAGGCGTCAGGTTGCGTCCGCGAGGTGGGAAACGCGTGCTTGATGGTAATCTGCAAGGTAAATAATAACCAAGTCAGCTAAAATAAATACATTCAAAACGTAAAATATATAAACTCTGCCATTTATCATGTATCACCTGTCTTCCTCAATTTCTTCTTCAACTGGAGCAGGTGCAATAGTGCGTCCTCGCTGGCGCCCTCTGCCTGAAGCTGGCAGGACCTCATTTTGGTTATCGGATGTTGCTACAGTTGTAGCAGCAGTCCTGTCGATAGAACTGTACTTGCTCTTGGCCTTCGTTTCTTTGCCTATTTGGTTGTCGGTCTCTGCTTTTTGTGGACCGTCATGAGAGTTGTGAACTGGTGCGGCTGTTGTTGAAGTTGAACCCTTTTCCTTGCTATCTTTTTTGTTTTCTTCTTCCTCATCGTAATAGTAGTAAATGTATTCGTATTCATAATCCTGCCCATTTTGTCCTTTTTTAATTTGGATGCGTGAGTGCTGTTTCTGCTCGGAACCAGCAGGTTCTAATTTTACATTTGATGATAGCAAACCACTGTTAATGTCTTCAATGGTGTCAAAATTAATAGGAATATAGTCAAAACCCTTGTTGGCGGCAGGCGGTGCGGTGGTTAATATAGGCTTTTGGGTTGTCGTACCGGCCCTGTCGCTTAACTTTCCTGATTCCGACATAGCTTCTAATTCTATTTTCATTTTTGGGTTAATGTCTTCATTGTTGACGTTCTCTTTAATTTTAATATCCTCTATTTTAGATACTGGAACATCGATTTCTATTGATTCAGCTATTTTGCCCTTTTGAACTTTCTTGAGTAGTACTCTTTTATCTTCTTCAATTGATACGATTCCTTCCGAGCTGTGCTTGCCACCAACTTTTCCAATGACAATTTTCTTATTATTTTTATCATCTTCTGGCCGGAAATTCCGATGTTGTGGATGTTTATCAGGAATTTTATGTGAACTCTCAAAATTTCTTAATGGGATTTGTTGACCCGCACTGACTATAACATATTCTTCACCTTGTCGGGGCTCTGTGATAATCTGTACCTCAGCAATAGCTTGGTAGACTGTGCAGACTAGCAAACATCTGTAACAACAAAAGTAAACATTGTAAAATAGACAGCCAGGGAAAGTAATGTTAGTGTGATAAGATCCAACAATTTATGAGTCAGCAAGATGACATCTGGCTGCTGCGCCTTTACAGCCGCCTCGCGCCGCGACACAAAGAGTGAGTCATCCACATTTCATCACTCCGGTCCCGGCGCTTGCCGCGATTTCGCTAGCATTCCAACAGATATGTCAAGTGCGCGGGAGACGGTAATGTAATTTATGCACTGCTTACATACATACGTACGAAACAACGAAATGTCTAAGTTCTTTCGTAACATTTTCAGCATATTTGCATACATCTATCAATAAACTATCCGTCAAGCAACCAATATGCAAAGAAGTTATGAGAAACACTCTGATTCTAGGTGACTATGTCGAACATTACAATACATTGTTGGGAATAAGTGATGTGGTCGTGAGAAATGTTAGCAAAAATCAGAGCGTGGGTGTGTAATGCGAATACTAATTCTATACAGGTGCAAATCGATGAGGTAATGTGACATCGCTAACACTTTCGCTTATAGAAATTCTCACGCGATATATGGAATTGCTCACCGCGGCAAGTTGTTGGAAGTTTACCTACTCGTCAGCAACAATCGAGTGGTAAAAAAATAAATTTTAAACTACTACACGTAGTACATGTAAACAGTGATGATTCATATCGCACTCACTTTGATTATAAATCCAATTATTGAAGTCGGAAGAAATTGCTTCCGTGCAATTTTGCTGCAAAGTCATGCAGCGGCACGCGGAACTAACGGTGGGATACGGCAGCGATCGTCGCGATATTGAGACTATTTTTGTACATTACTTTGACTTAAATATAATGTAGGTATATCAACTGCGAAAATAATTTGCTTAAAAAGTTTTTATGCGGCGTATAATAAACGCGATCGGGGGATTTGAATAGGATATTTACCTATTCGATTAACGACAGTCTAGAAAATAGGTATTGAAACGAGCTCGATAGTCGATGATAATTATTCCGCCGGTGCAACGGGACCGGTACACGCGATACCGGTTCCAAGAGTTTCAATTTCACTGGACGTAAGGTCGCACCGACCACAAGGCTATGTGAGCGTACTGACAGATACCAATTCACCGATACCATTTTGGACCATCAATCTTTGGATCTCTACCTAATTAAACCTTATTTTTACGACATCTATAGTCTAAATTTGTATTTTATTTATACTCGTATTATTTTAGTAGGTAGTGGTTACTAATCATAATATGATGTTTAGTTACCAGAGGGATAACACGCATGTAACGTTTCGAACGCGCGTTAGGACAATACAACTGTCATTTTTAGGGTTCCGTTGTCAAATCCTTATAGTTTCGCCATGTCCGTCTGTCTTTCTGTCTTTCGCTTAGCTCAGTGTAGCCCTTACAACAAGAAAACTGTAATTCGGCATGGGTATAAATCAATCACGCGCACAAAACAGTACAATAAAATCTTGAAATATTTTTTTTAAAGGATTTTTGCCCTTTCAGACGTCTCGTCTCGCCGGGCAGGTGGCAAATTTTCAATTCTTTCCTCGCCCATCTTCGGTGGAAATAGTGCCATACAAATTTCAATTCTCGCCTTGCCACGTCTCGTCTCGCCGGGCGAGTGGCAAATTTTCAATTATCTCCTCGCGCATCTTCGGTGGAAATAGTGCCTTGCCTCGTCTCGTCCCGCCCGTGTAAAATCGGCTTTAGTAAGTGCCAAACTTACTCTATTATTTCACCATGTATCGTCGTATTACGTACAAAAGAACGTCGTCAGTAAATTATCCTTTACGTGTGGTTAGGCTTGCTTGTTCGTTCCTGAGAAGTACGCATATTATTGATAGCTTCGGCTGACTGTGTACACTGTACAGACAGTGCCGTCAAGAATTTTCCAAATATGTTACCTATGTGTAAACAAACTACAGTATGCAAGAGATTGGCCAATGCTCCGCGTGCCAGTAGGTGCAAGGCTAAACTCTAATTAAGTTACTAACGCAGCTAATGGCCGCTTTAGTGTATTCTTGCCTGCTTGACTTCAGCACGTTGTTGGTTATATAATTGATGCGTATGTCCAACGGACTTGATATTTTAGTTTGTAATTGTTAGTTTTAATTGTAATAAAATCTGTTCCTTTATCAAATAACACTGGAAGCTACAAATATTATAGCCAAAAAAATAACTAGGTAGTTTTTAATTTACTTTACTGTTTATGTCTGACCTGACCCGTGGAACGGATTTAGGTGACTTACGTTAAGATTACGTTTAGCTGAACTAATAGTGTAATACAGTTGTTTTTAGGCGGCCGGTTGTTTTATGCGTTAAACGCTGCGATTCCAAAGATACCTTCTAAGCGATAATCGCAGGTATATATGGAATCGCAGCATTTATCGCACAAAACAACCACGCGCCTTACGGCGGAGGTAAAGCGAAAACGCTGAATACCTACATTGTTTTTAGGGGTGCACTCCATACATAAAACTGAAAGTCATTTTTTTTAATTGCAAGCCCACGCGTGGCACATCAATCGATAGGCCTTTCAAAATAAATATAGGGTTTCTCTAGAGTCGGAAATAATCGCCCCGAAAGTCACTAAATTTGTGCCCCCTCTCTAATTTTTGGACCGTGTATTTTAAAAATATGAAAAAATAATGGACATGGCTTATTTATTAAAAATTATTTCAACGAAAATTGTTTAGAATAAGATCGATTCAAAGGTTTTCGAAATATTTCTAAAAACTGCCTTCCTTAAAGAAAAGGACGTAAGTGCCATAAGATTTCAGTAACGATACGACCTTTTTAATGGGCACCCTTCATTGTGCGTGGCCGACACGCACTTGGCCGCTTTTTGTACAAATTTTGATAAATACTTAAATTAGTCAAGTTTTGTTTACATGTATTTCTTTAAGTGAGATTTTAGACTAGATAAAATACTATGAGTACCTAGTATTTAACTAGATTTTGTCGTAAAATAATGTATTGTTTGAGTAGGCCGAGTAAGAAAAGGAAAATAAAGACCCATTTTTGGTGTTTTTTTCGATCGATTTTAGGCAATCATGTATCGATTAAATCAGATCAACAATCATACTATATAAATAAATAAACAGTCAAGAATCATAAATCTGAGAATCAGACATTATTGTTTCTTAATCTAGTCAGAACAATTCAGCACCCCCTTAAGTTTCGTCACTTAAATAATAGTCAACGATAACCGTAACGAATAAAAAATGTCAGAAATATGGTAATAATATTTCTTACATTTAGACATAATGTCTAATTATTCCTTGAAGTGACATAACGAACTCGAATCAGAAACAGGTTTATCGAAATATTTGAACAAGCAGCAAAACCGCCGCAATGGGACGTATTTGAGCAGAAACATCGATTGTTATCCGTGGGAGCTACAGCACCGGCCACAGTAGCTCAAGGACCGGACACATTCCTCACACGGCAACATGCGAGTAGATAAACAGTTAAACACAGAAGCGGGTTATGCACGGGTTATGTGCATCTACAGACAAAGTTTGATAGCCGCCTTCATACATATGTATACAGGTTGTCCCCAAACTTTGCCAAACGGATTGAAAGTACCTTAAATGTTGAAGATAGGGAACTTTGGGAAGTCGTAAATACCGGTGACTAGTACAGCAAATAGAGACTCCGCACCGTGCCTCCCACGCGAAAATTGCCCATTGGCAATTGATTGTAGAACCTTTTATTAGGTACGCGTATTCCAATTTGACGAATTGCGCGTTTGTATGGGTGGCCACAGCGGGACGAAATTTCATGGGAGAGGGATGGCATTTGTGGATATCATGTATCACATCATACAAGACTCGAAAAACAAATGCCATCCGATTTCAATGAATTTAAGTGCCTTTTTCTTAAGTTCTCGTCCACCACCACTTTTTTCCGGCTTCTAACCCTGACAGCTCGATAACCGCCCGGCCGGGAGGGATGGCATTTTTATTACAGTGTCTGTATGTGATGAAGAACATGCATGCCAATTTTCGAGCGGTTGCCTGCCAAATTTTTATTTTATTTTTCTTCGCACGCTTACTCGGCTCCGGTCACACTTGGAGGGATGGCATAAAAATTTCTTTATATAAACAGCGTACACACTTTCAGGCTACCGCGTTTCAGTAGGTTGCCTCGCGACAATTTTATTTTTTTACCACACCTCTATCCCCCCCCCCCCATCCTATTTCCGAACCGGTCACAGTTGGCTCAATGAGGGTTGCACAGGGAGGTTCCACAACACTTCGAGAGCTCAAATACCGCGAGCCATCCGGTTGCCTCTCCGACATTGAATTACGCGTCATTGCTTTAACTATAATTATGTGTTGCAAATTCTCCGCTATCCAAAGGTTGCCTGGAAGAGGTCGCTCAATAACAATTAGATCGCCTAATTGTTAACCTCTCATTTTAAGGCTTTATTTCCTGTTTGATTAATATTTGAGATGGTTGGATTGATTAATAGATGAGTGGTATCGTTAAAACTTCAAAATGAGAGAATTTATTGACTTAAGTAATTAAGTATTCAATAACGAGTAGATAATTAGCAATTACTGATCTGAAAACATTTAACCGTGATTATCAAATTATATTATTGTCACCTCGTGGAGAAACCCGGATCTGAATAATTTCTCTATCCGGGTGTCAGGATTATACAATCAACCAGTTATCATTAAAATATTTCTTAAGTCGAGGTAAGTACCCACATCTGCGCCACTTGTGTTTGTTTATGTTTTGTATTGCGTTAACAACTGTGTCACAGATGAATCAATATTTAAATACTCGCCGATATTTTACAGGTAGGCACCGGGCAATAATCTAAGCATTTATTATTTACATTTTACAGGTAGGCACCAGGCAATAATCTAAGCATTTATTATTTACATTTTACAGGTAGGCACCAGGCAATAATCTAAGCATTTATTATTTACATTTTACAGGTAGGCACCAGGCAATAAACTAAGCATTTATTATTTACATTTTTCGTTTGATTGGCGAGTTGCAACAGCGAGAGTTAACGACAGAAACGTAACATATTAGATATATGGTGTGAATATGGTAGCGTGAAATATTAGTGTCTGCTTGATGCCGATTAGCAAAGTGTTCAAGGTTGGTAAAAGGTGCGTTTTTTTATGAGAAAGGTTTCCTAATAAAGACAACATGACTTTCGTAAGTAGTTGGGCTGTATCCACGACATTTACTGCAGTTTAAGTCAGTCAAGTTCAGTAGTCATGACAAGTTTACTACGAGTATAAACTTTGGCACTGTTTTAAACGATTAGGTACTTGGTAAACGAGGCCGGGTTGATTCACTGCCGGTTCTTTCCAACCGTTGCAAAGGTCACCGTCTACTTACAGAAAAGGCAGGTCGAGATCACTATATACGTGACCGCGTATTTATGTTTCCTGCACCTGAGAATAGTATCTTTCTATCAAGGTAATATTGGTCGGGTACAATAACTGTTAAGTCCTGCGACAAGGGCCGAACCGAGCCGCGCCGGCGCCGCCGCCGAGGTCGCGGGTGAACGGGCGCCGGCGCCGGCCACCACCACAACATGCCACAATCGTCACTGATCATTATTATTTGCCTCATTTATCCACTTATTAGGAAGAATGTTTAACTCTTTCTCTGACGTCCTAAACGAGCAATCGGTTCAATTGTCAATTGCCTTTTAAAACGCTTAAGATCTTGGAAGGTATTCTTCAATTCGTCCACCAAGGCATATAAAATAAGACATACCAAATAATTATAAGAATGCCACATCAGCAATACATAACTAAGGATTATGGAGATTACGTAAAATTCACATGTTTTCATGAATTTCGTCTAGGTATTTCTCATTCTAACTTGACATTGTAATAATGAGAGAAAATAACTGCAATTGTCTAGTGTAAGACAATGTACGTAATATAAACGTGATAGGTGTGCACATTAACGCAACTGTACATTACGAAGACGCTGTGAGAAAATTGTTAATTGCTGTAAACGTCAAAGACACGACTATTGAGTGGGGCTTAATAATGCTGATGAGTTGTACTAGAAATGTCGGCTGCAAGAAACCTGGGTAGGGAGAGTTGCTGTACGTTTTTGTGTATCGCGTTGTTTTTACTTTCGAATAAAAAGTAAGAATGACCTGTGAATCAGAGGATGTGATAAACATTCTGTTGCAGTGCGTTGCGGTGGCTATATTTCGTGTCGGCGCGGCGCGTGCGCGTGCGCCGCATACCAGCGCGAGCGCCGCCGCGGCGGCCGCGGGATGCTAGTTGAATATCTACACAAACAGGCACCACGGCCTTCGTCCGTAGCATAAATCCATCGTTAGAAGCTACTCAATGCCAACTGCTTCAACTATATATTCTAAGTTATCAGAAATTCCAGGAATCTTAAGCTCGCGATTAGAAAGTTGCTTGTGGTTGTAGATAACTACCTACTTATTAACAGTAGCATTCAATAATTATACTTATCCATTATGTAAGTAGGTACCTACATAATGGATAATTATGATGATTATAGGTATCATTAACAAGTTTCTTCTAAATCTAAATAAAGACATAATTTATGTAGCGGATACATATACCTAATGCTTAATCCACTTAAGGTATTATGTATGGTACATACACACATTCGTATTTGATAGTCGATTTATCGATGGAGGGAAATTAATATACCTACATGTACGTATGAATTACTTATACAGGCTGTTAACCTTTTCACCGCCAGATGGTAAAGCAACTTGCCGTGCCACCTCACGCCACAAGGGTAAAAAAAATAATGGATAAAGAAATAATGCCAACATGAAATTGGGCTATTTCAGAGTAGGTTTTCATAAATAAAATAAAATAAAATAAATAACGGCAAATGCCGTTTTTGGCGTCGGTGTCACGAATCGTCGATGACGTGATTTCACGTGTTTGGCGGTGAAAAGGTATTTTCCTGCATAGGTACCTAATTCTTAGCAAAACGCAACACAGAGAAGTAATATACCTATCTGTTCTGTGGTAGGTCTAATAGTATAAAGTTGCAAGTGCCGCAACTTCGTTTGTTTCGAAAGGCAGTAGGTAATAGTGCTATTATGAGACCTTTATGATACAATTTTATTTACACGAACCCAATTCGGTATGCAACTATAATAGTATTTTATGCAACTGTTGTATAAGTAGGGTCTTAAAACGCGAGTGTCGTGAGTTGCGATGCGAGCCTTGGCGAGCATCGCAATTAAAGACGCCACGAGCGTTTTAAGACCAAGTTATACACCGTTGCATACAATATTTTTTCTACGACTATTTTAAATAAATAGCATAATTTGACTTTTCAGGCAGTAAGTTTTCCGTTAGTTCTATTACTACTCACGCAATTTCATCAGCGGTGCAGTTATTTTCTTCTCCGTCCATTTTAAAAGGAACGTACACATTTTTCTTCACTTCACAAACACGAATCAAATCTTAAGAAGTTATTAATAATAACGAATAGTTATCATATTTGACATATTTTGTCTTTTAATTTTGAACTGGAACTTTGGTGGGAAATTGGAAACATGACACATTGACACCTCTTGTTTATGGTCTGTTTTGTTCTTAATTCAACTTGCCAGTACTGTCATATTAAGACCAAGGTTTTTCTTAAGTTGGCAGCAATGCCATTAGTACAATAATTTATTTGAAGTAAATACATTCAGTGGTTTGTTAAGTTCGCGACTAATCTAGAAGTGGCCCTCTAGATTAGTCGCGTCGCGGCCTACTCGATCGTGTCTAGTAGGCCGTGGCACAATGTAGCACTACCCAGGTTTAGAAGCGTATGGCTGCTAAGCTTATCGTTTTGGCGACAAAACAGCACGGTTGTGCCGTACTGTTATGGGGAATAGAGTATAGACTTTTCTGCAAACTTATTTTGTATGTCTTTATATTAGTGTTCGGGACTATGTAAATGACAGATAAAAGTACAGGAGTAGAAAAATTCAATTAAAAGTTTATGGCATGAACCGCAGTCTCACAACACAGTTTCGTATAAACTTATATTAGGTAGGTACCAAGTTGTACGTAACCTGGAAACGGATAGTAGTCATCGTTCAATAAAAACAACTAAACTGTGCAGGCCTACACATGTTACAGGAATCAATACAAAATTCGATTTATATCTGCTTTTAGATGGACACTGCAGGATGATGAAATGTATACACGATTACACAAAATCACTCATGACTCATGACATTTAATAAATTTATTGGAAACAAAAATAATCCGAATACCGATGTAGGTATGTTAATGTCTATTCGAAGGTTGATATAGAAACTCTGGTAGATATATAGAAAATGCTATACTTAGAGGTAATTTAATTCTTTAAGCTGTTTTGATGTGCTGACTCGCATATTATAAAGGTTAACCGGCATTACAACTATCCTATTATAGTTCTAATCACGGCGCGAGTGTTAATTGTTACGTGACTGTAATACAGTAGGTAAAGGTAAGGTTGACGAACTACAGTACCATACGACACGATGCAGTCCGCTATAGGATAACTCGTACATCAAATGATCCCAGCACACGTGGTGATGGGAAGCATCTAATAGGTATCGTACCCCAGTAATAGGTGATACACCGAGCTTTGGTGAAGATATGGTGAAAAATTATATTCGGGGGTAATACAAGCATTAGCTATATTGATTTTTCGCCCACGTAATGTAAAATGTCGTCCATCTTTAGGGTTTGTGAGAACCCGAACAAAGAAATACTTCAATATGAAAATATTTCTCGTTTAAACACCATTTTTGTTTTGTTAAGATATTTATTAAAGGAAAATTAAATTTATTTAATGAAAAAATAATGATTAAGGTCCATAAGATATCCGCAACGCAGGCTTCGCTAATTGCGTACAAACAAACATACATCCCCCGGGCACTTAACCAACAATTATAGAATCCGCAACAGGCTTCGTCGATAACACGTTATGACCTATACTAACAAAAAGGACCGCCCTGGTGTGGCACAAAAGTTCTCATGACACTGGCGGCGTTGCCACGCTGAATGGCCAAAGATATCTGTTGAACCAGGAACGATCCGGAACGAGGATCACAGCCCCATCCCTAAGCCGCCGACCCAACTCCCGTATACGTAAATTTATTTATCACATCATCACATCATCAGCCTATATACGTCCCACTGCTGGGCACAGGCCTCCTCTCATGTATACGAGGGAATTTATTTATATTCATACAATTTTAAGTAGGTATTCATTTTCGTCTAGTTAAAAAAAATCGTGAACAGGAGATTAGGAAGGAGAATTAGGGAGGAATTTGATGGACAAAAACCTTGATAGTTGCTGAATGGGTATGCTTCCCCGAGCGGAAAATCAACTTTTACCACAGTGCCTGGTGATCACGTTTCGTAAACAGGAACTCTGCGTGCGTTGGTAAGGTAACTCGTCGACTGAATAGTCTTGACTCGATACCGCACCCTTTCGTTTCAAGGCATAACAATCGTGTTGCGTAGCCATTTATTGTAACTGCGAATGTCTATGATAACGGCCGTCCTAAATTGTCAGTCAATTCAGTGATTAGTTACAACAAAAACCAGCCAAATGCAGGTCGTATTCGCGCATGAGGGTTGCGCACAGTACAATATACCAATGTCGCGGCAGAAATTGCATTATTTCACAGCTCCAAGGGGCTGCAGACCTGACCTGAGTAGCATTTTGGACCTGTAACTTAAGTTTACATTAGAAAAAGGTTCCCGTACCTAAACGGTTAAGTTTTAAGTACCTAAACATCGTATAAAGGTTTTAGCGGTGAATACTCGTTGTAAAAAAGTTCTTCAAGCCACATGCAGCGATTCAGTTTATTTCTCAATTAATCAACACATTTGATCTCGGAAAGAGTTCATGTGGTGAATTGGAAAAGAAATGTGGAATGTCCACGTGACTTGGCGGAGTACTAAAATTTATTAGCTAAAAGCTATATACCAAAAGAATTAGTTAAGTAACCTTAGGATAACTGAATTTAATTAATTAATTTATTTAATAAGACATCGCTGACTTTCTTTTTATTAAACAATTGTTTTGTGACACTAGCACTTCTATATCGCGGACGGTAGATCGTTTATATAACTTATAACATCTAGGATGTGTTAATTGATTTGAAGGAATTAATAAACTGGCCAAGCTATGGCATAGTAATATATAACGCAGCATAAAATAATTTATTTCAGAAAGTGAGCCCGGTGTGCGGTAGCATGATTCGAAGAAAGCCAGCTAAACTTGTCCCAGCGGACGTGGGAAGAGCGAAGGCGATATAGCGTTCCGATCCAGTGGGCCTGCCCGGTCGGAGATGTGTGATTGCATATTAGTCTAGGCTCCAACCCGCTGCGCGAGCTGAGGGGCTACCGCGAAACGAAAACGAACTTCGTTCGTGTATCTCTGTCTTTGTCGCTTGAACTAGCAAGTGCGACAGAGAGGGTTATACATGAACCGTTTCGCGGTAGGCCCTCTGACCACGTTAACCTACAGGCGGATTTCCGTTTGTCGATACGAGTACAGCCCGCATGCGGGGTGCGGGACATTTCCAAAATGCATGTAATAGGGTATTATCATCTGTTAAAATTAAATTATCAAAGTATTGTTTTTCATATAGTTCTTAAGAATTTTTATAACACTATTTTGTTACAGAAACATAAGATTTACTTATTTTTCATTTGTAAATTAAAATAGTACTTAGGGTGAGTTGCACCAAACCGTCTGTAATCGTAAGCGGTGTTCGTTAAAATCTGAATGTATGAAACGTTTGACAAGTTTATATGCACTGACAGCTGTCAGCGCCATATTTAACGTTGATCGGTCAGTAATCGTAAGTCGGTGAGTCTTATTATCGGTGTGTGACGTGACCGAAGAAGCACATGCACATTTGACGTTTCTATGTTTGCATATATATTATTTGTATTATCTTCTTAGGGCCGGTTGCACCAACATACGATTACAGACCGATCAACGTTAAATATGGCACAAGCAGCTGTTACTCCATAGAAACTTGTCAAAATTTCCATACCTACATTCTGATTTTGACGAACACTGCTTACAGACGGTTTGGTGCAACCTACGCTTAGTAGTCTGGGGTCTTATCGTGTTGCAGTTACGACGTCACGATAATCGCGGCTGCCTTTTTGGCGCGAATATATAACGTTCAAATTTCAACCATTATTTATTTGCATAAAGCGATATGATTTTTAGTAAATAGAAATACCAGTGTACTATTGAATATAGTTAAGAATAGGAATACTTTATGATATATGAAAAAGTTAATTAAAACAATTCTGCCGTCATAACGAAAAAGGGCACATCTAACATTTTTTGTGAAATTGAGTTAGATACATATTCGGAAAGCGGAAAAAAAGGCGCATCTGTCTATTTTTTTATTTATTTTTCCTATGGAGTTCTTAGGAATTACCATAAGCATAATAGGCACAACTACTCTAAATATCCATATTTACTAAAAATAAAAGGCATTTTGTTGTACGATTAAAATTAAAGGGCACATTTTTACAATTGTGACTTATGACTTAATTATTTCTTCAAGTAGCACTTAGTTAAAAAGGCACTTTTTTGAGTGATTTTAAATAAACGAGGCGACATGTGCCATTTCAGTTTAGTATTTAACAATTTTGAGTCGCTTTTCGCTTTTAAAATAAAGGCACAACTACTGGAACATGTATTTGTTATTTAATGCACTGAAAGGTGAACTGATTACGGAAAAAACTAAACGCGTCAGTTGTGCTATTTCTACGCTCATCCGGGTTCCGGAAGTATCCTACGGCAGGGTTACCCGAAACAGTTACCAATTTAAAACGATATTGTACGTAATGATGTCAAATATAATAGAATGTGAGACCTAGAAAAAATAAAAATACATACATCTCCATGAATTTACATAAATGTCCAACATTCAAGAAAGAAAAACGGATATTACAGCAATTACAATAACAACAATAGTACATGTATTACTACAGAGGCCGGGAAGTAAGGGCTTGCCGGCCGAGTACATATAGACGTAGCATACCGCATACCGAGGCCAAATAGTTATGAGGCTGGCAACCCCTTTTCACGCCTAGGATTGTATAGATCTTTTCTCAAACATGCAATGAAATAAATAAATAAAAACTCCAAGAAATCAGACTTTAATTTCTAGAGAAACGAAAGGTACCGTAACTAGAGAAAAATATAACTACCAGAATATTTCTTCTTTCGTCTCTTGCTTCGTCAGTGTTTTCGTCGGAACTCATATTAAATAACAAAATCAACAACGCACAATAAATAATCCAATAAAATAGAATTACAGGATAAAATAATATCAATTTTGTTAGTAAGTAAATATAACCCTACCTTATTTGTTGTGTTTTTTTTACGCTGTATGGATATACGCTGAATGTCATCAATTGTTTTGTAGCGTATCTATATTTTGGCTGACGAGAGTTTTCAAAATACTTCAGTGTTCTTTTTTAAAGAAACACGCTTGCTTTTTTTGCGATTGAGGGTTGTTTCAAATTACTTACATCAGTCGGTGCGTTGTTAACAGTTCTTGAGTGTCTATAAAATATCACAACGTATTGCGTAACCAAAAACCTACTACCTACCTACCGACTCGCAACAAAAAATGTCACCTGACATTCGCATAATATTTACTTCGTAAGCCCAAGTTGTTTTAGATTTTAATAGATGCCTATCAAATCTTTAGAATAGTGAAATTATTTACTTAAATTGTAGAATATAAAGGCATAAGTAATGAAATATGCCTTATTTTGCTAATAGGATATCCAATGGGTTGAATATGTTAGAATCAAAAGGCTCATTTGGTTAGTTATGCCTTTTATATGTTGCAATAGTATTTTCGCTCAATTTAATTTACTAAGTAAAAATTATATATTCGATTTATCTACTAATTACTTTAATCAAAATAAAAATGTATGTACACAGTAGCGCAGGTTTATTGTTTACGAAAACTTCCTCATCCAAAAAAATATTAGAATTGGACGTTTATATATCTTTATTTATTAAACACAAAAAATTATTCAATCTCAATTTTTGCGAGTTTATCCAAATGTTAAATGTGCCCTTTTTCGTTATGACGGCAGAATTGCCTATTAGGGACCGCGTTAACGAAGTTGTAGACGATTATGTATACCTAGGACAGACTATCCAGTTAGGTAGGTCTAACTTCGAGAAAGAGGTCAATCGTCGAATCCAACTCGGCTGGGCAGCGTTCGGGAAGCTACGGCACATCTTTTCGTCCAATATTCCGCAGTGTCTCAAGACGAGAGTCTTTGACCAGTGTGTGTTGCCAGCAGTGATGACATATGGCACTGAAACGTGGTCGCTTACTAAGGGCCTCATAAAAACGCTCAAAGTCGCCCAAAGGGCAATGGAGAGGGCCATGTTGGGAGTTTCTCTGCGTGATCGCATCAGAAATGAGGCTACCCGCAGCAGAACAAAGGTAACCGATATAGCCCTCCGAATCGCTAAACTTAAGTGGCAGTGGACAGGGCACATAGCACGTAGAACCGATGGCCGTTGGGGTGGAAAGGTTCTCGAGTGGCGACCGCGTACCGGAAGGCGCGGTGTGGGTAGGGCCCCCACAAGGTGGACTGATGACCTGGTAACGGTTGCGGGAGTCCACTGGTTGCGGGTGGCGCAAGACCGGTCACTTTGGCACACTTTGGGGGAGGCCTACGTCCAGCAGTGGACGTCTTTCGTCTGATATGATGAAGGACCGCGTTAGAGTAAGGCCTGAGTGAACGCCCCGCTAAGAGCGGCGCGTGTAGCGTCCGTATAAAACAAATGCAATTTATATGGACGCACCACGCCCCGCTCTGAGCGGGGCGTGCACACAGCTCTTACACTTAGGCCAACCGTACCGGTCAACAGATTTAGGCGTTTTACTGGTAGAGAGCGGCCAGCATGTTCTCTTGGATGTATGCTCATTCAGGGAGGGGAAGGGTCCTCGACCCTCTCGCACACTTTAACTTGACCGATTGAGTGCCCTCTAATATTTATTTCGGGAGCCCCCGCCATGTTGTATATGGACCTCCCTATTTATCGAAAAAGATCGTGCTCCTTATCGGGGTGGACTCCCAACTCCAGATACCTACCTACCTCGCAGAATTAGATTTTGTACCACTTTGGTTTATTGGCCATGGTTTCAAGACACAGTTTTATAATGTCCATACGAATTTAAATCCATGTATTATATTTTTGCCTATTTACTATTGCATTGTCTTCAACTCTTCACCCTGCCAATAATTGGTCTCCGGCTGTTTTATATCGCATAGAGAATACCGGCCCTATGACGATAATCCTTAAGAAGACGAGAGTCTGGATCTGAACCTACCCATGTTTTTGAGAGTCTATAATTGGATAGTTTGGCTTTATTTATAGCTAGAACAGATATTTAGGCTATATATTATAAGAGCTCGAATATGTTGCATTAAAAATCGAAACAATAATTAAAGAGTCTGTTTCTTTATAGGTACTAATATTGATAATTACAGCGACCATTAATGATTTGCTCTTCTATTAGATAGTTCAAGCATTTTATTACGTTAGTTATTTGCAGATTTACCAACCTATAAAAAGTGGAATTATAAATATGGAATGCCTGTAAACACACTAACATCACACATATAAATATGAAATTTTGTGCTTTCGCTGTTTTATCTACGCTTAACCCGTGAAGTTTGGACAGAATCGTATGGACCGTGACCGTGAGAAATGGCATTTGACATTTGTGGAAGGCGCTTGTAGACGAATAGATATCGGCGTAGGGTCATATATTTAACCTTCTAACCGCCAAACTTCACAAAAGACAGATACCAACTCTAGATTTTGAACTCTATCACAAGCCAAATAGGAGCCTTTACACTGTCATTATGTCTATTAATAGACATAAGCTGTTAAATGTTTAAAGACTTCATATTGGGCGGGCCTGTTGACAATGATTTTATTTCTGTTGTATCGCTACGCATTCCTCTAAAGGTCATCGTCAGAAAAGTGAAACTGTTGAGACCGAAAGTGACGTTTACAAAACATGAAGACGCACATGTATAAATATCCGATTACCGCGCCACGTCTTACTTATTGCCACTGACGCAACAAGCTTCAAATTCAATGTCAGTTACTCACTAACATACATGCAGTCTTTAATTCAAAATGCTAAATTGCTGGTGAAATCAAGTAAGTATCATCAGATCATCGCAGAAAATAATTTATTCATTTATGTTCCCCCTTCAGTATTTTTAGTAGCTTTTATTTAAGTTGCAGTGTATGTAAGTATGTTTGTTCGGGTCTTGCAACTCAATTTTAAAGCAGATATCTTCAAACGATTGAGCTGTAGGTTTAAGTACAGTTTGGATGACAATTGGAGTGCCATCGAGCTGATTTGATGATGGAGACAGAAGATGGCAATGGGAATTCAGCGGCGCTACCACGAACTTCGAAAGTCGAAGTTCGTAATACATGCATCCCTGTCACTCGAGTAAGGGAGTGCGATAGAGATGGAAATACCCGAACTTCGACTTTCGAAGTTCGTGGTAGCGCCGCTGTGCACGCCGCGTTACGGGTATGTTATACTACAGCTAGAATGCATACCAGTGTAACATAGTAAACAGAAAGTAAGTTTCTTACAAACATTGCATTTCTGGTACAAGCTTTTATTGTCAACTGTACTTTTCTGTATACTGATTCTAACGCGCTCAAACTCTAGGTACGGGGTTACTTCTGTTAAGTCCTGCGGCGCTACCACGAACTTCGAAAGTCGAAGTTCGGGTATTTCCATCTCTATCGCCCCTTACTCGAGTGACAGGGATGCATGTATTACGAACTTCGACTTTCGAAGTTCGTGGTAGCGCCGCAGAACTCGATTCTCACGGGATTGACGATTGAGCACCATGTTCCTCTGCTATTTAAGAAAACAGCCAAATTAAATTCGGTTTCTTTATTGATACATTTGACACCACTCCGTTCCTACGTACATACTAAATCGTATTTTATATGTACACCATTCATTTGCAGCTCAAAGGTAAAAGGCTGCTATCCGGCCGTCTGTGACAGGTAACGTTTAAACCGCAATAGATAGACACTTGACATTTTCACAAGAATTGAGTATACCTTCGATATACGGGAAAAACAATGAAGTACTTGAATCTAGAAATCGATTAGGAAGACCGCTATTCTCCTGAATTACGTTAGGACCAACATAATTACGAAATGCGTGTTCGAATGAATGAAATATCTTGCTCAATAAAATAATTAATAAACAGAAAATAAATAGAATATAATAAATAATATTTGTGCAACAAGAAATAACATTTTTATTTTGTATTGGATACAGTAGTAGCCACTACAATATTGGTCTAAATTGGATTGGTCGAAGTCGGTTTCCACAAAAAAGTTAAGTAAAGTAATTAAGTATAAATCAACGTTTAAAGTGTGTGTGCGATAAAACTACGACCCAGCTATTGAAGTAATTGCGACCGAATCGTCAGTAACCTCAGGAAGATCTCACTGAATATAAAGAATTATAAGGCCATTTGCTAATATCAACGAAAGTAAGCACGTGCAGAACAAAAAAGAAGTCCGATTTGCAATAAGTAAGTACATAAATAAAATTGTAATCGCAACAGCCATGAAAATAATAACCAATAACCATGCATCTGTTGCTTTCGTCAATTCCTTATCAATCAATCTGTTCATATTAAACTAATTCATTATTGCCCAGCACCACCGGTCCGTGGGCTGTCAGCGTAGTCACGATATGAAGGTGATACATTAGAGTATGCGTGACATGCACACGTTTGTGAACGTTTTTTTATAAAAGTACTTTCTTCAATATATTTTTAACGGCCAGAACGTATCTAACCTTCGGTTCACTTGGCCAATAGTAGTACATTGTAGGAGGCTAAAGTGGTTTGAATGTTACGATAACCCAGCATAATTGAAATTTCAGAAAGGAAGATGAGTCGTTGGACGAATGACTTGATAGAAGCAATATTATGCAACGGCTTTCTCGACATTCCAATGGATAATGTCGGCAATATTCACGGGGCAGAGGCCCGAAGACGGAACACGTTAGGTGTGCGCAGTCGTTTCAATGCCGATTTTAGCTTTACCAACGAGTTACTTCATTGATGTTAGAAACACAGCCTGTGGCATAAGGATATCATTGGCGTTCAATTACGGACGTATTGCTTTGACAGTGCATTACCTAAGTACGTGAAGATCTTAGATAGATAATATTAAAGTGTGCATAGCTGGTTTATTTAGGGTACGACCTGACCGCATTCCAGGCGCGCTGCGATGAAGTTGCGTGGCGTTGCAACACTGAATTGATTCTATCATTCGGCTACTGCAAATACTGAAGTGGGCACGTGCCGGAAAAAAACTGTTTTAACCGTTCCTGACTTGATTTTATCATTCTTAAAACAAATAAGCTTTGTTCAGAATAAAGTTCATATTTATTTTCAAATGCTCCTAACTGAAATATGAGTTTGTATCGGAAAACCGGTCCAATTGCTCCCGTAATTTGCCGCTACGAGCTCGACCGGTCTGAAACTATTGAACGTTTGTTTCGTCATCATTATTTGCCTAATTTATTTAAGTCATAGCACTCTTATTTTATTGACTCGTATGACGAAAACCTCAAACCATTTAAAACAGATTTTTAACAGGCTTTTATAAGGTCGACCTGTATGTAACTAACCTGTAATGGAATCTAAGGTAACTAATTAAACCATCTTCCAAGGATCGTAGCGTCATGAAAATTGGCAGCTGTATGTAGTTCTGATGACAATACAATAATATGGCACTGTCGAACTGATCTGATGATGGAGCCGGAAGATATGAACTGGAACTTCATGATGGAACATCGTATCATAGCTGTGTTTTGATTGGTTGTAATGAACTTTGACCACGATTAGGTTTCAAGGTCTGATGATGAAACCGGAAGATAGGCACTGGCATTCCATGATGGAATATCGTATCATAGACGTGTTTGCACTTGTGAGAAATAGTTCTGATGACAATACAATAATATGGCACTATCGAACTGACCGCATGGTGGAGCCGGAAGATATGAACTGGAACTTCATGATGGAACATCGTATCATAGCTGTGTTTGGATTTGTTAGAAATGTCTTGAAATGAACTTTGACCACGATTAGGTTTCAAGGTCTGATGATGAAGCCGGAAGATAGGCACTGGCATTCCATGATGGAATATCGTATCATAGTCGTGTTTGCACTTGTGAGAAATAGTTCTGATGACAATACAATAATATGGTACTATCGAACTGACCGGATGGTGGAGCCGGAAAATATGAACTGGAACTTCATGATGGAACATCGTATCACAGCTTTGTTTGGATTTGTTAGAAATGTCTTGTAATGAACTTTGACCACGATTAGGTTTCAAGGTCTGGTGATGAAGCCGGAAGATAGGCACTGGCATTCCATGATGGAATATCGTATCATAGTCGTGTTTGCACTTGTGAGAAATAGTTCTGATGACAATACAATAATATGGTACTACTATCGAACTGACCGGATGGTGGAGCCGGAAGATATGAACTGGAACTTCATGATGGAACATCGTATCATAGCTGTGTTTGGATTTGTTAGAAATGTCTTGAAATGAACTTTGACCACGATTAGGTTTCAAGATCTGATGATGAAGCCGGAAGATAGGCACTGGCATTCCATGATGGAAGATCGTATCATAGTTTGTATTAGTATTTGTTTACAAGAAAGTATTTCCTGTTCCAGCGCCCCACGCTTTTACAAAAAAATATTATAATAATAAAAGCACATTTACACTTCAGCTCAGAAATAGAAACAACTTGAACGATCCATTATTTATTTTTGGTTTTAACGTGCATTTATTAAAGCGTGTTTTTCTAGTGTTTTTTAAACTATTAATTTATTATTAATGACGATACCAACCTATTATGTTGTCGCGTTGAAATACATTATTAAAACATCCTCATGAATGATTCGACAAGTTAAAATTCCTCGCCTAAAGTCTTAGATATGCTAATTAAGCATAGGTCAGTCGTCTCCACGGGGCTTCGAGTGTCATTTGGGCAACGGGTTTGGCGTGTTGCGTAATCGCAGCGATTAGCGAGCGGTGGGTCAACTCGTGACCCGCCGCTGCGCACCGGCTGCCCTTGACATATCGGTTCACTGTAGAAAGTGCAAACCATCAAACTCTGGTCGACTTCTCGCAATGTCCGCGTAGCCAAACAACGTTACCTAAAAACTACCACATTGTAATCAAAATACTCAACTGATGAGACTTGATGATCCACTGTAAAGCGTAATAAATCAGCATAATTACAAATAAACACTTTATCGTCGGGATCGTTGAATTTTGATAGCATACTACCTAATTAAGAAAGCAAAAAGGCACGCAAATGCTTTACCCCGTAAATAGTTAGCCTTGAGCGGCGGTCAGCAGAGTGCCGGTACTACACCTTTCCCCGTGTGCGTGACGCGGCAATGTCACTCCCACGCACCCACCACTTCATCCATTGTTCGCTGGTTAGGGCACAGCAACTTACTCCAAGAATCTTCGACCCATTGATATTACTTATGTGTATTGTTTAACTTACCTAGATTTTCACCTCACAATCCATAGCTCCATTAATGATAGCGTAATATTAAAGTTTCCTATTTAAAACCATAACAACGTGGAGAGCACCAATTAATATTCCATCGGTTTTAAATTCCATATGAGTTTGTTTAGAAGTTAGAAAACAGTGATTGATTAGTAACAGTCTTAATTTAACGTCTAAGTAGAACATAATGAGAGCAAAAAATGCGAGGTACGTTTGATGTGAACACTTCCCATGAATGATGGAAGAGATGTTTCGTGATTACTGAAAGCATGAGAGGGAAAGCTGCGCCGGACGTCATCTCACGACGCGGCGCGGGCGCCGCCTGCGGCAGGCTTTTCGATATAACAAATCATTGCGTAACCTCTGCATGATAAAAAACAGCAATTCTTTTCTGTCAATACAAACAAGGAGATAACAATTTCTCCAAAACGAATATTATTTACTGTCGCAAGTTACGTTGCTTACATTCTTTAAATAGGTAACTATTTCTTTAACATCTTAAAGTAGATTAATCGCCATAAAGTTGATCATTAAACGTGAAATTTTATATTTGTATTGACGTGATTTGATGCAGCTTTTTTAAAGCAACACTACTAGAAACAACATTTGCTGATGAATGCAACGACATTTGTTCTGAAATTAAAGTTGCATAGCAGCAAAATTTGCTTTTAAAGCCGGTCTTCGGCGGAGCTTACGCATAAAAGCGAAAGTGAAGGTCGCTCGGAGACTCGTCCCGTGGAAAAGGTGCTCGGCGGCACGGCATCGGGACTAGCGTTGTGCCGGAATTTCTCTGCTCGAGCCTCCCGTACACGCCACTGCAGGATTTCCCCGCGCGTGCATAATCGAGAGCTGAATACTCGTGTGGCGAAACTGTACAAAAACAACGGACGAAGTGCAACGTGTCTGCTTGTGACTTGGGAGGGGAGGTTATGCAAGGAGGATGAACAAAACAGCGCAGCGACCCAACGCGTTCGACAATAAGTTTGGATAGAAAATGCTGATCTCCCAGAAATGATCCTTTGTGTGATATTATTTTGAATCTAAGTGAATCGTTTAGGATCTAACAAAACACGACTTTACCTTCTTTGAAATATCGACCGTAACTATTACCTAAATCACTTTCTATTTTATTTGTGTGTGTGTGTGTCACTTCGTATCACTTGTATTGAAAATCTGTATCACGGTGAAATTTCTCACTGATTTGTATTCAAAGCTTCGGCAAAACGTAGTTGGGCCTGTTCTGGTAAAACGGCGAAAGTTTAACAATTCTGTAACGCACACGTGGTTGCTTAAATTGCCTAATTAGGAAGTGTCACGAAACAATAACAACTCGAGCAATTGTTATTCTTACGTACAAACACGTAACTAACGATTGAACTCTAGATAGGTACTATATAACACACACTTGGTATAGGTACACGTATTTCACGATATTTAATTTGTTAAATGGAAGAGGACAATTGAAGCATTGTCTCCATTGTAAAGCAACTATTTATTTACTTTTATGGCCTATGAGATAATAACTAAAAATCTACAAAGGTTATTATTGGTAAAGTTTATCATGAACCGAAAATTTAATTTTAAACATTAGTATATTACTTTTTTGAAGATACGGGGTAATTCAGTTTTTTTTATGAACACAAAAACAGCAACGGATTCAAGTTTTCTGATTAGTCAGTCGTTTCAACACTTAGAGGGGGGGGGTAACAAAACTTTGTTTCATACTATTTTAGTTTTTTTATGAACACAAAAACACAGCAACGGATTCAAGTTTACTGAAATTAGTCAGTCGTTTCAACCTTTAGTTAAAGGGATAAGTAACAAAACTTTGTTTCATGTTTTAGTTTTTAGGGTTCCGTAGTGAAAAAATTCATGGCAGTAGAACATATAATGAATTTAAAAGGAAAACTATCACAGTTAAGTAGACATTATTAGTTAACAAGTAGTAGACATAACTAGTTAACTGTGCACTTAATTTCGGGTGCATATACATTGGCATTGCAATTTGAACCTTTTACCGTGGACGGTAGAGTTGCTTTTTCACGGCACGTTAGTTTCAAAAAAAACCTTGTCCTTCAGGTGGTCACTAGCCAAAGGTGGTCGCGTAACCGGCGAAACGACCCTATACATTGGTGTGTTATAAAAATAATCATATTTACGATTATTTACGAGGGTAAGCTATAATAAAAACCCCAAAAGCCCCTTTTAAGTCCGCATTCTGTGACAGACGGGCAACTACGGAACCCTACCCTGCGCGTGGCCCGACACGCACTTGGCCGCTTTTTGATTACCTATTTGTGCCTACTTTATTTTATTATATTGCAAAATGATTCCTCTTAATATTGTGATCGCACCCTAAAGTCGTCCACGGTCCGCTAATAATTGAGCATGCCATTAAAGGTATTTTCACTTCTCATGCTCAAAAAGTGCATCATATTAGACTTGGCAAGCGGGGCTAAAGTAGTACATTTAGCCACTAGGGAAAATATGTATACATATTTATGATTTATAAAACATTTTAATTTGACCACTCACAACAGTTCAATATTATATCCACCAATCACAACTCTTTAAAAAAAACATTAGTATTTGCTATCTACTAACCAGAATACAGCTAGACATCAAAATCGACCAATCAGGAAACAGAATTCAATTCAAACATTAGGAGTTTTTCATTCCCTAATTTACAATAATTAAAAAAATAAACGCCTCTGACCGACTATAGCTCCATCGAAACGTTCAAGCATGGTTCGAAAAACACCCAATGTTTGAATTGAATTCTGTTTCCTGATTGGTCGATTTTGATGTCTAGCTGTATTCTGTTTAGTAGACAGCAAATACTAATGTTATTTTTAAAGAGTTGTGATTGGTGGATGTAATTACATGACATAAGCTATGAAGATTGAGCGGGATAGACTACGCCGCTATTAGACGGTCAGAGGCGTTTATTCGTCTTGTGAATATTTTGTATTGTATCTGTGTCAAAACAGTTTATTAAAAAGAATGGCGCCAAATTGAACAATCTTTTCGCCTTGGTATAAATGTTGATTGTGGATGGATAATCTTTGTTTTTACTATTTTCTCGCAGTCGAAGTGAAAAGTAGAGTGTATAACTATGGTCTAAAAGCCATATTACCCCTCGAACTATTTCCCCTCACTTCGTTCGGGAAAATATCCATCTCGTGGTAATATGGCTTCCTTTAGACCCTTGTCATACAATCTACTATTTGGTAATACGAGTAGGTAGTACAGTCAGCGTCATATAGTTATCAGCAGCCAAGGCAGCCAAATATTTCGGTACACGTCTTTATTACTGTGAGAATAAGGGTGTGTTACGATATATCTGGCTATTCTAGCTGCTAGTAACTATAGGATGCTGACTGTACATTACTGCAGAGACCAGTAAGTAAGCCATCCTGGGCGAGTATGGTTTAACCGGCCTAGCCGAAAGGCGAGGTCCGGCTATAATACGAGGCCCAGAATGGCACTTATGGTCGAAGCATACCTACTTTTCTTAAAATTTATAGTAAAAAACACAATTGAACTGAAATTTCCGTCATTTTACATCGTGCAATACGGGCACGTCAACTTCTATGGTACCGCCTTTTTTTAAAGGTTCATCACTGCCAGCACACACACACACACTTCTAGTAATTGTTCCACTGTCGGATACTATCTTCACAGACATCACAAAAGTTATATTAGATTAGATTAGATTGTTTATTTTATGATAAAAAATACATTACAGATTTGCATACATGTCAAAAATATAAGACTTTTTATCACAATCGTCAAAAACAGAAAAAAAAATGAAGATATAATAATAAGACAAAAAGACAATGACAATGTCAACAACACAATAACAAGGAAATATATATTGAATAGTTGTCGGCCACATGTTTTCAAAAATTCTAATATAAAAAGAAATGTAATTAAAAATGTGTTGCTTAAATACCATAATTTTAATGCAACCGTATGTAAAAGCATTTCATTAAAAAAACATATTACGTAGGTATATTTAGTGACAGGACAAGGTAGTGTTCGAGGATTGAGGAAAACATGGCCAATGCAGATGCCGGGAACTATTTAAATCCAAGGTCAGCTTGGGTCATAAAAAGTCGTTGTCGCTTTCAATATCTACCTACTGGGTTCCACGTAATGACGTGTACAGTCACGAATTGCCCCGATAAATCGACGAAATTGTAAAAACGAGTTTTTTCAGAGTCAGGAGCAGGTGACGAAAAAGTGTGAATGCATTTCGATATTTATTTAATAAATGCTTCGACCTCTCAGACAGTTATTGTTATCTACCTGCAAATATTACACTCATCTTACAGAGGTAAAGTAAAGATTGTGGCTTTGTAAGATTATGAGTATAGGTAAGTGAGGGGTAATCTCCGAAACTACACATCGTATTAATAAAAATATGCCGGTTGATAAATAGAATGGACCTATATGAGTGTCATAGACTATTATTTTTGTAATACCTACACGGGCGGAGCGACTGGTTATCTCTATGATAATTAGCTAAATAAAAGTCTATTTAGTTAATAATATTTAGTAGTACTCTCTACTCTACTATAATAAGTAATAATATTTTTACATTAATTATCGTTATAATATCAAGATATTCTCACTATTTTATAAAACGGAAGATAATGCTCAAAGTAAGACTGGTTTTATGAAAAGCTGTCACATCCTGTTATTCCTTTTGTAGCATAATTATTCGTTGATGGTAATGATAATGAATGTTAATAAAAGAGAGGTCAATTACGCCATCAAACAGGCATTCTATAGACGCCGGTAGAATTTCATGGGTAAAGGTTTATTTAGGTATTGTTTAGTTATTCGAATGAAACAAACCCTATTCCTACCACTCCGTGCGCACATCGCCGGTAAGTATGTGGTTGATGTGTCATCACTCTCCTACACAGCCTTATTACATGACTCTAAATGTTAAGAAGCAAACATAACTTTCTGTCATCATTGTACAGCGATACACTACGTCATCCACTTAACACCTCGTGTTGCAAGAATTGATCTTTAACAATGAGATCCGTTTGAATCGTCAGATTGTCCTGACCGCAGATTTTTATCAAATCGTTTGTAACAATAGACATCGCGCTATACCTATCCCCTTGCGAAATATGACAGCTCCACAATAAATGAACTAATCATGTTTAAGTAGTAAGCGAAACTGTCAGCGGAGCTTCTCCGTGCGAACAGAAAGTTTCATGGTGGTTAACTTTGACCCATGTGCCGCAAATTTGCGGTAACTTTGCTGCTTTTTTGTATTTTCTAGGGTTGTATATGCATAATACTTATATTGAAACAATATTCCAATACTAAATAAGTAACCTAATTTTTCAGCGATTATTAAAAATGAAAGAGCTAAGAATTAGTCAAACGAAAATAAATAATGCGTACAATTAACCGTAACCGGTTTATTGCAGTTTAGCGAATTGCGTCATAATAATTTGCTATTACCTACTTCCACAATGCGTGAAAAATAGAAAAAAAGGAATTGTGCAACGATAAAAATTTACAAGGTATTTAGTAAACTCACTAGTTGCTAATAGAAATAGCGTTGTTCGTATATAAATAGTGAGGATGTGCTTCTTGTTTATGTTATATTCACTGGATCTGAGCGGAATTGGTTTATTTAAAAAAAGTAGTATGATTCATGCGAGGGCGGCAGGCGGGGGCGGCGGAGGGCGCCGAGGGCGGTACGGTGTTACGGCGTAGACAATGTACTTACTAAGTCGTGCATATTTAAAAGCAAATGTTTCGCAGCCTTCATTGAGAAACCCGTGCCCTCATTCGTGATGCCAGCCTGCTGCCGTTGGGCAATGAAAACCTGATTTCCTTGCAAGAAATCAGATCATATTTTGACGGCAACAAACGATGCGACATCTCTATCCCGGAAACTGTCGCGCAACCGGAGCCGCGACATGTTACCGCACGACTGAGCTAAGCAAACATCCGATGAAAGTGACATCGCAATGACAGCTCTTTTATGCTAAGTGCTTGCCGGATTTTTGATGATAGATACATAATTAAATCTACTATTAGAAAGTGGATGTGCTAATTATCCTTGTAATTATATCACATTTGTATGCCGCGTTATTATTGCGATATCGTCGGTTGCTTAAACGTACATTGTCGGTTTTGTAAAGAGGGTTGAATAAATGCTTATGTATAACACTTACAGCGTAATCCTGACGATCATTTTGAGTGCGTTGCGTTGCGTGGCTCAGCGAGTGTGGGGCGCGCGCCTGCCCGGGCTCGGCTCTGTCGGGCTGGGGCTGCAACAGAAACTCACATCAGCACACGCACCTTTCCCAAACACAGTTGCGACAGTTAAGCTCAAAGTGGAAGCTACATCGCACATTTAAATGCAACATTAATGTCAGAGAGCGCTTAAATGCCAATAGCGGCGACCTTTGGGGGGTTGCGCAAGCGAGGATCGCCGGTCGTGTGAGAAAGGCGAGTGTGTGGGGACGCACCGGAGGGCGGGGGGGAGAGACACCGCTTGCGACGCGCTGCCGATCAGCGACTAACCTCGCGACCGCGCGCGCAGCTCTTACTTATAGCCGCACCCACTCGCGCGCCGCCCGGCCCCGGCGGTTCCCGGCCTCCGGGACCCTTATCCTGAAAAACCCCGCCTGTTCACGAACCCATGTAAATAAGACATGGGAGAAACACAATGTTGGCTTTACTCAAACTCGCACGGCAAATATAGTTTCTTACAGCGATAAAATGGATTTAGTAATCAAGATTTTGTATGAAGTTAATTTATCAAGTTATTTTTTATAAGTATCAAGGATCATATTAGCATATAATCCTAGATGAACACATAAACAAACTAATATTAAAAGTAACATTTCTCGCCCAAGATGAAACAAGTTGTCTAAAATCTCATTTTTGAGAGCCGCTTTTATAGGCTAAGTATACCTGGTGTTGCACAGTCGCCAGCTACTCACCAAGAGCATTGGAATAACGGAATATTTAGGAGTATCTTATTCGCCCACCAGCACCGTTCCTTCCGTGTCCACCACCAGACCAGCTCAATGGATCTAGACCACATTACGAGTACAAATATTTATCTCGATTGGACTTCAAGAAGCGTGTCAAGTAGGTATGTCTCGCGTTTGATTGACACCCGGACCTGTGAAATTAAATAACAAAACTTCTAAAAAAATATAAAGATTCACAAAACCCCTTAAATACTTTACATAATCATTCCACTTACCTCTAGGTTTAAATTACCTAAAAAAAAAACACGTACCTACTGATAAGGGTACAGTTCCGACAGGTGACTAATACTATAGTGACTAACAACAAGGTTTATTTCTGTCCTGATAACTATAATACACCCTCTATACGCCCGCTGTTGACTGTGCCTAGGCACTCGCTACTAATAAAACCGAGGCGAAGATATAGTTTTCACGACGCTCCGCTGAGAAAGACATCAACGCGCGGTATGATTACTTGATTAGTTTCACATTCGTAACGTACCTTATGTTTGTATACAGAAATAATCAACATTATCGATTTATCAACGTTATTCGAAAACCATTCCTCCGGAACGTATTATACGTAATCTTCATCAGATACAGGTCATACTTAGATTTGGTGATCATGATACTGCTATTAATATAGTAATATATATCTACCTACTAAAATATCAAATGTAATATACATATATGTACTTAAGCCAAGTATGAAATGATCCACAAATTATCTGATTATCAACTAACATAGCTAAAGCGAGAAGGAGTGCATGAACCAAACTATTCTCAAAATCATTTCCATACGTCAAAACCGCAAATATAAATACATATTTCCCGCGTTTAACCCATAAATACTAATAATTTAAATATATGCGCAAAGTGCGAGAGTGGGTTGTAAGTGATATCAATTTCATATCTTATCTTCGTTCATTTGAATGATAATCAAAAACAAAGTTTCAACCGTCTTCAATTGTGTATACTCCGCCAAGCCACGAGAACATTTCCACATTTATCTTCCAATTTACCACATGAACTGATTTCCGCGAGCAAATGCGTTGATTATTAGAGAAAAACCCAATCGCTGTATGTGGCCCAATAATATTTGCGGACTTCCGTCGATTCCACAAGGATCACCATTGGCACTTCATTAGTTGCTATTTTAACGGAATCTTATCAGAATCTGTGACGTACTTTTGTACTTTTAAGTACATAGGTAATTGAGGAATTCCATAAGTCGTCTGTGGTCTTCATCAGCAATTCCTCGCCACCAAATTTATGATTTCCGGGTGTAAATACACGAGTTATAATAGAAAATACCAAAATCACTACACGCGTACCTAATATAATTGAGAAGTTCCCTCAATTCCTCGTGGATCCCATCATCCAACTGAATTTTGAAAAAAATGGAACCCACCTGGATGCATATACTTTCAAACGAAAAAAAATACGAATCATCTCATCAATGACGGAGTTCTGAGGTAACAAACATTGAAAGAGAAAATGATTTAAAATAAACCGAATTGTGAACCTTGTCCTTTTTTTGAAGTCGGTTAAAAACATAAAAAGCCACCGCGGTCAGTTTAGTTTAGAGGTAGTTGGTTAGAAGCCCTTGCAAAGCTGAAGATATTGTTGCACCTAATATTCACGCAAAGGGTTTTTTTGTGATCGCAATGTGTAATTTAAATACAACGGTGGGGCGGCTACTTGTACACGTTTGTATCTTCTACTCCAAGCCTCAGAGCGAGTGGCTGCACGTGTCGTGTTTCGTTAGGCGAGCCCTAGGGCGTCGCTTTAATATCGAGTCCCTGTATCTTGGCTCTGTTACTGGGCGTGGGGGCTGCGAGAGTAGGAACTTAATTCACAGATGACCCAAAAATTATCTCCTTCGGGAACTACAGGGTTGCATGCGAGTCTTAAAAGTCAAAACCGCAAACTATTATGCATTACCTAATATAATAGGCGCATTAAAGTGCGCTTTCCATACAAAACTTTTTTTTTACATTCACAGGCTACCAGCGGGTTATTTTAAGAAACTTATGTATGAAACTTTCATAAATTGGCTTTCCATCTGCGCAAAATTCCCCTGTCCTAGAATTAACTTGTATAAACTAGAACAATTTGAGCGTTCCAAACTAGCTTCTCAAATTATTCTAGTTTATATGTACAAGCTTATTCCAGGAAAGGGGGAATTTCGTGCAAATGGAGTTTCTTTAAAATATCACGTCATTAGCCTGCGAATGTCAAAAGACATTTTGTATGGAAAGCGAACCACCTGCCAAATTTCTCTGCACACTCAAAATTGGCAGGCTCTTTAACAGGCAAAATTTGAACTAGGATATTATCGTTTATATGTTCCCCTCTTATAATATAGGTACAGGTGCAGTTGACACCAGACACATTGGAGCGAACAAGGAGCTTACAAATATCATTCCTCAAACATGCCACGAAATATTGACGTTGTGTACTTTATGAATAGACTTCGAAGGAACTTTTCGAGAGATCCGTAATTGAGTTACATACAAAATTGGAGGCCTAAGCCTGCAAAACGACCTCCTTTTGGTTCAGTATCCATTCGTGATCGTGACCCAGCATCGGGGTGTACCTACAGCCATTAAAAACCCTATGCTGTTTTTTTATTTCATTGCATGTTTGCGAAAAGCACTGTATCGGCGTGAAAAGGGATTGCCAGCCTATATCCGGACTAAAAAATATAAAGCCAGGTTAGGATAGAAGAGGGAGACCCGTTTCTTCCCGGAGGTGTTGGCTCAAGTGTGTGGTAGGCGATGCGCTATAATCCTACCACTGTGATATCATATTTATTGAACGGGCGAACAAATTCTCCGTTTCAACTTGGGCGAGAATGTGTTCGTATATCCAACTGACCGGCTGTTCTCCTCTACAGGTCGCACTTCTCAACCGATTCTCGTGAAATTTTGTGAGCAGGTTCTCTTATATACGTACCTATAGATTTTCATCAGTTTTCATTAATAAAAAACACCGGTCAAGTGGGAGTCGGACTCGCGCACGAAGGGTTCCGTCCCATTATCTATAAAAACAGCAAAAAAATCACGTTTGTTGTATGGGAGCCCCCCTTAAATATTTGTTTTATTTTGTTTTTAGTATTTGTTGTTATAGCGGCAACAGAAATACATAATTTGTGAAAATTTCAAGCTATCGCGGTTCTTGAGGTACAGCTTGGTGCCAGACAGACGGACAGACAGACGGACGGACGGACAGACGGATGGACAGACGGACGAACAACGGACGGACAGACAGCGAAGTGTTAGTAATAGGGTGACGTTTTACCCTATGGGTACGGAACCCTAAAAAAACAGACTATTGCGAGGTCTACAGCTCACAGCGGCACTCGTTATAACAATTACTAGAAGTGGCATTAAACATCAATTGTATGCGCTCTTCCTACCTCTTTTCTCCTTCCTTTATCTGAACGTATTAGCAAAAGTCCTCGTACTCTTACAAGTACATAATATGTAGTTGTTGCGCAGCATCTGAGATGTTGGTAGCGCCTCAGCGGAGGATGCATCTCATAGCAAACTCCTCCATTGGGCAACAAGGAAGCGCGGCCGCGACCCAGCGCGCCCAAGTATACGCGCAGATACGCGCCGACCTAGCATGAACTTTGTCACCATTATCACATAACATCACTTACTACTCGTATTTTGACCTTTGTTGCCATGCTTCAATAATACCTGCTCATATTAATGCAAATGCCCAGTTTAGCGATGACAATTATTGCGATTGAAATCATCGAAATGCGGTCCTTCATATGCCGAATATAACCGTATTATGTATTTCCCATTTAATTAAAATGGGAAATGCACTCTCTTTAAAAAGCACCATTAATACGGTTGTAGCTTCGTAATTTTTTGAGACATTTGAATGGGGTTTTCGGCATTAGGCATATTTTATAGCCTTCTTTATTTTAGTTTTAATGATCAGGGATTTTTTAGTTTAGTAAGCAATAATCAGGGATCGGATTTTTCATCGCACGTTACGACGAAAGAAAACTATGGAGTCGATATCAACATTAAAATTTACTCATACTCACTGATTTTCTTAGTCGCGTTATTCTTTTATATTTATCATGCTGTAACTATTTCAACTTAGTAATACAGATTATATATTATTGCGATCGACCTATTATGATACTGGCCGCTTTATCTTTAATCGTGTGCGTCATGCGTCAATCATTAACGATTTTAGACGTGTCATTTATTTATATTTGCAACCAGTCACAGAGTACTTTTCTATAAATCAATCAGTGCACACGGCGTGAATTATTACTTGAACATTTGATAATTTGGCCCATAACGTTATAAACGTACGTTTAAAATTTTAATGTTAAAATTGTTTAAATAGTTTTCATTCAACTTACCGTGCGATAAAAAATCCGAGCTCTGGTAATAATAAATGTGAGTCTACCTACACATAGACTCAACACCCCTATTATACTACGGACAATTGAACAAATTGAAAACCACACGCCATTTCATTTTGTAGTTATCACGCCACGGCCGCGAATAGACATAAATTTCTATTTTATGCATAATCTGATAGAGTATCACTATTAGTCGACTACTCAAATATAACTATACATTTTTTAACTAATTGCTTTCGAATAGTTTTAATAAGGTAAAAATGTATACTTACATATTTTTGTAGTCGACTGTCCTTGTAGGTTTTATCGACCTTATTATATCGACATATAGCTGTGACTATTCCTGACGACGTGTTTATCTTTCATACTACTTCGCCCAAGTTTGGAGTTTGTGTAAGAACGTAGAGCGTTCAATAAGCTCTCGGTATCGGCATGATTACCGGACTATTGTCCATAATGTGTGGGGCACTATTTATTAATACACTAAATAAGTAAAAAATATATGTTGCAGACCTTGCAGTTTACCAGGGGTGCTATTTTCTATTCAATTAGTTACCTACTACCCTGTCATCTAAACCAACTCTTATACTATAATTGATTATTCTTTGATATTGAAAAATCCTCGATGAAATCTGTGTAATTGCGTTGATGTCAAAATTTGTGTAATTGCGTTGATGTAAGAATTTCAAACGAATACCAGGTATGCGCGTAAAATAAAACAAGAGTGTATTTAATAAAAATAATAAGATATGAATAACTTATTTTTTATGCCGATACCGAGAACTTATTGAACGCCCTACGTATGTTAGTTGCCTGACTCAAATAAATAAATAAAATTAGATCGATAAAACCTTATACAGGTACAGTCAGCGTCAAATAGTTAGTAGCAGCCAAGGCAGCCAAATATTTCGGTACACAAAAAGATGTACCCATTTTTCACCCTCTACTTACTTTCAAATTTGGCTCTTGGGATTTACCTAGTAAAAAAAGTTGAGTAATAAATTATTGCTGCCTGCAACCAGGCGGTTTAAACATATCGATTTCACTTGTTTTTGCCTCACATGGAATAGTTCTTTTTATAACATTAACATTTTATACAGGAAGGTGCTGCAGCATACCAATACATCATTATCTATTTTACGATTACGGTCATATTAATCTTTAGATTTAAGTCAGTGATGATCAATTTTATTATGAAACACTATTTGCAGAAACCAATTTCTATTGTAAACACAATTAAAACATACATTTCCAGTTATGCCTGTTCACTCAAGTAAACCGGCATTTAATTGAACACCTCGGTATGTTGCCATAGTGCTTAATGGGTGCCTCGATTTGTGTACATGTATTAATATAATTACTTACCAATCTCTGTCACCAGAACGATGAATACTTGACAGATTGAGCGGAACCATACCACCCCGCATTTTCGTCTGTGATCCATTTGAAGTTGTCTTGCGAAGTTCGTTACCTGGGAAGGTGAATACGTAACTAATATAAATTCACGGTGAAATGATGATAGTAACTGACTAATGTCACGTTTTTAGAATAAGTCCAATACTGAATAAAAATGTTAACAAGACTTACCTAAATCAACATCATTCTAGGGTTTTTCCGGTTGTTCCATAAAGGTCCCTCATGCATACATTAAACAATCGTGAAAATGTACCCACGTGTAGGCCAGTTTTAAAAATGCAAAACACATTTTAAATATTTCATAAGTAGGAACGTTTGTGTGGTTAATCTACAGCCCGCTGCTGATCCTAGGTTTCCTCTGATGTACCTATGAGAGACAGAGGGCTTAAACAATCATAGATTATTCCAAATGCAAAAGAATTAAGTTTAATACAAAATGATTATTTAATATAGTACCTCCTACAGTCGAAATTCTCTAATTTCGATATATCGGAGAGTTTGATGAAATTTGGTACGAACTCAGATCATAAAAAGAAATAGATATGAAACGGGGGCGTGGCGCGTGTCGCCGCGACATGCCCAGACGGGCATGTCACTGCTCGCCGCAGGTTAGTCGCAATTTTGCCGTGAATATGAAATGTTCGCCCACATTTACGCAAAATGCCGACTTGTAGCGTGGTTACATGCAGAAATAGGAGTGAAACGAAAACCTATAAGAATAGTGGAGTCACGTACCACATGTAAGTATTAGTATTTTCACTTATAAGTCAGTAAAAACAAATATTTTAACAAATAAACACAACGCCGCATCATTTCTCGGGATCGAAATAACATATCGAACGAAAAAGCATATTTTTGTTCAGTGCGTTGTACATTGAACGTTCAATACAATAAGCAACCTGTACAGCGCTAAATCACGGCGCAATGTATTAAACCGCTATCGATATGAACGCTGCTTGATTTTTTTAGTGGTACGGCCGCTGCTTGGCGTCGCGAACTAGAGCGGTGCCAAAATGTAGTTACAGTTTACGCGTAATCGATAAAATAGAAGTACGATATCATACTTGTGATTTTATTTCGACTACTTTCGCCGTTTTATTTTAGTTCATTACTTGTTCTGGTTGGGTGCATATATCTTAAAGGTAACTAATAAGATACTAATAAGATTAAAAGGTACAATTTTGTTAAGGTACCTACTAGTTAGATTTCCACTAAGTCGCAGTACGACGGTAAATACACATTATAAAATTTTATATACACGTATATAATTTAGTTGCAAATGGCTCCAGAACAACTTTAAATGTGATATTATTACAAATGATTTCTTTTAAATATTTTTGCTTTTACTATTATTTATTTATTAAGAAATAAACAATACAACATAAACAGGTACAGGGTCCCGCAAAACCGTTTGCACAGTGTGACTGTGGGATCGAGCAGTCTCTACTCTCTTATATTTATATTATAAATTATCTGCTATTTATCTACGTCTAGAGGTACAATAATTATTTTATGCGTTTCACAAGGTAACTATGCAGCTTTTTACTAAGATAAGCTTTATTGGCTTCTTGCCTGATGTCAGAGGGCAGGCTGTTGAGTATTGATACATACATACAGACTTTCATTTGAATTGTGATAATTAAAGAAGAAATTTCGGTTTCTTGTTACAGTTTTCCAAAGAATCCGAGTACTAAAGAAAAGTGGATAGATGCTACGGGCAGAGGTCCCAACTGGTTTCCTGTACAGAGAAGTGTTATCTGTTCGGAACATTTTCAAGAAAAATGTTTCCAACCACTTAATAAGAGCCGTAGACTTTTCGAATGGGCCATACCAACCTTGAAGATTTGTCAAATTATTTCATCGGTATGTTATGCTGTATAACAGAGCTAAGGCAGCGTGGCGTCGATCGGGCGCTCATTTGAGCGAGTTAATGTATCAACGCCTGTTCGTCGCCTCGCTGCCCGTCGTTCTATAATATCATAAAGCAGGTCTTATGATGGAGAGCGAAGGTGGCCATAGGAACTCTTTAATTACACAAGATGAACCCGTCATTTTTGAGCTCACTGGAACCCTCTCAAGGAGTAGTTGATGACTGTGCAAAACAATTACAGTACCTTTTACAAAAATTATATTTTTGGTTCTTTTCGTATAATTTTCTTGCTAAATAAATAATTAAATGCTCTAGATTTGAGTGAATTAATTTGTGACACATTTCTATATTGTCTTTTATATTTTAGAGTTCTTCAAAGCCTGATGTTATATTAAGGGAATCTCCAAATCCAGTTCTTGTCAATACAACAAGAAAAGAAATCATAGTAAGTGATGAGGCATATGACAATAGTAGTATAATTTTGTCTTTTATGATTTATCTATACTTCTCATGGTCACTTACGACCACCTCTATGTGCGTCGTTCCTAGGCAAAAGGTACTGCTTTGTCGGTAGCCAATATGTATTTTACATTAAATCGTTCTGTCAATAGCTAGTAGTTGCGACAAAGTGGTACGTTTTTCCTGGGATGAACACTTATTTAGTTTAGTCGTATTCTCCTCATTTGGTTTGTTCCTCCCCACTAGTAATTTAAGTACTTGTTATATTTCAGCAGGATTTCACTTGCGTGACTTGTGGCCATAAAATAAGCCCAACGAATGAAAATCAAAACAATCAGGTAACATTTTATAAACATTTTATCGATTTGTGTTTGAAATTAGTTTAAAAGTCAGTAAACGTTATCAAACGCATTTTTTTTTCATACTCCAACAGCCGTCACTGCATCAGCTTCATCATCTTTAAATGTTAAACTGGTTGAGTCCTTTTCTGACCAAGTCAACTCACCTCAAAATAAATTAAAAGTTTGTTTTCATAATTAATGTTATATTGTCCAACTGAAGGAATTGTATATCTTGTTTCAGGGAAGATAGATTATTCCAACAATATTACGTATAGTAGATGTCTGTAATTCTATACTTTTTTTAAGAAAAAAGCCGTTCATAACCATAGTTGTTATTGAACTTATAGCTCCATAACCAACAAATGGCATTTTTTGAGTACCATATAACAACTTCATTGTTTACGTAACTTTTAAAATGTTTTTTACAGCATCCGTCAGAGTCAAACGTTCTATTTGAGACTCCCCGAAAAATCAAAATGCGACAGAAAATTAGCAAATGTGAAAGCCTGCTGAAAAAACAGAAAAACCATATAAAAAAGCTTCAGAAAAAGAATAGTCGCTATCAGAAACGAATAAGTAAACTGGAAGACATATTGAAAGAACTCAACGCAAAAAATTAAGTCAATGCAGAGCAAGCCGCGCATTTAGAAGATTTGGGTGTAAATGACTTAATTCAACGTTATAATCAAAAACAAAAATTGGGCCAAAACATACCAACCAAATATTCGCCAGCTTTAAGAGCCTTTGCTTGTACTCTTCACTTCTATTCACCAAAGGCTTACGAATATGTTCGGAGAAAATTTCATACGTGTCTACCTCATTCCCGGACCATAAAAAAATGGTATCAAACTGTTGATGCTCAGCCAGGCTTCACCTATGAATCCTTCAAAGCTCTGAAACAGAAATCTGAAGCCACTGATTACAAATTGTTGTGCAATTTAGTAATGGACGAAATGGCAATCAGGCAACGAGTGGAGTGGGATGGAAAAAAAATGCATGGGTATGTCGACATGAGTAATACTGCCAAATCGGGAGATTATTTGCCAGAAGCGAAAGAGGTACTAGTGTTTTTAGTTACTGCCATCAATGCACCTTGGAAAATACCAGTCGGATATTTCTTTGTGGCGGGTGTAACTGCAGAACAGCGAGCAAATCTTGTAGTGCAATGCTTAGAGCTACTACATGAGATGGGCATTCAAATAACCTCATTAATTAACCTTTGATGGTTGTCCTGCAAATATGAGCATGGCCAAGCATCTTGGATGTTCATTTGAGGTTAACAACATGAAAACGGGGTTTGAACACCCGGTGACTCATAAACTCGTATACATAATGCCCGATCCGTGCCATATGCTCAAATTGTTAAGAAATGCTTTTGAAGCATATGGCACGTTTATTGATGGCTCAAACAGAGTTTTAAAATGGAGTCATGTAAAAAACCTCAATGACATCCAGGAAAAGGAAAATCTACACTTAGCCAATAAACTAAGGAGAGGACACGTCTTTTTCAAAAATCAGAAAATGAAGGTTCGTTTAGCTTCACAATTGTTTAGCAACAGTGTGGCGGATGCCTTGAGATTTTGTGCTGAACGTCAGATAATTAACGATGACCAAGGTGTTGATGGTACAGTTGCCTTTATTACATGGTACATTAATAATGTGTTCGACTGCCTCAACTCCAGAAACATGGCCCAATTTGACTTCAAAAAACCGCTCTACTCTGGAAACAAGGTAGCAGTATTCGAGTTTTTTGACCGATTTGAATCATACATAATATCGCTGAAGCTCAATGATGAAGAAAAAACACAGGTTATAAAATCTGACCGTAAAACAGGGTTTGTGGGATTTTTAACTTGTATTAAAAGTACGAAAGCATTGTTCACCGAGCATGTCGAGCAGGAGAAGCAATTAAAATATATTCCAACATATAAACTTAGTCAAGATCATCTTGAACTCATGTTTGGGAATATACGCGCACACGGCGGTTGTAATACCAACCCCACAGCTCGACAATTTCAGGCGATTTACAAGAAACTTACTGTGAAAGCGGAGCTTAGGGACATAGAAACCGGCAACTGCAAGTCACTTGAAGAGATTGGTATTCTTACGTGCTCGTCAGCATTGCAAGAAATAAATATGTCTGTTGAAGCGCGGTATCTCATTCTCTCAACTCCGAGGATGATGGGGATGACATAAGCCAATTATTCGAACAGGCAATTTTCGACGATGAAGTCAATGTTCTTGTCGGAGATTTCACAGAGTTTAGCTCTCAGGCTATATCGTACATTGCAGGATTTGTGGTACATGCGCTAGTGAAAGTTATGAAATGTCAGACTTGTATCGGAGCTTTAATTGCAAATACAATTCAAGATGTACATCATGGGTTTATATCTTTGAAAGATAAAGGCGGACTAATGTATCCATCCTATGATGTCATTACTATCTGTAAACGAATGGAAGTGATCATTAAATCAGCTGTTCTTTCAGACCGTCAAAAACTTACGGTGACTACAAAGAATATTAAAGCACAACTGATAGCAAAAGCTTTGCCTCATTTCATTGGCCTAAACTTATTTGATGACATTCAATTTCACCAATATGAGCAGTCACCTCTGACCAACCATTTGATTCTCTTAACGAAGGCCGTTATGGAGAAGTATTTAAATATTCGATTACACTACCTTACAAAAAATGCGGCGCCTAGATTGTCCAAACGGCAAGTGTTAAATAAATACCTCCATTTTACTGGGCAGTGAATTGAATAGTAGATTGTATGACAAGGGTCTAAAATAAGCCATATTACCACGAGATGGTTATTTTCCCGAACGAAGTGAGGGGAAATAGTTCGAGGGGTAATATGGCTTTTAGACCAGAGTTATACACTCTACTTTTCACTTCGACTGCGAGAAAATAGTAAAAACAAAGATTATCCATCCACAATCAATAATAAATACAATGACGAAAAGATTGTTCAATTTGGCGCGATATTTTTTTTAATAAACTGCTTTGACACAGGCACAGATACAAAATATTGACACCACGAATAAACGCCTCTGACCGTCTATTATTATATAGCCGCGTCAAATATTTTTTAATGATTGTGAATTAGGAACTATAAAACACCTAATATTTGTAATTAATTCTGTTTCCTGATTGGTCGATTTTAAATCTAGCTGTATTCTGGTTAGTTGATAGCAAATACAAATGTTTTTTTAAAGAGTTGTGATTGGTGGATGTAATACGGTGAACTGTTTTGATTGGTCAAATTAAAATGTTTTGTAAATCATAAATATGTATACATATTTTCCCTAGGGGCTAAATGTACTACTTTAGCCCCGCTTGCTAAGCCTAATATGACGCACTTTTTGAGTATGAGAAGTGAAAAATAATAAAGATATTGATTTACAGTACTTATTTTATTTCTTACTAGCCACCCGCCCCGGCTTCGCACGGGTGCAATGCTGATACTAGATGCATGTATTATACATATAAACCTTCCTCTTGAATCACTCTATCTATTAAAAAAACGGACGGACAGACAGACAGACAGACAGACAGACATAGAGACAGACATGACGAATCTATAAGGGTTCCGTTTTTTGCCATTTGGCTACGGAACCCTAAAAACCGCATCAAAATCCGTTGCGAAGTTTTAAAGATCTAAGCATAGGTACATAGGGACAGACAACAGCGGGAAGCGACTTTGTTTTATACTATGTAGTGATTTATTTATTATTTCGGTGCTGAGGCGATAAGTGTCGGTTAGGGTGAATATCCACCAGAGATGTGCGAGTATTTGTTTTCATATATTTGACAACTCGCTCGCTTGAAACCTAGGTGTCAAATGTATGGAAACACATCTTCGCACCTTTCTGTTGGATACTCGCCCTTAGCATTAAATCTCGTAATATGAGTAGTGGATATACTATTTCGCGCCAAAGTGCGCGTGGGATAGGCCTGGTACAGGTCAAAAATATCGATGCTACCAGAGTTTTAAATGTATGTGAACCCGAACTTATAAAAAGCCGTTTAGATACTCTTTAGGTTGGTATTCGTCGATATTTTTTACCTTTGCGATTTGTAGTAAGTTAACAACCCGTGTTATTTAAACTTGTAACTAGATAATTAAATACCACCACATAAACTTACCATTTTGTTACCCATATCTTAACATAATAATTTAAATATCAATATCGATAAGACATCATTTTAACGTTTGTCGCCCCCTAGTGTAGTGCGTTTAAGCCAATCACAGCCCTTGTTTGCATGTTGCCGTAGACTCACTAGCAACGCCCGAGTCTTTGTTTTTACACGGTTTAATGTGTGCGTGGGCGCTGTGGTGGGAGAAAACTGGGGACATCGGTTTTGGTTGAAATGAAGCAGTACGGCACTTCTCCCTTTTTTTATGTTCTGAGGGTACGAATGTTCGTTGGAGGCCCGGGGACTTTTGGTCAGGACCTCGTAAAACGGCCGCCATCTTGGAAAATGTACCCACTTTGTATAAAATTGAGGTTTTCTTCGAATACTACGTACTCTATGAAAACAGGCTTGTGCAAAATTTTTCCAGCTTTAATGATGCTTTACATTAAAGCTGGATAAATTTTGCACAAGCCTGGAGTACACAGCCTTGACGAAAAAACGTGTCTTCATGGAGAAAAATACATCTCTATACGAGATTTTCTCTGTGTCCTTCTAGGTAAGATTCTCCGAATTCGAAGCTCGGGAGAATTTCAAAACCATTTTGATTTACACAATAGTATATGAACTACATTAATATTTACCTTTCACCTGACTACGGCTAAACCCAAAAGAATGGTAGTGGATTAAATTGATCGGAATCGGCTTAAAATGAAGTTCGAGTTACACGCCCCGCATCAATAATATTAAATGTAATGTATAATCCATTAGCGTCTACTGCATGCCATCAGTTTTTTTGAAACCCGCCGATAATGTAAGTGCTAGGAGGAAAGTTATAATTTCAGATTTGGTGTCGACTACCGCCCGTGCGTTTTTTTTACTCGATGTGCGCCAACACTTTGTCAGCATTGTGAGAAATCTAACACCACCTCGTCTGTTGGACTTCATCTTGACTAAACTATCAATACTTATTCTTTTTGGTTTAGCTGTAGTCTGACAAAATGTTAATATTCTTGTAGTTCATATGCTATTGTGTTTTCAAAATGGATTTGAAATTCCCCCAAGCTTCAAGTTCGGAGTATCTTCCCGGGAAGGAAATTGAGGGAAAATTTATAACATGTGGATGCATTTTTCTCCACGGAGACACGTTTTCTCGTCAAGGTTGGGTACTACAGGCTTGTGCAAAAGTTATTTGACTTTAATGTTGCTGTAGACCAGGGGTTCCCAAAGTGGTCCAGGTGGACCCCCAGGGGTCCACAGGAGACTCGACGGGGGTCTACGTTGGCGTGACAAAAAAATGGGGGTGCACAATTCGTAAGTGGGGGTCCACGAAAATGTATCTGGTTTCGATAGTAAAGAGCGAAAACAGATATTATTTTTTTGTGTTATTTTTATAGCCTGGATGACTGATAAATACGCTTTACGCAGCTTTATTACGCTGCTCCCCGATTAAACTTTCGGTAAATTAAACTGACATTTTATTAAAATTACACTATTCGCCTCCAAAACTTAGTCGACTGCAAGTCTGCAACAGATCGCGAGCGTCTCCAGACTTAGGCAATATTCTCATTTTTTGCCGAGTTTTGGGAATATGGTAGAAATGTAGTGTAGGGGGTCTACCAGAACCAGTTAACTTTTGAAAGTGGTCTATGAGAAAATAAAGTTTGGGAACCCCTGCTGTAGACCATGTTTTCATAGAGACGTTTACGAAAAAAAAACACTTTTCACTTCTCATGCTCAAAAAGTGCATCATATTAGACTTGGCAAGCGGGGCTAAAGTAGTACATTTAGCCCCTAGGGAAAATATGTATACATATTTATGGTTTTTAAAACATTTTAATTTGACCACTCACAACAGTTCAATATTATATCCACCAATCACAACTCTTTAAAAAAAACATTAGTATTTGCTATCTATTAACCAGAATACAGCTAGACATTAAAATCGACCAATCAGGAAACAGAATTCAATTCAAACATTGGGTGTTTTTCAAGCGTGATGAACTGCATACATGACTCATGTATGCAGTTAACCACGCTTGAACGTTTCAATGGAGCTATAGTCGGTCAGAGGCGTTTATTTTTTTAATTATTGTAAATTAGGGAATGAAAAACTCCTAAAGTTTGAATTGAATTCTGTTTTCTGATTGGTCGACTTTAATGTCTAGCTGTATTCTGATTAGTAGACAGCAAATACTAATGTTATTTTAAAGAGTTGTGATTGGTGGATGTAATTGCATGACATAAGCTGTGAAGATTGAGCGGGATAGACTACGCCGCTATTAGACGGTCAGAGGCGTTTATTCGTCTTGTGAATATTTTGTATTGTATCTGTGTCAAAACAGTTTATTAAAAAGAATGGCGCCAAATTGAACAATCTTTTCCCCTTGGTATAATTGTTGATTGTGGATGGATAATCTTTGTTTTTACTATTTTCTCGCAGTCGAAGTAAAAAGTAGAGTGTATAACTCTGGTCTAAAAGCCATATTACCCCTCGAACTATTTCCCCTCACTTCGTTCGGGAAAATATCCATCTCGTGGTAATATGGCTTACTTTAGACCCTTGTCATACAATCCACTATTTGGTGAAAGTAACAATTTCATATGCAGCAATCCATCTAGACGAAAAGGTGTACTCGTCGACTCCTTCATAACTTGTCTACACGAAACTCTAGAGGATAATCTCAGAGAAATGAACGAGCTTCATTAAAATCATTTTATTTACAATGCATGTAATATTCATTGTAGCAAAGATATCGTAGGTTTGCATCATTATATAAACAATTTACGAGTACCTAGTCAACTTAAATTACAATTTAGATAAGGATAATCACTTATATAATTCGATTGACCAAATAAATTAATGAACAAAGCGCAAATGTTATTATCAGAATAAAATGACTGTTACATTATGCCGCAAGGATTAATTTGTGCCTATATCATTACAGCAGAGAGCAGTGTGATGCACACGAAAGGTACAAGCCGACGAAGCCAAATAGACAAACGAATTGTATAGGTGTGGCGGATGACCGCACTAATTGTCTTTAGGACTTGGTCAACTAGTCGGGAGTTACTAAATACAAATTAAACTCAGAAACGAAAAAGTTTGAACACCTACCGAATCAAAACTTCTCATTTTACCATTGAATATAATATAACACAGTTATATCGGAAGATTTCCCATTCATTCTATGGTGCTGGGACCTTTTGTACTCTTTATTTTTATGTTTATATGTAGGATGGATATGGTTAAATAAGTACACAGTTCTAGAGAATAAACGGGAATCATCCGAAAAATACAGAACAGATTCACATAATTTTGTTATTAAATTATTATATTTATATGTTATAAGTTTTGAGACGATTTTTGTCAGTCCAATTAAGGCAAATAACAGAAGGCGTAGCATGGATGCCATTTTATCACTTATCACTGTGGATAAGACGTCCGTCACGTTCTGACAAGTATGCGAGTGCGAGAGTGACGAATCTCTTATCCACTACGATAAGTGATAAAATCGCAACCGTGCTACGTCTTGAAGCCAACCGTTATTTTGTTTACATATTACGTGAATTTATATAGGAAGACATTGTTCTCTTGATGCCCGCCCGAGAAGTGGCTTTCCTCGCCGGCTACGAAAAGATTTTGTTTACTGACGAAAAAAACTTCACTGTCGAAGAAAAGTTGAATAGACAAAACGACAAAGTTTATGTCAAATGCTTAAAAGAGGTCCTGTCCCGCCTTCTGTGCGAAATGTCCAGCGACCGCATCATCCGGCTGGTGTTATGGTGTGGACGGCTGTCTCATCTGCCGGCTCAACGGAGTTGCATTTTTGCCAACGAGAAGTTAAAATGAAGGCACAAAATTACCAGAGTGATATCTTGGAAGATGTGAAACCAGTATCGCATACCTACCCTTTTTAAAAATAAGGACCGGATTTTTCGACATGATTCAGCTCCGGCACACAAGGCAAAGTCAACAGAGAAGTGGCTAAAGGGCAATTTACCTGGTTTCATCAGTACGGCAGAATGCCCATCAAGTCCAGACTTTGAACCCGCTGTAGACCGAATTGGAGCGGAGGGCCTGTCGCAAGTCTCACCCAAATATCCAGTCTTTTAAGCGAGCCTTGTGAAGAGTGGCGAACAGTATTCCGCTGGGAAAGATTCGTGCCGCTGTTGACCAATGGCCCACACACTTGAAGGACTGTGTTCAGCAAAAAGCGGCCATTTTGAATAATTTTTATTTAATATTTTATGTACCTAATGCATATTATGATTTTTCTATTACATTAAATAAGTTCGAGAAAAAAAAAATGTTCGTCTTAAAACTTATGAACATACGAGGTATTGCACTATAAGTATTTTTAGTACTTATAGCAATTTTTCAAGGATCTTAATACCATATACCTAAGTACAACCTCACGGCGACAGATATGTCTCCCGGAGAAGACTTGTTGTAAGTCAAGAACTCAGGAATGATACGAGGCATAAGACTTGCTCGGGATGGAAGACGACTACTACAAACATGTTTGCTCAGGGACGAGTGACGAGTGAGTTCAAGGTCTTATGCGTGGAGTCGTTATTCATATTCCATGGTATTATAGTCCTTGACAATTTCTTGCACACGTGGAAAGAGTGAGATACACTAGTTGAAATTTGTAGATATCAGAAAACCGGAATCGAGCAAATGCGTATTGGTTTATAAAAATAATACTGACGACTAGAATGGTTTCAAGCAACAATGCTTGGCCGCTGTTTTTGTTTTACATTTTAAACGCATTTTAATTCCAAAGTAGACAAAAGATATGAAATTACACAGATTGCCAATACGTTTCTGTCAAAAATAAAAACATTGGCAAAATCGACGTCAACGATATAATTAAACGTTATTCGCGCCGTATCACAATGAAATAAAGTGCAAAAATTAAACCCTTAAGAAGTCGATTTTAAGGCCTTGGGCACATCCAAAATCAATCCATTAACCCATGAGAATCGCTCACCCGTAGGCAAACCAAATTAAAATGAAAATCTGTGTATTTTCATCCATTAACCGACTCATCATATCATGGTAAAGTCGGAAGTTCAGCTAGTGTTTTAAATATATTCTTACAGCAGATAAAAAATACAGACAAAATTAAATCGGTTTAATAATGATATCACAATATTGTTACTCTTACTAAAATAAAACATTAAATAATAGATTGAACTAAATATATACAATTGAATTTAAACTATCGTGAGTTACATTCAGAATTATTTTAACTAAATTGGCATTTTCACATGAAAACTTGCTTTAGTGACACCATGACAAATGTATCTAATAGATATGTCTTCTCGTGAAAATGTCCAGACACGGTTCAATTGTCAATTTACATTTAGGGGAGTTGAACCGCAGTCAATTAGGATAATTCTAAATAAGTATAAACACTACAACCAGTGGGCGGTGAGCAACAGCGCATGCAGAATGATAACTGGGTGCTACTCCACTTGGTTTTTCCATGACAGGGTTATCCGTAGTCCAATATTTAGTGCCTATTTGGCGAACAAATGCGCAATCCATCAGCTGAGACAATTTATATATTCTATGGTCACAAAATGTATCCAGTATTATAGTCTATTTTTTTATTCCGTAGACTGAAATGACATTTCATGTATTGCTAGATTTTTACGTCTTATAAATAGTGATGTGCTACACCCGGTACTAACCAAAAATAAACGATTGGGAGGTACTTATATTTGTTGATGAAGCATCTGTAACACAATTAATGGATAATCCGTGACGTGCTAAAAATGAGAGAACATGCACTGAAAACATCCGATCACTGTACGAGTAAAATAACGAATGCCAAGTACGTAAACCAAAATGGCGTCGCGTCAGGTCGGCGATACGTCAATGTCATTTTAAATGTTTGAGTACATTAGTAGTGAGAAAAATTCATTTATTGTTTATTTCGTATCATTTTTTGAGTAGATTTTATTTATTGTTTATTTTGAATCTAAAATTAATTCAAGATTTTATCGGTTATTTACAAACCGATGTCAAAGATCAGCACTGTTTGTATATAGCTGGTCACATTATTTCTACGTTTGACATTTGTGGTTGTCATTTTAGTCTACGGAATAAAAAAATAGACTATAGACAATCTATAGTCTAAAATCGAAAATATATACATTAAATTTAAAAAGTTGTCTAACCTAATTCACAGATAATGTAATACAGGTCGATTCACGAGAGCTGGCATAAATGAATTGACCGAAAGTAATGTCACTTGTCACTGTGAGTGGCCGTTCTTGTACAGGGGCCTCCTTATATTTTGTAAACATATACCTATTACGTTTTGGTTATTCAAGAAAAAATAAATTATGTTATTATAATCTGCACCTAGTATCATTTTAATCCTTTTAGTAATTATTATTAAAATCCTTTTTAAATAAAACGTATGTATATTTTCTGTCTTATTTTTAATGTGATGGCACCTTCGAATTGAAAGAAATCTAAAAAAGAGAAACACAAACAAACAAATTCTAAAACACAATTATCATACCTATCTAATCACTTTATGCATCAACCTGTATTTAATAATTATGTGATGCACACATAGACATTCACTCGTTCAATTCATTCGTGCCAGCTTTCGTGAATCGACCTGTACATATGAACACATTTTGGGACTAACATAAGCATATCATAAGAATTTTAGGAATAAAAACATGTTTCATATTCCGTGCCCCGAGTCATATGCTGATAATCTTTATGAAAGCATCTGCGTACAAAGGTTAATAATAGTTGACATTCCATTATACCATCAGGATCCATTTATATTGACAGGTGCAAATTATATATATATATTTATATTTGTATAAATCACGCTATACATAAGGGAGCACAATAATTTACCACTGTTTGACGAAATCACAATTCAATGGCGGCCAATACACGGTGAGTAAATACTGATGATCCACCCATATCACAATCTGGATCAGATGCATATTGACGTGTATCACAGGACTGTCAGTATACTGCAGAAATATCCGGAAATTTTGAAATCCGATCACAGATAAGAAATAATCTGTGAGCGACTAAAGGCACACCACATGATTCTGCTTGGTGGATGGTATGAGCGGTACGCACTGTAAGTAGCTATAAGATAGAGCGAGATGGGGATATGGAAGAAGTAGAACTACCGTCTGGCCACCCTTTAATACTGACGCATTAAACATTCAATACTGCTTCCATACTGAATATTGCTGCAAATACTGGCAAACCAGGATCACAGAATTTAATCATCGTGTATTGGTCGCCAATGAAAAAGCCACAAATAAACGATGTCCAAACAAATACAGAAAGTAAAAATAAATATTTTACATCGAATAGTAATTTATTTAAACCGAATAATTTATTTAGGTTAACACTAACCTGGGATTATGCCGATCCAAGATTATTGCAACTATGGGCTATGACAACTCTAATTTTTAGGGTTCTGTAGTCAACATGTACATCAGGTGGAAGGTTTAGTACGCATGCAACAAACTCTATATTCCCAGTTGGGTCGGGCATGCTGCCAGGACCATGCCTGAACGGTTCAGATGAACGACCGCAGTCCCTTAGTTGCAATAGCCCCTTTAAACGCTACGTTAAACACATCCGAAGATTATTGATATTTTACACGTTTCTCGTATTAAAAACCACGTTGGTTACAGAAATATATTTGATATTTACGACAAACCAAAATGATAAATATTATGAAAAAAGGAAGGCTGGGTCGGCGTATGCGTTATATATAAACTAGTGTAAAGGACCGACCACACTGAAGCTTAAAATACGCAGAGTGTTTGACTAAGCTAATTAATTAGGTACATGACGTTGTTTTGGACGTAACCACACCGGTCGGCGTCGGCCTAAAAGGCGCAACTCCGGTTTAGAAGGTATGCGCCCAAAAATGACGTAAGAGCATCAGTGCGGCTTAGGCGTATTTTGAGCTCCAGATTGGTCATTAAGTAAACGCACCGTCAGCGTGCTTAAGCATCGGTGTGATCGGTCCTTAAACGCGAGGGCAGTCAATAAGATTCACAAGCCCATTCGTATTGAATACCTACTAGTACTTGTGGTACACGAAACTGCTCAAGTGATGTAAGTTATGTTATGTGGTGAGGTTCAGGTCATTAAGTATAAACTATATCTGATAATAATGTTGAATATGACTACAACAAAGTTTTTTGACATTGACATCTGAATAGTTTTTATGCTTACTTTGTAAATGTATGCATGTATCAAAAATTATAAGTCGTTTATGCAACGGGTTCGCAAGCGAATCGAATACTGTAGGTGCCTACACAGGCTCCTCACGAGTCACACCCTACGTCGAATACTGTAGGTGCCCACACAGGCTCCTCACGAGTCGCACCCTACGTCGAATATTGTAGGTGCCCACACAGGCTCCTCACGAGTCACACCCTACGTCGAATACTGTAGGTGCCTACACAGGCTCCTCACGAGTCACACCCTACGTCGAATACTGTAGGTGCCTACACAGGCTCCTCACGAGTCACCCTACGTCGAATACTGTAGGTGCCTACACAGGCTCCTCACGAGTCACCCTACGTCGAATACTGTAGGTGCCTACAGAGGCTCCTCACGAGTCACACCCTACGTCGAATACTGTAGGTGCCCACACCGGCTCCTCACGAGTCACACCCTACGTCGAATACGGCTTTGTCTATTATCAAGTTCAAGTCACAGGAATTTTAATTTCACATTAATTTTAATCATGATTTATTTACATTATGAAATGTCTTATTGTATTTCAACTAATTTACCCCTTTTTGTGCGAAGCCTCTCGTGGCTACGTACATTTGTAGTCTTTGATGGATGTTTGTAGCATATCCGTGATTATATTCACAATTAATTATGTTTTACTCCGGTTAATATAGTTGTGGACGAGATACTATTGTTCAGTATAATATTCCTAAAGTAGTCTCCAGATATGTTTATTGCTTGCTCTGATTATTGCACCCAACTGTGAAAATATATATTTATTGCTTTTGAAAACATTTTCGATACACATAATATACGTGCCATAAAATATATGCTGTTGGAAATACCATAGCTTCATGATTGCAGTACGGTTCACGGTACCATGTCAATCGATGTTAAAGTTCGGCGAAAGAATATGAATCACTCAACAATTCGAATGGCAGAGATAATAATCGCTCTTGAGGGTGGCCGTGACACGCTGCCGTTTAAGGAAGATCGAAAGATTGATATTAGGTACTCAAACACTAAATCATTGTATAAAACTGTAGTCTTAGATTAATTATTGCACTGCTATGTTATTTTGGATTAATGGAAAAAAATATTATATTCACTAAAACCCATATACCTATACACAGTTGCACAAACCATTATTCCGTTTAATGTCATCCATCATACACCTTTCATGACAGTTTTGAGTTTGGCCAATAAGAATGGCCAATAGGAATATGTAAGAATATGTATGTATGTATGTCTGAATGAGACAGCGCTACCTGAACGTTTGTGCAACCGTGCATAACCGATGATTGATGCATTTTTATATGAACCTTTTATATAACCTGAGTATTCTTAGATTTAAAAATGATTGAATCATGATATCAATTCCTTTAACTATAAATTGCATTGCAGCATTCTATTGAATTTATTGGTATAAATCGACAATCCCAAGCATGTGAAAAGTGTAAGGTTTGGCAATATCTACAATAATGGCTCTTCAAACAGCAACCAGGCCCCTCAAAACTCTCTAAATCTGACCATATTATATTGTATACAATTAGTATTAGCCAGAGTGGCTAAATATATCCTAACACATCCTCTTAATAAAGACGTGTTCCGATATATTTAGCTACTTTGGCTGATAATTACTATATGATGCTCTGTACACAAGATCCAGCAAATGGAAACAATATTTGATTATTCTTAAAAGTTCATGAAATCATTTTAATAATTATTATCTCTGGCGTCATAATGTAAAGGGATTAAATTGATAGAATAAGCAAAACAATTTTCACGAAGTGGTCTGATTTCTAAAGGTTGGTTTGAGGACACATTTGTCTAAAATGTTTCCGAAAAGTGCACCCACACGACATTTACGTTCTAGAAACATCTACATATTCATAAAAAATTACACAAAAATGAACTAGTTTTAAGTATTTATGTTTTCCTAAGATAAACATAACATGCATTCCGCGGGACCCCGCGAGGCAAGTTTGCCGGCCATGAACTTAATACATATTTGACCGACCGCCCGTACGAGTATTAATAATCAGCAGACACGGGAATTTAAAAGACGAAAATGTCACGTTTATTGACGATTACGTGTTGAAATATTTTGTCTATGGTTATCTATTCATGTGAACAAATATATTTGACGAAACAACGAGAACTAAACCAGAAAACGAGGAAGAGTTTTTCTATATTAATATTTATGGAAATGTGACAAAAAAGATAATCAATAATATTCAAGTTTGTAAAAAACATGTTTGGTTTTTAACAAATATTGTAGAGTAGGTAGAGTGAATGCAAGTCGATCGATAAGTACATTAACGGTAGATAAAACAAATAATTTCACGGTCGTTAAATGTGATATTGTTGCCCAGAATTTTCGATGACTGATGAAGTGACGAATTGCATAGATAGAGAAAACGCTTGAGACCCGGGACGTCACGTGTCTCGAGCGTCATAGTCAATGACAATCGGTTCATGTGAAGGTGCGTATACTCTGCTCCCCCCGTCTAAAATTTGGGACACTTATAACTCTGTGATTATTTATTGTCTTGTGTTACTTTTTTTCTCCATGTGACTATATTATTAATTCCTTTTTCAAGACAATTCAACAATATTCATTGATTATTTCATTTGGTGTCACCGTCCCTATTCCATTGAACTACTTTGAAGGTACGCGTACGGCGGGTAGTTTTTTACTCAACCAATAAACGTAGACCTTGCGATATTATTTATTTAAACTAGATACTTTCAACACTGTTTACTTGGTTGAAGTTGTTGACTATGTCAAACAGGTACTTAGTATATATTAAGATGGTGAAATTGCGGAAAAATTCAATGATAAAAAATAATACAATCCGATCCGTGATCTCACGTCATGTTATGTCATGTCATGTCATCTCGTGTCATGTCCATACTCGTGGTTTCCAACAGAAAGCAAGTCCGCATAATATGACAGACGGGCACCCTACCTACTCTACGCGTGGCTTGTACCGCTCGATATTTCCTGTCAACCAATATTCCATCGACAGGGCTCGATGTTTTGTGTGCTGTTTGACGTCACGCTGCATGATATCAATTTATCTTATTATAATCATCAATCATCAATCAAATAATCATCTATTTATATAAATGACCTGTTTCGATAAAGCCCCTATTAAAACTGTAATTTACTAATAATGATACTATTAGAAATAGAGCGTTTCCGTGCTTTGGATAGCACGCTAATTAGTTGATCCCGGCTGCTGTCTATTACAGTAGTCGTTAAGCCGAGTTAGATGCCTTCGGGCGGATTAAGAACTTCTAACAGTCGAGTTGCCCACTCACTGACAAAGGGGGGACAACTGTTAAACGCGTTCGCAGGAGCTACCTACCACAACCCTGCACGTGTCCCCTGGGTGGTACTAAAGAATGACAAACTTTAAAGGCCAAAATAACATATGCAATACGATTAAATAAACAGTACAGATAACTTGTGCCATCGTCAAATGTTAGGATTATGTGCCAAAGCGGGGTTATTCACGGACGGTCTAGAACGTTCGCGATGTAGACTAAAAGCGACATAGGCAAAATACTACACTAGACATTTTGCGTTCTAGACCGAACGCGAATAATTTATAGATTGTTACAAAGTTAATTGGAATTACCTCCACGCAGTAGACGTATTTACGTCACTGGCACCAGAAGTACGAGCCATGTTTATCAATATCATCATAAGGATAGTAAAATAAGTGAAGTAGTGCCTCGAATACCGGTACAAACCAGCCCGCCGTAACAAAAGCTTACAACTAGTGTAATATAATAGCAATACTCACAACATGTGAATGGGCGACTTGCGAGCGCCTACAAGTTAGTTGCTCTCCTACATTGGGACTGGCTGTCTATACATAATTAGATTTGTATAGACAGCCAAACAGTCCCAATGATTTTTCCCGGTAGGTACTTGTCGTATTTATGGGCGGGTTGGACCAACTCACGATTATATACCGTTCAACGTTAAATATGGCGCCGGAAGCTGTCATTCCATATATAGCCGTCAGACTTTACGTTCATAGACTGTAACGGACATCGGTTACGATTACAGACGGTTTGGTGCAAAGAGAAAAAAAAGACGATATTTTTTGCCAAATTCCATAGTTTTAGGCCAACGGAAAGTATGTACTTGTATATATTTAACTTGTTCTGTTAGTATGGGACAAATCTTGCGAGTTAAATTTGACCCACTTTCCGGTGACCTATTGAGCTGAAATTTTGTGTATAAGTATAGTTTCGATGACAGTTAAATATTATGGTACCATCGAGCTTATCTGATGATGGAGACAGAAGGTGGCCATGGGAATTCAGTACTTATCCGACGTAACCCCGTTGAGTTTGGGCTCGTTAGAATCGTCTCAATGAGTAGTTGATTATGGTATACAGAAAAGTACAGTCGGCAATAAAAGCTTGTACCAAATATGTTTTTTTTGACACAAACTTATTTTGATTCCGGTAGCCTATCGCAATCACAAAAAATCATTTCCCAACTGTACGGTTTGTCCGAATTTTCATTTGGGCAAAAAGCCTATTTTCTCGAAGACCCCAAACCTCTTGATTTTCTGTTATCTTCCACTTATCGTGTAGAACCCATTACATTAGGCTAGGTTGTAATCCTGAAAATGCCACGGCTTTAGAGAAAAGTGAATCATAGCACAAATGAAAATTGGGACAAACGATACAGTTGGGAAACAGTTTTTAGTGATTCACATCGGTAACCTTGGGTTCCCTTGATAGTCGAAACATACGTTTTTTGCGGCATAGACAGCCGTACCTTATTTATACGTTAACTTAGAAGATTTGTGTCTTTCACAGCTTAAAGGGACTGTAGACCCGAGTATATGGTTTTCATTTAAACTCTATATCTACGCGTTCCCGAGATAAAGGCTTTTGACAGACCGACGGACAACAAATTGATCCTATGAGGGTTCCGTTTTTTCCTTTTGAGGTAACTACGAAACCCTAAAAATTTCATACGTTTCTTTCTCTAAAATGAATATAGTCTAATATGGCATAATATTATTATTAAAATTGTCATAATAATATAAAAAAGAACATAAACAATAATTAATTTGTAAACACATCCAATTGTACAGTCAATGGATGTTTTTATACAGGGTAATTCAGATATGTCCATACAACTCAGCACTTTGGTTCGGTTTTGTATAAATCAAGTCCACAGAGTGCGGCAGGGGTGACACGTTCATACATCAATAAGTGGGTAACGTTGGTTCATATCCTTTTAAGAAACTTAGTCATCAATAAATATTACTACGAGGGTAATTGATATCAATAAATACAACAAGTACCGCGTCTGCACATATTTCTTGTTATTTGTTTAATATAAATATAAAATAATAAAAATATATTTATTTTAATGTATACCTATTTTACCCGTAAGAAGCGTCTAGGTCAACTTTTAAAAAACGTATCACATATTATTATTAACTGATGATTAATTAATTTAAAATATGTCAAAGTTCATAAAGGTTTTATAATCGTGACGGCATAAAACAATTTTTCATCAAAACATCACCCTATAACGAGTCGCTGTAAACTACTGTTTATTATTACTGGTTATTAAACACAAAACTATAACCACCCTTAATGTATCAATAAATGTAATATATTTACGATAGTCCTGATTTACAAGATCACGAATATATCAGTGTTACGAGACGTAGGTATGAATGCTGAAGTCAAATTATGACAAAGTTTTGGAAATACTAGTCTTGATGCACATCTAACCACCACAATCTAAACAGATTACCGGATCAGCAATTTATTTCAGAGATGTTAGCATACGTGTGTGGAGGGGGGGGGGGGGGCATCATTATCTTCATCAGCCATTATTTTATTATTAAAACACGATCATTTCGAATTCTGTTAATGTAATTGTAATCGTTAGACATACTTTGCTCATTTAAAATAAAATAATATATACCTACCACTCAACTTAGCGAGTAAACTCGTGCACAAGCTTTTCATAGGACTTTCTATAACAAAACGTATTTGGGCAATTTTTTTAATTCGTATACCCAATTACAGTGAGTTTTAAGTAAAAATTAACTTGGTGTCAATTTTAAACCTAACGAAAGTTAAGCATCCAAATGATGTGGAAATCATCTTTATTCACATTTAAAATAATGTGTATTGCAGCATATCATTCATAAATTGGAAAGAAAAAGTGATTTTTTATACCAACTAAATACTTAATTGTCGTCAAAAATCTGACACCGAGTTAATTTTTGTTTATCAACTTATGCTAATTGGGTATATTATTTATTGGAAATGTCCATTTTTTTAACTCGATAACAAGTACTTTCGCTTATAAATTATAATTCACTACTATTTTTGCTCCTGTTTGTCCTGTATAGACCACCCCGTGTATATGCTTGCTGCATTTCCTACCGTCTCAAATATACTGAAAAATAGTGTTATTTCAAAATGATGACTTTGATGACTAAAAGTGGAGAACAATTGTTTAACAGGCTTACGCCAAATTCAGAATTTTCATTGGCTTTAGATAATTTTGAAGCTATATGTTAAACAGGTTACCAATAACACAACGCCAAACATCGATGTAGTTTGAAAATGAAATGAATATGAGACATAAGACTTAACGCACATACAGACACACAATACAGCTTGTCAAGACTACGCGGCCATCATTTTGCGATGATTCAACTTTCGGTAATGAAACAGTTTTACAAGAGTTCAATAATCAAACAACATTACATTCGCCGGTTGCCTAAGATATACTTATGTAACGTACAACGTTACTAATAGCTTGTTTACACTGGGTCATCAGGTGAGTTCCGCGGTCGACTGTGAGACGGACGACTCAGTGTAAACAAGCCCTAACGCAACTTGCATATAAAACAGCAATGTCTGTTTCGACCTTTATACAATGATATACTTATTTAATTTTGTATATTTACACGCTTTCTAAAGTCCGGAAGTAACCGTAGAGGTTCACGTTCGATAGTTAAGTAATGTACAATAGTACCACAAATATAAGTTACATCGGCAATCTTCGTGCACGCCGACGAGTGCTGACAAGTACTGAATAAAATTCAATGTATGACCGTTTCAATAAAGACCTTGTAGCGGTACACTTAAGGTACAATATGCAATGACAGGTGAACTCGAACTTTCCCGTTCATGGCGCCAGACAAAACGGCGGGCGCCGTAGCTGCCGGCGTCGCGCGCAAAATTTTGGCCAATGGGCGTTGAAGATTTTACCCGCGCCAAACGCGCTGGCATTTAATTGGTTAAAATGTTTTCAAATAATGCTCAGGTACATCTTTGTAACTTATATTAGTGGTAGTACTGTATTGTATTATTGTACCTCTAGGTGATGTTTATACCCAGACCGGGACGGGGCGGGGCAATGGGTCGCGTGGCGGCGGCGACCGGCGTTATGGGTGGTGGAGCAGCGGCGTGTGCTCGCCCTGCGCCCAGCGGCCCTGCCGGTCCGAGCACTTGTTCACGCAGCACGCCGACACCGACGCCGACGCCGACGCCGACACCGACGCCTGCAACACAACTCTCGGTATATCATATACATATCATATAAACAGATGAATTGTCTAAGTAAACACCTCGGAATCTCACGTTATAAGCTTCATCATCCTCCTAGGGTTATTCCCGGTAATGGCCTTAAAGGAGCCCGGGGTCCGCTTTGACACCTAATCCCAAAATTTGGCATAGGCACTCGTTTTACGAAAGCGACTGCCATCTGACCTTCCAACCCAGAAGGAAAACTAGACCCTTATTGGGATTAGACCGGTTTCCTCACGATGTTTTCCTTCACCGAAAAGCTAATGGTAAATATTCCGTACATAAGTTCCGAAAAACTCATTGGTACGAGCCGGGATTCAAACCCACGACCGCCGCTTGACAGCCGCATCCCTGAACCACTAGGCTACCGTAGCTCTTCACGTTATAAGCTTACACGTTCGTATATTTTCCGCTACTAACTGCAAAAGGCTATGTGGATATTGTTCGGCTTAGCTTAACGGTTTGGGATACCGATTTATGAATGGTAATAGTGCGAGATATGCAAATCATTAAGATTTAACTTACTGACCGATGTGTAAAACGTGCCGTCAGCAGGCGCCTCGGTTTTTATATATGGCGACAATCATACTCAAATCGACCTAGTCCCAAACTAAGCAAAGCTATTTTGGGCACTAAGCGACGTACGGTATACATACTTCATCATTCGCTTGTTCTTATCCCATTTACTTGCGGTCGGCACAGCATGTTTCTATAGATATACAAATAATGATATACATCGAAAACCTTCATCACAGAAAAAAAGGCGTTTGAAAGCTAGTTTCCTTTTGCGTTCCCACATATTTTATACGAAGAAGAAAAGAAAAAGAAGGGACTTGTGTTGATTTTTGCTCACCTAGTACTACAAATCGGTGAGAGACGTCAAAAGCCATCAAAATCGTATTTTTGTTGCTATTTATTAAGAAACTATTTTTTGTAAGCCTGTAATATCTCGTTATCCGGGACTGATCGCGGTTTAAAACATGTAATACGCCAGAAACGCACGAAAATTTGCCATCATTTAAATGTCAACTTCAGCCTTGAAACATATATTTTTATGTTAGGCAAAACCGCACGTATACTTAACAAAAAGCTGAAATAGGCGTCTAACGCGGTACTCGCGCCCTCGAGTCCTCGTAAGTTTTCTTTTACGAATCGTATAGGTATGAAAAAAAATGCAACGTCCTGACGGACATGGCGTCTCAGCTAATTCGAGTTTTTTTTTATACAACGACGGTGGCAAACAAGCGTACGACCCACCTGATGGTAAGCGGACACCGAAGTCTATAGACGCATGGCAACTCCAAAGGAGTAACATGGGCGTTGCCGACCCTTGATATGTTTGAAGATTCACCGTGTTGACAGCTGAAGGAACAAACGCCGTCGCTCTCAACACAACGCATCCTCGGGAGCTCTGGCGACCTTGCTCACCTCCAGGAACACAATACTACTACAGAGCAAGTAGTAGTGTTATTATGGCTGTGGTCTGCTGCAAGGCGGAGGTACTTCCCCAGTTGGGCTGCTCCAAATTCGGGCGGGATGACATTTCGCTGTGCCCTACCTCACCATATAGGCGGTGCTAGCGTGCCTCTATGAATCGTATAGGTAGAATACTCACGTGCGAAATATGCAGATCATAAAGATGCATGGTGCTGACGGACATGCCTCGCGTCTCATCAGCGGGTGCCTCAGCTAACTCGAGTCCGTGCGAGCGTGCCTCTATGAATCGTATAGGTAGAATACTCACGTGCGAAATATGCAGATCATAAAGATGCAAGGTGCTGACGGACATGTCTCGCGTCTCGTCGGCGGGCGCCTCGGCGGGCGCGAGTCCGAGCGCGCTCGCGCCGAGCCCGCTGCTCGCGCCCGCGAGTCCGCGCGAGCGCGAGCGGTCCCCGCTCACCGCAGACGTGGCCGCGTCCTCCTCCTCGTCGCTCGTCTCGTCCATGTCCTTGTTGACAACATTTTGAGTTAAAACAACGTCTGCGAACTGCTGGGGGTATTCTCAGTAGCTAGCACTATCAACATTTTGCGAGTGTCGATTAGTCGACGCTAATAATAAATAAATATTTGTGGACAAGCTTACACAAATCGACCTAGTCCTAAACTAAGCAAACCTTGTAGTATGGGTACTAGGCAAAGATATACTTGTATATGTTTAAAGAAATTTATTTCTTAAAAAGAATTACAGAATAATGAAGAAAACTAAGATTTTTTTATGATGTCACTCGAACCAGTTTTTGGAGAGGAACAAATTAAAGAACATAAATACCCAAAAAAATGAGACAAAGATTGACCTCGCTGGCGGCAGTGCAAAACGCTTCATACTAATAGACAGTTAATGACGTCACAATAATATTTGTTAGTACAAAGTACATGTATTTGTATCGTTGTATGGAAAATCAGGTAAATTGTTGTTTCGGTCGCGAAATACTGCGTTTAAATACATAGTTGTCGTACAATTTTGTTTCTAAAAAGCGTAAGGATTCTATTGATACCTTTACTCTTGGACAATAAAAAAAAACATATATTTTCTAAACTTTCAAGGTTTATATCTTTCTACGATTTTGATTATATTTTATAATTTATACTTTTATTACGATAATTTGATGGTTTACTATCCATTTAGCATCACTACGTTATCAATTTGAACATGAGTCATCATTAATTTTGTTTTTTAAGCAGTAGCGCTGCTAACGAAAATTACAAATTTTAAATCAAAGGAAAAATTGAAAAATTTAATGCTCCGAGCCGGATTCGAACCGGCGACCACAGGCATTCATGGCCCATCGCTACTAACCAACTGAGCTATCGGAACAATCCGGTTCGGGCAAGAAATCCTTCAATCAGTTCCTTCACACAACGCCTTACGGAGGCGTGTGTAGCGACATCTACCACAAGACTTAGGATTCTTAACGGCGCCAACGTCTCAAATTATGTTGAGAAATCGTCAGTAACGATGCGCCACCCCATACTAAATTAATTTTGTTTTTTAAGCAGTAACGCACTCCGAATCCGGAGCGGCGCATTAAATTTTTCAATGTTTCCTTTGATTTAAAATGAGTCATCATGCCTATTCACTTACATGAGAAAGGTTGGAAGAGAGAAGAATTAAATCTAAGCATACAGTGTTTACAATTGTTATAAAAATCATAGTGGGTAAACATGCATTAAGATACTTATTATAATGTATTTTGCTAATGTTCGGCCGCCAATGCTGCTGGGATAACTGCATAGCTACTTATATGCATAAATAAATACTTATACATACACAGAAAAACCCATGATTCAGAAACCAATTTTCATGCTCATCACACAAATAAGTGCTCTTACCGGGATTCGAACCCAGAACCTACGGATTTGCAGGCCGGGTCACTACCTAACTAGGCCAAAGCGGTCGTAATTAATTGTTCTATTAGTTCGGAGTGAGGAGGACAGAAAATAAATACATTAGTTCGCAGTGCAGATACAGGGGTGCGCACAAGTGGGTCGCTGAAGCGCACTTTCCATACAGTTTTTATAAAACAATAGATACAATTTTATTTATTTGTCAAATTCCATATGAAACATTATAACACCAATATAAATAAAACTTTGACGGCTGTATGTCCTGATCATAATCCCAAAATAGACGAGCAGGTATATGTTCGTATTTTTTTAAAGTATTAGCTTGAATGTATATCATGAATGCAACACCACTTTGTTATATCATAGATGAAATAATCCAGGAGAGAAGTACTGGTTTGTCGATTGTCTATAAGGACGATTTTAATCACACCACCAGTTTGCCAACAGCGCCTTACTGACTACCGGAATGCGGACCTTTTGTATAGGAACGATACAACTAGTGAATGCAACACTTACGGGCAATCTGTACGGTTGCCGCTGCTGGTAGTAGGAGAGCACGGCCGGGAGAGGAGTATTAGTGCCGAATATACTCTGCTGTATATACGAGCCCAGCATTGTTTTGTTCTGAAAAGAAACATCCATTGAATATAAGAATCTTAAACATGGACGTCACTAAGGGCGATTTGCACCAACTTACGATTACAGACCGATCGGTTAAATATGTCAGCAGTCATCCATACTAATATTATAAATGGGAAAGTGTATGTGTGTGTTTGTTTGTTTGTTTGTCCGTCTTTCACGGCTAAACGGAGCGACGAATTGACGTGATTTTTTAAGTGGAGATAGTTGAAGGGATGGAGTCTCATAGGATAGTTTTTATCCCCGAAATCATCACCTAAGGGGGCGAAATGGGGGGGGGTAAAAGTTTGTATGAAGCTGCGATATAAACGAGTTCCCCGCGGACGGAGTCGCGGGCAGAAGCTAGTTCCATATAAACATGATAAACTTTCCATACATTCAGATTTTAACGAACACCGGCTACTATTACGAGTATAAACGGTTTGAAAGCCACCCTTATTAACCACCAAACCACCAAAACCACCCAATATTATAAGCACGATGGATCATGTAGTTTTAAGAAGATTAGAGAAGATAAGCTAGTTACACACTGAATTCATCTTTGCTTGTTGCAAGTCCTGTAAATGCAGTCATATCAGACGAGAGACAGAAATAACCAGTATCTATATCGAACAGTTAATACATATAAATCATGCATCATAGCGGAGATTGGGACGCCACCTAGTTTATTGCCTTGATTGATAGCGAGGTTGCGTCATGTCTATTCTATGGAGGGTATTATTATATCTCTGTATTATCTTACACGAGGAGCGCGCGTGGCGTGTGCTCTATTAGAAGTAGGTAACCTTACATTATCAATCCAATTAAACGACGCCCCATCAGACATCACAGTGATCGTAACTTTTGTAGTATTTTTGGTGCGACGTAGTGTTGTTAACGGAATATAAAGAATTTCAACCATAATTCTTAATTAGCGTTAATAACGTTTTCATCACACTTGCTCGTCAACGGCGTTTTTACTTGCGTGCGTACAGAGCAGTTACAGCCGTTTTACCTCCCACGGGATGTTAAGTTTAGTTTTAAAATATAGAACCCACTCATACTTCACTTCGGACTGAGGATGTTTCCAATCAGCCAAGGTGTATTTCATATCTTCAAAAGTTTGCTACAACCAACTTTTAATATGAATAAAACATATCTTTATATCAAATTTGACTGCAATTTAATGTTTAATATGTAGTTAAGTGTCTATGTAAAACGTTTTAAGTGTTTTTAAATCGTGGCTGTATACCGAAGGGTCTTTGCCATACGCGCCTCACGTCAAATTCAACAAAATGGACGACTGACATGTTGCAGTTTTTATTACGATTTGCATTAATTTATTCTAAAATGTATTTGTTTCCTCGCAAATGTAATGAAAAACATTGTGTATAACACGGGGGCGTAAGAATATTGCAAACTCGAGTCATCAAAAGCCCTGATAGACTCTTGTTCGCAATATTCCACTTACGCCCCTCGTTAAACAATGTACTATAATATTAACCTTAATTCACAATTTTGATTGATATTGTCTATACCAATTCCGTTAACAAACTACGCTGCACCAAAAATGCTACAAAAGTTACGATCACTGGACATCACACAAATCGTGGTATCTAAATGACAAGTTTGATTCATTTATTTATTTTTATGATATAATTGTATTCATCATAACTTCGCTTCATTCACCGTAAGTATTACAAGTATGATCAGGATATTATTTTGTTTCGTATAAGAATAACACTCTTCTCTCTCTCTTTACCAAAAAAATGGTTCAAGTTTTTATTGCTGCCTGTGCTTTTCTGCACAGGTACTCGTATCAACTATTCGTTGAAAGGATTGTAGGAGAATGCATGATAAATAAAAGTTTGTAATAATAATAATAATAACCAATAAAACGTACATTGTCCCGTCTCACGATAAGGTCTTTATTAGGGTGGAATCTTTATCTGCAGGTCAGTCGGCGGGGGTCTCCTAGTGGCTCATTAATATCCATATTTCTTGTACAACTCAGAGGACAGCACGACGGGACTGGACTTTAAATTACGCAAGGTGTACTCACTGATATACAGGGATCGGAAATTCGGAAGCTTTTGTACCTACTTCTAGCAAAACCCCGGAAAAAGCTAAGCAAGGATGGAGTTGGCTTCTTAAAAATAATATTTTAAATATTGTTCCGGGATTCCGAGATTGTATTGGCAATGTTAACATACGCGTTGGCAAACAGTTTTAACGACATACAGGGTGTAACAAAAAATAGTGGTGGTCCTTTTAAGGGCGTAATAGGTAGGTATTGTGTTTTGATTACAGAATATTAGGAATGTTTTATATAACGTGTTTTTTTATATGGATCAGGTCGCCCCAGTCGGCCAACGCTCCACACAAATGTAAAAAAAACGCGTAAAGAAACACACTAAATAACAAAATCCAATCATAAATTGTTGTTCAATAGCCAAGTAGAGACGTGAAAACAGAGCACATTTGACACCCGAATACATGTAAAGTACAGCAACGAATGAACCATGAACGTCCCTATAAAACCTAGCTGCGTTCCTATCCCCAACCCTTTAAAACTACCTGAGTTCTTATCTATATATATAACCGTACTAAAAAGACACCGCCGCCGTCGTAAAGATATCGCTAATATCGCTATCAAGCAATTGTATTGCCGTTCTTTTCTACCTGCTAAACATTAGACTAGGACGGAAATGCAAATATACCGTGTGTCGGTGTAGGTTGATTACCTGTTCACTATTGTATGGATGGGTACATTTGTTTTAATTTCGTTTGTACCATTTTTTTTAAATAAAAGTAACATTACAATTTTAGTTTGATGTAAGCTAATACTGTACTGTTAGTTAAATTAACACATTAATTAAATTACATTTTGTAAGTAGGAATAACTAAAATAGTTTATTTAAATACTTTATTACGTATACACATACGTAAGTATTAAAATAAACTAATTATGTACTTTAATACATATGTGTACTTTATATTATCCTAATTTTCGGTATTCCAGGAAATCCCGGAAAGTTTATTAGTAAAAGTATATAGAATCCGTCTCCATGCTACTCAACAACAACGCGGTGTAGGTACTGAGGCCACAGAATAGGTACAAAAGCTTCCGAATTTCCGATCCCTGCTGATATACCTTAGTGAGTCAAAAAGGAACTGGTACCATTCTAATATCCCGAAACCTACGAGCAACGGTAGCCTAGTGGTTCAGGCATGCGGCTGTCAAGCGGCGGTGCGGATTCGAACCCACGAGGGTTCGAATCCCGGCTCGCACTAATGAGTTTTTCGGAACTTATGTACGGAATATTTACCGTTAGCTTTTCGGTGAAGGAAAACATCGTGAGGAAACCGGTCTAATCCCAATAAGGTCTAGTTTTCCCTCTGGGTTGGAAGGTCAGATGGCAGTCGCTTTCTTAAAACTAGTGCCTATTATGCCAAATCCTGGGATTAGGTGTCAAAGCGGACACCGGTCTGCTTATATATAATATGGATAATTTTATCCCGAGTGTTCTTAGCCATGTTTCATGAAAATCTGTTCAGCTGTTTTTGAGATATTGGACTTTGAAATGAAAATGTCGGGGGGTTTTCCAACTTTATTGTCGAGTGTGCACCGGTATTGAACTCACTAGCGCGTTGTTGGCGGGCACGGCGTGGTGCATGCTCTGCCGCAGCGAGCGCAGGAACTGGCGCTGCGCGGGCTCCGCGGGCTGCCAGCCCGGGTGCCGGCACGAGAACGCCACCAGGGAGAGCTCCGTCTTGCCGCCCTCGCCTTGATTGTACTGCAGGTTGCCTGGGTGACGAGACATAACATTACGAAACAATACAATACACTCTTTATCTACGCACATATCATTAGTGCGTTCAAAACCCGTAGGAAATGACCAGCGTTATTGTTATTTTGCAACCGATTTTACTACGAGAACTTTCTTGTCTGCGGTAGCAGGTAAAATCTGTACTGTAATGTTATAACAGTACTTTTATTTATAGGATAATATAGATGTAATTCAAGTACCTTTTGCTTTCTCGGCGTGTTTGCCCGGGGCTTGCCAATCAGGGTGTCCGTGGCGGCGGATGTCCAACTGGAAAATAAACAAACCGAATACCATTATGTGACGGCATATGTCCAAAATCATATTTTTATGATTTTTTCACATTTTAAGTCAACAATACAGAGGGCCTACCGGGAAACAAAAACGAACTTCGTTCGTGTATCTCCGTCTCTGTTGCAGTTGCTAATTCAAGCGACAGAGAGAGAGAGAGAGATACGAACGAAGTTCGTTTTCGTTTCGCAGTAGCGTGTTTCTTAACCAAAACAGTGGGATAGTGAAAAAAGTATTTCCCTGTACAGTAACATATGGACGCTTACGATTCCATAGGAGTCGTCAGCGCGTTCCCAACGCTTTATTGGTATGAAGATTTGTTGTGTTGAAAGCCAGAGATAAATGTAGAAGCCTCGCGGTCACATTACACCATATCCTCCGGAGCTCTGGCGACCTTACGGTAAGGAATAACACCACATACCTGCATCAGGTACTTCCTAAGTTGGACTTCTCCCAATATGAACAACAACTTTCCGCTGTAAGGTCAGAGGGGACAAGTGCGCCCCCGGGGTCAGTGCACCTTTCATCAAACATATCGAGATCTACAGATATTCCACAAATAACGACTTCTTTCATTCATGCAACAAACTAAAACAAGTTTATTGCATTGATATTGATTTAAATGACTGAATGATGAATGAGGCGCAATTATTGCACAATAAACGCGCCGACAATTACATAAAAACTATAATTTAAGGAAAGATAGAAGGAAGGAGAGGCAGGCAAGACCAAGACGTGTGTTTATGGATCAAGCTAAAGAGAAAGTTAATGTAATTTCGTATCAAAAGCTCAAAACAGTGGCAGAGTGAGAACAGAATGGCGATTATTACACCGACAAGCGGCTCTATGTTTATGATGAGCGTCGACCGACAAGAGCGGAGCTCTTAAATTTGCCGTTATTTGATTTTAGCGAAAATGATCCAATCCAAGCGATGTAAGATTTGAAATCTACTGGCCGGAGCGGTTATAGACGGCGACCTTTTAGTGCGATAAAGCCATAGGTCACCTGTCAAAATCAAATGTATCGATACTGTATCGCGTTTGTCGCGCAGCAAACAAAAGTCATTCAATTGAATTCTCTTGAAAGTTCGATCCTTTTCGATCCAATTATGGTGACATATGTATATAAGGGTTGATAAGCCTAGCCGGTCCAGTAGCCTAGATAAGCTACGGTAGCCTAGTGGTTCAGGCATGCGGCTGTCAAGCAGCTACCAGTGAGTTTATCGGAACTTATGTACTTACGGGATATTTACCGTAAGCTTTTCGGTGAAGGAAAACATCGTGAGGAAACCAGTCTAATCCCAATAAGGTCTAGTTTTCCCTCTGGGTCCGAAGGTCAGATGCCAGTCGCTTTCGTAAAACTAGTGCCTCTGCCAAATCTTGGGGTTAGGTGTTATAGCGGACCCCCCGCTCTTTTAGGGCACAACCGAGAATAACGCTAGGAGGATGATGAGGGTGTAGGTGTGGAGCAGTGTGCCGGGTGTACCTGTGCGAAGGAGCAGACGTCTCCGATGCCCAGCACGCTGACGGTGAAGTTCCGGTAGAAGTCCACGATGTCGAGCGCGCGCGAGCGCAGCCGGTACAGCACGAGCGGGCTCAGCAGCGGGCTAAGCAACTCGAACACGATGTAAACCTGCGCGTTGTACATTATCGATTACAGTTACCTTGTCTTCTCATACAGTACAGTAACTGACAAAAAAAAACCTTAACAATAAACTTTACAGAAATCTCAATCTTCAATTTATTTTTGCTATTGGAAGGTTTCTATTTACAAAAATTAAATAATTGACGCTTTTTGACTATAGAAAACTGTGACCTATTTTATATTGCGGAAAAACTGTTTAACAAATTAAGCCTTACGGACTTATTCAATCTTTGTATTTACGGCCCCATCGGTGTTGTCGGTGATTTCGCCATATGGACTCACTCACTTTGCCATTTGTGTTCGTGACAAAGGTACAAGCTACATTTTAGTTAACAGTTACGGGGATCATCCACTGCCCCGTTAATAGTCTTCAAACAGCACTAGAATATAATGAGGCAAAGTTTAACGACCAGAGGGTAGTTAAGTCAAGTGACAATAGTCGCAGTCGCAGTCTGTTGCGTCACTTAAGATGAATTTGAAGAAGTTGTGGCTTTCCAATGACTTGTGAATTGGTTGAATATAGTATTTATTTATTTATTGTATATTTGCGATATATATGTAACATATGTTAGTGTGTATTATATTGTATATTTATATATGTATTGGCATGTTTTTATTTGTCTAGAATTAATACTAATTAGGATTTGCTTTATTTTCTCTGTTTTTGTACACGGTATAAGTTTGCCTATCTCGTTCTACCTACCTTCCTCTCAATTGCTCAAAGGTTAGCTGGAAGAGATCCCTTATAGGGATAAGTTCGCCTTTGTACTTTGATCTATTGTGTGACATGTATATTCCTTAACCTGTTATTGTGTACAATAAAGTGCTTACATACATACATACATACAATAGGTGCGGGCGCCTCGGCCTCGTCAGCCGTCGACAGTGGTGTATACCTCGACACCCAAACACTTAATAAGACGTCACGTAGGCAACCGCTGCTAGCGTCGAACCGGCGAAAGCCCGTGCGGTGCTCAGTCTTGTCGGAACGACCATATGTATATAAGCATGTTCCCCTAAACATAAAAGAGGCTAAAAGCAACGCAGTATTCTCCAAAAAGCTGAAGCCAATGTTAATTGCAGATTGCCAGAGTTTATGCAAATGACCAACAAGTTGATCCTAACACATCAACTACCGGTTAATGTAAACTGAGTACTTACCTAATATTTATGAACTGTGAAAATGTGACCTATAAATATGTTTATACTATTTATGAATAAATGATCTGATTCTGAAACATTTAATAAGTTTCTGTCAAACATTTAATTTCTGGTACAAGCTTTTATTGCCAACTGTACTTTTCTGTATACCATCATCCACTACTCATTGAGACGATTCTAACGAGCCCAAACTCAACGGGGTTACGTCGGTTAAGTACTGAATTCCCATGACCACCTTCTGTCTCCATCATCAGATCAGCTCGATGGTACCATAATATTGAATTGTCATGCAAACTATACTATTATACCCCAAAATTTCATCTCAATCGGTTACCGGGAAGTGGGTCAAATTTAACTCGCAAGATTTGTCCCATGCTAACAGGGCAAGTTAAATAAAAGCTTGTAAAAAGATCTCTGGGTGCCATATAAAATGTATGGCCGAGAGAGAGGAGGTAATTTAACGGGTGTCGAGTGGGACTGACCGCGCGGAACTGGAACAGCTGCTGGAAGTGCGCGGCCACGTGCTTGGTGTGCGCGCGGCCGCGCCACGCGGCGGGCAGGTAGTGCACGTGCCCGAGCACCTGCACGAACAGCTCCTCGCCGCGCGCCGGCCCCGCGCACCCGCCCGACAGCCGCTCCTCTTCGCCGATCAGCGCCCTAAGCATAATAGTACATTACGTTTCGTGAATGCCCCAGAATGCAGGTGTTTGCGGGCCGAACCGAAGGTGAGGGCCATAAATATGCGCTCTCGGGCTTTACGAATAACCGCCCGTGTTGAGTACAAAATTTTACGTTTTCACCTGTCAATCACAATGCGAGTTTTCCCGTACGCGCAGCGAGCAGTAAAACTCGCATTATGGCCAGGTGTGACGTAAAACAATTTACCTACATTCATTTTCAGGGTTCCGTGGGGTCATTTAGCCGGTTAGCAACCACCTAATTTCATGTGCCGGTTGGCGACCATTTAGCTGAGTTAGTGAACTGAAAGGATATTTTCTCGGTTTTTAAATAGATTTCTATTTTAAAACAATAAAGAAAAGCATGTACAACTAACTGTCTCAATTAGATATGAGCGCCGATGGCCAATTCCGCGGCGGCGGCGTGATAGGCAAAACTCTGCGGCGGCGTGAGATTTTTATCGTTTAGATTTTTATAATGGTGGGTACACACTGAGCAAACGAACGCGAAGCATTTATGTAACAGCTATTTGTAAGATGGAGATACATAGCCGTTCGTTGGCTTGGTGTGTACCCACCATAAGGGAACGATTTCTGAAAAAAAAACCTACTTTTTGTTACTATAAAGAAAACACTTACTTAACAAAAAACTCACTTTTAATGAAAATCATGGTTATAATCGAAATACCATAAGAAGCATAGAGAGTAGGGTGGAAGTATGTTGTAGGCGATGGGCTAGCAACCTATCACTGCAATATCACATTTTTTCGATCTTATATACCCACATTTATTCTAAAAGTGGCGCTGGAACATAAGTTTCATGTGGTCTGCCTACCCCTTTTGGGAAAAAAGGCGTGAATGTATGTATGTATGTATAATATGTATTAATTGCACTTTCCCAGTCAAATAAGCAGTTAGAGATCTGTCTTTCCAGTACTGCAGAACGTCTTCACCGTAAGGTTCTAAGTCCTCAGGACATGCTGTGCTACAATATTTCCAGCATTCGTTTTCTGCTGCACTCTCGCAATCACGCTGCACGTTGACTAGTGCTGTGCCAGTAGAAAGTTTGAAGAACTAGCAGAAGTACTCGGCCCAGCTTTAGTGGAATTAAAGTTTTGATTTTGCAAAGATCTTCTGTTGCTAACCGGCTCTGGAGTGCAGAGCCGGTTAGCAACAGAAGATTCTTGGTCCAGAGTCTGGACCATTGATGCCAATAAAATTAGTTATTTTCGTTTTGTAAACATCAATAGCAATCGAACTTGTCGCAATTGTTTACGACGCGGGTCAAAAAAATAACACGCTTTCAGTCGGGAAAATACTTGACTCGACTGAAGCCATCGTGCGAACGAATGCGGGTGGGATACGTAACGAGTGCCAGCGAGAAAGCAAACCGCAATTCGTTGCGCCGGCGCGCCGTGTATTTCACTCAGCGGCGGCGCGCCGACTCAAATTGGCGGTGACAGCGGCGCGCCGGCGCGGCGCTCATATCTAGTCTCAATAGGGTCTGTAGAATTGATGTTATGTTCAATAGAAAAACCCTTCTCCTTCAGATAGTCGCTAACCAAAGGTGATCGCGTAACCCGCATGACCCTACTGTACCTCAAAAGGTAAAAACTGAACATTTGTAGGTGTCTGCCACCTCAGCATTATGCTGAGCCAGTGTCCGGTTCACTACAGCAGAGAGTCACTTTTTTCATTGTCTGTCAAGACCCTTTATTTATCTCGGAGGTAAGAGTTGAAATAAAAACTATATAGTCAGGTCTACAGTCTCTTGAGGCTGTGAGAGAATCAAACTTCTTAGTTAAGGGCACGATATCCGAAATCGAGCTATTTTACATTCAATAATAAACAATGAAATCTTGAGTTTAAATATGGGATATTGAGATATGAGAGAGAGAATATGTTATAGTTTAATAATCGCCCTTGTTACTTTTACGGACCAAAATACGAAATTTTAAACTTCGCTCGATCATATCATGCCAAGAAAAAAGGGAATATTCTGATCTTATTTCGAGTCATACATAAAGTGGGCGCAAAATTGACTCAAGTGAATAATGCCAAAAAATAGGCAATGATGTAAAGAAGATCTTTTTACGGACACTTTCTTTAAAAATGGCTTTAAATTTTTCTAAACACAATTTATCTGGGAAAGTGACCTGCGCGTCTCGTTTTAGTAGGCAGATGGCCGCGCGGCCTCGGGCTGGACGGACGTCTGTAGCGATTTTTTCATTTTGACAACCGTGATTTTCGCAAATTTAATACCAGCCACCAGATAATAATATGATTTTAGGGAAAAAATATAAGATGCTGGGATGTGGTTGGATAAGCACTCAAACTAGATGATATGGTATTTTTACAAACGCAATAATATAAAAGTTCAAAAAACATGCCATTAAAACGCAATTTTCCACATTTTTCTTCTTCGAGCCCTTTCTTAATGTAAAAAGTTTCAATTAGTTTCTTTAGTATGAGGAGTATTTTTTTATTACACAGGCCACATTGTCTTTTACGCCGTATAGGCGTATGTGTGTGTATTTGTGATAGATTTATCGTGACATATTTTAGTACGTCTGACATTTGACATATATGTCATGTTGTCTTACGCAATTATTGATTTTGCAAAGCTAATATTCTAAATGAATATTATGAAGTACAAGGAGCACCGTATCTTGTACCTACGAGAAATGCAGATTTTGCCATTTATGATGCTGTAATTGTCATCCTGCCATTATGTTTACGCCACCCTGTGAAGTGCAGTGCTGCAATTCCAACGACTTGGATCCTAATCGAGAAAGACATAGTCACAATAATTAGATCAACTCGTAATTGTTTTGATCAACAGTTGGACGTTCCACTGGTCTCCCGCTAATACTTCTGCTGCTGCAAAAACTATCGATGACATAGTATAGCAGGCCCCGTCAGGATGCTATTGAACAAATTGTGAACAACGCGACCACTATTGTGTACCAATTTTCAAAATACTAATCTTTATACAGCACACTTCAACCTCTGGATGTTTTTTAAACTGAAAGTGAATTGAAGACCCCAACAATCACTTAAAACTGTATACATCTGTTTAATATTTTGTTACCTATGATAACATTGATAACTCATAAACCAAAAAATAAAGCTATTTTATTCTCGAATTTAAATGTGCCATTATAAGGTGTAATTTACTTGAAGGCAGTTACGTAGGTACCTATGTACTGTGTATACTTTTCGTATAAGTAAGTAATTGTTTCATTTTCTGAGGCTAAGGAATTCTCTAAATTCTAGAACATTATAACATATGCTGGTTATATACTGGTTATATACTGTGGGTGGACTATTTTATGTATGTGTCGAAAGCACGGCGTGGTACAAAATTCTATGCCTATCTCGCTCTATCTTATAACTTCGTATCACTGTTTGAATTTATACAGCTTCAAGGGATTGCAGACTTGTATTTGATTTTTAATTCAACTTGATACGTGTACGCATTCCTGACGAAAAGGATATTGGCAGATTGACAGAGAGACAACAAATATATACTATACGGGTACCATAGTCAACAAAGAATCCTAGTGTCACCATGTTCGTCTGTCCGTCTGCGGCTCCGTGCCCCGTACTATATCTGTTTATTAGTGCATCGAGCTCTCACACGTTATGTTATTGGATGAGCGAGTGCACCAACACGATTTCAATACCTACAGATCCAAAACGTCAAATTAATTGCGGATTGAAGCTCCGGTATAATATCCGATACGATGTCATATATACAGGATGTTTGTTTATTTTAATCCATTATATATTATACTTTTTTCTTACGCGACTGAGGCAAAACCAAGGGAAGGGTTTTAATTATGAGTCAAATAGTTTTTGATCATTTTTCGCGCTATCGGCGCCGTTGCCAGATCAAAGGACACTCTCACAAAGACGGTGGCTGAAACGTCGCCATATTGGCAGTCAGTATATAGTACGGTTCGGCATTGAGGGCGGTAAAGATGTGTTCGCATGTTGAAAGTTGAAAAAACATATCTTTACATTCGAAAGCTATTTAAGGTAAGAACTGTTTTCTTATCAAATTGTATTGATAACTTAATATTGTTATAGTGTGAATAAATATTCAAGTAAAATGAATCATCCGTTTAAGAAATCATCACTTAAGGCGCCGTAGGTTCAGCGAATAAGTTAAACGAACAGAGTTTTTGAAACAATATAATGCGTCTGTTTATAATAATATGGTTTAAAAAAAATACGAATTGTAATCTTCAGGCTTTTCTGCAGGGAAATCAGTGTTTAGAAACATGATTAAGCAATTTTCGCTCGATAGAAAAAAATCACGAACATGGGTCTAAAAGGGTCTAAAATACACTTAAAATATTTGTTACAAATTATGCACAAAAGCTAAAAATAATAAAATGGCATCTAAAAATCGGCAATATCATGTTTGAGAGAAATCAGTGTTTACTTTTTTATTTATTTAAACGGCAAAAAAAATAAAATTAAAAAACATGATTTCCGCGCTTCCGAGCACGCACTTCCATCTCGCTCACGCTTATGCTCAGTGAGAGGGAGAGAAGACCATGAACCTACGGCGCCTTAACTGTCATAAAAGTGACAACATGACGCGCGTACAATGCATTACGCGATCGACCTGCAGAAGTGTGGGTATGTTTGGAACAAAAATACACATATTGCATGTTTATAACGTTAGTGAAAACTTAAGTATTAGTCTTTAACAATGTAAATAAAAGTTTTAATGTTGTTTTATTGTGTAGTGTTACAAACGTATTTGGTTGCATTTGAGAGCACAACTTGCTTTGTTTCACAGAATCTGCATGAAGTGACGTAATATTCATACATTTAAATGAAATAAGTGCAAAGATATGGACGAAATCGGTATCTTTTATTAAAATAGCCCAACTTTGGAAGTAGGGTTGCAACGATATGTCTATTACGATACCGATACGAATGACGAATGCATCGTAATAGCGAATACGATATCGAATGCGATAACGAATGCATTACGATTTTTTAATTTACGTCTAATAAAACAAGACAATTGAGTAAAATCACCATTTATTTAAATTTTAGACAGTTTACCACCTAAATGTCATAATTAAAATCAATTTCTTAGAAATTCTTATTAAGAAAACATATAATTTTTAAATTATCAGATTTAAGTCTATTTCATATATCCGTATGGAGTAAACCAGCTGTGGAAAACAATCTTTCTGAATCTACAGTAGCAGCTGGTTTGATGGACAAATACTTATGGCCAATTTTTCAAGTTAGGAAATATAGTATTTTTTCTCCAATAATTTGAAAATGAACTAGTTTTAAGAATCGTTATTAATCGTAATACTTTTTACGATACCGATGATCGTCAAAAATAACGATAACCTGCGGTTTACGATTATCGGCATCGGTAAGAAATGCCAAAATATTTAAAAATTAAGGTATATATTTGTTTGGATATCACAATTCCATTTCTCATCGCCGATCTTAGACACATCCTGTAGGTATATTTTATGACACTTCTTTAGATTCCGTAATAAATTAGAATTTTCTAATGAAGGTAGCATATGGGGGGTGGGGTGATATATGGGGTCAGTTTTATGCACATGCGTGGTGGTGGTGATGATGATGATGATGTGGTGTAGCAATTAATTTTGTAGGACCGTGGATAGTCGGGTTGTAAAAGACAGCGCACACTTGTGCAAGATAAATTCTAAAGTCATTAACATTTTTATTTGGGGAATGTGATTTATTGAAATCAGTTGCATTTTTCTTGGATTCTCTTGAAATTAAGTTATACGATAGGAAGATCCGTATTTTCGGTAGAAGTTGGCAAAATCATAGGAAAATTTCATCAATTGCTTATATTCATGCAATTTTGCACCTTAGAGGAAAACACATACGAGTTACTATGACGTTGTCAATCTAACGTAGGTACTATTGCCTTTTTAATTGTATATTACCTACCGAAATGTATCTAAGAAACATACTTGGAATCTTGCTTGGAATAAAATACGAAATGTCAACAGGTCTCTGTCATTTTCCAGTAAGATGTTTTGACAATTTCAGTTTCTCTAAGGAGGTTGGTGACTGGTTTAAATTCTTAATGTCACCAAAAAAAAAACAATCCTAGGTCAGTGACCTGTCTCATTTAAGTGAGATAGTGTGCGTGAAATGTAATGGTGTGCGTCACTGGGGAGAATTACGATAACGTTGCGCCGACTAGCGGATATATTGTGTCGCGTATGTAGCTTTACTCGAAGAAGAAAGCCTTAACGTAAAAAAGATACAGCCGTTTATGCCGCGAGGAACTCAAGCGAATCATCTTATGTAACAAGTACAGAGGAAAGTCTGAAAACTATACATTGGAATTAAATGAGAAAAAAAACAGGGTCGTTATGCAAGGAACGGAGATCCACATTTTAAAGTGAGTCAACTGTGTCATGAAAAGGCTTCATTGGCACAAGCTTAAACAGATGTTGAATTCTTTTTATTATGTTATCGATTTACGACAAAGAATCAAAATCTGTATACATACCTTTTCCTTCCTTTATATGTATAGGTACCTAATAACTTTGGTGTATGTACTACCTAACAATTTGCACTGTCATGTGTACCTACACAGTCCTTTTTTATTTTGTAAGTAATTAAAATCCTAAATAGGTACCTACCTGCTTAAGTATCTTCGTCCTAACAAATTTAGGTATGAACTGTTAGTATAACCACAATTTCACTTATAATACACAATAATTTAAGTAACTACAGGTTTTGGAAACTGTATTTCGGGAAAGGCTCGGAAACAACTGCGAGACCGTCTAATTATAAATAATAGCAAAGTTATAAGTGCTACTTATACCTCTCGCGTTGCTTCTTTCTCCATTTGACTACATTTTTAATACTATTTCGCGCCAAATTCAAGATTATCGATATTATTGTAATGTGGTAATAACCTGGCACCGGCCAATATGCAGCCCAAGACGGTGATGATGGTGAGCACATGTTGCACGGTGAGCACGTCCTCGTCGTACACCGAGAGCATCACCAGCACGCCGAGCACGCTCGCCGAGAAGAACATCACGTTCCTGCAACACACAGACCATGTTGCACGCCACTTGCATCACAATAATCACACCAACTTCACCTATCAGGCCCTGAGGCTGTTAGTTAAGTTGAGTCACATAACTAACTTACTATGGGCCTCATAAAAACGCTCAAAGTCACCCAAAGGGCAATGGAGAGGGCCATGTTGGGAGTTTCTCTGCGTGATCGCATCAGAAATGAGGCTATCCGCAGCAGAACTAAGGTAACCGATATAGCCCTCCGAATCGTTAAACTTCAGCAGCAGTAGGCGTGGCACATAGCACGTAGAATCGATGGCCGTTGGGGCGGAAAGGTTCTCGAGTGGCGACAACGTACCGGAAGGCGCGGCGAGGGTAGGCCCTCCGCAAGGTGGACTGATGACCTGGTAAAGGTTGCTGGAGTACGCTGGATGCGGGTGGCGCAGGACCGGTCACTTTGGAACTCTTTGGGGGAGGCCTATGTTCAGCAGTGGAAGTTTTTCGACTGATATGATGATGTCATAGCCCAACTCAACTAATACCCTCAGGCCAGGGGCAGATACCCTTTAGCCTAAGTTTGCGCATGACATTGATGAGAGTCGTCATCACTTTGCTTTGTCGGTCCGATGGAAGCTGTTCTAGGTAGCCAGTCTTACGTAGTGGGTAATAATAAATCAACGGTCAGAGCTAACCTAAGGTGCCAACGGATGCAGTGTCTGGGAGCTACTCTTCCTTTATCGCTAGAGAAAGGTCAGCCGCGTTGCGTCTTGCGCTTATTATGCGCTAGCCGTCAGAATGTGTGCGTTATGAGATAGCACTAAAAAAAAAAGCTACTCCTGTACCGTTATCTGTCATTTATATGTATAGGCTTTAGCTCAAATACAATGACGCCGGTAATAAGTCGTCAAAAAACTCTATGCTCTATGGCCCATAAACGCATTCTTTAGTGTACTTTTATGGTTCATACATTTTCCATAAAAGCACTGTTTACCACGACGTCAAATCATCTTACTTTTTTTAATCAGCCACTATATTGCAGTGGTACCAACTTCATAAGCACATTTTTCGAAATAAAAAGTTTTTATTTACTATCAAATATTTGTAACAAAAATAAATTATCGTGTATTGTGTGTTAATGTACATATTTTACCAAGGTTTGGTATTATGGTATTATTTATAAATATAAACCGATCCGATTCGGTTCGGATCCGGATTCAGTTTGGGTCGGATGGCAAGTGCAAGGAAATTAAAAACAAAACAGACCATAAACAAGAGGTGTCAATGTGTCATATTTCTATTTTCCCACCAAAGTTCCAGTTCAAAATTAAAAGACGAAATATGATAACTATTCGTTAGTAGTTTGTGAAGTGAAGAAAAATGTGTACGTTCCTTTTAAAATTAACGAAGAAGAAAACAACTGCACCGCTGAGGAAATTGCGTGAGTAGTAATAGAACTATCGGAAAACTTAGTGCCTGAAAAGTCAAATGCTATTTATTTAAAATTAGTCGTAGAAAAAGTATTGTATGCAACGGTGTATAACTTGGTCTTAAAACGCTCGTGTCGTCTTTAATTGCGATGCTCGCTGATCCTCGCATCGCAAATCACGACACTCGCGTTTTAAGACCCGACTTATACAACAGTTGCATAAAATACTATACAAGTGTTCAATACAACAACATTGAAGGCATAATATCAGATCATACAGTGTTCTATAATAAAATTTACAAACTTCTAATAAGACATTTCACGACTTATAAGTTTTGTGATATAGAGCCTAGACGTGCATGGCACATCTGACTTGACGCCGAAACCAAACTTGCTTTGGTCCAAGGATTGTTACAATTTATTTTGAGGGCACGGCAGACATTTATTTAGTTCTAATGTATTTTTTGGCGTACGTAGCCGAAGCGACCCCGTTCCTTAATTAGTACAACCGCTCACTTGGCAACAACGGTGGTGATGGGCGAAGAGAAGCTGGCCAGGTACTTGGTGGCGGGCTTGTGCGCGCGGTTCAGCCGGTCGCGCAGCTCGTGCTCCAGCTCGTTGAAGTGGCGCAGCGTGACGCGCGCGTACAGCGACCACGTGCGCAGCCCGAGCGAGCCCGGCGACCGCTTTATTAGCTGCACACACAACATCGCTATACTTGCCTCTATAAGTCGGTAATACAAGTCCCCGAAAACCATAACCTGCATTTTACATGTAAGTGTTTCATTAGGAAAAATATATATTTTTATAAATTAATAAGGAAGGTTAACCTTTTATTCGATAGTGACTCTAAGTCATAATTATACCTAACACCGGACTCGGCACATTCATACCTAGCACTCATCGCAAGCCATCTCTACAGTAGTGATTATCTAGTGAAAAAACAAATCGTTTGTTTACAATTTATCAGTGTATTGAGTATTGCTTTATATGCCGCAGCTATTAACGAATTATAAACAAACCTCAGCATAGTTGAAGAAGAAATACAGAATCTGCCAAGCCTGTATGAGTGGTGTTAGAAGTAAATTAATTAGCGCCAGGAACATGATCTGCTTCTCCAGCTGTCGAGCCAACATCATCCTCTTCGACTGGTCCTTGTAGCACTCCCGCAGCTGCCAGCAGTTCTCCCATGGACTCCACGGACTTGCTGCTCAGACATAACACAATGTAAATCAAACACTAATACACCTATGCTGCACAGCTTGCGACACTACACCAAATATTATGAAACAATTATTTTGTGGTTGCCAACTGACAAATGTTTTAATTAAAACTTTCTACCTTGGCATTATGGCAAATAGTAATAATCATTAAGTTAGTGGAAAGACTTTATCTAGTGGTAAGGTAGAATGTTGCAAAGGAACAATCTGTCCATGAAAATATGAATAAATATCTGTGTTCATCATATAAAATGGAACCAACACTGCCATTCTGCACTGCACTCAACCTTTTTAACAACCGGGATTTTATAACTCAATTGCTATTTAGTTGCTATACTATACTTTTGCAATTTTAGTGTTCAACTCAAGATTGGAAACAAATTATCTATCAAACCCAACTTACAGAATAAAAGAAATTCCAAATTCCATTTCAAGCCCTTAGATAAGTAGTGGAAATCGCCCATAAAAGGCACATGTATCTGTAGTGGCAATAAGTTCTTGTTTACCATGGCTACCATGTAGTTGTTGAATCTGCAATAATATAGCTGAATTATGATATAATATTGAGACATTGGGAACACTGAGTGTGTAAAGGGAAGTATTTCAAGCTTGCTATGAGAATTTATATGGAAATGCATCAGTGAAACAAAGTGCTAGTAGCATGCAACTTAAGGTTTTTCTTATTGTACCACAGTGCAATAATCTGTCTCTTTTCGCAATCCTACTTGGCATAGACAAATGGCATATCAAACTGTTGTTGTCACCTGAGGATCCGATGATATATATCTAATTCATTTATTTCCTGTTTGTGGACACACATATGATGTTCCGGTTGAGCTTCTCTAACCCTGTCTTGCACTGTAGACCAGCTCACCCACACCAAGTCACTCTACAAAACAAATATTTGTTAGTACTTATCAGCAGCTAGTGAATAAGACTGTGTTGAGAGGGGTTACAGCACTAGCAAAACTGCCACTAAGGGTGGTTTGCACTAAAGTGTCTGTAATTGTATTGGTTAAAATCTGAATAAAAGGAAAGGTTGACAAGTTTGTATGGAACAACAGCTGCCAGCACCATATTAAATGTTGATCAGCTTGTAATTGTAAGTTGGTACAAGCCACCCTTAGTTAAGCTCTAACGTCACCCACCACATATGTGCAGCAGGAACAATCTTAGTTAAATGGTAAGCCACCAGATCTCGCTGTATAAACAGGGTCACCGTTACAACACCAACACCAATTAAATGTCGATTTTGCCCTTGAAGCCTACACTTTTGAGTTCAAACCCTGTCATGAGAGATTTCAAAGCATTTTAATTACCCATACTGTTAACTGTTTTAAAGTACCCATAACCTATAACACAAGTTACTTCACTATGCCCCTAATCTGTCTATTGAGGGCCAATTTTGTACTAATTGGACTGGTGGTAACTTTCCCTCAAAGGGATAAGTTCGCCTTTGTACATAACTTATCTTTTTGTTAATTCCCTACTACTACAGTTCCCAGCACTTGAACATGCGGGACAAAGTGAGGGATCAGCTCGCACATACAATTCACCTTTGCGCAGGCAAGGTCATTTGCTCAAGTTGTTTGCCAGGAATTGTACTACTATTTTTTAATAAATGAGTGAAAGAGTAGGCTTGGCAGCCTTAATTATTTACAAGTATATGGTTTTTACATAACCAACTAACCATTCTAAATTACATTAGTGTGTAACATATTATACTCACATCTTTTATTTTAAGTGCATTATTATAAAATAATTTTGTGTCATATGCATAATATAAATGATATATTGATAAGACTAGTCTCATTGTCCAAATGACACAACATAAGATGATGAGGCACCACCTAAAAAAAATATTAAAATAGAAACATGAAACAATTCTGTGTGCTTCATACCAATATAGGGTCATTTCGCTGGTTAGCAACCACCTAATTTCATGTGCCGGTTGGCGACCACTTAGCTGAGTCGGTGAACTGAAGGGATATTTTGTCGGTTTTTTTTTTGTAGTTTTCTATTATAGAACAACAAAAAAATGTAAATTTTTTTTTTTTTTAAATGAAAGGAAAAATTGAAAAATTTAATGCTCCGAGCCGGATTCGAACCGGCGACCACAGGCATTCATGGCCCGTCGCTACTACCAACTGAGCTATCGGAACAATCTGGTTCGGGCACCAAATCCTTCAATCAGTTCCTTCATATAACGCCTTAGGGAGGCGTATGTAGCGACATCTACCAGAAGACTTAGGCTTCTTTACGGCACCAACGTCTCAAATTATGTTGAGAAATCGTCAGTAACGATGCGCCACCCCATACTAAATTAATATTTGTTTTTAAGCAGTAACGCTGCTAAAGAAAATTATAATTTTTTTTTTTTTTAATTGAATAATTTTTTTTTAAATATATAAAAAAAAAAAAAAAATATATAATTTTCTTTAGCAGCGTTACTGCTTAAAAACAAATATTAAACAAAAAAATGCATGTACAACTAAGTATCTCAATAGGGTCCGTAGAATTGATGTTATCTTCAATGGAAAAAACCTCCTCCTGCGGGTGGTCATTAACCGAAGGTCGTCACGTAACCAGCGTAATGACCCTACCTTTAAATATAAATACAGAATTCTAGCAAATGCAGACACATCCAGCAGAAGCTCATAAAGTGTTTGAACACTTTTAAAGTACTTATTATTACGGAATATTAATTTCTTTAAAAAAAGTTCATATTGGGTACAATACAGAAGTGTACAGGCAAAGCTATGTTTACATTTTTGCACCTTATTGCGTTGTAATAAGTCAAACACCGTGAACATATATTTGACATTGAATATATAACAGTTTCACAGAATCTGACTTTGGGAAGTTGATCAAAATTGACTTGCAAGATATTTAACAACATACAATTCAAGTTAATAGCAAAGCAGTTATTTTTAACAATGAATAAATTTAGGTACTTGTGCAGAAAGAGAAAGCCTATGCAAGTTAGAATAAAGCAATATTTAAACACAATATTGAACAATTTCAAAATCTAATAATTAGGTAAAATATATTTTCATAGTCAAGTTTAATAGTGTGACGAAGTAAGAACATAGTTCTAGCCATCAGTGAGAGGGTATGACTTAAAATTTAGTAAATTCCGTTGCAACAGTTGACATTGAATAAAGGTTAGAAAGCTTACCAGTGCCAAGAAATAAATCCAACACATTCTGAACTTGAATATATCACATCATTTAAACTAAGTTTCTCACTCCGGTTTGCGTGTGGGTCATTTCGGAACAACACAGGGTAATTGACACAGTGCACCAGAAATGTTGAAAACCATATGATGAAAACAAATTGTAACAAGTAAAAAAAATCTGACATAATCATTGGATAAAATCCTCCTCTTATGTAGTAATGGTACATTCTTGTGAAGAATGAGTCGAGGTCTTCTATATGAGTCCATCCTCCTACAAACAGATACACACAAATAAAATTACTGACTAAAGCAACCATCAAAACAACTAGACAAGATAAAGCTCTAGTAAGCATACTGTACCTTTATTTTTGGGTACTTTGTGGATGATAACATTAGTGGCATCTTCGTGTTCATGGTCTACGGTGAGCATCAGAGGTGCAGCATTGGTAGAATCAGCCAAATGAGCCAAATGCGGAGATATTTCATTGTCTAATGCGCTGTACGTAGTATCGCGACGACTGAAGTGAGCCATTTTTAATTTATTTTGTTCTTTTTCTCAATTTTTATATACTACGTTTAATTTTGAATATGAAGGGTATATATTACGCTTAATTTACAGTCATCTACATAATCTTGGCTTTGCTGCAAACGCGTAAAAATAACTTCTACAAGAACAAAGCGCGAAATTCCTACAAAGGATTTTCATCGATCGGATTCGTTTTATCCCAAATTAACAAGTAACACGCTTCTGCATCTTGATTTGAAACAAATCTATTACGTTCAAGGATACAAAGAATTTCGTAAGTTTTCAACAATATATGTATGCACTTCACAAAACGAATGAAATGACGAAAATAAACCAAATCAATTGACAGCAAGTAATGTTTTTCTTTCAATTCAATCCATTCTACGCAACTTTTTATGGACGTTTCAACGAGATAACTTAGTTAATGCGTTTTAGTAAGCTAAGAATGAAAAACATTTTAATTCTACAGTTGGAAGAATATATTATTTGTAATGTTATTAAATAATTTAAATTTATATTCAAATGTTTTTTTGTTATTGGTGGATAGGCGTAGCGTCTCGGAGACATAACATGGGCCGATATCGTCTGATTGCATGCTGGCCGACGTGTGAGGCCGCTTGTAGACGTCCGTTGTTTTCACCGCACAACGGACCGTTTTTTGTTTTTTTTGCGGGATTTGCGGTGTTGTATGGCTAGCCTGCATAGTGATTATATCCTCTTTGGCCTGCATCACACTGGCACGGCCTGGCCGCGGCGGACAATAGTAAACTTGTCCGCCCGCCGCTGCTGTCAAATTTACTATTGTCCGGCACCGCAGGCCGCGCCAGTGTGTGTGTGCTTATAATGAAGGTGTGTCCATGCACCGTACACTTGTCCGGCGGCCTTATTTCGCCAGTTGCATTGCCACCTCCCCTCAGTCGCCCGTTTTCTGTAAATTAGCCGCTGTCTACTTGCGTTTTTGATTAAAAATGGATTGGATTGATTACACCTGTTCAAAACTGAAGAATAGAAACGGCACTCGGAGCTGACGGTCAGTTGTCCGTTGAAAACAACCGACGTCTACACTCAGAATACAGCCTGTCCCTGGATAAAGTGTACAAAACTAATGGGGGGGGGGGGGGGGGGGGGGTAAAACCAGATGCAAATTTATCGAGGAAAAAAATATTGCCATGATTATTATTTTAACTAAGGTTTTCTACCTGAGCGACGACCAAATAAAGCTTATACGCAGTGCCTTTGTTTGGCCGCTAATTATAATAGTTGTGATTGCGTTAACCATATGGTTTTTTTTTTATTAGAGGTTATTATCTAAGCATTATTTTTGGACAATAATATCTTGAGGTCATATGGGCATTTTTTTGAAGAAATCGAGGAATTAATAAAAAAATAGTAATACTGCTTTTTTGTAACTTCGAGTTTTTTTTCGCACTTTTATTATATCACATATTGTATTTTGTTTATAATTCAGTTGTTTAAATTCGACAATACGATCTTGATCACCCCTACTCGTTTGTGCACTTTATCCAGGGACCGACTGTGTAATCGCTACGTTCTATTCGGCCCGTGTGGATATGTGGCGGAAGCACGGTGGCCGGCCAAATCAAGGTCACTCCACACTAGATTTCTATGACCTTACTTGGCAGTCCGTCGATATCGGCACGTGTGGCGTATCCTAAAGGCGTTTGTGTTGTCCACGAACCATCCACGGGGGCTACCACGAACTTGAAATCGATAGTTTCGTTTTCGATTTCGTGTCGATTTCGTACGTTTCTAACCGCGAACATCGATCGGACTGTCATCGAAGTTCGAACTTCGAAAGAGTGAACGATATTGTGAAAAAGTGTACCAAAAGCTTACCGGGAACTCCGATTTTCGTTTATTTTGACAGGACAATTTTAGTTATCAATAGTAGTAAAATAGTTATCGTTTTGCCTTCGTTTCGCCATTTTTATATCGCCTTCTTCTTTTCTCATCGCTAATTCCATCTTGCTCTTCTGTGGTGTGACATGTGCTCGATGTAGCAGCGTACGAATTCGAGTAAAATAAATAAAGTGACTAATTGTTTCAAGAGATTCTACGGTGTACATAAAATTGTGTTGTTTGTCTTAACCCTTGGTGAGTAACAAGATAACGATGGTACTACGTAAACTTTTTCTTTCGTCTTCCATGAGATGGACTAGACCATAAAATGTGGCATGAGCCGCATCCCCTGATTTACATGTTGAGTTTATAAATGTATTGAACCTACGGCCCTTTAAGAGATACACTAAATAATGCGGCCCAGTCTCGCTTTTACCACAGCGGCAATTTAGGCGTCAAGTGTTGGTTCCAGATTCCTTTATCATATACTAGCTTCTGCCCTATAAGAAGTTGTTATTATCACAAATATGTTTTGCTCTAGAAGTGTTTTAGTTTGCTTTTTAATAGAAATATATTTTGCGTACTCAAGTGAATAATAACAACATGTTCACTGGTAAAATTTATTAAGAAAGAACTCATACTCATAGCCAACCCAAATGAGTCGGTCATTAGGGTAGAGGAACCAAAAGATGAACGGTTAAGCGATTATCCCAACTTTGGGATTTTTTTGTGGGAGTTGTAACCTAGTTTGTACATATTTTATTTTTTTATCCGATTAAGTATATAGTCGAGATTAGATTTGCCTATTTTAACCTCTTCTATTACAACACAGTATTTAAAAAAAAATGCTTTTATGTTAAAGTATGCCTGTTTGCCCAGAAGATGAACGCTGTGCCCAATGAGTGAACATTTTGGCACCAATAGTTGAACTAAGAAAACGAATGACCGTGCAGCTGTCCAATTTTGCCCATATTGTAAATTTGCCCACTAAGTAAAAAACCACCAGGAGCAATATAAGACTGTTTCAACTGTTATCAAACCGTGAATTGTATAATTATATAAAAGGTACGATACAATAGACGGCGAAATTGGGCAGTTTTAAGCCGTTATAAAATATACGGTAAAACTATTTTTTTTGTTAATTGCTATATTTATCGCAATTAGGTACGAATAAGTATCACGATGAAAATAACTAAAAAAAACACATAAAAAAATCTATCTTTATTGCACATTTTTTCACAAGGACAAGCCGTAAGAAATTAATCAACTTTTATTAGAAAATAGAAAAAACTCAGCGTTATCATTAAAAAAAAATACACGATTCTCATTTCCATTGAAAAATACTCAAGCAATATTACCTGTTTATTCTGGAGGCGTTCTTTAGCGTATAAGTACCTACCTATTCGTTGATTATGATAAAAATATTTCCTACTGTAAGTGTTCTATGGTGTTCAAGGTAATTAAAAAGATAAGTACTTAATAGATAACTTACAGATCGAGCCTCAAGAGACGTTAGAGGAGGTATTTGAGGTGGTTCGTTTTCCATACAAAACGTTATTTGACATTCGCAGGCAAATGGCGTGATATTTTAAGAAACTTATGTCATAAACTTTTATAAATTGGCTTTCCATTTACAAACATCCAAATTCACACTTATAATATTAGTAGGTAGGATAATGAGAACAGTAGGTAACAAACTCTTGTTTCTGTCATCTCATTGGTTCGTTACTCTGTGAGCTGTACAAATCGCGAGCATGTTTTATTTTAAATTTATAAAAAGACGACACAAAAAATATAATTAATGAACCTGCTCACAAAATTTCACGAGAATCGGTTGAGAAATGCGATCTGTAGAGGAGAACAGCGGGACAGACACCGGACATAGGTACGAATGATTTTCGGCTCAACCTGAACCATAGAACTTTGTTCACTTCGCTCGCTCGTTCGATAAGGTATGTATCAGAATAAACAACAAGTTTGTGATATTAAGTTAGAATCCCAATATGTATTATTAAAAAAGTAAGCATGTATTCCGTTAATTGCATCCATTTCATTAAAAAAAAAGTAATAACATTTCAATATATATTTGGTTTATAGTCGATCAATGAAAAAAAAAGGATAAAATTAAAATGAAATGTGCAAAAGTGGGCAAACTTGTATTTATAATTTTTTGCCCGGTCAAAAGTCGCCAATATATTTCACCTATTAGTAATCGTTACTCATACAAAGAAAACTGTTAGATAAATAAACCGAAACGATACAGTTAATTTGAAAATTATATAATTAACTTTATAAATGCCGGGCAAACTTGCCAAATTTCATGTATCTTTGATATTAAGAGTTCATTTTGAGTTCAGTTTGATATTATCAACATCCTCCTAGCGTATTTGCCGATAGTGCTCAAACGAGCCCGGGACCGGCTTTGGCATCTAATCCAAAGATTTGGCGTAGGACCTAGTTTTACGAAATCGACTGCCATCTTACCTTCCAAGTTCCAACCCCGAGGGAAAAGTAGACCTTATTGGGGTTAGACTCGTTTCGTCACGATGTTTTTTTTTTCACTGAAAAGCCACTGTTAAATATTAAATGATATTTGGTGTATAAGTTTTTATAAACCCAGCGGTACGCGCCAGGGTTTGAACCCGCGACCACCAGATTAAAACTCGTGACTTACCACTCGGCTGCAGTGGCTTCGATGTACATATTATGATATGTGTAATTATACAAGCTATTATGTAGTGCCACAGTTCACCTGTCTGTCTGTAAACAGATCTTGAAAGTGAACTTCAACTTCTCAATGAATAGTTAGTGGTAAAATTAGATTCACACGATTTGGCCTAAATACATGTACATTAGCAGAGAATATGTGACCATAATTTCAATATTGTAAAAAACTGTTTCAGTGTTAACCTCGAGAAATCGAAAACAGACGAGGCGATGGCTGCCCAAACAATATGGATCACTAAACTCGACTACGCACTCGCGATACTGATGTTCGACGGATCCTGCTCTCCCACTCTTGACGCTGCCCTATGAATAACGGTGGGTACCTAGTGTTTCTTGAGAAGGCAGGATACTATGACCTATGCCTACTCAAGAGCAGCCTGTGAATGGAGCAAACTTCACCCTACTCTTTTACAGTTTCGTGAAAACAATTTTAAATTGTTAGTACTATCAATCTTTATGATTTAATTTTACTAAGTGTGCAATGTTCCCAACGCCATAGCGTCAGCTGTTATTTTGATAAATTGTATTTACAAATATATAAATGACAGATTAGTATTTTGTGGACCGTTGTGTATATGTATTACTCAATATCAGCCGATATGGCCCTCCAAATCGCTACACTTAAGTGGCAGTGAGCAAGCCTAATTGCATGTAGAATCGAGGGCCGTTGGAGCGGAAAGGTTCTCTAGTGCCGACCAAGTACCGGAAGACGCGGAGTGGGTAGGCAAGGTGGACTGATGACCTGCTAAAGGTCGGGGGAATCCGCTGGATGCGGGTGGTGCGGGGCCGGTCACTTTGGCACTCTTTGTAGTGAAGAGTTAGGCGTTCTTGGTAGGTAATGACAAGTCAAGACTCTGGTAATAACTGTGTTTAATGAGAGAAAATGCATGCCTTATATACTAATACATTTCCTTGGGTTCATAGGGTTCATATGAGTGGAAACTGTGACCAAGGTTGATGGTACAAAGTCCAAGGCACGTGCAGGTTGGTATGCCGAGGTCGGGGTGTTATGTTACAGTTTTATTATGATTAAGTACTGATGGAAAATAGGTAGAAACTTTCCATCAGGTGCCCTCACTACAGTAGGACGGGACGCCTATGTCCAGCAGTGAACGTCTTTCGGCTGATATGATGATGATGTATACAATATATATGATGATGATGTATCAAAGTAGAATAAGGACTTAAGGTGTGTTGCATCAAAACGTCCGTAATGGTAAGCGGTGTTCGTTAAAATCGGAGTGTATGGAAAGTTTGACAAGTTTCTATGAACTGACAGCTGCCGGCGCTATATTTAAAGTTGATCGGTCTGTAATCGTAAGTCGGAGCAATCTGCTCCTGAGTTTTAAGTTTAAAATTGACCTGGTTAATCTTGAAATGATAGCTTTGCTTGTTTGATCGTATTGACACTAAGAGGGTATCTTTTAAACTTTTTAAAGCTTTACTGTCGTTTACATTTTTATACTACGACGGCGGCCAACAACCATACGGCCTACCTGATGGTAAGCAGACACTTTAGCGTATGGACGCTGGCGACTATAGAATTATCACAAGCTAGTTCCCACAATTCATAGATTTGAGGGTTTTTTTTTTAATAGCTAGATTAGATTCAAATACATACGTTTTGTAGGTGCCACTTAGAACCTGAGTCGGTACCTTGTTAAAAAGTTTTTTTTCTGTGATTTCAGGGGTTGTGTATATGAACAGTCCCGTATTATGCACGCACAGGCGCCGCAGACAATTCGAGCAGATGTCGTCTGGAAACTTTACTTAGCCGGTCCATAAGATTTGTCATTACTACATTAGTACTCTGGTATTATAAGCCATCATTTTTTAAAATATAAAATGTAAATGCGAAACTCTTGTCTGTCTGTTACCTTTTCACGCTTATGCCGTGTGTAGATGTGGCAGAGATCGATGTATATATTATCATCATCGTCCTAACGTTTTCGTCGTTAGTGCTCAAACGAGCCGGGTTTTGGCATCTAATCCAAACATTTGGCGTAGGACCTAGTTTTACGAAAGTGACTGCCATCTGACCTTCCAACTCCCGCCAGACGCGAGTAACGCGTTATGTAATCTGTCGTGTAATGTAACACGAATTCAGCGTTTGGACGGCACTACGATCATTACATGTGACCCTCGCGCTGCCGCTCGCCGTGATCCATCGGTTGTCGGTTTTAAGCGCGAACACAGACGCTCGCAGTTACGTCCACACTGTTGATGCTAAATTACTCGTATCTAATCTTAAATTACGCGTTACACGCGTCTGATCCCGGCTTTACAGTTTTTATCCCTTAAAGGGGCGAAAAGGTGGAAATATGTAATGTATATACGGGGGAGCAATAATTAAGCCTACGCCTCAAATACTTAACCTTTTCACCGCCAAACACGTGAAATCACGTCATCGACGATTCGTGACACCGACGCCAAAGACGGCATGTGCCGACATTTTTTTTATTTATGAAAATCTACTCTGAAATAGCCCAATTTCATGTTGGCATTATTTCTTTATCCATTATTTTTTTACCCTTGTGGCGTGAGGCGGCACGGCAAGTTGCTTTACCATCTAGCAGTGAAAAGGTTAAATTGCTATGATCAAATGTGAAACGGGGATGAACTGTCGGGTGAAGAGGTGCGCGGAGTCGGACATAAAACAAGAAATGTTTCCCTCTAGTTATTACTATATCCTCGTACCACCTCCCATACAATGTTGTCAGTGAAATAGGAATTAAATTAGCAAGAATGGTCGCGGAGCATATGAAATTTAATTATCAGTACTCATGCTTGTAAAGTACATCTTTAACACTGTATGATAATGGTACCTGTTTTATGAAATAAATGTGTTTTTTATAATGGGTTGTTGGATGACTATTCAATATTATGGTACCATCGAGCTCATCTCATGAAGGAGACAGAAGGTGGAATTCAGTACTTAACCGACCGTTGAGTTTGGAGTCGTTAGAATCGTCTCAATGAGGATCTGATGACGGTATACATAAAAGTACAGTTGGCAATTAAATAAAGCTTGTACCTAAATGTTAAGCACGACGTACTTGTCATCCTTGCAAACATGAACTATATACATAAGATTCTAATTTAAATAATCAATTTATATAACCAAATGAGAACAGACTGAAGACTCTAAAACTCTCATGTCAATACACTGAACACTAATAAGGTGTACTACCTTATTACAGTGTTTATTTATTTATATACTCGTATACGTATCTCTAAGAATCAGGAATTATATTTTTTTCTCATCTGTTTATTTCACAGTGTATGTTCTATATTCATAATGTACTTTATTTTCCTATGACTGATGTATAAATTGTATAATTTAGAATCAACAGTAATCAATGTAGTTATTGGCTTGTAAAAGTGCCCTTGTGGCCTATTTGCAAACGTTTTGATTTTGTATATAATGGGTAATCTCCGGAACTGATCATCCGAATCAATAATATTTCTCCTGTGTATAGAAGAACTTCCTGAAAAAACAGTGAATGAAGAATAGATTCTAAAATGGCAACAATGATGGCAACGTTTCTCGCACCATTTCGCCACTACACATAGGTACACTATTAAATCTACTCTTTATGCTGCTGCTTTCTGGTGTTTTTAAATTATGTAATATTGTGAATGATTCCCTCATATCCAAATTAAGAAACATTAAGTGCCCCAGAAAGCTGACTGTCCATACAAACGTGGTTTCGTTTTAATTTTAAACGGCATGCATTATTCCGGCACGCCGTCTTAAAACGAAAGCAATTTCTCATTTTTTTTATAAATTACTCAATTATATAACACGCATTAATAACGAAATACTATTGAGAGACTTGGATATTTAACGTATATTCGAAATAAAATTTAGACAAAGTTTTGAACGCGTAAATTTTTAAAAAAAGTTGTGACTGAAATTGTGTTTTGGCATCGTCAAGCGTTCAAGAACTTGTCCAAATTTAACTTTTCATACGTTACAGACGATTTTACACAGGCTGGCTTTTGCTATGGGAACTAGACGTCGTCGTCGTAGATAAATAATCAATTTTTGTCCTTCATGAATGTCCATTCTGTTTACCAACGAAAGATTTTTTTAAGAGATTACCAGTACAAATTATACAAACTTATAAAAGTCAACATATAGCCTCTTTGTAAATAGCTAGCTGCCCGCGCGGTTTAGCCCGCGTATTGCCAAGAACGCAGACAAACCTATGACTATCCAGAAAGTCCATTCTTCACGCAGGTGAAATACTTTTTGAAATCGGATAAGGAATTCCGGAGAGTACCCATTACATACTAACATATAAACTCACAAAGCTACAATGTCACAGTCACAGTTTTCCTCTTTATAATATAGTATCGTATCGACATAGAAAAATAAAACATTGTGCAGGATGCACTTATTCAGTATTTTTTCCCTTTACATTCCAGGTGCCTGTGCTGAGCTGGGGACAAAGAAAGAACAAGCATATGTTATTTTGGAATACATTTTACGTTGAATTAGTAAAAGTCTACGCACGCAAACCTATACACTTATAACGGCATTGCAAGGCATTTTTATTTACACCTTTACCTGCTGCTATACAACAAGGATATTGTGTAATTTATTTATTTAAGTAAAATTAAATGATATGTGTAGGATTATAACAATTGCTTAATTTAAAGTGTGCTCTCAATAGTTATATGACCATATGGATGTTTAGAATTGTTTCCCCAAATAAGTTGTTGTCCAAAGTTTTATTTGTCCACGGGAACGCATTTTATTCGGAAAACACTGACTCGGAAAACAATTCAAAGAAGTAAAACTGCCAAATTATTCATTTCTATTCATGGAAGAAATATTAGAACCAGTGGGAGAGAACACACCTTATTGAACTATGCCTAATTGTCGTACTAGGTCCCACGCCTCGGTTCTATCGTCAACACGGTAAAATGAGACTCACTTCAAGACGAAGACAGCAAAATAAATAAAATATTGCTCCTACAGTAACTTAACCCGAGCAGTCAACGATCTGAGGGCTTTAAGTATAAATCTACCAGCGGCAATATATACTTATTCCTTGCATCAAATGTATCTAGTACCTAAAGGGCAAGGGCAAAACAGTTTACCAGAAACTATCAGCCGCAAAAGGATAAAAAAACTACTTTAAAAGAAAACTAAAACGACGTTACTTAAGTGTAATAACCCCTAGTTCAGGCATAACTGTATGCAATTGTATGTTTTAAGTATTTAATACAATAAAGTTATCTCTGTACTATGGTACGTACTGTATGATCACACAGACAATCTTTTCAGATAGTTTTTTGAGATCCTAAAAATTATAATGGTTTTATACTGTGATTATCTGATTATTAAATAAATAATAATAATCAAATTCATCATCAAATTTTCACATGAAGCGATTTATCACATCACACCGCACATTTTTATTTGTTTTTAATGTTTATCTGATTGAGTATGTCTAATATTAACAAGAAGGTCTAATATTAATAACGAAAAGCATTTAAGAAAAGCAAATAAAATCATTATAATGTTAGCATATACGTAGTGGTTATATTGTCTTCGAGTATAAAGCAACAATAAATAAGGCGGCCCGCTTTATTTTAATTCCCGCCAAAAGTAGCAGTCTTCCCTGAATTGACGTTTTCAAATTATGAAGAATCCTAAAATCTAGCATTAAAACTAGCTCTGTAGGACTTTCTCATGCCGTTACACGTTTTAGATGCGATATATTTCTGGTTTATCACTATTTCAAGCTTCTTTTTAGCTAAATATCCGTTTACCGGTTTTTTTTCGCGGCGTGTGAAATCACTTTAGCACTTCATCGTTCTTTCCATTCACGATAGCAAATCCGAAAGTTGTCTATGGAAACGAAACTAAATGCTTCGATTCGAAACTACTTCCCGGTAAGGCCTATTTTCTTGTTTCGCTCGAACTTCGTATTCGTATTCGGTGTCGATGGCACATTTCCCGGTAGCGCCCCACGAACTTAAATAAGTTCGTAGTGTTGTATCATGGGGTGTATACATGTCATGATTTATCACTAAGTTAAATAAATAACCCTCCTCTCCTTCGGGCAATCGGGTAAATATCATTCAGACATAGAAAAGTACGTAGAGATACATACTATGTACATACTAATATCAATCAATGTCATTGTCAATGTCAATTGATTGTCAAATGGTCAAATTGTCACGGCAATTCATCGGCAATTAACGACGATCAACTAAAGAATATGTGTTTTCTTGAACAGAAGATCCAGAAGATAATGTTCTCGTATCTCGTGAAAGTATAAACCGATATTCTTATTGCCAATTTGAAAATTACTCAAAGATGTTTATCGTGGGTTTAACCGGAGGGCTCGCGACGGGCAAAAGTACAGTGCTATCAATATTTCGTGAAAATGCTATAGCTGTAATAGATGCTGATGAAATTGCTAGAAAAGGTATATTCAAGTATTTTATGGCATTAATGCTTTTACAATATATTAAAGTTGACAGTTGGTACAGTAAGTCTCAAACATGAATACTCTAAAAAGGTGCCGCAATATTTATAAATCCATACTAATATTATAAATGCAAGTGTGTCTGTCTGTTACCTCATCACGCTTAAACCGCTGAACCGATTGAGATGAAATTTGGTATGGAGATAGCTGGAATCCCGGGGAAGGACATACAATACTTTTTATCCCGGAAGTCACCCATAGGGGGATAAAAGTTAGTATGGAGATACAATACAACCGAGTTCCACGCGAAGGAGTCACGGGCAGAAGCTAGTTAAGTATAAGTAAGCAGTATCTGAAGTTAGAGAACTTATTCCTTGGCTATTTTATAGTATACCTTGGTGTATGTATTGTTAGCAATGGTATTGAAAGTAAAGATACACCTATCCGAACAATATTCGCATGACATACTGTGACACACTGTGACAGCTGAACATTAAGGCATGGTGGCCCACGATTGCCTGTGGCGGGCCACCACATTGGACGAATTACTCGTGCACCTTGGGCCTATCTTTACGAAGTAATATATATATGTATCTATGGTTGTAAGGTAATGTTGAAAATTATAGTGTGTGTAATATTTATGTGTACTATAATGTTAGTGAACATAGCCGATTATTCAATTACATTAGTTAACATTGTTATGACTGTATAATATTGTTTGTCAGAATATGTATGTATAATAAACATTGTTTTTTAGTTCTAGAACCAGGCACAAAAGCTTGGAAGGAGTTGAAGGAATGTTTTGGCGAGGAAATATTACTGTCTGATGGAAAAGTGAACAGAGCTAAACTAGGAGAGCTAGTGTTTGATGATATTGAGAAGAGGCGAAAATTAAACGCCATCACACATCCCAGGATCCAAAGTGCCATGATGAGGATGGCAATATCTTACTTCTTCTCAGGACACAATTACATTGTCATGGAAGTACCACTGTTGTTTGAAACTGGCAAGATGTTAACTTTCATGCACAAAATCATAACCGTTGTATGGTAAGATATACTGAAGGAATAGGTTTATTATATGCTTTGTCAGGAGGAAAGTTATAAGTAGTACCCAGAGCTCAGATGATTGTGAATTAATTTTGTATCTAAATTTTTTGTCTATAGTAACTGCTGGTATTGGTATCTGCTTATTCATTATGTGGTAAATATTGATTTTTAAACTTAATGTCACATCTTAATTTTCAGTGAGGACCATCAGCAATTGAAACGGTTGTGCAAACGGAATGACTTCTCTATAGTGGTAGCCAAGAAAAGAATAGACTGCCAAATGCCATTGGAGCACAAAGTAGCCAATTCCCAGTTTGTTATCGACAACTCTGGAGAAATTTCTGAAACAAGGCATCAAACGGAATGCATAATACGTACATTAAAAAGGTCAAAGTTTACATGGTAAGTTAAAGCTATTCATAATGCATGATGTCAACTATCAAGTAACATAAACCAAGCCTGAGGCAAGGAGGACGGCCAGTTAAGCTAGTGTACTCCAATGGTTTTAGAATAAGTTATTAATGGTCTTATGAGGTTTGATGTGGGTACTGTTTATAATATTTTGGTTTATTCTTTTCAGGTACTTTAGAGCAATACTATTTATAACATTAATGTCATTAATTTTTGGTATCACACATCTCATGGGTGTTATCAGCAGCTCAAAATAGCAACTTGTTTATTATGTGTTGTGTAAGTATACCTAAACTATAATTGTGTAAAAAAAGTGGGGTTTGGTGGAATATTATCCCAATTTGGGTCAGTCTTAGAGTGTTTCGAAGATTGTCACACCATATCAGAATTTTTGACCAAGTCCCAGCAGATTTTCGTAGCATTTTGGCTATTCAATAGGTTACTGATCCCTACCAAATAGCCAAAAATGCAACTAAAATATACTATGGCGGTTGAAACGCTTTGAGACTGTACCATGTATCCCTGCGTGTCTACAACATAAATATGCAAACTACAAATATATAACTTACAGGATACTTTGTAATGTATAGTATTCTAGATAACATTGATCTTTTCAATACTTAGTGTCAATTTATAAATAGTTAAAGTTATCCTTGTAAGATGGACAATATTTTTATTGCCATACATAGGTATCACAAATATATCTTGTGTACGAATCGCAAATCTGGAGTCCTCAGTATCGGATTAATTAACCCCCGACGCAAAAAGAGGGGCGTTATAAGTTTAACGTGTCTGTGTATCTGTCTGTGGTAGTGTAGCTCCCTAACGGATGGACCGATTTGAATGCGGTTTTTTTGTGTCATAGATCATTTTATCCCGAGTGTTCTTAGCCATGTTTCATGAAAATCTATTTAGCTGTTTTTGAGATATTGGACTTTGAAATGAAAATGTCGGGGGTTTTTCAACTTTTCTAAGTTGTAGTTACAACAGGAAATTTGAAAAATATCTATACATGTCCTTACAAATCATTTGACTACATTGATAATTGTAAAAAGCACGATTTCACCCAGCTGTCCTTCTTCATGCGTCGGCACATAGCGGGCACAGTATAGAAGAATAATACAGTAGGCAAACTGAGGCCGTTTAGGAGCGTTCGTTGCCTACTTCTTCTACTCGATGCTCAGGGCTGTGTCACGTTTGTGGCTTGGCATACGTAAAATACTAATTTTGCTTTTAAGTATGCAAAGTATTTCTGTTACACCATCTGTTCTGTTAGACAATAATTGTAAGTATGCACAAGTATTAATATTATAGATAGTTAGGTATAGTGTTTTTAGTTTCCCACTTCATCGAATATTTAAATAGCACTAATACTATACCTAAAATATTTCATTGTAAGTACTTATAATAGTTGCTAAATTGCACTAGGCTGGTAGGTGCTTAATTACAAGCCTATTCGGCTCCTTTTGTATCGTGGCACTGGCGGCTCGCTGTTTTCATACCTACGAGGCGGCTTCCTTTGACTTGCGGGGTTAACTTAATATATATGTATGTTCTGATTTACTACCTAAACTTAAGGGGCTCCACGCTCTATTTGGCTAGTTTTGACGAGTTTTGAGTTGATATTCTTCCGTAGAAACTAAAGATATATTTATGGCACAAATACTTATCGGTTCTTCAATCCTTTATCTGCATATGCACTAGAACTTTTTTGAAAATAATTAATATATTTTTTTATGATTTATTCAAACATGATCCAAAAGGCTCTTTTTTCGAGATAAGTACCAATGTTGTTTATGCACTAGTATATATGAAATTTACATATAACTGTTCCTTATTGACGTCTTTAACAACCCACGAGAGATTTTTATTTTGAACTCATTTTCACAAAAGTTAGGTCCAAAAAACTGGTATATTGACCTGAAATTGCCAAATTTTTGGTGCCATATCCCGAAAATTATGGGTTTTGAAGTAAATATTAAATAATATTTCGGTAAACCTCGTTGTTGTTAATATGATAAGTTACTAGTTGAAAAGGTCATTGGGAGGTAGGAGCCCCTTAAAAAAAACCAAAAGACACTATCGCAAAACCTCCCTAATTAGTACAGAAGAACAACTAATGTCCAAAGTAGACTAACTAATATCTGCCAAAACAAAGGATTTTTTAACTTTTTTGCCGTTTTCTTGTTACATTGCTTATCATAAGAGTTCATTTATAATAATAGTGATACACAATCGCGTAACATGGAGTTCAATTGGACCATAGGTACCTAGTTAGGTGATATGGACTATACTTTTATGGTTTCCCCTCTTCTGTATTCTCCTTGCCAAAAACAATGATGAAATATTCTTGAGAACGAGTTACTTAATACCACTTTGAAAGCCAACCCTGGTAATACCAACAAGATAGGATTGATAAGAATGATAAGTCTTAGGCTAAAGAAATCAAATAGTCAGATGACCTAATTATGTACCTAGGTACAGCCGAGTTCTCCAATATCTACACAGACAACCTTTTAAAATTATATATACAGAGACTTTATTGTTACTGACATAAGACACATGTGTACATATTTTTGAAAGGTTGTCTGTATAGATATATGAAAACTCGACTAGACCGTATGGCCCCTTATTTGAAGTCGAGATTGTGACTGGTGAAACTGCCAAATTTTGCTATTCAATGTGCGAAGGTAATTCATTTAAAGTTACCAATGTAGCAAATTGTATTCCATAATATATACATACACATAATATATACATATATAAGTAGGTACTAGCGACCGCCCGCGACTGCGTCCGCGTAGATTTTTGATAATGACAAAAATATAAAAATCGGCAAGTGAATTTTATTCTTAGTTAAAATGATCTAGACATATTACATTTCAAACAGTGGCAGACAAAGTTTCAAGTCTCTAGCTCTCTCTCTCTAAAAAATATAGTTTGCACCCCTGTTTCACCTCCTTTGGGGTAGAATTTTTAAATCTTAATAAGTAATCTTTCTACAAAGCTCTCTCTCTAGTTCAAAAAAATATGTTTCCCTACGCAATCTTTCCACCCCTATTAAACCCCCTTAGGAGTAGAATTTTCTAAAACGCAGAAAGTACTTTTTTGTTTCTCAATAAGCAATCTTTCTACAAAATTTCAAATCTCTAGTTTAAAAAATAATGTTTCCCTCATACAAACATTGCACCCCTATTTAACGCACTTAGGGGTGGAATTTCCAAAAATCCCGTCTCATCCCCATACTATAGTGTACGAGATTTGGGACTGGTCTTTGGACAGTTCCAATATTATGTAAAGAGTGATGTGGCTAGAGTAAATCGATTGTCATAATATCCGATTACGATTAATGATGGCTAATAAAAGGAATCGATTGATTACTGTGTAATAATTATTTTTAGGAAATCAAATAGAGAGCCTATACACTGTCGTCTGCTAACACAAGTGTCCTGTAAGTAAAGGGAGAGCAGTGTTGTCACATACAATTTGGGCAAAATGGTAGAACAGGGTGCAAAAATTGGTAGAAATTGGTAGACTTTGAAATTAAAAATAGGTAGTTCTACCAATCAATTTTAAGTACATTTTGAATGATTAAAAATACTTATAAATGGTTTAAAATGATCAATGACGTGACGGAAATCGCGGGCGGGAACGCGCGATTGTCACTGTCAGACAGACCTGTCAGTGTCAAGTGTCAAGCAAGCGTCTGTCAGTTGTGACAGACCACAGACGTCATTGTCAATATCACTCTGTAGCTTTGTACCTCACACAGATTACAGAGAAACTTCACTTAACGCGTTCCGTTTTAAGTGCTGAAATTACAAGACAGGCTAAATTCGATAGTAAGTAAGTAACGTTTCGTTACACGCGTGGAGAATTGTTTATAATCGTAATACTCGTATTTTGAAAAATAGGTAGATTTGAGGGCGAGGTTGGTAGATAGGTAGAACAGAGGCAAAATAGGTAGATCTACCAAAAAGTTGGTAGATGTGGCAACACTGAGGGAGAGACTGATAGTGCGAGAAAAATTGAGAGATCTCGCGCGCCGTGCAGAAATCAATGCCATATTTTCAAAGGCAACATTTTGCACAATCAAATATGTCGGTTTCGATCGAAGTGATTTTATTTCGTATTATCGTAACAGTAATTAAATAATACATTGTTATTTTCCTATTCACAATTATTTGATTCATATCGATTTATTTCTAAATTGACAGACTCCAAACGATTAAAGCAGTATATCACTAAATTAAAAAAAAATAAAAAGTCGTAGGACGTAATGGTTTGCATACCGAGTTTTCAATGCTAATTTCTATACAAATAAGCCGTAAAAAATATGACAATTTTATAAGTGCTAAAAAGAGCGTGCATGGAGATTGAACTTTGTTTTGTAACTCGGAAGCGATTGAAACTTTTTTTATTATTTCGATGAGCAGTGCCAATTTACGTTATATGGGTGTCGCGATGTGTCAAAAGACCAGTCACAAATCTCGAATACTGTAACTAAAACAACTCTCTAACATTAGTAGTTTCTGCTGTGCGTTGATGAGTCAGTCAGGACTTCTTCTTTTATATGTTCTATACTACGTGTTTTTAACAATTGCCGTTAATTTCTTTTTTTTTTTTTTTTTGTTTAGGGGGGGAAAATGCGTTACGCATACCACCCGGGCGCAGGGGGTGACCCGAGTGGTTATGTGGGACTCCCGTATGAGCTGATGAGACCCACGGTGTACCCACTAAAAACCCCCCGACTTGCCGCCTCGCCGCCATGTGGCGAGGTTACGGGAACGCTTGCGCACACATCCGCGACCCCGCCGGCGGTAGCCGCCCTTAAGCAGCTCTTCGCGGATGCCCGGAGGCTCTCCAGCACGTGAGGCGCGCCAGATGATTGGACGCGCTGCCACCTCGATCTCCACCTGTTCAGTAGCGGACCCCCCTGAGTCCGCTACAAGGAGATCATGGGTGCGGAAAATCCAGCACCCGGTAGCGGATCAGGTCTGTGGTTCCGCCACCGACCACGTCTCGGCCGCAGAGGATAGGGAAAGCGGCGCACCGTGATACCGGCATTCCTCTTCCTCTGCGGTCCCACCAGCGTCGTTTCCGCGGAACGACCCCGCCAAGTTCGCAGGGGGTAGGGAGAGTGGCGCACCGTTATACCAACACACCTCTCCCCCTGCGATCCCGCCTCGGCCGCAGAAGATAGGGAGAACGGCGAAAGGCGGCAGCCCAAACAGGCCGGCCCTGGGTGCCTCTTAGCTTCGCCGTGGGTGACCAGTCCACGGTTACTAAGCCCCCCCGCCCCGACAAGGCGGGCACCGTCGAGGGGGACAGTAGTAATACCTATCTTAACTCTTACTGTTATCAAGATACTCAATATTTTAATTATTCAGTTTTGCAGATTTAACCTGTGTGGCTCTTAACTGTGTCGTTATAACAGCTTTTTAAATTTTGTAAGGTTCTTATACACGTCAATAAGGTTTACGAAGTGAGTTCGTTCGATATTAGGCACTAACTGACTCGGAGGTACATATTTTTTTTATTTCATGTGTTTCAAGACCCTTATACAATAAGACAATAACCGTTATTGCTACATTGAATTATTTGATGGCGATGTCCTGAGATTGGTAATCAAGGACAAATATTGCCTCTATTCTCTTTTATTATGTAGCTTATTGTAGATTAGAGTAAAGTACGTTATAGTTACCAAATATAAGCAGGATGCGGATGGCGCAGGACCAGTCATTGCGGCACTCATTGAGAGAGGCCTATGCTACTGTGGCTATTGCCAACACTCACACGATAAGTGACAGGATAGAGCGTCCGTCACTGGCTGACACCGTTCGTTAGATTATTCCTACACCGGGAGCATTAGTACCTACACGGGCCATATCTCCAATATTCGAGTACCATACCTGCTGGAGCATGGATATTTTTATGGAATACGAGTACTCCTGCTTACACGTATAGATTTCCTAAAAATAAGTTATATTGGAACTGTCTCCAAAATAAGTTATATTGAACCAGTTGCATTTCTCATAAACTACTCGTAAAGAGGTTGGTTGATAAGTTGATAAATCATCCTGTGTGGTTTGACGTAATCAGCACGAAAAGTACGGGAAGAAGGACAAAGGAACTATTCTAGCTTTATTAAAAAAATGTGTTTTGGCCATGTCAAAGTAATTTTCAGACCTAACTTCGTTAAATCTACTACCAACTCTATGATTAAATACCCTAGCTTATTCCTGATCCACAGCTTTTGGGGTTTCCTTACGTATCTTGTTATTTTTATTGTTATGAAATTTTATGGGTATCAATTTTGTTTGGGGTGATTTCGTAGTCCTTCATGTACTATACGGGGGTGGTTCTCACGTAGCGTTTTGCATGCGCACAGCGGTTGTCCTTACCATCTTTGTCACTTATAGTGTTGTGGTTTGCTTATTTCTATATTTTAGGAAAGCTATCATGCCTATCATAGCTCGGCTACGTCTGTTCATAAAATATTATGATCAACCAACTACTGCGCCAAATAAATAGCGTGTTCAACTTGATTTGGTTTACAGTTTTTTTTACATCGCGCAGAGTGAAAAGTGTATTGAAGTCATACTGTACGAGTAGTGTATGCTCCACACTCTCCCCGACTTGCACGCTTATCACTTAGATTTCGAGTAAATTAAAGAAACTAACATTAGTATATTTATACCCTGGGGCCACCGCACAGCGGGGTGGTACGGGGGGGGATTTAACTTGTGACCTAGACGCATTTTGTTTTGTGCAGCATAAGGCACTTGTCCCACCGCCAGCGACGAGCGATAAACGAGTAGAACTAGAAAAAGAAACGAGTTGGCGAGCGAGTGTGTAGTTTCGATAGATCTGTCGCTGGGCTATAACCGCTCGGCCACGACTTTGCGAGCGGTAAGCGAGTGTTCGAGTGCGACGGGCGATTACTCGCACCACTCGCCCAGTTGTACGGTAGAATTATCACTTTGATCGCCAAGCGTGCATCGCCGAGTACCGCTGGGCGAGTTTTATCGTTGAGAGCTTTTTTCGCTGCGGTGAACTAGTGAAGAGAGAGTAATAGCCGGCAGTGTGAACAGCCAGCGGTGAACTATAAATATATATCTCTCTTATTTTCACGGGAGCTTATTCTGCCGTGCTTACGATAACAGCAATAACTCCATTAAAAATATAATTCAAATCAGTGCGTTGTTCAAACAAAATAAAGTAAATATTTGAATACCATTTCGAATGGAGTTATTGCTGTTATCGTAAGCACGACAGTATATCTTTTGTTCGTTTCTTGGGCGAGAAAATCGCCGATAGCTAATCGCTTCCTCGCTCTTGGTGGGACAAGTGCCTAAATGCGAACTTTACGAGCATGACAAGTAAACATAATAATTTATTGGTGGAAGTTTGAGTATGGTCATATTATTGTATACACATTGGTATTTTGGTGATTGTGTTTATTATTGTTTTATTAGTACGCGCGTATATTTTAACATAGGCGGTACTTATAATTGTGCCAATCGACTTTTTGGTTGGTTGTTGCCATATTCACTGCTGCTCGAAAACTCTGAAAGAATAACTTTACTTTACGTTGAGTAAAATGTTTTATTTGACAATTGTAATTACATTTTATGTTAGGCCATTTCCTAAGCACTCTAGGAATTCACATTATACCTGCTGGGCTCGTAATGATTTTTCCTAAACTGTTGTCTCCTCCCTTATTGGGACGGAATAACAGCAAGAAAAAGTTGATCGATCCTTTTAAACCTAAATGTCTTCTTTAAAAAAATGGCTTCCATCTAGGGTTGCCATCTCTAAAATTTAGCAACCAGAACAAGACGTGTGAAAACCCCGGATTTTGGACCCAGAACCCGGACATTGTCCGGCGCGGCAATTGTCCACACCGCGTCGCTCGGCGGCGCTGCGGCCCAAGACTTCAAATTTTTAAACCCGGACTACAAATGAATCCCCCGCCCGGACGCTCCCCGGACGCCTTTTAAACTAGGACAAATCCGGGGAAACCCGGACGGATGGCAACCCTACTTCCATCTAAGATAAGATGATGTCAAGTTTGCTTATAAAGCGACGTTGTTCTGTATAGTTTGGTCGTTTTCAGTCGAAACGACTTAATAATGTACCTACCTATATATGAGATGTAAAGCCCGTCAGACTTAACAATATATATTAATATACCAAAATAGGTATATATATATATATATATTAGTGGTAGCCCTACGCTTAAAAAAACCGCAAATCGATGTACAGTTTAGCCGTTTGGCACACACATACTATAGGGCAAAACAATTTTTTTGACCCGCTGTTCCTAAAAAAAAATTCCCTTAGGGGGGGAGTGCCGAAGCATTTTTGTTTTTGTATGGAAAAAAAAAATTTTTTTTTCAGAAATCTATCGTCTGTAGTATCATATGAAAGGGCTTTTCGAGGCGATTCTAAAATAATACCACATCATTACATTTTAGTCATATTCTTTTAATTAAAACAAAAATAATTTTCGAAACATACCAAGTTTGGGCTCCTCCAGACACGATATGGCTGATTTTTAAAAAATCAGTATACCACAAATCATACGTGATATCCTCATATCTGACCTCAAAAAAGCAATTTTGAAAATAATTGCATTAAGTATTTTTTTTTAATTTTTCAATATTACCAAGTGACACAGTTCTACTTGAATTCCTATTTTACGTGACTTATGGAACTGTACTGCAGATACGGTACATATTAATCATAAAATGTTACGTAGTATCCATATATCCAACGGGAAATACCTCTTTAACCCTTTAACTGCGCTTTTTCATCAGTTTGTCACAAAATATCAAGGTTGGACTCTTTCAGGTACGATATAACCAACTAATTAGGTTAGATATCAAGATATAATGTATCACAAATGATCCGTTATATCTTGATATCTAACCCCAAGAAAGCAATTTAGAAATAATGTAAAATAGTTTTTTTTTTGAATTTTTTTATTTTATCGTGTCACTTGCTAATATCGAAAAATTAAAAAAATACTTAATGCAATTATTTTCAAAATTGCTTTTTTGAGGTTAGATATGAGGATATAACGTATCGTTTGTGGTATATTGAATTTAAAAAAACAGCCGTATCGTGTCTGGAGGAGCCCAAACTTGGTATGGTTCGAAAATTATTTTTGTTTTAATTTAAAAAATATGGCTAAAATGTAATGATGTGGCATATTTTTAGAATCGCATCGAAAAGCCCTTTCATATGATACTACACACAATAGGTTTCTGATTTTGTTTTTCCATACAAAAAGAAAAATGTTTCGGCACTCCCCCCCCTAAGAGAATTTTTTTATGAACTGCGGGTCAAAAAAATTGTTTTGACCTCTAGTATGCGTGTGCCAAACGGCTAAACTGTACATCGATTTGCGGTTTTCTTATGAAATTGGGCTTGTGGGGCTTCCACTATATTTATAGCAAGGCATCAGCAGTCTCCTTTGTTTTAATAATGAATGAAAATTGTTCATTGATGTTGATTACTTTATAGTACTGTATCAAAGTGATATTGTAAATTAAATTACAACAACAACAACGACAATAAATGAAACATTACTAAACAAATATAATTGTAAAAACTACACACAATAGGTTTCTGATTTTTTTTTTCCATAAAAAAAGAAAAATGTTTCGGCATTCCTCCCCTAAGAGAATTTTTTTTAGGAACTGCGGGTCAAAAAAATTGACATCATTTCTATTCAACAACAACAACGACAATAAATGAAACATTACTAAACAAATATAATTGTAAAAATACTATACAGTGTAGTAGTATATTATAATAGGCCTTATAATAACTTGCGAGAAGTCTTTCCATGAATTTAGACACAATTTATTAACCAGCTGCGTGCGTAGGATGATATGATAACATTTATGTCGGACATTTTTCACATTCTTGACTAGTGATGGGTAACTACCGGTAATATTACCAAAGCGAGTATTTTCCCAGTAATGCTACTGGTAATATTACCAAAAAATGGAAATATACGGTAAGATTCAGGACTTTAATGAAAAGTTGAGGTTTTTTCGTGGTTGTTACTAAAAATAGGTAGTATTAATATCCTTAGTAATGAAAAGAAGTGCAGGGTTATTTTCAAATAGTAAATTACCAATCTTACCGGTAACTTACCCAATGTTACTAGGTATCTTACCAATACTACTAGAAATATTACTGCATGGTAAATTCAGCACAAACCTTTTGATTTGTTCCAGAATAAGTTACTAAATGTTTTTTTTATGTAGATATTGTAGTTTGTTAATTTAATGTTGTCTTGTGAAAACAAAAATAAAATAACAAATTGATATTAAAAAATCAGTTTAATTACAACAATATAGAAAAAATCAACAAATAACAACGATCACAGATTAATTACAATCATATTTGTAAAGATTCATATAGGTTACATATCGCAGTCAAATTTTCGTGTCTTTATTATACTTACGTCTTACATATAATGAATAATATTTTAACTACAAAAATATAATTCAAGTATGTAATCTCAGTAAATCAGTCTTTGCAAAAATCACGTTTAAATGAGATAGATATACATTTTGTTCTAAAACTAATAAATCCAATAAAATCACATTTTAATCAGGTACTTCACATAATAATTTTGTTTGTCACATTAAAAATAGGTACTTAAACATTTGGTTCTAAAACTAACAAAATCACTTCTTCTTAAACCAACTACTACTACTTATGTAGATAATTGGTTACTACCAAAACTGGGAATCAAAATCATCTTCAATCAAAACTTCGTAAATAAAATTGTTTTTGATTCTCATTCGTTAGTATTTATGACATAAATCAAGGATCAGTAAGAATGACATTCCCTTCGAGTTCAAAATCATTCTCTTGGAAATCACCAGAATCATTTTCGACGTCTGAAAAATCATCTTCAGAATCACTAGAATCTGATTCATCCAAACCTTCATCTGTATTTTGGTTCATGGCTCTCGCTACTTTCGGTGGCGTTGACTCGTGCGTTAATTTCCAATTATGTGAAATATATGTTATATTTCCAGCTCTGTTGGTTTTGAGGCGGTTTCTTTTTTTGAATGAATATTGGAGAATGTAGAGAATGACCTTTCTACAGCTGCAGAAGTTGCTGGGATTGTTAATATTTTAACAGCTATTTGCCCCAAAGAAGTGTTAGCAAACAGTGTTTCCCACCATGTTACAGGTTCTGCAGTTGCTGCCAACTTCCACACAAAGTCTTTTTCCCAAATACCTTTGTGCATTTTATAATCGGATAATTCCATTAGTACATTAGTTGATTCACCTCCAATATTAAATATAACCTCGCATCCGTCCACGTTTTCTTGATTTGTTAATTGCATGCCTTGGCTTTTGTGATCCAATATTGTTGCCGCAAAATGGATAGGTTTCTGAGCATTTCTCTTCCTTTGTTCAAATTTTTCTGTTAAGGCCGGCAAATTATCTTCTAAAAGATCGCCCGATTGAGGGTTAATCATTAATGCATCTAATTCTCTGAAAGCTTTGTACACTAAATGGACCGTGTAGTAGTCACCTTCTAAAGTGAAAATCCATTTCACTATTGGACTTAAAAAACATTACAAGGAACGTAGCTCTGACCATGTCTCCTCGTTCAAAATTTTGCTTCTGTAAGTTCTCAAAGATGTTGTCGAATCATTTATTACAATCGTTTGTAAGATAACCTTTGATTTTATGTAACTTTGTAGACATGGGAGATAGCTACCCCACCTTGTCTTGACTGGTAACTGCAGTGAAACATTGATCGATCTTTCTTCGGCAAGTTTTCGAAACTCTGCACCAAGGATGTGAGAGCGAGTGATCGTTTTTATAACTCGTACGGGGCCGCAAACATCTGGCGTACTTTTTTGATTTTCAATAAATCTCCTACTAGTAAATGGAGCGTGTGCGCCAAACATCCTGCCCATATGGTTTGATTATATTTCTCGTGCAAAAGGTGTCCGAGTCTGACCATGTTCGCTGCATTATCCGTCACTATTGCAACAAACTTTGAAACGTGAAATTCTTCCATGACGTTAGTTACTTCTTCACATAAATATTCAGCGGTGTGCCTGTTGTCTTTCGTTTCGATAAATTTGTAGAAATAGGGCTTCGGAGCGTAGACATTTAAAGTAGACTCTTTTCTAATGTTAGACCATCCGTCAATAGCCAAATGAATAACACTGGCCTGATTTATTTTACTTGTTATATCAGTCTGAACTTCTGTATATTCTTTGTTCAACAATGATGTTGCCAACGTCTTTCTAGAAGGTGGAGTATACAACGGATTGACACTATGAAATGCTTCCTTCCAAAGTGGGTGTTCGAAGTGTGAGAAGGGTGTACCGGTCACATACATTGCCCTTGCGATTGCTCTATGTACGTTCATCTGAAAATAAATACATCCATTAGTGGACATATTGTGTTTTGTTGATGTATAATGTTACCTAAACCAGAATAGGATGAGAGGTAAAGGTGTTAAATAAATACCACGTGGTATTTCTAGCACACCCTTTAGCGACATAATGTACATTAATAGAAAGGAAATATAGAATATGTAAAAAAAAAATAGGTTTCTTTGTACGTTTAGTGTAATAACAAAAAGGTGTAACAAAAAAAACAAAACAGTTTTGAACGAATAGTGGTTTTAAAGTGTCTTCTGTTACCGCGTTTGTTATTTATTGGAATAAAACAGATTCATCGCGTGTATTAACACCATGGTCATTGTGTCAATCCGATTTAAAGTGTTAATTATTCTAGTATTTGTTTTATTTACTTACTTGCTCGTCTCTGTCCATGAAAGTTAACAGTGTTGACACTATGGCTTGTAAGTCTTGCGACGACGATGCACTGCCGCTCAATTCAGGCGTATGTGATGTGCGTGTGTGATGTGTTTTTTTGTCATACTGATTAAATGTTGCCTTAACATCATCGGGACATTTTTTACATTTTATGATATGAAATGCAAACTTGGTAGCATTTTCAAAGTTGTACACTACACTGCACAATTTACACGTGTAACTTTTTTTATTATTTGTAGTCTTTTCAGTAAAATGGCAATACACTGTACTTCTTGGTTTCATTATTTATTCTTTCTTCACTACACAACACAAATACGTGCACTCTGAATCATGCAAAGGTCCGAACTGAGGTACTAGTCCGATTCGCGTCCATTGTTCTATGTAAGATAAGAAATTTGAGTGAAAAAGACAAAAGATTTAAACCGTTGGTGCATACTGCTCATTTAACTACACCCATAACCAGTAATTTTAGCGTGATTCTCTACTAATCGTACTCGTACTACAGTCTCGAATCCTACCGCCATTTGGGAATCTTACTGGTAAGATTGGAAAGATACCGGTAATATTACCAAACAGAATCTTACTGGTAATGGTAATATTACCGCGGCACATCACTATTCTTGACAGCATTTCGTCCCTTACTAGCAAGTATGTGAAGTATGTAAGTGGGAAAAGTGAAGAATGATTTAACACAATCGTGTCGTATTCGCATTGAATAACAACATCCACGCGGCAACACTGCGTTCTACTAGCTCCGAGTTGCGTAATCGTTGAATACATTGCTGTAAAACTAAACTTTCACTTCAAATTCATTCGTTGCACCATGTCCTAAACGTGAGAAAACAAGTTTCGCGTTACTATGAAATTGACGCCTTTGTCTTGATCTTATTTCGAATAAAATAATTGTGCCATAAATATTGCACAAGTTATTGCTTCCAGGAAGAAGTAAACGTCTATTATGAGACCTATCTCTCATTATTAGGCATCTACCATTATTTATTGTTTTTATATCGATATAGCGGCACAGTAGTAGGTACACATTATGAGATAGTTTCAACTATCTACCAGTTACTGTTCTAAAGATACTGTAGGTAGGTACAGCGCTGTGATAGACGGACAGACGAGACAGACCAATGAGCATCAACGAGGATTGGCACCTTTAGGATCAGGATCCCTCATGATGCGCACTTTTCCTGCCATTTTTTTCGAAGCGCTGACTACATGTTTTTCTGCCTTTAGCCAACTACACTCGAGAACAGAAAAATGGGTAGGTACACTTTGTAAACAATTTCAATTTCCATACAAAGGGTATATTTGCTTCTGCGACTAGGTATCGCTCTCACTATGCTTGTACTTACTTCCCTTTTGTTCTTTAGACCAGATTTATAAATACAACTTGACTAGTAAAGGCCGAAACGCACTGAGAGCGGTGACGGAGCGGCGCGGAGGCGGTACCGGTTGTAATGTTCGAGCTAATATGAAACGATCCGCACAGAGCGGCGCGGTATTCAGTGCGGCGGATCCTTTCCAATTAGTTCGAACATTACAACCGGTACCGCCTCCGCGCCGCTCCGCCACCGCACCGCTGTCAGTGCGTTTCGGCCTTTAATGGGTCGATCAACATTTTGTTGGTCTGCCGCGTAAGCAAAGAAACAAACGTTAAGTAAATACTTTATTACAATTTAAAAAAGAAAGTTTTTTTTTGTGTTGGAGCGGACGTATTTATGGCAACAAGCTACTAGAGAAATAATTGTAGTGAATAATGTAAATATGGTTGTAAACAAACACTTTGGACAATAAAGAACTCTCGCATCTCGAAAACCATTATCTGTGTTTTAATATAATGTTCCTGCTGTGCATTTTACCTGCTCTCTCGACACCAAAGTTTATATAGGTACCTACGTGTATCAAATAAATAAATAGTTTGTACCTAAACAGGTACTTACAAATCGGTTCATGGATTTGCGAAATTCAAATTCTGAGGAAAAAACATTAAAAATAAAAGTGATGACAAAACAAGACAACCCGGCCTTAAGTGGTTAAATAGGTATGACCTACAAGCGGATTGAAACTTTTTGAAGTCGGTTGTATTGATAGTACCTATCCTTGGTAACTATTACGTGTTTCCTATGTGATTCATGTTGCACATTGTATTTTGTGATTGAAAACTTCGATTCAGTTAATTCCAATGACAAGACAAATTTACTTTGATAACTCTGGGAATGGCCTGACCTGCGCGCCCGCTTGAATTGGGCGTAGGGTTGCCAACTTTTTGTGAAGGAGATATAGTTATTTCCAGAAGAAAACGACAAAAATATAGCACACGGTAAAAAAATAAAGTACTTGGCTGGACAATGTTGCTATATAGTAAATTCGAACTGAAACGGGCAATTTCAAGCAATTCGTAAGGCCCCCAAAATATAGTACCTACTTTTCTTCAACAGTATATATAGTACAAAGAGTCGAAATATAGTACAATACTATATAATATAGTGCATGCATTGCCTAACCACTTGACCAGCCGAGGAATGAAATAAATAAATGTCAATGGAATGCTATTTGGTGTACCTATTTAAACCGGTCAAGTTCGAGTTTGACTCGCGCAAAGAGGGTGCAAACATTTCGTTACAACTCGACCTAGTCGCGATCGCCTGCGCGCGGCCCTGATAGCTACCCACACTACGATGTTATTGTGTGCGTGCGGTTCGAGTGCTGCCGGCCGGTTGGACCGACTCTCTTGATCATTGTTATACTTTTACTTTATAGTGAGCTAGGAATTAAAAATCAGATGAGTTTTAAATGTTTCTTTTTTATTAAACTTACGCACTTATTTACATACCGTAAAACTAGTGCCTATGACAAATCTTGGGATTAGGTGTCAAAGCGGAGCCCGAGCTCCATTATGTCACAATCGGCAATAACGGTAGGGGATGATGATGGCGCACTTATTTACATACCATAAAACTAGTGCCTATGCCAAATCTTGGGATTAGGTGTCAAAGCGGAGCCCGAGCTCCATTAGGGCACAACCGGGAATAACGGTAAAATAAATAAATAAACAATTCATATGATACCAGGGATCGGAAACCGGTATTTTTTGTATGGGAACGAAAACGTAATTTTTTCGTTCTTTGTTAATTATTTTATTTCTAATTGGGCAATCTAGTAATACGTAGTCGTTACCTCAAAACACAACTGAGTCCTATATATGAAGTGTAAAATAGTTCGAGAAATGTGGTTATCTCGAGGTTTTTGCAAAAAACCGGTTCCGATCCCTGTATGATACAGAGGTTTTGCTATTTGGAACATTCTGTTATATACATACACTGACCATCTCATTATCAACATAATCAATTGACCCATCCTCCATTAAATTTGTCGACTTTTCACGTTATTTTTCTGTCTGTGAATAAAGATCATCATCCACAAAAAGTAATTGCCAAAAACATGGCACACCTGGGAATAACGGTAGGGATGATGATGATTGATGACGCACTTATTTACATACCATAAAACTAGTGCCTATGCCAAATCTTGGGATTAGGTGTCAAAGCGGAGCCCGAGCTCCATTATGGCACACCTGGGAATAACGGTAGGGATGATGATGAATTGATGACGCACTTATTTACATACCATAAAACTAGTGCCTATGCCAAATCTTGGGATTAGGTATCAAAGCGGAGCCCGAGCTCCATTATGTAACAATCGGCAATAACGGTAGGGATGATGATGGCGCACTTATTTACATACCATAAAACTAGTGCCTATGCCAAATCTTGGAATTAGGTGTCAAAGCGGAGCCCGAGCTCCATTATGTCACATTCGGCAATAACGGTAGGGATGATGATGACGCACTTATTTACATACCATAAAACTAGTGCCTTTGCCAAATCTTGGGATTAGGTGTCAAAGCGGAGCCCGAGCTCCATTATGTCACAATCGGCAATAACGGTAGGGATGATGATGGCGCACTTATTTACATACCATAAAACTAGTGCCTTTGCCAAATCTTGGGATTAGGTGTCAAAGCGGAGCTCGAGCTCCATTATGGCACAACTGGGAATAACGGTAGGGATGATGATGACGCACTTATTTACATACCATAAAACTAGTGCCTATGCCAAATCTTGGGATTAGGTGTCAAAGCGGAGCCCGAGCTCCATTATGGCACACCTGGGAATAACGGTAGGGATGATGATGAATTGATGACGCACTTATTTACATACCATAAAACTAGTGCCTATGCCAAATCTTGGGATTAGATATCAAAGCGGAGCCCGAGCTCCATTATGTAACAATCGGCAATAACGGTAGGGATGATGATGGCGCACTTATTTACATACCATAAAACTAGTGCCTATGCCAAATCTTGGAATTAGGTGGCAAAGCGGAGCCCGAGCTCCATTATGTCGCAATCGGCAATAACGGTAGGGATGATGATGACGCACTTATTTACATACCATAAAACTAGTGCCTATGCCAAATCTTGGGATTAGGTGTCAAAGCGGAGCCCGAGCTCCATTATGGCACAATCGGCAATAACGGTAGGGATGATGATGGCGCACTTATTTACATACCATAAAACTAGTGCCTTTGCCAAATCTTGGGATTAGGTGTCAAAGCGGAGCCCGAGCTCCATTATGTCACAATCGGCAATAACGGTAGGGATGATGATGGCGCACTTATTTACATACCATAAAACTAGTGCCTTTGCCAAATCTTGGGATTAGGTGTCAAAGCGGAGCTCGAGCTCCATTATGGCACAACTGGGAATAACGGTAGGGATGATGATGACGCACTTATTTACATACCATAAAACTAGTGCCTATGCCAAATCTTGGGATTAGGTGTCAAAGCGGAGCCCGAGCTCCATTATGGCACAACTGGGAATAACGTTAGGGATGATGATGACGCACTTATTTACATACCATAAAACTAGTGCCTATGCCAAATCTTGGGATTAGGTGTCAAAGCGGAGCCCGAGCTCCATTATGTCGCAATCGGCAATAACGGCAGGGATGATGATGACGCACTTATTTACATACCATAAAACTAGTGCCTATGCCAAATCTTGGCATTAGGTGTCAAAGCGGAGCCCGAGCTCCATTATGGCACAACTGGGAATAACGGTAGGGATGATGATGACGCACTTATTTACATACCATAAAACTAGTGCCTATGCCAAATCTTGGGATTAGGTGTCAAAGCGGAGCCCGAGCTCCATTAGGGCACAACCGGGAATAACGGTAAAATAAATAAATAAACAATTCATATGATACCAGGGATCGGAAACCGGTATTTTTTGTATGGGAACGAAAACGTAATTTTTTCGTTCTTTGTTAATTATTTTATTTCTAATTGGGCAATCTAGTAATACGTAGTCGTTACCTCAAAACACAACTGAGTCCTATATATGAAGTGTAAAATAGTTCGAGAAATGTGGTTATCTCGAGGTTTTTGCAAAAAACCGGTTCCGATCCCTGTATGATACAGAGGTTTTGCTATTTGGAACATTCTGTTATATACATACACTGACCATCTCATTATCAACATAATCAATTGACCCATCCTCCATTAAATTTGTCGACTTTTCACGTTTTTTTTCTGTCTGTGAATAAAGATCATCATCCACAAAAAGTAATTGCCAAAAACATTGGTTTCTCTTGAAAAGTACATGTCCTAAGTTTCATAACCGGAGGTTTAAATACCTATAACGTTTTCCATGAAGCTACGGTAGCCTAGCGGTTCGGGCATGCGGCTGTCAAACAACGGTCGTGAGTTCGAATCACGGCTCGTACCAATGAGTTTTGATAGTTACCGCTAGCTTTACGGTGAAGGAAAAACATCCTGAGGAAACCTGCATACATCCACGAAGAAATTCAAAGGTGTATGTGAAGTCTCCAACCCGCACCGGGCCCGCGTGGAGACTACTGGGCGTTCCATCTCATCCACGAGAGGAGGCCTGTGCCCAGCAGTGGGACGTTATATAGGCTGATTTATTATTAGTAACGTGCAGTACGAGTATAAACAAATGATATGAATAATATTTGGTAACATGGTGACTTACCTTTTAACTTGTCGGGCCGCGGTAGGATCGGATTTTTTAATCCCAAATAATTTTCGTTTATTCCCCATTTCTATAAAAAGTAATATCACTTTAGTGCTTGGAGAAACAACAAAATAAACAAACTTACTTAACATGTAAAATTACTTACCAACCAAGTATCAATCTGAAGCGGGCGCATTACAGCTATACGCACGTGCATGTAGCGTACGCTCGGTCACCGACCTTTGCGCGGCGACGAGAGCGATACGTCCGTTCTCTGGGAGCGCCCGGCGCGTAATGAATTGAACGACGTTTACGCGCGCGGTTATACAGTGTGTATATTTTATATTACCTCAAATTGTAACCAGAGGTACGTGTTAGGGCTATGAACCGATATTGCAAGAAAAAATTAAGTTAGTCTTAACTACCAAAGAGTAATTAATTTTTGAAATTGTATCGAACGGCAATGTATTGCGTACACTGTGACCTGATGACACATGAAAGAATCGGGTGACATGTGACGATTTATTGTGACGTCACGTCAGTAAGACAAAGTAGTGATCCACTGCGTGCTGAATTATTTTATATGAAAAAAAAGTTCGCTTTTTTAAAATAATTTTACGATAAATATATTTATTAGTGCCTATACTAAGACCCCCTAAAGTTTGCGGTTATATCAAATATACACGCTGTATAGTGGTTTTTAAAAAATGGTCTCAATTAACTGGGTCACCCATAAGCATTAAAAAAAATCACGTCATATTAAACAAGGCCCGTAGTTTTATAATAAAATGTTACCTATATTTCCAAAACATCATCATATACGTCAATAAAAAAATGTTTAACCTAACCGAATTAGACATTTTGTAGTATCATTTTTTTATAGGAAAAACAAATATTTTAGTACTAGTGCGTCTACTATGTACTAAAAGACTATATATCCTATTGTAAAAGGCAAAGATTAATACGTTTTTGAAAGTTTAATATGGAAATATTCTACCTAAAAGATAGCTCTGACGCGTATTTTTGGAAAACACTCCGACGAAAACCTGGTTGTTTTCAATAACCGTATATAGAATTAGAATTACAGCTCTGCTATGGTCTAGAATAAGAGTATCTATACAAAACAGAAGTTTACTATAACAATGTAATCATTTGAACGAAAATATGGCCTGTGAAAAAGCCTTACGTTAGCTAAAATACGAACTTTTAGTTTGCACCGTCTTAACTCGAGGTAAAGTAAATATCCCGATATTTGTTAAATTACTTATTTCAACCCAACACAAAAAACAGAATTCAATATCAAACAACGAATAACTTTTACACCAAGACCATCGAACTACCAAGACAAATGAATCGCGATCTTTTTTTGACCTGCTATTGAAATATACACGTCCCAACCTCATTTATTCTTGAAAAATGTTAACAGCGCGAAGTAGGAATGGGGTCAGCGCCATCTATCGGCCCCATTAAGTACTAACGTGCGAGGGCAATCAGCTTAGTATGTATGTTGGTGTTTTAGCGATTATTGTAAATCACGTGAACCGATCTCGATACTTATTTTTTTATTTGAAAGTAAGTACTTCTATTATAGTCTTATAGGAGAATCAAAACAAAAAAATACTTATAAAGCTGATTCAATTGCAAACTTAACTAGGAAATGAATTTTGGAAATAAAACAAAAAATACGCTATATACAGAAAATAATATACTTTTCTAGGAATATATATGTTTATTTTAATCACAAGTAATAATAAAAATTTTCGCTTGTATAACTCCGAGGGGGGGGGGGGGGGGTATTTTTTACGTTTTCCTATGAAGGAAATTGCGATCTATGAAGATCGAAATTTCCTTTTTTTGCCCCCTCCTCATATTAGAATTTTTTCATAGAAAATTTAAATGTAGGTACCTATATTTAAATTTATCATTTTCTTGCACGCGGATAACTCTCATTTAATACCGTTCCATATTTCAAATTGATAGCTTAAGTAGTTCTTGAGATATTTCACTTTGTGACAGACAGACAGACAGACAGACGGACGGAGTCGCACCATAAGGGTTCCTTTTTTACCACTTTTGGTAAGGAACCCTTAAAAACGTCTTCTCAGTTGATGCACAGGTCAGATGTTTGAAGGGAATTTCCATTTATTTGGTTCGGGAAATGAAAACAAGAACATCATTAATACCTAAAGTTTTAATACTTTCAAATTAACATTACTTGTTGCAGTGTTAAGTTACCAGCCATAAAATAAAGGTACCAATTGGTAACTAATTTGCTAGCACCTTATATATATACTTACTGATTTTTTCATCACACTTGCTCGAAAAGGGCTTCATAATGCGCAGACATACAGAGTTACAATAGCCTTTGTTACGCCCACGGGCGTAATGGCTTTTTCTTAAATTGTATCTGTCACTCATGTGGCAGTTACAAAGCAAAGAGGTTTTATATCAAATACGATGTCTGAAAACGTATTTATAAATAAAATTAAACTTAAAAACACTACTTACTCATGTTTAACAGAATTATTTCAGATTTAGTATGTAGTGATGTGACTATGTACTTAAAATGTTTTTAAGTGTTTCCAAATCGTGGCTGTATACCGAGGGTCTTTGCCTCACGTCAAATTCAACAAAATGGACAACTGACAGTTGCAGTTTTTATTACGATTTGTATTAATTTCATATAAAATGTATTTGTTTCCTCGCAAATGTGATGAAAAACATTGTGTATAATTCGGGCTTGGGAATATTACAAACTCGAGTCATCAAAAGCCCTCCGCCTTCGGCATCGGGCTTCTGATAGACTCTTGTTCGCAATATTCCACTTCCGACCCTCGATAAACAATGTACTATAAACCATTTATTTTACCGGTTCACGCGTTACATCATCGTCATTGCCAATCTGTTCTATTTCATTGATCCTTCTGACTTTACCGAGTGTTCGAGTGGCGTTGGTACCCCAGCCCTCATTACTACTGTTGGAGGTTCACTTGTAATGGGTTCTCGTGGCATGTCGGTTCCCGTTACTGTACTTTGGCTTGGCGACATTACAAAATCGCCTAATATTGGGTCGTACTTGTAGGCGCCAAAAATTGGACTGAAATCGGAGAAAAAGTAATGTCACTATTAGGTTGGAACAAGGCCTTCATGGAGCACATTTTACCCAATTACTTAACATTTACCATGCCTTCGGTCGCGATCAAATTATATCTGAACCCCATGGTTCAGATATAGTTTGATACCTATGCTATGATACTCGGGACAGGCTATACGAGCGAGGGACGGAAAATCTCCTATGCAGCTAGCTAAATTAAGAGTCCGCAGTAAGCTCGATTCTCCATACAAACGTAGTTACACTCTCATTTTAAAACTACGTGTTGGATTGTAACGAAACTTTGCATGTTCAATGAAATGAGGTATATCTATGTCTGAAATTAATCTAAATCCAACACGTAGTTTTAAAATGAGAGCGTAACTACGTTTGTATGGGAAGGTGAAATTCGGCCGAGCTTACTGCGGCCTCTTAAGGACTGGTCTTAAAATGGCTGATGACTTGCCATAAACAACCTACCTACTCAATTTGGACGGGTAATGGTTTATGTGCCACAACTTCATACTAAATAAGTTATAGCAAATAAAAAAAACCGGTCAAGTGCGAGTCTGACTCGCGCACCGAGGGTTCCGTACTAGGGTAAGGCCGTTGAGATTATCACCTATAACACAAAAATAACACAGTCACTTTTGTGATACCGTAACACAAATGTAACACACGAGTAACACATTTTTTTGTAAAGATTGTTTCATACTAGTATTAAAAACAGGGTAAGGAAAACAAAAATCTTTTTTTTACGTATTTTAATATTATATATATAATGACAACATTTTAGATACGTGATCGATCGGTATTTGACTAAATCAGTATTTTTTAAGATGATCTGTTTAACTGAACATAACCAGGAAGACGGCGGCGATCTTCTAACCTACCGCCAAAGATTTATTTATTTATTTAAACTTTAATGCACAAAAGAAAACTTATCGTACAAAAGGCGGACTTGATGCCATGTGGCCTTCAAGATAGCAAGATTGACATTTCAACCCAAATATCTCGGTAAATATCGATCTGAGAGAAAAAGTTTACAGTATAAAACATGCTTATTTTTACGTATTTTTTACGATAAGAAAAGAATATAAAAAATTAATAAAAAAAATACCAAAAACTTTTCAAGTCCATAAACCGGCTCCTTTTTTCTTATACCTCAACCGTCGCATGCCGCGCGTGTCAGTCGCACGCGATCGATCGTGCGCGGCTGCGATAGCCGCGATTCACGGAATTACACCTGAAGACCCAATTCAAGTTTGATCGAATGCGGCATCACTGGTGTACCTACATCGTCCGGTGATAACCTAAACTATCTAATAACAAGTAAAAGTACATGAAAACTCGACCTTATTGCTCCGTTAACTCAGTTGATATTTGTTTTTTTTTCGTAATCGTAACTTTTGGTTGTCACCCGACAACCATAATACTGTAACTGTAATAATAACGTTTCGTACCCGTTAACGTTTAGTAACGTTTTACTATTCAAATTAACAATATGAATAAATCTTAGAATAATAATAAAATGATTTTCTTTACTATTACAGTATTCTCAATCTGCATGACTCTTTACACTTGTTTTGTGTAACTGAACACAAAATTTGTGTTATGGTTAAGACAAAAGTAACACAAAAGCGCCATATATATAACACAAAAGCAGGTTTTTACAAACGTTTTAGGTTATAAAACCAAATTTAGTTAAACTAGACGCAATTGTACATGTTTCATGTAAGCTTTATGGTTAGAGCTCCCGTTGCACGTTGCACGAAACCCTACCTCACAAGGTGGCAGAACAGAAATGCAATATAGTGATAGATACTACTTAGGAACACTGGATTTTAGTTGGTTGCCAAAGCATATCCTGGAAGAATAATTTTTTTTCGTCGTATCGCTTTTTTGATCGAAAATTACATCAAAAGGTGGCAGATCGAAACGTTTACTCATCGAAAGAGACACATTTGGAGATAACAACCCGCATTGGTTGCCAGCCCAAACCCTGGCAGGTTTCAAGATCAGCCACGTTTTATGAGCCCCAAAAATGAGGTCAATTACCTCATCAGGTGGCAAGATGAAACTGATGCAGGTCGATTGCCCTAGACGTGCCGTTCACGAATATACAGGGTTGCCTGCTTTCAGCTTGGCAGTTTTTCTGGTCAGCCACCTCGAACATTATATGTGAAAATCTTGAAATTACGAGAAATTCGTGTATTTTTGCTAAGATTCAGTGTATAATTTAATAAAAATCAGGATATTAAATTAAAGTCAACGTACTTGCGTCTTATGGTGTTGAAATAATAGGGTAAATGTACCAGTTTTGGTCATTTCTCATTAATATATCTTGAAATATCGAAAGAAGTGATGTTGCCTTTTACATTCAACGTGATATAGCAATTCTCATCAGGTGGAAAGATGAAACTGATGCAGATCGATTGCCCTAGACGTGCCGTCTACGAATAAACAGGGTTCCTTGCCTTCAGCTTGGCAGTTTTTCTGGTCAGCCACCTCGAACAATATATGTGAAAATCTTGGAATAACGAGAAATTCGTGTATTTATGCTAAGATTCAGGGTATAATTTAATCAAAATCACGATATTAAATTAAAGTCAACGTACTTGCGTCTTATGGTGTTGAAATAATAAGGTAAATGTACCAGTTTTGGTCATTTCTCATTAATATAATATCTTGAAATATTGAAAGAAGTGATGTTGCCTTTTACATTAAACGTGATAAAGTAATTACCTCATCAGGTGGCAAGATGAAACTGATGCAGATCGATTGCGCATCAAAAGTTCGCAAGCATAACATAAACAGTTCTCAATTTATGAGCAACTGACCATCTCGATAAAAAAAACGAGTGTAAAAAAAAAGTATATGACTTTAGTTTTCTTTGTTACTGCTACCTTTTACATTTTGATTAACCAAAGCACTTTTAATGCAATTATAAGATATAACGATATAGAATTGCAGAAAACATGCATAATCATGTTTCATACAAAAGTGCTTGTTTCAACTATAACAATGTTTCAATCATAACCATTCCTTGTAAGTACCTTCCCTGGGACAAAGAGTGTTGCAAACTTCGGGATGTAAAATTAAATTATAGACGCAATAAATAATCAGTTTAAATTGTTTTACTAAACAAAATATTTGCGATATGCCAAATTATATTTAAAAAAATGTGTGATGTGAATGTGTGATTCTTTCTGATAGATGATATAGGTATATTTTATATACTGAGAACCTCCTTTTTTAGACGTCGGTTAAAAACAAATGTTCATAAAATCACGTATAAAAAAAACAATGAAAACCATTTCCATGATCTATAAATAAGGTCAAAAACTACACAAACAATAGTGAACATTAACATAACCTCCGTATATTTTCAAGTCGGTTACTTTCGGGGACGATTAAAACGCGAGGACGATTGAAACGTTTCAATCGTCCACAAGCAAGTTGTTTCTTCCGTCCCCACACGACGTTTTTAACTTCAAGTTCAAATATTACATATTTATTACATGAATAGGGGTTTACTAAAATCATTTTTTGATGATGTTAATATTTTCGGAGATAATCGCTACAGAAGAAAAAAAATTGTCCCCCCCTCTAACTTTAGAACCATAAGTTTTAAAAATATGAAAATAATCTCATAAGTAGAACTTTATAATAAATTTCTAGGAAAATTATTTTGAACATGATAGGTAAAAAATTTTTGAAAAAAATTACAAAATAATTTCTGAACTAATTTTGTAATTTAACCGTATAAGCAGGTGTTTATTGTACCTGTAATTTCCAAAAAATCACAATGAAATGACGTGCTTTCAAATAAAGTAAAAACTGTGAAAATCGGTTCACGCAATAAAGAATTATCCCATAAAAATCATCTTCCATACTTTAAGCTCGCGCGCACTAGTTTACTTAATTTGCCGATAGATGTCGCTGTACGCGGAACGCTCATGTCGTACATGGCGGTGTTAAGATTTTTCCTGATTTATTGGGGTCGGAGCAGGTGCGTCCATACATTAGGTCGAAAATTTGTCGTGCTCGAATTGTCTTAGTTGTCTTTGGTCGTTCGTTGTCTAATAATAAAATAGTTCGCTAAGTATTGCTTGTATTGTTCGCTAAGTATTGCTTGTTTAACGCTTAGGCCTGCCACACACTGGCGCGGCCTGGGCGCGTCGGACAATAGTAAACTGGTCCGCCGCTGTCAAATTTACTATTGTCCGCCACCACAGGCCGCGCCAGTGTGTGGCAGGCCTTAAGTGGGGACACTTACCGTGACGTACGGAAAACTACGGAACCCTACACTGAGCGTGGCCCGACACGCTCTTGCTCGGTTTTTTTGCTTTTTTACTTTCTGCAAGCTTCGCCCTGTCAGACTATCAAATATGGACTTAGCATCACTTTTGGGAACCCATTGTTAATTTCATAGCGGTATCAAGTCGGTACGAAATTTCGCATACGGCTCTCCTACCATATATGGGACAGTTATATACAGGGTGTCCCAAGAAGTAGTGATATACTGAAGCTGGGAGGTAGAGGACCTTAGAGGGCTATCTGAATCACCCCCATGTATGTTCCGCGATTATTCGTATTTTCGGAGTGATGACATCTTTGAATGGAATAAAAAAAAATGCCAAGAAAGATAAAACACCCAGTATGTTCACAACTTCAAGGGCCCTTAAAAAATAAAATCACACAAAAAATATCAAGCATCTGCCACAATAATTCACGTCGCCATAAATAAAAATCTATACGTCCCACTGCTGGGCACAGGCCTCCTCTCATGTCTGAGAGGGAACGGGCAGTAGTCCCCACGCTGGCCCAGTGCGGATTGGGGACTTCACATACACCTTTGAATTTCTTCGCAGATGTATGCAGTTTTCCTCACGATGTTTTTCCTTCACCGAAAAGCTAACGGTAAATATGAAATCATATTCCGTACATAAGTTCCGAAAAACTCATTGGTACGAGCCGGGATTTGAAAAAAAAGTCATAACTCCGAAAATACGAAAAACGCGGAACATACATGGGGGTGATTCAGATAGCCCTCTAGGTCCTCTACCTCCCAGCTTCAGTATATCACTACTTCTTGGGACACCCTGTATATATTAAGCCTGCATCACACTGGCTTGACAATGATATACGTACTTGATATGATATTATACTGTTGCCATGTAACAAGTATTAAGTAAATAAATGTCAGGCTCATCTTTCCCTGGCCAGACCCTAGCATGTTCGCGTTTATATCGGATATACCTAAGTATTCCTCCCACTCGCACTAAGGTACATTAGAGAAGACTGGTAAGTATGCTATTCTGTAACTTGTTATAACCTCACCTCACCGACACCCCTAATATACATCTTGACGCCGCAATTCATAGTAACTAAGCGTAATAAGAGGCCTATAAGTATTAGCATTCCTATTTGCATTATTTTACAGCTGTCATCCCAGTACAAATTATGTCAAATTTGACATTTATTGCACTGGGATGACAGCTCTGTCATAATGCTAATAGGAACTATAGTTTCGTACATTTAGTATATTCTGTGATTATATGCCATCGCAGTCGTTAACCTAGTTTGAAAACTTAAATACGGAGCTCCAAAGTTAATATTGAAATAAGTACGGCCGGTCTTACCAACATTGACCTTACTCTAGGCTAGGCAAAGTTTTTGTAGTTACCTTTTAAAATCTTCCAATATTACGTAGCGCTTCGGTATTTTGTCTTCTGGTGCTTTTTCAGCTGGTCTAAAAGGTAACAAAACTGTAGGTACACACCGTAAACTAATTACAAATTTGAACAAAAATGTAGTACCTACAGTCAGGACTATTAATATGAGGTACATAAATAACTACAACTTAGAAAAGTTGAAAAACCCCCAACATTCTAATATCTCAAAGACGGCTGAACAGATTTTGATGAAACATGGCTAAGAACACTCGGGATCAAATCATCTATGACACAAAAAAACCGCATTGAAATCGGTCCATCCGTTTGGGAGCTACGATACCACAGACACAGATACAAAGACAGACGCGTTTAACTAATATCACCCCTCTTTTTTCGTCGGGGAAAAATATAAGAACAAATATCTGTACCGGACTATATTATCAAAGTAGTATGTCGTGTACAGATATGTTATGTCCTTATTTAAGTCAGTACGTATATTAATACCCCTGGCTGTACATTAATTATGTTTATAAGGAAGTAGCAGGTAAGTAAGTGAAGTATTCTACGTTATAAATATTATTGTTTATAAATCACCTAACAATACAAAAAAACAAAAATTAGGATATGAACAGTGTTTTTGTGGGGATAAAGATAAATACTTAGTTATAAAATAGCAATATGCCATAAGTTTTCGTATTGCCCCACTGCCTTGTTGTAGCACCGGCTCCAGCAGGCATGGTGCATTTACTGACAGTGGTGTGGTGTGATTTGGACCACACTTTAGGTCCACGGCTCATCAGGAAGTAGTATGGAAATAGAAGTTATGACAACTCCATCGCTCCTTTTTTTACCGAAAATCAACAGACTGTATTTTTTTTTTGGTTTATGAATAATCGATAATAGGTATATCTAACTTTGTGGTTTTAGTACTTTTAGTGTGATGAAAACAACATTGCATCTGAATGTTCATAAGGACTAATTTTCCTTTCCGGCCCATCATCATCATATCAGCCGAAAGGCGTCCAATGCTCCAGATAGGCCTCCCCCAAAGAGTGCCAAAGTGACTGGTCACCGGCCACCCGCATCCAGCGGGCTCCCGCGAACTTTATCTTCCGGCACATACCCATATATTTAATGTTGGTTTAGAAAAAGAAGGAAAAATAAATGAACTTTTTCAGTGGGGATGGTGGGAACCACTTCATGGTTTACTACTCTGTCAAGGCATTCTACGAAAAGCAAACGTAGAATATAGACCTTTATAAGAATATTATTAAACCGTAAAAAAATCAATACTCTAAGAGTAGCAATAAGACGAAGGACGGGCTATTGTCGGTAGAAAAGAAAAACGAGCAACATAAGAAATATCACTTACTTTGGGGCTGTGTCTACGAACGGAACGACGCAGTCGCTGCGACCATAACACGGCGGACCCATGTTGCGAGTAGGGTGCCAAGCGTGGCTCGTACTACGGAGTAAATAGTTCGCATAATAGGTGTCATTAATGTTTGACAAGTTGAAAAGATAATTCAATAAATAAGATTCATGGGCACAGAATCAGAAAACAACAAAGCGTACATGTATACTACCCGTTCGCGCTAAGTTTACCGTATGAAGTAACTCTAAGGGTAGCGCCAGCAAAACGGTTTTTCTTCTCATTTTCGAAATAAGTCATAACCCTTAAACACCATATTTCGTAAATCACTTCTTAAAGTTTTGTAAAGTGGCCGGTTATTTATCGTAACTGGATCTGTACTTATTAAAAAATAAATGAATAAGGTAGGTTAGTAATAAGAATACGTACAGGAACAAACATTGTAGCACGATGCACGAAGCAAGAAACATTTTGAATATAACTCGCAATACTGAACTTGTTACCTATATAGGTATCGACAATAAAGTTAGTTTAATATCTACATTTTATTTCTTTTCATTTTCATGTGCACTTCACATACTTACATACTTTACCCACCGACAACAGCTTCAATACAAAAAAATAGTTATATATACTTGTGTACTGTAACTGGATTATTCAGTTTGTAGGGAATTGCCTCCATACCTTGTCATTCAAAAAGTGGAGAGGAGGATGTTTATGTATGAGGTCTTGAATAAAATTTTAAGTTTCGACCTCGGGCCATGTTTGCATTTGCAACCATCTTCATTTGAAGGGGCTAGTTTTGGTGGTTTTGAAACGAATAAAGCACTTTTATTGTCGATTCTATGACAAAAAAGTCTACAGCAAGGTAACCATTAGGTACATAAGAGAACAAACATAAAAAATACAAAAACATTATAATGATGACTTATCTATCAGACTCCAAACTAGGCTCAGCCCCGTGTCTTGGACGTCTGCGAGAGCGATTGACAGCAAAATTTTAAAACTCATAATAACTTTGCATGTAATAATTTACTTAAAAAACAAAGTTTTAACCGACTTCAATTTAGTACTCCGCCAAGCCACGAGAATATTTCCACAATTTTTTTTACAATTTACCACATGAACTCATTTCCGATAGAAAATGCGTTGATTAGTATAGAAAAAAACCGAATCGCTGTATGTGGGCCTATAATATTTGAGGACTTCCGTCGATTCCCCAAGATCATCACCAATGGCACTTCATTAGTTCCTATTTCAACGGAATCTTATCAGAACCTGTGACGTACTTTTGTACTTTTATTTACATAATTGACGAATTCGAGAAGTCATCTGTGGTCTTCATCATCAATTCCTCGCCACCAAATTTACGATTTTCGGATGTAAATACACGAGTTATAATAGAAAAAACCAAAATTACTACACGCGTGCCTAATAAAATTGAGGAGTTCCCTCAATTCCTTATGGATCCCATCATCTAACTGAATTTTGAAAAAAATGGGACCCAATATCTGGAAGCGTATACACACAAACAAAAAAAAAATTCGAATAGGCTCATCAATGACGGAGTTCTGAGGTTCAAACATAGAAAAAAAATACAACCGAATTCAGAACCTCCTCCTTTTGTTAGAAGTCGGTAAAAAAGAGGGTCAGTCTCGAACTTCCACCGAGAAAAGTTGTGAGATATTTCGTAGTACCTACCAAGTCTCAGGTATTCTTATTATTCTTTATTTGCTAGCTTAATTATCTATGCAGTTGGTGTATCTAGAAAATTGGACCGAACTTGCATAATATTTTATTTTCTTCTTTTAGTAGATTGTTAACCAAGGCCCGAAAGGCACCTATTTGTGACGAGATATTTTGGTTCGTTCGAGCGCCAATGGTTCGAGTCAGAAATGGATGACTTTCACTCGAGTTAAACACTCTACTTTTCATGTCGAATACGACGAAAGTGAAAAAAACACACACGGAAAATTAAACAATATGTTTATTCAAAGTATACAATTCAAAAACGGCAGCCGCCATTATCGTGACTTCATCCGAGCCGAAAGAATAGTCGCATCTCACCTGTCCTAAAGAAAGAGGCAAATATCTGTTTCGCTTTTAATTTTGAATATAAAAATATTGCTCACGTTTTTATAACCAAATAGTATTATTTCGTATTTCCTAAGTCAAAACTATATGAATAACATACTTTCATAATTTAATTGTGATAGACGAAAATAGCCTATTCAAATATTTTCATACTATTTGTATTATTCGTATTAGTTGAAGAGTGGCTGTATGAGTTTCTGCCTTAGCTCACATGTACAACTTTGAGTTAAAAAAAACATTGCGGGTGTATTGTATTTGTCACCACCTCATAACCCTATCCCTAGTGTATATTTTAGCTAAAATAAAAGTAATGAATTTACAACATGAACTTATTTTGAATTAAAAATAGTACATTTTACAACTAGTGTGAAAAGAATGACTTTTTACCACTAGTACCGAGGTATCTTGCCACGAGCTGAAAGCGAGTGGCAAGACTCGTTACGAGTGGTAAAAGACATTTCACACGTGTTGTAAACGACGTTTTTTAATACAATTGCTAAAAATAATAAATTAATACATCATTGCGATAAAATATGCTTGCTTCGAAGTTATTTTTGAAAGAACCCATACTTTACAAATGACACTGACAGTGACAACATACTATTGGAATCAGCGCCATCGGGTAAAAAATCTAATATAAAATTACTGCGTTTCGAAAGTATAGTTTGGAACTAAAAAGTAAAAAGCACTAGTTCGAGAAATTGAGCTTCTCGAACGCTACGCAGCCACAAAAAGTACCACTTTTTGAGCAACTGTATTAAAAAATAAATTCTATGAACTACCTAGTACCTAAGTATAAAAGTATTTCCCTTTGTCATTGCAGTGGCTGGTTAAATATTGCTATTTATTAGAATTAGTTCCCGGATAGTGTTTATTAGGCGAGGACTAACTGGAATACATTACTTTTCTGCACTAGACCAGAATCACTTTCAGAATACTTTTTAGAACAACAACGACCACTTTCAGAGCATGAGATATGAAAAATAACTTAGGAAGCCTTTAAAATTTTAATTGTGTGAAAAGGATTTCTCCCTCGCAAATTGTGTTGAAAAACGTCGTATGAAACGCGTGAGCTCTGATAATTACATCCTCGGCTCTCTTATCTTTTCTCGCAAAAAAACGAACACAGGGAGACTAGACGTCGACCGAGTCTTCATAAGGGGATCGACTAAAAGTGGGCGTCAAACAACAAACGGGCGGAGCCACCCTCTTCAGAGTATCGTTAGTCCCTCCCTTCAAATGCCCTCCGTGCCTCATTACGACTAGTATGCCGACGGTCTACAGTTCGTTTACCATCAATACGCGCACAATAACTATTTAATTGTCATAGACTTACTTAGGCCAGTTTGTATGTGATGGTAGTGTGGCTAGAGTAAAAGTGCAGTGGTCGGTGTAAAGCGATGTTTAACATGGACGAAGTGAGCGGCGGCGGCGAGCACCGCTGCCTCCCCGTGGAGGGCAGCAGCGTGGTGCCCGTGAGCCTGGGCGGGTCGCCCACATCCGCAAATGGCTCAGATTTGTTCCTCTACGATGATTCATCCATGTCGGATGGCAGTTTTTACGCGAGCGACCAAGAGAACCTGTCGATTCCAGCCAGAAAACGGTTCGTTTCAATCAATAAAATTTTCTGTACATTTGCTTGGTTCATTTTGATTTCCTACGATTTACAATAATTTCATGATAAACGCTAGGCGACAGATAATAATGCTTTAAAGTTTAATTTAAGTACCTACTTCTATTAGCTACCTACTTAATATTGATTTTAACTTGCAATGCTAAGCTGTTGCGCGTCATGTTTAAAGTACCTATTTGTATGTAATAAATAGGTACCTACCTTCTATATATAAATATTATTAATTTCGCTAAAGATTTTTTTGCTGATGTAAGGAAAAAATAATTGTCTTGTCGAAGTGGACTAGAAAAACAAGGTTTACGAAAAAATACGTATTTAAACATGATTTCTTTTCATTTTCATCATCATCATCATCATTTTCAGCCCTTAATCGCCCACTGCTGAGCATAGGCCTCTCTTCGAGTACGCCACCCGTCCCTATCCTGAGCTAATCTTATCCAGAAGTGACCCGCTATCTTCCTAATATCGTCTACCCATCGAGCTGGTGGACGGCCGACACTCCTTTTACCTATAAGTGGCCACCAATCTGACACCTTTTTGGTCCAACTAGCATCATTCTGCCTGGCAAGGTGTCCTGCCCAGCTCCTTAGTACGAACGTCGAATCTCAACATTCCTCACTCGGTCTTGTAGTTTAATACCGAGCATGACGCGCTCCATGGTTCTCTGTACTACTCGTATTTTGTGGACAGCCTCAATAGTGGAAGCCCCACAAGCCCAATTTCATAAGAAAACCGCAAATCGATGTACAGTTTAGCCGTTCAGCACGCGCATACTAGAGGCCAAAACATTTTTTTTGACCCGCAGTTCCAAAAAAAAAATCCCTTAGGGGGGGGGGGGGAGTGCCGTAACACTTTTCTTTTTGGACGGAAAAAAATTTTTTTTTTCAGTACCCTATCTTGTGTAGTATAATATGAAAGGGCTCTTCGAGGCGATTCTAAAAATATACCACATCATTACATTTTAGCCATATTTTTTAAATTAAAACAAAAATAATTCTCGAAACATACCAAGTTTGGGCTCCTCCAGACACGATATGCCTGTTTTTTTTTTTAATTCAATATATCACAAATGATACGTGATATCCTCATATCTAACCTCAAAAAAGCAATTTTGAAAATAATTGCATTAAGTATTTTTTTTTTTATTTTTCAATATTACCAAGTGACACAGTTCTACTTCAATACCTATTTTACGGGACTTATGGAACTGTACTGCAGAACGGTCCATATTAATCATAAAATGATACGTAGTATCCATATATCCAACGGGAAATACCTCTTTAACCCTTAAACTGCGCCTTTTCATCAGTTGGTATAGTTTGTTTAGTTTTTGCCACAAAATATCAAGGTTGGACTCTTTCAGATACGATATACCCAACTAATTAGGATAGATATCATGATATAACGTATCACAAATGATCCGTTATATCTTGATATCAAAGCCCAAGAAGGTAATTTTGATAATAATTTCATTTAGTATTTTTTTTGTTTTTTTATGTATATAATTTTTCAATATCTACTTTCTACTCGAATTGTATTGAAATGTGGTGTTTTGTTTATTATTGGTGTTACCTAAGTGATAACGATCAAAAACGATAAATTATTTTCTGCTAGAGTCCAACCTTGATATTTTGTGACAAAAACTAAACAAACTATACAAACTGATGAAAAGGCGCAGTTAAAGGGTTAAAGAGGTATTTCCCGTTGGATATATGGATACTACGTATCATTTTATGATTAATATGTACCGTATCTGCAGTACAGTTCCATAAGTCATGTAAAATAGGTATTGAAGTAGAACTGTGTCACTTGGTAATATAGAAAAATTAAAAAAAAATATACTTAATGCAATTATTTTCAAAATTGCTTTTCTGAGGTTAGATATGAGGATATCACGTATCATTTGTGGTATATTGAATTTAAAAAAAAAATAGCCATATCGTGTCTGGAGGAGCCCAAATTTGGTATGTTTCGAAAATTATTTTTATTTTAATAAAAAAAATATGGCTAAAATGTAATGATGTGGTATATTTTTAGAATCGCCTCAAAAAGCACTTTCATATAATACTACACACGATAGGTTTCTGAAAAAAAATATTTTTTTTCCATACAAAATGAAAAATGTTTCGGCACTCCCCCCCTAAGGGAAATTTTTTTTGGAACTGCGGGTCAAAAAAATTGTTTTGCCCTCTAGTATGCGTGTGCCAAACGGCTAAACTGTACATCGATTTGCGGTTTTTTTAAGCGTAGGGCTACCACTACAATTGTTAGCGTCCATGTTTTCATTTCACGAAAACCCGATTTTTGTATCACAGACTTTGTTCTCTACCCTTTAATACGGCCACCTTCACTATGCAAATCGGCAGATTAACATACCTACTTCCGATATCAGAAATACCTACGTGGAATATATGCACTATCAATATTTGACGCGCTCGAAAATGCAAGTTTTTTTGGTCTTTAAAATCTGTAGCAGACGGTTCACCTCCATTAAAGGCATACTTATGTTATATGATAGTAGCTGTACCTGCGACTTCGTTTGCATGCGAATGTGTTCGGAATTAACGCACTTCTTCTCTTGAACATAGGACACATGCAGTTCTAATTTAACCTATCAAGTAAAACGTTGAGCAAACCTTTTTAACTAAAATGCCTTGCCATTCCCGCCGAGGCAGATATAGTGTTTGGCAAGCAGGGCTAAAGTAGTACATTTAGCCCATAGGAAAAATATGAATACATATTTATGATTTATAAAACATTTTAATTTGACCACTCACAACAGTTCAATATTAGGTACATCCACCAATCACAACTCTTTAAAAAAACATTAGTATTCGCTATCTACTAACCAGAATACAGCTAGACATTAAAATCGACCAATCAGGAAACGGAATTCAATTCAAACATTGGGTGTTTTTCAAGCGTGGTTAACTGCATACATGAGTCATGTGTGCAGTTAACCACGCTTGAACGTTTGGATGGAGCTATAGTCGGTCAGAGGCGTTTATTTTTTAATTATTGTAAATTAGGGAATGAAAACCTCCTAATGTTTGAATTGAATTCTGTTTCCTGATTGGTCGATTTTAATGTCTAGCTGTTTTCTGGTTAGTAGACAGCCAATTAGTTTATTAAAATGAATGGCGCCAAATTGAACAATGTTTTCGCCTTGGTATAATTTTATTGTTGATTGCGGATGGATAATCTTTGTTTTTACTATTTTCTCGCAGTCGAAGTGAAAAGTAGAGTGTATAACTCTGGTCTAAAAGCCATATTACCCCTCGAACTATTTCCCCTCACTTCGTTCGGGAAAATATACATTTCGTGGTAATATGGCTTACTTTAGACCCTTGTCATACAATCTACTATTTCAATCAACAATAATGTTTTCTCAAAAATCATCGGCAATGTTGACTTTATTGGTAAAAAATCAGGACGTGAAGTGCATAGTTTATGGTTAGTCAACATTTAAAAAATAAAAAACCTTGCCGGCTCGATTTTGCTCGACTACAATGTTGCATACAAATTCCATTATTTGTCGTGGTACAAACTTTTTAAAAATTTGAAACCGCCATATAAATAAAAGGCATAGGTCCTAAACAGCCAAAACGCAAGATCAGTAGCTGTGACTCATCGCGACTTTTTAGTTGTCTCAAATAACTTATGGCGCTTTCGGAAGAAAAATACACTCCCAACTTATTATTAAAAAAATAAAAGGCGGCAATGCAAAAAATATTCTGTTTTAACACCTACAGTGGCTAATTCTTTTTACGGAAAATATAGAAAAATGACGTGTAAATTATTCCAGATTTAAAAGAAGCTGCAAGCTCAGTCATTGATTATTTGTTTAAGTGTAATTTGTTGGTAATTTGCAAAGCCAAAAGACAGATATCGGAAGGCGTACGACAATTTCTGGAAGCGGCGAGAAGAAATGCATGCCTTATCATTTTCAGAAAATACATTGTTGTTTTCTTGCACAATTTTTGAGAAAAGCACTATATTTGTCTGAGCTGGAAGGGCATTTACTGGCTTCGTATTAAATTAAACGGACTCCCAAGGTCGTCCGTTTAAAATTAATACTCAGCCAGCAATTGCCTACTTCCCTTGCTTCGACAATAATGTACTATTTCAAACAGCGTGTATGTCAATCTAATTCCCGCCCAAGTATTTTTTTTTAAAGTAAGGTAAACGTAAGTACCGGTGATGGTTAAGGAACCAATAATGGACGAAAAAAAATCTGTTAGAATAAGGGCGGGATTCAATTTTTTCCTATTGAGATTGAGAACACTTTACCATAGAAAAAAGTCATCGAGCTGCCAAAGTGTGACGTTTCATTCACTTCCGTTTATAACCGACTTCAAAAAAGAGGAGTTTTTTTTAATTATTATTATTTTTTTCAATGTTTGTTACCTCAGAAATCAGTCATTGATGAGCCGATTCTAAAAATTTTTTTTTGTTCGTGTGTATGTACCTATGTCCCATTGTGTCCCAGTGGGTCCCATTTTTTCAAAATTCAGTTAGATGATGGGATCCATGAGGAATTGCGGGGACTCCTCAATTTTATTAGGCACGGGTGTAGTGACTTTGGTATTTTCTGTTATAACTCGTGAATTAACATCCGGAATCATAAATTTGGTGGCGAGGAATTGATGATGAAGACCACAGATGACTTATCGAATTCGTCAATTATGTACTTAAAAGTGCGAAAGTACGTCACGGTTCTGATAAGATTCCGTTGAAATAGGAACTAATGAAGTGCCATTGGTGATGACCTTGGGGAATCGATGGAAGTCCTCAAATATTATCGGCCCACATACAGCGATTCGGTTTTTTCTATAGTAATCAACGCATTTGCTATCGGAAATCAGTTCATGTGGTAAATTGTAAAAAAAATTGGAAATGTTCTCGTGGCTTGGCGGAGTACTAAATTGAAGTCGGTTAAAACTTTGTTTTTAAAGTAAATTATATAACACTAAATGGCGGGAGGTAAATTGGTGCTCGTGTTATTGAAAATATTTATTAGTGGCTCTTGTTACGGAAATGGTTAGTGAGGTATGACTCATGGTGCCAGTTTTAATGGACATAAAAAGAACATCAATATCGATCATAATTTTAAATGTTATATATTTTTAAAATTATTACAGTGTAAACGGGATTGAAATTTAATGTTTATAGTCGTTTTTATATTAAATGTCGGCACGACACTGTGCTATGCGCTATTTGTTATGTGCGCAAACAACAAACATGACTACCACACTTCGTGCCGGAATGCCCAACTTGCCAAATCTGTGCTGTTTGCGTTCTTCCATACTATTTTTATTTCAACCCAGGTATCGCTAATCTTTGTTTTTACCGCATGGAAACCATATTTTGGGTCCCAGGTGCAAGCGAGCAATGAGTGAGTGAACCATGAGTGAACGAAGTGTTGGCAGTCGCCGCGCTATTCGGTTTATTTGCCTCCTTTGATGTGTACCAAAAACCGACAAGTCGACGGATACGCGTATTCGCTATTCGTGCGTATCCGTGATGCGTGCGAATAAAGCAAAAATACTTCTAGACGAATAAACCGTCCACAGTGTGGACTCCACACTGCGTCGAATACAGGCGCAATAAAGCATAGCGAAGTGTGGTTGGTGCAGGCACAAAACTAATATAATATCAAAAACGCAAGAATGAATAATAATCTTCTTCTTCTTCAACTAAAGAGCTCTGCTCTTGTAGGTGGAGTAACAGCCATTCAGCTCTACGCTCTGCCACTGCTTTGAGCTCCTGGTACGACACTACATTGACCTTCTCCTTGACAGGTCCATAAAAGCACGACGCGGCCTTCCTCTGCCTCTTCTTCCCTTTATTTTCCCTTCGATTATAGTTTTTATGTAAATGTCATGTCGTAACATGTGCCCCAACATATTTCCTCTTCCATTTTCAATCGTCCTTAGCAAGGATCTCTTCTCTCCGACTAAATCCAAAACCTCTTCATTCGTTCTTCTTTCCGTCCAACTAATTCCTTCCATCCTTCGCCAACACCACATCTCAAAGGCACCTAATCTTTCTCGGTCTCGCTGGGTAAGTGTCCATGTCTCGCAGCAATACAACGCTATGCTCCAGATATATGACTTTATAAAACGTAACCTTACGCTTCTGGAAATCTTGGCTCTAAAGAGATGTTGGTTGCCATTGAACGCTTTTTTCGCCATTGCTATTCTTGCTTTTATGTCGGCAGTACATCTGGAGTCACAGGTTATTATGCTATCTAAGTATTTAAAACTGTTAACTTGTTCTATGGCGGTATTTCTTAAGTGGATGGGATCTATGGCTTGTCTGTGTTTTGATGTTATTAATGTTTTTGTTTTCTTTATATTGATTTTGAGCCCAAATTCCATAAATATGTTGTCCATTTCTGTTACAAGCTGTTCTAGTTGTGTGGTGCTTTCAGCTAGAGCCGCGATGTCATCAGCGAAGCGTATGAAATGGAAGCTTTCCCCATTAATTTTGACTCCCCCCTTGTCTGAATCTAAAATCTTTTTGACTGCCGTTTCAATGAAAATATTAAATATCATAGGTGAGATTGGACAGCCCTGTCGTACCCCCTGTCTTATCTTTGCCTTTCCTTTCTCTTGCCCTATTTCTACTATTGTTTCCTGTTTCTTATATAATGCATGTATAATGTATGAATAATAATATCTGAAACAAATTAACAGCGCGCAATTTTTACAATGCTTTAGTCGGTCAGAGGCGTTTATTCGTCTTGTGAATATTTTGTATCTGTGTCAAAACAGTTTATTAAAAAGAATGGCGCCAAATTGAACAATCTTTTCGCCTTGGTAGAATTGTTGATTGTGGATGGATAATCTTTGTTTTTACTATTTTCTCGCAGTCGAAGTGAAAAGTAGAGTGTATAACTCTGGTCTAAAAGCCATATTACCCCTCGAACTATTTCCCCTCACTTCGTTCGGGAAAATATCCATCTCGTGGTAATATGGCTTACTTTAGACCCTTGTCATACAATCTACTATTATCGACAATTAAATATGTCGATAATATATTACTGTCAACATCTAAATGTTCCACAAAATATAGGTATACCTACATTTATACAAAATCGCATTATGGTACTTCTTAAATTCTAAAAAGTTGTTTTTTCAAAGAATTTATTCTATTTTAAACCAGGTCAGTATTTCCTCATGCTGGGCACTAAATCATTTAATTCTTATAGTTTTATATCGTTATTTATTATTTCTTAAACATTACTCCATCTTCATATTTGATAAAAGTACCTACATAAATAGTGGTATATCCATGAGTTAATAGAATATTCACTTGGGCGTGATTTTTTCTTGGGCGGCATGATTATTTTGGACTTCGTAACAATGAGAGCGAAATATTACCTCATATTATATTATTCTTACACAAAGAGAATAGGTATCTCTAGCATATGAATGGCACTGACAGAAAATTGTAATTTTATTTGAATTGAAATGCGCATACATTTATTATCTTAAGAGGCTTGGTATAAGGTGTGATATCGAACCTTTTTATAGTAATCGAGAATTTTTAATGAGCACGTGTATTATTATATATCGACATCTTTTGAAGTGGATACTTCTTAGCTCGCGTTCTTGTATAGGGGTACAGTTCAAAATGTATCACTTGACTTCCGGAATTACTTTTTGTAGAGAAGCCTAATCTTATTTCAAATAATTGTTTCTCACATGTTTTAATCCTTCTTTATTCGCCATTACTTGTTAATCACAAAATGTTATTTAGTTTATGTGGTGGACATGAAAATAATGCTGAAATGACCGCCATTTACAATGTATCGCAAGTCAAATGAGCTACGTCAATCAATGTTATATCTATACCGATTTATCTGTACTTATACAGGTTTTAGTGAATTAATTCAAATACATACTTGTCGAGTACACAATAATAGCAGATTCCTTGAAATAATCAAAACACTTTGCATATAGCAATTCATTGAAAATGCTTCTCTAAGTAGATTTTCCCTTTAGATTGAAATCAATCGCAAATCCATGGGATACAATTTAGGACAGGACAGTTATGTTATTACAACGTAGATGATAAACAAACTTAAATAGGTAGGTGCCGACGGAGGTCGCTTTACTTATTTACGATTTTTCAAGTACAGATTGCTCAGTACGGTACCCTCGCTCGGTACGCCAGTCAGACTCGCACTTGGCTGGTTTTTTTTATTAGGGTTCCATAGCCAACAAAGAAGTATCCACTAAAACTTAATTAACGGTTGTATCTCCGACACAACCCGCTTCTTTTTTTATCAATATCAAATCTCTAGAATGTGCACCGAGTTATCACAGGTTTGCTGTTTAATAATACTACGTAGGTATGTAACTCAAACAAAATTTCGTAAAATTCATGTTAACAAATCTAATATGAAAAACGGAGCTTAATCTGAGATGTTTTTATTTAAATAGAGTAAACGTCCACTGTTTCGGAAGACAACACACACGACACATTGATATCTTACCTATGATTTAATGCAAGAATTGTATAGTTTTAGTTTCAACAACTATTTTTTTATAATTTATTTGAAGACCTCGTATTTGAACCCCATTTCGTGATAAAATTTGGCTCTGCTCCTAAGTTTGTGAGTTCTTGGCTCCTGTTTCGGCATTAGTGCCAGGTATTAAGAATTATTAATTTTGTTTATGAACCCTAATTTTTTATTTGATATTGAACAAGATTATTGAAGATACATGACTATTCGCAAAATCCAATAGGAGGTCTGGGTAAAACTCGGTATTTAAAATCCCCGGATTCTTTCCAGGATTGTTTAATGAAATGTTGGTTAAATAACTTATCCATTACTACAGGGTCACCTTTTGGAAAGTGTGTCTCACATAGGTTACCTTATCTACATTATAACCCTAAGTATATAATAAAACGTCTTCAATAATTTCCGTCAAAACTCCTTATAATATATCTACCTAGTTGGATATTTTGTATTGATTATCTGCGATTGATTAGGTAACCTAAGATTAATATCTAGACAATGTTGTATGGAACACACATTTGAAAGAGCAATCCTATACTGTTTATCAGGGTACAAAGTAAAAATTCATTAAATAAAAATAATCCCCCAAAAATAACAAGGTTCCCGGGATTTACCCAGGCAAACCATCAAACAGTATTATCATCAGAAAGTACATTTTACCTCTTCAAGAAGAATATCAAATAACAGACGAGGGTACACATTTCCCATACGAACTTGGGGATAAGTATTAAAAGTAGTAGTCCCTTGTTTCGTGTTACTAGTTCTTGATATGATAACATTGCTACATTTTAATTTTGAAACCTTAACATAATTTAGGTACTTAATGTTATCATGTTGTATTCGTGTTTTTACGTTTGGATTTATTTAGTAAATACGTTTTCAAACATCGTCAGTCAAAACCTCCTCGCTTTGCAACTGACTCTTGAGAGACAGATACAAATTTAAGAAAAAAGCCATTACGCCCATGGTCGCAATAAAGCCTATTTGTTGTAGCTCTGCATGCCAGAGCGTCATGAAACCAATAACCAGTGATGAAAAATATATTGCAACTGTGTTAACACAACCAATGTCGCAGGTCGGAGTACCGGCGGCATCGGCACCACAAGCGGCGCTCGCGCTGCCCGCAGCAGCAGATCCAGCAGCGGCAGGCGGCCAACCTGCGTGAGCGCAGGCGCATGCAGTCCATCAATGACGCCTTCGAGGGGCTCCGCGCCCACATCCCCACCCTGCCCTACGAGAAGCGGCTGTCTAAAGTAGACACGCTCAAATTGGCTATAGGATATATCAGCTTCTTAGGCGAATTGGTAAGCCATACCAGCATAGGCAGCATATCAAGTGACGTCCGTCACTTTCATACCTTTATATATATATATATGTATTTAAGTATTTTATCAATTCCCGTTTGCTGTTGCTGTTTCCACCGCCAAAGTTTGTGCCTTTGGCGGTGGAAACAGCGGGGTGTTGGAGGCGGACGCGAAACGGTTTGTTCGCGACATAGGCCGTCGACTGTGACAAAAAGGGGAGGACCCCCGCTCTGAGTCGTTTCTGGTGCAAAGGCTTTCCATGGCTATTCAGCGTGGAAATGCCGCCAGTATTATGGGGACTTTTGCGCCAGGAACGGCTGGGGGCGATTGAAGTTAGATTTAGGTAATTTGTGATTTTAGTGTTGTAATATTGTTTGATAATTTTTACTGTTATGCCGTGTTAAATAAATAAATTTTATATTTTATCAATTTATGTATATTGTCGTTTAGTATAAGGTAGTGTAAGTGTAAACCACATAATATTATGGCAATAATGTATATTTATACGAGATGTATAGTTGGACTACTTAAGCACCTATTGGCATTGTGTTGTTTGTTGTGCATGAATGTAAAAATTCGATGCTTCATAATAAATACCTATTCATCCATATCTGATTCCAAGTACGTACTCGATATTTAAGTATTTTTAAGAATGTGTGACACATCAGTGTCGCTGTCAAGCCGGCCGACCTCAATTATAAAACGTTCGGTCTGGAATTATACCGGGTGTACAATCCAAATGGGTCAGTATGGAGAAGTCGGAAACTATGAGAGATAGCGAGATCTGTTCTTAGAAACCATGACGTCGATTTTAGATTTAATAATAATTACATTCAAACTTTTTTATTAACTCTCATACATAACCGGGAATCGAACCTGGTCAAAATCAATGTGTATAAATTCTGCAAGTCGCAAGAAGCACAACACTAATGGAATCTTGTTTCAATAATTGAAAGAAAAAACCAGTATTCCATTTTCAAATTTTAAATGAATTGGTACGCCCGCTGAACAAATGCGTTCTAATTTTAAAAAAACGCTATTTGTAATGCATAATACCGATGCAGATAAGATATGCATAAGTGGTCTCTTCAGATAATTGATGATCGATTCATATTATTCACGACTTTTTGCAAATTAATAAAACTGTGGGAATTTTAGTCTAATTTACAGTCAGTTGTATTTACACAAGATTTCATAGCCAAATTTGGTCCTTTTTACTTAACGCGGTTACAAAAATATTGACCAGGTTCGATTCCCGGTTATGTATGGGAGTTAATAAAAAAGTTTGAATGTACTTATTATTAAATCTAAAATCGACGTCATGGTTCCTAAGAACAGATCTCGCTATCTCTCATAGTTTCCGACTTCTCCATACTGACCCATTTGGATTGTACACCCTGTATACCTATGCATAGTATACTTACACAATCTTTGCTTATATTCAGACTAATGACGCGTAGTTGCGATTCGAAAAGGCAACCGGATGGCTCGCGGTATTTGTGGTCCCGAATGTTGTGGAGTGGGGCGGAAATAGAATGAAAATGATTTTTTCTTGTCTTGGGGCATCCGATTGAAACAGCAGTTGCCTGAAAGTGTGTACGCTGTTTATATAATTAAATGTTGGTCTAAATCGAAAACCTGACGACTTTTTATTTTGCGCCTCCAATTTCCTGTCCAGCCCAAAAGTTGGCTCAGTTCGGGTTGCACAGGGAGGTCCCACAACGCGTCGGGAGCTTAAATACCGCGAGCCATCCGGTTGCTTCTCAGACACTGAAACTACGCGTATAATAGTTAAAGTAATGACGCCTAGTTTCAGTCTCTGAGAGGTGTATTATTTCTTTATTGCTAGATAAGTCATTGGACTTTGATTACGTTGCACGGCATGATAATCCATTTCTTCTGCAGGTTAAAGCAGACCGCAACTCTCCTAGTCACATGCTCACCGGCTCGGGCAAGAAGCATAACAACGAAGAACAGAAAAAAGTGGTCATAAGAGGTAGTTCACTCTGTTATTGTATAGTTATTGTCATATAGTTGTTATTGTCAACGGTCAATGTAATGACAACCTAATACCTATTATATAGATTACTAGCTTCTGCCCGCGACTCCGTCCGCGTGGAACTCGATATATACTCGTATCACAGCTCCATACAAACTTTTACCCCACACCCCATTTCACCCCCTTAGGGGATGCTTTCGGGGATAAAAACTATCCTATCTCACTCTCCATCCCTTCAACTATCTCCACTTAAAAAAACTCGTCAATTCGTCGCTCCGTTTTGTCGTGAAAGACCTTCAAACAAACAATAGTAGATTGTTAACCAAGGGTTAAAAGGCACCCATTTCTGACGAGATATTTTCAGAGTCGGAAATGGGTGACATTCACCCGAGTTAAACACTCTACTTTTCAGAATACGAGGAAAGTGAAAAAAACACAGACGGAATATATAACAATATGTTTATTCAAAGTACACAATTCAAAAACGGCAGCCGCCATTATCGTGACGTCATCCGAGCCGAAAGAATAGACCCATCTCGCCTGTCCTAAAGAAAGAGGCAAATATCTGTCTCGCTCGCGCTCATGGTTATATGGTGTAATTCGGTCACGTGACATACAGATAATACAACTACGATTTTAATTTTTGAAAATAAAAATAGTGCTCACGTTTTTATAACCAAATAGTATTATATTCGTATTTCCTAAGTCAAAACTATATGAACTATTCGTAGTTAATAGGATTTTTCATATTTTAATTCACCCTTGAACGAAGTAGCGAACGATCTTTGTTCAATGTTGACATTATGACAAATATGGTTTAAGAACATACATTCATTATACATACCTACATATATATGTACTTTCTGCGTGGACAATTGGACATGGGATTTTTTTTCCGTATCCTTTCCTAGTTTTTTGCAATAGGCGGGCTGAGCTGCGCGGACAGTTAGTTTACAGAAAAACAATAGTTTGTGTATTCATTACCATGCCTGCCTGATATGGCTAAATTGCCAGCATAATGCCCATTGTGAATACATAATGAAGCGTGCATTCATATGGCAAGTGGTGAATTGTCGGGACGGCCGTGCCAGGCGACCCCTGCGCTTTGCCCCTCAATTTGGCAGTGCACCTTTCTGAGATCGATACGTCGCCTTGATTACTACGAATGCTACAAATTGATACTTTCTAATAGCTCGATATATCCAAGTATCGGGTACGAAGTATGTATACCCATAATCAGGTAATAACGTTGAATACAGTTGTAGTTATGCGCAATCCGTCGCATTTATTACGCTGGCTCGATATACCTTATCTACCTACTTAAGTGTCGGGTACGAAAGTATGTAAACCCAGAGTTAGGTTGGAGGTGTAGGTACCTAGTTATGCAAAAAAGTCGCATTTATTACGCTGACCCACGTTTTGCTAGGTATTTCATCCTTCCTAGCCTAGCGTAACAATAGGTACAAGTGTTTTTGTGTTTCAAAATGGTTTTCCATGAAATCGCACGATTTTTCTAATCGGTTTTGGAATACTGAATAGGGTAATACGTTCAACCACAGGTTCAACGGCGTGTCTCGTAGAACATGGCAGATCAGAATGCGCGAATATTAAAATTGGCTGGCGATGTGAAAGAGCTGAATTAGCACCAAGCTGGTGCTCTGCTCGTGTGTGCCTACAGTCCTACATTGCGTGCGCATTATCACGTTATCATCGCGATCGATTGGTCCAGGTGCGCCGGGCGCGCGGTTCCCACGGCGCGCGCAAACGCATCCCGTTGCGTGATGTCCACCCGCCGTGGGACCGGGGCAGGGATGCTCTGTGCTCCTGCGCGAACATCTAATTAATAGCAGATTCTTAATTGTGGGGGGATTGTGGGATGAGGCTGGTATTAATCTGCCCCCGTGAATGCAATAAAAAAATTAATCATCATCATTTTCACAAAAATAGGGATTTACTTCACCAGACTTCATGTCTAGTTACAGGCCGAAAACACTATGACATAATTACGATTAGAAAAATGGAGCCCTGGTTAGTGATAGATATAATGATAACGTCTCCGCCAACACCTGTATTAAAGTCTAAGCCTACCGTACGCGACCACTTCTTCTTCAAACTTTTATTCGTGACAATCAATTAGCTACATACCTATATACTTACAGAAAATACTAGAAATACTTAAAATAGAAAATAACTCCGTTTTGCCACGAAATGAACCCAGCTCAGCATTTCTAGCTTTACAGCCAGCGCTACCTACTTCATTTTATAATACCTCTAGATACCTAATTGTGCTGTAAAATCTGCCAGACATTCGGTTGGAACTTTGGCAAGCGGTGTGTGTGGTCCATTTGCGCATTAGGCATCTAAAAGTGTAAACAAGGGAGAAGTGTTTGACGACTATCACCGGAGCAAATTGAAAGACCCTTCATAAACTGTTAGGCGGGGTGTATTAGAAAACCATTAAACTCTGCCCCCTTTTGCTATTATTATTTGGATACATTAACAGTAGTTATCATTGGTAGTTTCATTAAGGCGAGTTGCAGTCGTAAGGTACCGAGTACCTAGTACAAATAATCATAGTCATAGCCTAGTATATCTTATTCAAGAGCAATACGAGATTGTGTTAGAAAAAATCCTCCGTGTGCGTGGCTCGACACGTACTTGGTCGGATTTTTCTCTTATGAAAAGACGAAATGACTTTTCCCGCGAGACATATTAACTATACTAAACTAGGTAGAATACTTTACTGTTTTCGTTGCCTTTACATTTTTAACCTCTTTTTTAATTCCGTGTCAATATTAGCATAGCATACATTTATAGGTAATCTCTTTTTCAATTAGTAAAATACCATAAATTAAAATACAGGAGAGATTAAGTTGCACGTGCGCCTCTCAGCCGCGACGCGCTAAGCACCGACACTCCGGGCTGCTGATATGATTGACAACGCCCTCTCCGCTAACCTTTACCACTCGCCCCTAGTTTAACTTGGTCCCGTAATTCGTATCATTTATGCGTACAGAACGTTAGACTTATACTGGTCTATCTGAGGTGAGTTGTCGCCAGGTACGCTAATCGTTGTGATTGTGAATACAGCCCGTTCACAACGTTACCAAAGCCTGCCTCGGTGGAACCAGTATTCCAGTCATGTCAATGTCAGCTCTAATACTCAAGACTAGCTATGAATAATACCTCATCCGAGCGTGATGGTAGCATAGCATACAAATGTCAATAAGGAATGATATTTCACTTTATGTCACAGAAAGGGAAATATCATTCGTTGCCCTGGTCATAGTCACAAGTTATTTGTTCAGAGTTCTACTTTTTAGGGTTCCGTGGTCAACAACGTACCCTTACCTACAGTTTCGCCATGTCCGTCTGGCCGTCCGTTCGTCTGTCCGTCCGTCTTCGGCTTAGCTCAGTAACCATTACTACTAGAAACCTGTAAACGGCAATGGGTAGGTATGCACCGTCTACTATAAATCTGATTTAATTTGTATATTATCTTGTACTCATACATACCTACTATAAATCAGATTCAATTTGCAACCAAGTACTTAAAACTTAGCTACATGCATCCTGGAAGGGTTTAGTGACATAAGGTAGCTTATACTATGTACATTATAGTTAATTTTTAACTAACTAGGCGCCGTAGGTTCAGCGAAGTTAAGCGAACAAAGTTTCTGAAACAATAATGCGCCTCGCCTGTTTACAATAATATGGTTTCAAAAAAATACCTACTAATAGTAATCTTGAGGCTTTTCGGCAGGGAGATCAGTGTTTAGAACCATGATTAAGCAATTTTCGCTCGATAGAATAAAATCACGAACATAGGTCTAAAAGGGTCTAAAATACACTTAAAATATAAAATGGCTTCTAAAAATCGGCAATATTATGTTTGAGAGAACTCAGTGTTTACTTTTTTATTTATTTAAACGGCCATAAACTAAAAAAATAAGAGACATGATTTCCGCGCTTCCGAGCACGCACTTCCATCTCGCTCACGCTTATTCTCAGTGAGAGGGAGCGAAGACCATGAACCTACGGCGCATTAATATCGATAGGTACCTATTGATATTATAAAAAACTAGCTTCTGCCCGCGACTCCGTCCGCGTGGAACTCCTTTATATCGCAGCTCCACACAAACTTTTACCCCCCATTTCACCCCCTTAGGGATGATTTCGGGGATAAAAACTATCCTATGTCACTCTCCATCCCTTCAACTATCTCCACTTTAAAAAAAATTGCCGTGAAAAACGGACATACAAACAAACACACACGTACACTTTCCCATCTATAATATTACTAGTTTCTGCCCGCGACTCCGTCCGCGTGGAACTCGTTTATATCGCAGCTCCATACAAATTTTCACCCCCTTAGGGGATTGATTTCGGGGATAAAAATGTCCTTCTCTACTTATCTCTATACCAAATTTCACCTAAATCGGTTCAACGGTTTAGGCGTGAAAAGGCCAGACAGACAGACAGACACACTTTCGCATTTATAATATTAGTAATATGGATTCACGGCAATTTTGAATTAGCTATGAGCGTTTTACGTTTTGTTATCTGTCATAAGGTAACTTAAACATGCTCCAAGGTTTAAATTTTTAAATTACTTTCTCCACTAGTGGATAAAACGCGTTTTTGCCCACTGGAATAAAAGATGGCTTTCCGAGGCAGTGAGGGGAAAAACGCTGATTTAGCTCGGATGCCGCGTATTTTTAATTTTTCTAAGTGGCTAGTATAGGGCCTGGTTATGATTTTCGATGACTCTTATTTTCTTACAAAAAGTTATAAAAAATAATTATTATTGTTCATTAAATCGTTTCACAGGCAACTTGACGCGGATAGATAATATTCAATGTTAAACCTTTTTGATCAATGTATTATATAACTGGCATTCTTACAATTGTTAAATAAGTAAACAATAAGGTTCAAATCTGTCATTATAGACACATCAAATTAATATCCGATTCGTACTGTATTTTGATATTACTAAATGCTATTTTAATTTTACTTTTCAAAATGCCTATAAAACTATTACTAGCCCGTCAAATATTCGATTCTACTGGAATCCCGACAGTGGAGGTCGATCTGGTTACTGAACTTGGACTATTTCGTATCGGTGTACCTAACACAGACGTAAAAAAAAACGCCGAAGCAGTTCAGCTCCGTGATAACAATCCCGCGGAATATCGAGGAATGGGAGTCAAACTAGCAGTAAAAAACATTAATACCATCATTGCCCCTGAACTGATAAAGCAAAATCTAGAAGTCATCAATCAAAAAGAAATCGATGAGTTCATGATTGCTCTTGATGGGTCGGAAAACAGGTCACGACTGGGCGCGAACGCCATCATGGCGGTCTCATTAGTCGTGGCTAAAGCTGGAGCTGCCAAGAAAGGTATCCCAATTTACAGGCACATTTCGGATATGGCTGGCACAAACACTATTATACTTCCCGTGCCTCATCTCACCATTTTGACAGGTGGCATCCTTTCCACGAACGGACTGCCATTTCAAGAATATTGCGTAATGCCTACGGGCGCCGCTAATTTTGCTGAGGGAATGAGAATGGGGACAGACATATATCACTACGTGAAGCAGCTTGTGCATGAAAAGTATGGAGTACTAGCCACATATGCCGCAGTTAATGGGGGCCTCTCTGTTCCCATGGAGGGTCATCGCGATGCTCTCGTGTTTCTCACTGACGTCATCAAGCAGTGCGGTTACACGGGAAAAGTAGAAATCGCAGTCAACGCGGCGGCTACTGACTTTTACAAGGATGGTTCTTACGATTTAGAGTTCAAAAATCCTCATTCTAACCCACAAGGATACATGTCTTCAGATAAACTCGCCGAGGTGTTTTTAGACAATATAAAAGAGTTTCCTGTGTGCTCCGTCGAAGATCCGTTTGATTTTGATGATTGGGGGGCATGGTCTAATATGGCAAGTCGCACGCAGGCCCAAGTGTGTGGAAACGATTTGACACAAACGAATTTGAGGAGAATAGGACTAGCAATTGAGAAAAAAGCCGGCAACTCTGTAGCTTTGCGGCTCAATCAGGCAGGAACGGTGACGGAGATCATCGAAGCTTTCAAGCTTGCAAAAGCTAACGGATTCGGGAGTATAGTGGTGGACCGCGCGGGCGACACCGAGGACTTGTTCCTGGCCGACCTGGTGGTGGGCCTGTCCTGCGGACAGGTGAAGTGCGGCGGGCCGTCGCGCGGCGAGCGCGTCTCCAAGTACAACCAAATACTGAGGATTGAGGAAGAACTAGGAGCCTTAGCTAAATATGCCGGAAAGAATTTCAGGGGCCAACCACAATGAAAGCACGATGAGTTATTTTTATTGAAGATATATTAAATGGTGTTTAAATTTAAGAATGATTGTTTTCATTCGCGTTGCTTTTAAAAAAGGCATTAATTGTGTCTAATACCTAGTTCATAGAGTTCGAAACATGTCGCCCGTAGTGTTTGATACTACTGTGAGTTGAAGCGTGTAGTTATTACCATTAGTTCAACATGTCTGAATGATTAAATTTACCTAGAAAAAGTAATACAGTCATAGATTGCTCATTACAAATAGATATGCATATGTCAGAATAATCACCACTCGTACCTACGCAAGTGCCATACGCGACAACCGGACTAATTGCCGGAAACACTCATTATGTCCACTGTGAGATCGTCTAAACTGTTATTAATGCACTTGCCGAACATTTGGAATAGTGTGGTCCCAGAATGTCGATAGCAGGTGTGAATATACATCTGTGTGCCTATTATATTTTGTACATTATGATAAGTAGGTACTTAAATTTGGTAGCTGCTTAGTTATGTTAACGGATAAAATAAATAATTTAAGTAGGTTGTGTCATTGTCAACTCATAGTACCTACTTTGTTGTTACCCCATAGTGTGAAAGCTTTGCCTAGTGTTATATTTAGTACGTATGTTATTGTAAAAAATATATTCTAGACCGCAAGGTGACATTTATCAACGTTGTTCAAGTGTTAATTGTCATAGCAATCGACACAGGTCAAACCCTATCAGCGCTATCGACGAGGGGGCTAAGTTTGAAACATAACATCGCGCACGTGCGCGACCCTCACATTACACCCCACGAATAAAAGAATAACACTCGGGTATTATACCACATTCGCGAATGCTTAATTTGGATTGTCCTCGGGGGCCACTCTTCGCTCTCGTCTAAATAATTGTGGATAAATAAACCTTAAATATACTTACTCACGGTAGGGACGCCCCAATTCGATTAAAAATACAATGAAAGAAAGGCGATTGGAGATTAGTTTTTTACGACCTAATTCAATGTGCTTTGTTCTGTTATTGAAAAGGTTTATTATAATTGTTTCTGTTATCTACCCAGGTATTTTATGTTACCTATCTACTTAAATAATTACTACCTTGCCTAAAAATAAGAAGGCTACCGTATCTAAAAACCTCTCGTAGTACTAGTAGCTATTACAGTGCCGATTTAGATAAATCCAGATAAAACCAAATGATATTTCGATTGCAACACTAGCGACTGGCAATGTCACTAAATTCGGCAGCATTCTTGCAGCACTAAATTCTAAAAACCGATGGCAGGTGGAATGCGATACAAACTTGTAAGTAACGAATGTGTAAAAACTGTATGTTTCAGGTAACAACTACCTATCGCACTCGCTGTCGTGGTCGCGGCGCGGAGAGCGCCCGCCCGGCGGCTTGCTGCACGCCAAGATATGGATACCAGAGGACCCCAGATCCATCACCACAACTAATGACAAAGAAGACCTGAGATAGATCACTAAAATATATAAGAGTTATAGTAGGTAGTAGGATAACTCCTTTGATCTCATTCTAGGTAATTATTTATTATGTTAGACCGGGGTCTCCAGTTGACATCGCACGCCGCGCAGGTAGGTACCCACTTACGACGTAGGTAAAGTTGTATAGGAAATTGAAATGCAGCTACATTTCTATAGACCGAGATGAACGAACGTGCGACGCCAACAGGAATCCACCTAAGACTTATGAGAAAGCAATACAGTTCGCGCAAGCGGTTGAAGACTTATTTCTTACACTGTATTTAAACTATTTTAAACGCATACTTTAGGGACGGTACGGTGAGCGATATCTACTCGTCCAGGGGCCGTAGACAAGGTTACAATCGACAAGCGCTAAAGCCTGCATCACACTGGCTCGGCCTGGCCGCGGCGGACAATAGTAAACTTGTCCGCCGCTGTCAAATTTACTATTGTCCGCCACCGCAGGCCGCGCCAGTGTGTGGCAGGCCTAACGCCAATAGAAAACTAATAAAATGTATGGGAATCACAGATGTTAACGAAAAGTGTTTCGTCGGCATCTGTCATTCCCATGCATTTTATTATTTTCTATTGGCAATTAGCGCTTGTCGATTGTAACCTTGTCCCCAGGTCGACACACGTAAAAAGATCTCAGCGCGCCATATTAAGAGGGAGCGCTCCGCGAAATCGGAGTTCTTAGATTGAATATTTACCTATGACAAACTAAAGCGAATGCCAGGAAAATGAACATACAGAAACTAGATCATATTTGCAATCTATTTGTCTGAAAAAAACCATACAAAACCAAAATTGCCTCGATAGAAAACAATCGCCAAAACATGTCTTATTTTTACCTAATTTCAATTGTGTGCCGTTCCCGTGCATATAATTTACGTAAAAATTTAGTGTATAATAGCTCTTGATATTGCCTAGTGATTTGACGAGCGGCGTTTTTTTATGTAGTCCCTTTTCAGACTTATTGAGGTATAACGTATTTGGCGTATAGGTCTTTTTTATTTAGCGCGATACTGTTTCTCCCGTCGCGTGTTTCGTGCAATATGGTATCTTCTGTTGCCGTTCGCGGGCGGAGTCAATCGCAATCGCTCCGCTGAGACGAGATGACTACGTTCTGTGCTCTCACGACAGCACGGTGAACATAATTATTTCAATAATATTGTGACCCAGTATATTCGTCCAGTGAATGAATGTATCATTACATTCCAGTAGATATTTTGGTATATTTTGAAATAATATATTTAAAAGTCGACCTTAACATGTAGACCTTAAAGTTCAAAATACAACCATAAGATTACGCAGCGATCGGCCGGCGACCGGCTTCTTAGAATAATTTGTGCAGTACATGCAAAACTACACGAACATTTTTTTCTGTCGAGCGTGTATTTACTTTATGAAAGATTATCAGTATCACTACAACATAGTACTCGTATAAAACAAAGTCGCTTCCCGCTGTCTGCCCCTATGAATGCGTAGATCTTTAAAACTACGCAACGGATTTAAATGCTTTTTTTTAACAGATAGAGTGATTCAAGAGGAAGGTTTACATGTATAATATAATTTAATATAGTATTCGAGCGAAGCCAGGGCGGATCGCTAGTTGAGAATAAATCCGGTTAATTTCAAAATCGATGTCCTCTCGGTCTCTAAATACGAATTCGAAGTCGGGAATAATTCAAAAAGTGGTCGCATTATTTTCATTTTTGAAATATTTGTTGTAAATTACGATGCGCGTTTTTTTTTAAAGAACAACATACGTTTTCAGGCTTTTCGAGAAATGATGTCCATTTTGAATTTCAAGATGGCGGACATTGTTTTTCGAATTTAAACTTTCGGAGACACGTATTAAATGTCACTACGGGCGACATGTTTCGAACTCTGCGGGGGTTCATCAGGATGAGTGTTTTCGCGGCGGTTTCGCTTGAATCTTGTCGTGATTCAAGCGACACCGCCGCGAAAGCCTTCATCCTGAAAAAGAACTCCCGAAGATTTCGAAACATGTCGCCCGTAGTGACATTATTGACATTGTTTTTCTTTAAAGTCATCACGGGTGTCGCTTTTAGGGTTATCGAGGGTGCAGATTCCAACAATTATTGCCTGCGAACTTGGTCATTTTTATATTAAAAAAAGTGAACACAATTAAGCAGTTTTTCTTTAGTACCTACCAGTATGTTCAAAATTGATAACTAAAGGGCCAGAGCGTCTCCATTGTCTCCAAGCAGGAATCCGAGACAAGAATTGAAAAATTTGGCCGCAACACTGTGGCCTGAAAATCTGACTTTCATAGACATGATCGAAGGTTTCATAATAAATAACAGTTTTTTTAATGCTACTTATAAATTCACAATAAATTCACGTATTCAATGACATGATAGGCGACATGTTTCGAACTCTTCGGGAGTTCTTCTTCAGGATGAGTGTTTTCGATGATTGTTTTGAAGAAGAACTCCCGAAGAGTTCGAAACATGTCGCCTGTCGTGACATTTAATACGTGAATTTAACCGTGGTTTTATTAGTAGTATTTTAGACATGTCTCACAAAAGTTTTAATTCGATTATGGCTTTTTTTTGCTTTAGGTTTTTACTAGCCATTGTAACCCTTACGTGATTTAGTAAATAAAAAACCGGCCAAGTGCGAGTCAGACTCGCGCACGAAGGGTCCCGTACCATTATCTATAAAACAGTAAAAAAAGTTTATTGTATGGGAGCCCCCCTTAAATATTTATTTTATTTTGTTTTTTAGTATTTGTTGTTATAGCAGCAACAGAAATACATCATCTGTGAAAATTTCAACTATCTAGCTATCACGGTTCTTGAGTTACAGCCTGGTGACAGACAGACAGACGGACAGAGAAGTCTTAGTAATAGGGTCCCGTTTTTACCTTTTGGGTACGGAACCCTAAAAAACGGAAGGTCATATTTCAGTTATAGCTCTCGAAACTCTGACTTAATAGCGAAAATAATATCTTCAAATATAGGTACAGATTTTGTCTTGCTTCCCACTTTTTATAATAGGGATGATGACAAAAAAAATTTATGATGTCATTTGAACCAGTTTTTGGACAGGAACAAATGTTTGTATTGGAGGAACTACAATTAGGTAAAGAACATAAATACCCAAAAATTTGAGACAAAGATTGACCTCGCAGGCGGCAGCGCCAAACGCTTAATACTGAAAGACAGACAGGCGTGACGTCACAGCCGACATTAGTTAATACAAAGTACCTACCTACATGTATCGTCGTATGGAAAATCAGGTTCTTAAATTGTTGTTTCATTCGCGGAATACTGCCTTTAAGTACATAATTGTTGTACAATTTTGTTTCTATAAAAGCCTAAGGATTCTATTGGTACCTTTAAATTTACTCTTGTACAAAAAAAAAATTCTTTTCTAAACTTTTTAGAGGTTCATATCTTTTTACGATTTTAATTATATTTTATTATTTATACTTTATTACGGTAATTTGATGGTTTACCGTACATTTAGCATCACTACGTTATCAATTTGAACATGAGTCATCATGCCTATTATTCATAGGTATTGATCATGTTTCATCTGACTGTCGGGGCATATACTATGCGAGAAGGAGCGGGGCAGCAATAGACGCATCAGCGCGGCAGGTGCGGGGCGCGCGGGTGATTTCTGATTTTTCCCTGGCGGTACGCCCCCTCTTAAATGTATGGCCACCAAAGCTCTTGTGTAACTGCAAAGTGCAAGAGAGGATCACAGTAAACCTCGCCTGAACTGTATTCATAAGTATTCCCTATTGTGATTTCCGTCAATTGTACACAATTACTTAGCCCTGTCACTACGTTATCAATTTGAACATGAGTCATCATGCCTATTATTCATAGGTATTGATCATGTTTCATCTGACTGTCGGGGCATATACTATGCGAGAAGGAGCGGGGCAGCAATAGACGCATCAGCGCGGCAGGTGCGGGGCGCGCGGGTGATTTCTGATTTTTCCCTGGCGGTACGCCCCCTCTTAAATGTATGGCCACCAGAGCTCTTGTGTAACTGCAAAGTGCAAGAGAGGATCACAGTAAACCTCGCCTGAACTGTATTCATAAGTATTCCCTATTGTGATTTCCGTCAATTGTACACAATTACTTAGCCCTGTTATGCGGTAGGAACAATAAGTAGGTTACACATTGACCTATGAAATATTTTATTACCAGATGTAAAGGTGAAATGACATGTGAATTCAGTAAGAAAGCATATTCCTGCACTTGTCGTATTTACTGCTAATCCTATTTAATATAGGTATCAAATCAAAAAAAATTTTCTTTATTTAAATTAACCTATTAGGCAGAGATCCCTTGAAGAAAATTATATCCTCATCTGTTACTTGATAATGACCAATATTACTCGTTAGTTAATATATAGGTTGATCATTCGCACATAGGTTGCCTAGCGAAATACTAGTTAAGTTACTTTTTTGGACCGACTACCTACTCTCATCTGTTTATTCATAAACATCAAGCATTAGCTGGAATGAACACGAAGTTCAAACGAAAGAAGAAAATGGGCAAAAATAGTTCCGAATCGTAGGCTTTCGTTTCGTTTCCATAGACAACTTGCGGATTTGCTATCGTGAATGGAAAGAACGAGAAGTGCAAAAGTGATTTCACACGCAGCGATAAAAAACCGGTAAATGCATATTTAGCTAAAAAAAAGCTTGAAATAGTGATAAACCAGAAATATATCGCATCTAAAACGTGTTACGGCATGAGAAAGTCCTGCAGAGCTAGTTTTACCTAATGTTAGAATGTTAGTGCCTCTTGACACAGGTACTTCGGTACTTACAAAGAGACACCAACCTGTTATTTGTTACATAGACCTTAAGTTACCCAATAAATCATTTTTTTTTTTTTTTTTAGACTGCTACTTTTCGCGGGAATTCAAATAAAGCGGACCGCTTTATTTATTGTTGCTTTATACTCTAAGAGAATAGGTACAACCACTGCGTATATACTAATATTATAATGATTTTATTTGTTTGCTTAAATGCTGTTCGTTCTTAATATTAGACCTTCTTGTTAATATTAAACATACTCAATCAGATGAACTTTAAAAACAAATATAAATGTGTGGTGTGATATGATCACAGTATAAAACCATTATAATTTTTAGGCTCACAAAACTGTCGGAAAAGATTGTCTGTGTGATCATACAGTACATACCATAGTACGGAGTTAACTTTATTGTATTCAATAGGTACTTAATACATACAATTACATACAGTTATGCCTGAAGTAGGGGTTATTATACTTAAGTAACGTCGTTTAAGTTTTCTTTTAAAGTAGTTTTTTTCTCCTTTTACGGCAGATAGTTTCTGGTAAACTGCTGTCCTTGCCCTTTGCCCACCGCCAAAGTGTAGTAATTATATATGAGAATTTCATATCCCTGGTTGCCATAACATATAGGCTAGCAATCTGTTACCACAATATATCATTTTTTCAATTGCTCTGAAAATTAGATTAATGTGCTCTGCCTAGAGCTTTTACAGGCGTGAGTTTATGTATGTAAACCACAGTTAGAAATTTACAATAAAACTTCATGGGAGAAGAAAATAAGAATTTCAAATCATTACCTTTCTGTGGTAGTTGTAGTCAATCCTTCAGCAATGTTGATCGGAAGAAGCAAACAGAACTTCTAACAACTCCTGAAAGAGCTCATGGAATAGGTAGGCCAATTATTTCTTCATCTTTGCTTGAAACTGAGCGAATGACCGACTCATGTAGGTTGGCTATGAGTATGAGTAGGTACTTTCTCAATCAATTTCGTGAAGACTTCACTCTGATGCTCGCGGTTAACATGTTGTTATTATTCACTTGTGTGCGCAAAATATATTTATATTAAAAAACAAACTAAAACACTTCTAAAGCAAAACATATTTGTGATAAAAACAACTTCTTAAATCTTGATGTTCAATCTTTACTTTGCTAATCAGTTAATCACACAAGAGCAAGATGGAATGAGCGATGTGAAAAGAAGAAGGCGATATAAAAATGGCGAATTCGAAGGCAAAACGATAACTATTTTGGTGTCGTATGAATTTGACATTGCTCACGAAAATTGTCCTCAAAATAAACGAAGATCGGACTTCCCGTTAAGCTGTACCAAAAGCTTTTTCACAGTATCGTTCACTCTTTCGAAGTTCGATCATCGATGACAGTCCGAAGGGTGTTCGCGTTAGAGACGCTGAAAACCGAAACGAATACGAAACTATCGATTTCAACTTGGCGGTAGCATATACATACAATAAAAAAAATGCGATTCGGCTCATCAATAACGGAGTTCTGAGGTAACAAACGGGTCCATATTGGCTGCCATAAAATTCTAAAAATGATCCTATTTTCTTTTATACTAACGTATTCTAGTCATAATCATCGCTATTCCTAATTTTATTCGTCCTAACTTTTTTGTTCCTAAATGTTTGTAACTATCATTGGAAGTCATAATGATCAATGGTCCTAAACATTTTCTTCATAATTTCATTACTAAGAACTTGCTTGAAGTCATAATTTTGTTAATCATAACAATTTTCTTCATAACAGACATGCATCATAATTTTGTTAGTCCTAATTTTGTTTTTCCTAATGAATAAACGATTTCGCTAAGTAAATAAAAAAAATCGGTCCTGGTGCTTCGCCAGCCGCTGCCGCGGCACGCTTGCTTTGCTCGGTCGGCTCGCGCGCGTAGGATCGCGGTACAAGGCTACGCACACACAGACTGCGCACTTAGGCTACGTCCACACAGACAGGCGGCTTGCTAAGCGTCTAGCTAGAGCCTTGTGGTCTCGTCTTGTGCCTTGCGATAAAAACAAAAACGTTTATTTACTTCGATAACGCCAAGTAACATGTATGATGAGACATATTATGAAAAACAAATTTAGGATTAAAAAAAGTATGACTAGTGTCATTATGAATTTGAATAAAACGGACAAGTGAGTATTATGATAAAAAAAACATATGAAATTTAATATTAGGATATGAGAAATTTATGATTATTGTCATTATGACTTCAAGTAGTTATGACTTACGGTCGTTAGGAATAAGAATTATTAGGACTAATGATTATTATGGCATAAGAGTTTATGAAGAACATTTTCGGACTTCCAATAATAGGATTTCCTATGCCGAGTGAGTATACCTACTGGTACCCTTTGACCGCTTTTACTTTCGTTTCAAAATGTGACGTACACGTCAGCATCTTGACAGCTAAAGAGCGAATATGAAACTTATTCTGACAGTAAGAAAATTGTTTTGACAGTGTCCGCCATTACCACTTTAAAGGTTGTTGGCGTGGTGGGCACGACAGCACTCGACCACTTTAGTGGCTCTCGGCGTTCAAAGGGTTAAAAACTGACAGCAAATATTTCAATTTTACTATTTGAATTATTTACTAACATTATTTGAATGCTGTTCTATAACTATAACTGACCAGTTAATCGTAATAAAAATATTATTATTGCATGTTTTTTCCATATCTCGGGACCATGGGGTCCTGGACTTTTGGAAGGCATGCGTGGGGCCGAAGTCAACAGCGCAGAGGCCCTTTAAAACAAAAATAATCTAAAGCGGAAAGGGATACACATGTCGGATACCATCTCCGTGCGCACAACATGATACACTCGATGATGGTCCCCGCCAGGTGCATTGCAACACTGTGCTGCGATGGAAATTAAGGTCATGGGTTATTGGGTTGAATGGTGGGTGGTCTGGAAAATGGGTTATGGGAGGAGACTAGCGGACACCTGCCGTGACAATAAGTCTCAAAATTGTGAAAAGGCAGGCGGTGACTCGCCAACTCTTTAAGTGGGCCCCAAAACAGTCGCACGCACAGTGCGACAATGGAGCAACACGTCTGAGCGGCTGTAAGGTTGTCGAGAGGTGAGTCTGCGGTGCGCCAGATCCATAATCCGTTCAAGGGCCGCCGGCGTTATGGTTATGACATTTTACACTTCCAGCCTGGAGCATAGGTTCCGCTCTTGCGACTCCACTCTGGCCGGCCAGTTAAAGCAAGCACAGAGGCGAGGGATCAGATCTCTCGGGCCCTCTGGAGGTTAGAGGTCCGCGGTGTCACCACTCACCGTCAGCTCGCCACAAGCCTCTACTTTGTAGTAATATACTGATATTTTTATAGCTAGTAATTTTTTCAACACTGTCACGCCTTTCAGTAACTTACCCCTCTGTCGAAAACCTTGCAAAATGTGCAAAAATTCATTATCTACAATGTCAATTTTACAATCGTATTACTTAATGGTAATTTATTTAAGATAAACGTCTCTCAAGAGATCACTGCACGTCTATCGTGCGACGGCCGCGACATACTCTCGATTTTTCTCGCTCTAAAGTGTTCTAATATGACAGTGACGGATAGTGCGAGAAAAATCGAGAGAGCTCGCGTGCCGTCGCGTGATAGCCGTGCAGATCATAAATATGTCTGCATGTGCATGTAAAAGCACATGCAATTAACGTTCAAATGCTTCAAGCTTAGAAACAGACGGAATAATATTATACCTATTTAAGTATAAGTAATTAGCTGGTGCCCGCGTACAACTTTTTATCGTCTTAAAAAAATGATTTCTACACACACTGCTTCTACCATCTTAAGAGATGATTCCGAGATAAAAACTATCCTTCATCCTACCAAGAGTCGAGAGAATGTACCTAATAGGAAACATACCGTCTTTATACAATGCCTCTTGGTTATTGAAAATTCAGGCTTCTAGTTTTATCCACAACGAATAGTTATTGGGGGGTCGGAAATGGCCTGAACTGGGGATCGATTTTTGAATTACGAGCGCTCGAAAGACAGCATATACCGCGCAACGTATCTATCTATACCAAGTGGTTAGTCAGTCTAGTTATAGTCATAGGCTGTGATAGGAGGATGGAAGTCTGTAATCGTGGTTTTGTATCATCCTCCCTAATATTAACTGTTGTGTACTACTATTAGCCAGATGTTGCTATTCCCAAGGGGCTTGTTTAGTAGGCAGGCTTTTTTCATGGTAGCTACCTACCTACATCTTTGGCGAATAATGTATGGTACAGTAAGCAGTAGTGCAATACTCCAGTAAAATTAAGTGTAGGTACAGTCAGCGTCATATACTTAGTTAGTAGCAGCCAGAGAAACCAATTAAATATTTCGTAACACACCCTTATTCTTACGGTAATACGGCTGCTACTAACTATATGACGCTGACTGTACCTACTTCTGATTATAAATACCTATGTTTGATTGATTGTTTCCTTCATTATATCAAGTTTTAAAAATTTGTAAAAAAAGAGCGTTTTTCCAATTTTCCGTAGCTAACACCCAGCGAGTCAAGATTTGTATAGGGGAGACTGGGCGGGGTGGGGTGAATTGGAACGATTTTGACATAAATGGCCTCTTTTTTAGGGTTCGTAGGTTTTTATATATTCGTTTATTGCTCACCATGGTACATTTTACAAATAAGTAATAGTATGTCATGGACCCTGAACAGGGTATTGCAAAAATGGTTCCTAAAAACTAATTCTTAATTCTAACACAAATCAAATTGACATATGAACAAAGTATCTACTAATTACAATTACATAACAACTACAAGTGGTTATTTTCTTAGAGGTTTATTAATTAAAAGTTACAGGTAATAATCGTTAAGCTACTTTATCCTCCATGAACTCTTGGACAGAATAGTATGACTTGTTCAAAAGAAGTGTTTTTAGTTTGGTTTTGTGTTTCGTTTGCGAGACAATTGTGGGCTTTAATGTTTGTTCGAGTCATGTATGTAAATATTTGATTAGGTACGTAGAAAAATATCGGAAGCGTCTGGGTACAAGTGACATAGTATAAATTCGACTAGAATATCTATCCTTATGGTGGTTGACGCAATATTTAAAAAGCGATTATTTGTTTTTGATTTATAAGCAAAATATTATACCCAAAAATTCTTAATCCATGTTGTGAAAAGCAATAGGTATATCCTGGTAAAAACATCAAATAGGCTCGATGCCGCGAACCAAAAATAAAGGTTATTTCAAATGAAATGACCCACGTTCCTATAGACCCCAGTCTTTACTAATTACCTAGGCTAAAGTAGATTAACATGGGCGACAACAGTAGTCTGCAAAATTTTCATTTCAACCAATGGAATGGTTTTGGTTGCAAATGTGCCTTCATAATTACATTCTCGGTTCTCTTATTTGCAATCGCCTTTGGATCGCGCAACTAATTCGGCATCGAATGATCGACACATCACATGCATCACCATGTACTTTCAATATGTTTTTATTGTTGATATTGTCGGAACGCCCACTTCACAGGTAAAACGCCGACGTTAGTGAGCCTTAAGGTTCACTAGAACCACCCGTCGCCCGACCCGCGCCGCCTCGCCTCGAGCGGTTAAGTATTCTTTATATGGATTTGTACGGGCACTATATCAACTCCGTAGTTAGTACATTTACGAGGCGAGGCGGTGAGGGTCGGGCGACGGGTGGCTCTAGTGAGTGACCTTAAGTATTTAGAATATATTTATATACCTAAGTATATGTGTACTATCAGGCATTCCAGGAGTAATATAATGACTTCGCCCAATTTATTTACCAGTAACCAAGGAGAGCTTTGCTCGGGGCCGTGACTGAAAATTGGAGGAAACTGATTTTATTCCGGAAATAAGTTCAGGGGCTCCGCTCACTTTCCTTTCTAAAACTGCGAGTAGGTACAGTACCATGTAGTTATCTATGATAATATTATAAAGAGGCAGTCTTTGAGATTGTAGCTATGTAAGTTTGTATCTTTTGGCGAACTCTGAGCTCTGGAGGAACGCCTTATCCGATTTCAAATATTCATTCACCTGCGTTTAGTGTTGTGGGCTTTTAGATGGTAATCGGCTAACGCGGGCCATTCTGCGCTGCGGTCTTTGCAATACGCGGCCGGCGGAGCCGCGCGGGCAGCTATAGCTGGATATATATAAAACAGTTATATTGATGACGTCGTGAATATTCGTGAGGCTTTAGGTGGGGCTGGATCAATATCCGGCGCAGAGGGACGTGTGCAGGTATCCGCTCCCACGCTCCTGCCCTGCCGGAGTGGTAACTCGCAGCTCGCCGCATTGAATCTCGCAGAGTGTTCTGCAAAGCTATTGTTGCTAATCTTCATTTGCAGCTTCCTAAGAGTCCAGATTTCTGCCGTCGCATATTTTCATTTTTGTAGTCTGTGTGCTGATTTATGTCTAAACTTTACATTCATAAACTTGTAGTAAGTATTTCAGGGTGGGTTTGCACCAACCAGTCTGTAATCGTTAGCGGTGTTCGTTAAAATGTGAATGTATGGAAAGTTTGTCAAGTTTCCACAGGATGTCAGCTGCCGGCGCCATGTTTAAGGTTGTTCGGTCTGTTATCGTAAGTCGGCGCAACCCGCCTAAAGTATGTTTGTGGCAAGGAATAAGATAGGCAGGAGGCGCTGAAATTTAAACCAAATGTAGAGACACGAGGCAGAGATGAACTAGTCTGCGAAAAAATGTGAAATTTAGCTCCCCTCTTCAAAAGTTGAGCGATGTATAAATGTTTGGAAGGAGAAGTTTTGGCCTGGTTGGTCACCTTCCAGCTTGATGTACAAGGAAAAGTAGGAAATAAAACAATATAATATGAAGTATTTTTTATGGGTTTACTCTTGTTTTACCGACAAACGTTTCATCGAATATTTTTTTTCATCGTTGCTCTTTTCGTCATTGCTCTGAATATTACAGTAGATACGATTACCTACCATTGGCAGCCGCCATATTGCTAATAATCCCTTAGGTGGCAGTCGCCGGGGAGCCGGCGATGTCAAAAAACCGTCTAGTGCAAATAAGTTCAGGGGCTCCGCTCACTTTCCTTTCTAAAACTGCGAGTAGGTACAGTACCATGTAGTTATCTATGATAATATTATAAAGAGGCAGTCTTTGAGATTGTAGCTATGTAAGTTTGTATCTTTTGGCGAACTCTGAGCTCTGGAGGAACGCCTTATCCGATTTCAAATATTCATTCACCTGCGTTTAGTGTTGTGGGCTTCTAGATGGTAATCGGCTAACGCGGGCCATTCTGCGCTGCGGTCTTTGCAATACGCGGCCGGCGGAGCCGCGCGGGCAGCTATAGCTGGATATATATAAAACAGTTATATTGATGACGTCGTGAATATTCGTGAGGCTTTAGGTGGGGCTGGATCAATATCCGGCGCAGAGGGACGTGTGCAGGTGTCCGCTCCCACGCTCCTGCCCTGCCGGAGTGGTAACTCGCAGCTCGCCGCATTGAATCTCGCAGAGTGTTCTGCAAAGCTATTGTTGCTAATCTTCATTTGCAGCTTCCTAAGAGTCCAGATTTCTGCCGTCGCATATTTTCATTTTTGTAGTCTGTGTGCTGATTTATGTCTAAACTTTACATTGATAAACTTGTAGTAAGTATTTCAGGGTGGGTTTGCACCAACCAGTCTGTAATCGTTAGCGGTGTTCGTTAAAATGTGAATGTATGGAAAGTTTGTCAAGTTTCCACAGGATGTCAGCTGCCGGCGCCATGTTTAAGGTTGTTCGGTCTGTTATCGTAAGTCGGCGCAACCCGCCTAAAGTATGTTTGTGGCAAGGAATAAGATAGGCAGGAGGCGCTGAAATTTAAACCAAATGTAGAGACACGAGGCAGAGATGAACTAGTCTGCGAAAAAATGTGAAATTTAGCTCCCCTCTTCAAAAGTTGAGCGATGTATAAATGTTTGGAAGGAGAAGTTTTGGCCTGGTTGGTCACCTTCCAGCTTGATGTACAAGGAAAAGTAGGAAATAAAACAATATAATATGAAGTATTTTTTATGGGTTTACTCTTGTTTTACCGACAAACGTTTCATCGAATATTTTTTTTCATCGTTGCGTTTTCGTCATTGCTCTGAATATTACAGTAGATACGATTACCTACCATTGGCAGCCGCCATATTGCTAATAATCCCTTAGGTGGCAGTCGCCGGGGAGCCGGCGATGTCAAAAAACCGTCTAGTGCAGGGGTTCCCAAACTTTATTTTCTCATAGACCACTTTCAAAAGTTAACTGGTTCTGGTACACCCCCTACACCACATTACTACCATATTCTCAAAACTCGGCAAAAAATGTGAAGATTACCTAAGCCTGGAGACGCTCGCGATCTGTTGCAGACTTGCAGTCGACAAGTTTTGGAGGCAAATGGTGTAATTTTAATAAAATGTCAGTTTAATTTACCGAATTTTTAATCGGGGAGCAGCGTAATAAACCTATCATGTATTTATCAGTCATCCAGGCTATAAAAATAACACAAAAAATGATATCAGTTTTCGTTCTTTACTATCGAAACCAGATACATTTTCGTGGATCCCCACTTACGATTTGTGCACCCCCATTTTTTTGTCACGCCAACGTAGACCCCCGTCGAGTCTTCTGTGGACCCCTGGGGGTCCACCTGGACCACTTTGGGAACCCCTGGTCTAGTGGCAAGCGCCGGCGAGCCGGCGATAGCATAGTTTCGTATTTATTCCGCAAAATGAGCTGCTAAATTTACACCTGTCTTGTTCTTTCTTGCAAGACGCGTTCGTGAATAGATAAGGATGGCGTATAATAACGGTCGCGACAACGCTTTCATAGACATTTCATTAGAAATTCCTTAGAGAAATTTTTGACCGTGCGTGTGTAAGTTTTTGAAAACCTCGTAGTGTAAAAATATTCTAATGCGAGAGACAATAAAACTATATAAACGTGTAAATAAATATATATACTTGTAGATAAACTTGTAGTTTCTACAATTAACTGTTTTATTCCATAGTTATAGTTAATTTATACAAGAAATTGGAAAAATTTGGATATCCAAAATTGATCAAAGCTAGCCAAATTCACATACATGGAACGACTCCGTTATTATATAAAGGCTATTTTATGCTGAATCCAAGGATATAAGCTTATAATAAACCACTCAATGTTTTTTGAATAATGGTAATTTTTCTAACGTGCACCGATTTCGCGATGACCACCCATATGGCCCCTGCCACTTGACGGTAGTTCGCCAAAAATGGCCGCGCCACCAGACAGATAATGACAACCGCCGGCTAGCCGGCGACTGCCACTTGAAGGGCTACTTACCTACACAGAATGAAATTGGGTCCTTTATAGTCCACCATTTAGGACGACAGTAATAGTTTAAAAATACAACTATTACTATGGTCCTTATTATAGGTTGAAACGAGACAAAGATAAGATTAGGTCTCTTGGTGCTCACTTTAATAATAGGTATTAGTTAGCCCTAATATTAATACAGCATCAGGACATCATTTTTTTTATTTTGCATAGTTTTTTTACATAGTTAGCAAATTCTATTGATGGCGACTTTATATCTAATACCTATATAATTCATGAAGCAAACAATAAAGAGTACAAATCGGTTGAGCCATATTGCATACAACTACTTAACAAAATTAATAAAGAAAAGACCCTTTCCACCACGTACCTACCTAACTGGCAATAGTTATTTGTGTCACAAGGGAGCAAAATAGTATATTTACGGCGAGGGCGGTGTATTGTATCCTGAATGCAGCGAGGGATCCTACAATAGAATCCTGAGCGTAGCGAGGGATTCTAACGTAGGATCCTGAGCGTAGTGAGGGATACAAGTGTTTACGCCCGAGACGAAAATAATTTTGCTACCGAGTGACACATACTATTTTTCACACCGACTATGAGGAAATTTAAAAAAAGCTATTGTTAAAATATATCTAAATTATCTTAATTGTTATTACTAATTTTTAAATATTACGAAATATTTATAAATTTTTATACAACGTTGTTATAGTTAAAACTTGAAATATGTTCGTTTTGAATCGACTACGATGAAATTACAATCGATTATTTTATTAACATATGTGTTCAATTGGCACATTGCGTACAAATGTTCCAATGCCAATATATAAATTAAAAAAGTAGCTTGAACAGAAAAGTAGCGTTTTGGTCCCTCTCGTCGTGGAGCAAAACTTACTTTTCCGAATGAAAGGTGTGAAAAATAAATAAAGAACCTTGCAGCGCGCACACGAAGTGTCTTGGCTGCTTGTCGCAACTTATGAAGGAAGAAATTCACGCACTTGGTCCAGCTCACGCATCTTGCGCGCTGACAGGGTTAATGGTTACATTTATAACTAGACTGACTATTGGCAATAATGTTACAGGTTGTTCTTCTTTAGTATTATCTGCATAAGGGAGTGGCTACAAGCAAACACAACTCACGCAGCGCTACTCAAGAACCCCAGCTGAACTGTTAACAAGAAATCTAAATTAAGGTAAACATCCCAATGTAATAAATAGTTGACACCTACGTTCGCCTCATTGATGCATTTCGATCGAGAGTAAACGTAATGTAGATTGAAAGTGTCGCGTATTGGGCCTATGTGAACTAGTGGGATGTTTACCTTACTTGTCTAACTCTATTACCTACTTATTAATATTACGATTATTTTAAGTTGGACATTCGGCATGATTATTGTTCGACACTTATCAAGTATCTTGTCTTCAATGCCGTGAAGGTTCCTTTCACTACCTACTGTACGTAAACATAATCAATTTACAGTATACCTCTACTAGGTAATTTTCGTCTTCAGTCTAGAAATTAATAATAATTCACTTGTTAAATCTATTCGCGACAGCTTTAGTGGATTTATCCCCTTCGGCCGCGTATGCAACGACCATGCGTATTGCTAATCTTAAGTGGCAGTGGGCGGGGAAAAAAGCACGTAGAACCGATGGCCGTTGGGGCGGAAAGGTTCTCGAGTGGCGACCACGTCGCGAAGGCGAGGCGTGGGTAGGCTCCTCAAGGTAGACTGATGACCTGGTAAAGGTCGCGGGAGTCCGCTGGATGCGGGAGGCGCAGGACCGGTCATCATGGCACTCTTTGGATAAGGCCTATGTCCAGCAGTATACGTCTTTCGGCTGATATGATGATGATGATTTTACCGCAATTGTTTATTGAATTTGGCGAATTAATTACCATTCAAATGCAACAAAAGTTCCATACAATGAGCAAGACATTCCGCTCGGGAAGTAATCTATAAGGCCTGCAACACACTGGCGCGGCCTGCGGTGGCGGACAAGTTTTATATTAAATAAAACCTAAAACTACAAAAATATACACAAAAACTAACTACTACTTTAAAATTTACAATCAAAACATGCCGCCGGGCGCGCGATCGGCAACACACTGTTCGTGCGGTGATAAACCAATAACGCGCCCTGCGGCGCGCAAGCCACGCCCCTCGTCCCGCCGCCCGTCATTGCGGCAGCACGAGGCAAAACGAGCGAGCGCGAGCCGCAGGCGAGCCGGCATATAGCCGCCCGACGTATACATGCAAACAGAATTAAATAGACAAACTTAGACCTATAATGCAAACCATGCAGAAAACCTAAATATAACAATCAGATGTACGAAAACATAAAAAAAAATAACATGCAAAAACATATACAACCAGAAAAGCAAACATGCACATATGCAAAATGAAACGGATATATACAAGAAAACCACAAGCATGCAGAACTAAAGACAACCAATAAATAACAAGTAGGTATATACAGGAATGTATACAGTCACATAAAATAAACAAAAACATTAAAAACCCAATACCAAAATATAAATAAAAGCGAAGGGTTAGACCTAGCAGCAAAATGTACAAATAATAATGTACAAAATAAATGGAGAAAAATATACAATTAAGCGATTTGCGCGATAAGAAAGTAAACAATATCACGTGCAACTTAAAACAAGAGTAGAAACTAACAAAATGAGTTTTACATTAGGGACAGAGGGAGGACGGGTAAAATGGCGTACACTATTAGAGCCAAAACAGCGCCTCGTCAAAGAGGGCCTGTAGGAGAAAGATGGAGATGAAGAAGAGGGAGAGCGTGCACTTGCACTTAAGTCATTATCGGGTTGGTGGGTGAAGCTGCGGGCAAATTCACCCACCACGTCATCGTCAGTAATAAGGTCTGTGAAGGATGCGCCCGTGAGCCGGTCCGCGAGCGCCGCTCCACGGCGCCGCTGCTGCGGCGCTCTCGGGCATGGAACTCGACGTTAAACTCATGCTCAGCCTTCTGCTCCAGGGTGATGTCGTCGTCCGGGTCGCCAAGGACATGCCTAGGCCGGCGTTCCCGACGCTTGGGGTCCGGTCTATGCACGTAATCAATAGCCTTTTTATAATAAGCGGATTTCCACTAAGTGCCGCTTTTTCAAAGAACCTCGTGGAAATCCGCTTCAAATGATCATTTACAGAGGGCATGTACAGATCCGCATGAAGGCTGACATTGCGCACATAAAGCCGCAAAAACTTGTTTTGCAGGGTCTGCAAACGCCCCAAGTGCGTCTTGGCGCAGTGTGCAAAAGCAACACTGGCGTAACAAGACAGGTCTTATACATGACTTGTAAATTAGTAACTTGTTCCTGATGGACAAGCTGCTACCAGGCCTGAGAAGATGGGATTACCTGCGCAAATAGAAGGCCGCCCTGTCCCGCACAGTTTTGAGGTGCTTGGCGAAAGTCAGTCGCCTGTCCAGAAGGACCCCGAGGTACCGCACATGGGTCACCCACGGTATGGTCCTCCCGAACAGGGACAGCGCCCCATGCCGCGCGGTCAAAGCTTCATAGCCGGGCTTAAGGGAGAAGAGCACAGCAGCACTCTTCTCCGGGTTGATCTATATCCTCCAATCGCGGCACCAACTCCCGAGGGAGTTGATCGCACGCTGGAGGGCAGCTCGGATCCTGTCGATGCGAACGGAAGTGGTGTAAAGAGCCGTGTCATCTGCGAACAACGCGTAATTGACGCGGTCTATCTTCGGTAAGTTGTTTATATATAACGCGAATAGGAAGAGAGAGAGTACTGCACCCTGCGGTACGCCCGCCCGGATGAGATGACGTACCGAGAGGGTGCCCTCCACGCGATATTGGAAGGCCCTGTCCGCCAGAAAATCACCAATCAGGTGCACCAGCCTCTCCGGCATATCCATATCGAATAACTTATAAATTATGGTAACCTCTTGTGGAGGTGTAGCAAGGACTGTACAGCGTAGCGGTCACAATGACGTTTCATATATACGTCCCGTTTTACGTGGTAACAAAATTATGTCATTGATCGCACACCGTTAGACGTATATCAATTTTACAATATCTTGTTATCACAACGAAAAAAATCCCATCATAATATATAAAAAGATAAAATCATTTATTTCTCCAACATAGGTTACAGGATGTTACAGAATTATGGTCAGTATCACTATGTGGCGCCGTACGGCTCTTACAAATAAAAATATGAACTGTTACTTAAGTAAAAAAACCTACCTATTTAATACTTAATCCTTACTTCCCGGCTATGGTATTATTTTATTCTCATATCATTTTATTATTTCCCAAATTCTATGATCATTTCGATAACTAACATAGGAGCTTAAATAGTTACCATTTGTTCAGTTATGTGGTATTTTAACAACCCTAGCTCACTCATGATTGACTACTGCATAGAAATGACAGCTAACGTCATCACTTAGGCAGTGGACCTTCCGTACCTTTAGGTACTATTAATTATTCTGTGGTAAGTGTCACTGAACTCTGACGGACATGGCGAAACTATAAGGGTTCCCTTTTTTACTACGGAACCCTAAAAACATTGCAGGCTCAAAACCCCAAACGAACCTCCACAGGAGGTTACCATAAACAAACTCGGATTCGCGCCAAATTGTCAGTGGGATAGGCCTGCCCTTACTGCTAGAAATCTGTAATTCGGTATGGGTATATAAATCAATCACGACGTCAAAACAGTAGAATAAACTCTTGAAAATTAATCGTTATGGTACCTCTCCTGTTCTTTAAGTAGGGATCTAATATTTTTTTCTTTCTTTTTCAACCCATGATGTGGGGTTTTTCTAACTTCAATATATACAATCAACGGGCTACTTGTTCTACCTTTAAGCATTAGATTTGATCCATAAATAACGGGATTATTTAAAACTCTTGAAAGTGGGTACACACTATAATAATATGAAGCAAATAGAAATTACTTGTTTAACTTTGTGCATATTGCTTCACAGCCATACATATTATGCTAGGAGTATTTTATTATTATTAAATCAAGGATATCAGTATTATCAGTGCCATTATTTATACAGAATAAGAGAAAATCAGCAGAACAATCTTTGTACCAGCGGCGGCCTTAGGGGGTGGCGAACAGCGCAAACGCCCGGGGCCTCGCTCTTGCAGGAGCCTCGCGCAACAACCCAAGCAAATTACAAAAATATAGATTTTTTTAAGTTTTTTTTCACGATCGACTAACGGCCTCGCAAAGACCTGCCGCTCGGAGCCTCGTAATGGGTAAGGCCACCGCTGCAGTTTGTAATAACTTTTACGTCACACCTGGCCATAATGCGAGTTTTCTGCACGCTGCGCGTACGGGAAAACTCGCATTGTGGCCAGGTGAAGACGTAAAATTTTGTACTCAACACGGGCGGTAATTCGTAAAGCCCCAGAGCGCATATTTATGGCCCTCTCACCTTCGGTTGAGGCCCGAACCGAAGGTGAGGGCCATAAATATGCGTCTTCACTTGCGATCTGGGGCATTCACGAATTCACCGCCCTAGTTACGTAATGTACTATTACTTAATTTTAAGAAACTTATGCAATAATCTTTCATAAATTGGCCTTTCATTTGCGCGAAATTCGCCATTTCCTAAAACAACTTGTTAAAACTAGAATAATTAGAAATTCATTTGTCACGTCATACTTTGGGAAAACGATTATTCTAATATCGCGCAAATGGAAAGCCAATTTATGAAAGTGTGTTACATAAGTTTCTTAAAATGTCACGCCGTTAGCCTGCGAATGTCAAAATAACTTTTGTATGGTCGTCGAACCACCTTAATGTTGATTAACTTAATAGCGGTGATAGAAATAGGGCAGGTACGTGGTAGCTATTAATAGTAAACAAAGCGTCATATATTTTAGTAAGAGTTACTTGTGTAAGTAGCTATTTATAATTTTACTAAGTATCACTACCTATTACTTCAGAAACTCGCATAAGCACAAAACCTTCTTTATCACATTTCTATTATTAGGTACTACAATCAATTTCACACTCTATAAAGATATCTTCCCAAATTTGTTAAGAATGATAACCAGGCCAGTCATTGCATCGTCTAGAATAGCGATTTTTATATGTACACGTGATTAAATCCATTACAAACACGTCAAACTGTAATTTACCACACCGACACGGTTGTATTCATTTATTTATTGTATAGTAATGTAGGTAGGTACCTACAACAATGTTGGTGTTTGGTTACATTTCAAGAAAGTCTGTACATGACGGGGGCGTCATGTACAGACTTTCTTGAAATGTAACCAGCTGACAGGGGTCAGGGCACACAATAGCACTTATATACTTCCTAATAATGGTATTTTAATTCCAATTATACAATGCGGCTAGGTACAAAGTTTATATATCCATCTTTGTCATAAAGGAATTCATTTAACGAGTAGTAGCTCTTCTTTATCAAGAATGCCTTTAGGCGGTTGTTGAAGATGTTTCTAGAACTTAGGCATTTTATCTCGTCGCTAATTTTATTAAATATCTTTTCACTTCTCATGCTCAAAAAGTGCATCATATTAGACTTGGCAAGCGGGGCTAAAGTAGTACATTTAGCCCCTAGGGAAAATATGTATACATATTTATGATTTATAAAACATTTTAATTTGACCACTCACAACAGTTCAATATTACATCCACCAATCACAACTCTTTAAAAAAACATAAGTATTTGCTATCTACTAACCAGAATACAGCTAGACATTAAAATCGACCAATCAGGAAACAGAATTCAATTCAAACATCGGGTGTTTTTCAAGCGTGGTTAACTGCATACATGAGTCATGTATGCAGTTAACCACACTTGAACGTTTGGATGGAGCTATAGTCGGTCAGAGGCGTTTATTTTTTTAATTATTGTAAATTAGGGAATGAAAAGCTCCTAATGTTTGAATTGAATTCTGTTTCCTGATTTTAATGTCTAGCTGTATTCTGGTTAGTAGACAGCAAACACTAATGTTATTTTAAAGAGTGGTGATTGGTGGATGTAATTACATGACATAAGCTATGAAGATTGAGCGGGATAGACTACGCCGCTATTAGACGGTCAGAGGCGTTTATTCGTCTTGTGAATATTTTGTATCTGTGTCAAAACAGTTTATTAAAAAGAATGGCGCCAAATTGAACAATCTTTTCGCCTTGGTATAATTGTTGATTGTGGATGGATAATCTTCGTTTTTTACTATTTTCTCGCAGTCGAAGTGAAAAGTCTTTCCCCTCACTTCGTTCGGGGATATATCCATCTCGTGGTAATATGGCTTACTTTAGACCCTTGTCATACAATCTACTATTATACACATCATGTTAGGGCTATTACTATGCAGTGTTAGTTTCGATAATACGGTGCGTGCTAGTTTATTTTTATACCTGGTCTCTTATCGTCGGGGTTGGTCTGCGAGTCTAGTGAACAACTGAGGGTAATTTCACATCAAATACGTAAATTGATGTTAAAGCGAAGATACCGTACTTTATAAAATATAGGGTTTACAGCTTTCGGCATTTTTAATGTTTGCAATTATCTTGTGATTAAGAAAAACATAAATATTACTAGGAAAGTATAATTTTTTCTGTATCTAGCTTATTTTTTGATTTATTTTCAAAAATCATTTCCTAGTTAAGTTTGTAAGTATTTTTTGTTTTAAAATTCCTGACTATTAGATCGATTCACCTGATAAACAATAATCGCTAAACACCAATTTATATTGTTTTGAATGGCTCCAATAAGTAAATAAGTTTATATATGTATACATTGTAAGTTCTTTTAGTTGTTTTCCAGTAATTACGAGTAGGTTTTGTCTGTATTTTAGTGCGCAATGCAATACTTCTGTGGTCCGAGAAGCCGAAATCTCTTATTTCGTGCATAGGTCAGTACCATCTTTATAGTTTGCGAATAATAATTCTATACAAGTTTAGGGAGTTTGAGTTACACGAGCTGTTTCTGTTACATATTGTGTAAAGTTATATTCTAACACGAGGTCTAGTAGTATATGATACGAACAAATCTAAATTAAATGCGATATCTTCTGAATCTAAGAATATACTCGCTGTGATTGATATTACTCGTATTAGTAGTTAGCATGTCAACTTCTCGCTTATACTTTCAATATATTCGCATGACCCTTATTTTCACTGAGTCTTTGCCTTACAGTATTTGAGTCCTTTGACAAGGAGTGGTCTATAGAGAAAAGCCCATGGAATGAATAGCAAAAATCCTGAGAAATACAGACTTGAGTAGATGCTCCACCATTTGGGGAATATTTTAAGGTCGAAAGGAACCAAACTCCAACCCATAAACACTATTGTGTACAGCTTGAGCACCGCGTACAAAACGTACTGCACGATACTGTTGGACCACATTCTGTGATAAAATTCGTATTTCACAAAAATAGATTCCAATCCTTTCTCCATGAATATGATAATGAATTCGTTAAAGAAAGTCACATAGTACCCCGACCTGGTTCCATGCCAAAGGGCTAAAAAGAATAGAGTGAAGAATTGACTGGCATTTCTGTTGCCGAGGAATCTGAGTCGTTTGTAGATGTATTCGGCGGCGAAGTGGTTGGTGTTGCAGTTGAAGCTGTCGATGTAGTGTTGGAACTTGGTAGCGAACTCAAAGCGTAGCAGCTTGATGTTGCTGCAGCCGTCCCAGCGCGCCGCGGGCGCGCCGCCCGCCGCCGCCGGCGCCACCTCGCCGTTGTACGACAGCCCGAATCGAATGCACGACGCTAAACACACACAAACAATATATATTCACATTTAGAGCCTGTGCACGTCTATCCCTAACGTCGGTGTCGGATCGGACGATGGCAATTTTCGCATGGAGCATGCTCCGATATTGGACTGGGCAGTGTGAACACAGAACAGGAAGCATTTTTTTCAAGCCGTCCGATATCCTTACTGGATCCGTCACCAATAGTTACGGATATGTGCGAACGGGATCTTAGGGTGAATGCAAAACATATTCACATAATTATGCTCTTGTGCAAAAACAGAAATCAAGAGTAAAACAAAAAGTCTGAAAAACCTTGTCCTCTAATTCAAAGGCAGAATGATCAAGTTGTGTCTTACATCCTTTACAAACCTAGAATTCAATATCGATCCTCGCGTACCGGTTCCACTTAAAAATAGTCTCGTTGATCGACCATTTGCTTACTTCAACGCTACTAACATGAATAAACTGCATTATGAATAGACTTGAACAGTAAACAACGCGGGGTGACCGGTGACTTTTTTCCGACGTAATTATAATTGATCGCCATGTCACACACAATGGAATAGTAATTATGTAACGTAAAATTGTTTTTTCACTTCTCATGCTCGCTAAGTTCGCCGTGCTTGCTATACAAAATGCAACTTTTATGCAAAGTAAACAAGTCTAGTAAACAAAGTTTTTTTTAAAGACTAAGATAAGTACTATAATAAGAATCGGACGTTATATAAGCGCGCAATAAAAGTCTGTAGATGAAACTTGTTATTTTATTTTATTTGCTTTAATCTATTAACCTTCCGTGTTTTCTATTACTAATTGAATAAAACCAGAATACACATTTCTATGCCTTGACTTGGCAATATGAAGCACCTAACTAAGTCTAATATCACGTGTCGAAAATTTATCATTAATACTTAAAAAATTAATATACATTATTTTTTTTGTTTTAATAACTTAATAAGTATTTTAGGAAAATGTCGGCCAAATGCGTGTCAGGGAACTCGCAGTGTAGGGTTCCGTAGTTGCCTATCCGTCTTAATGGTGTGGTGGTGTCGGCCGAATTTGTACGGAAGTTGGCCTCTGTAAGTCCATTTTAACTTGGTCGACATTACTCGGTAACATAAGTTACAAGGGCTGCTACTTATGTATCTGGAATCCGGGATTCCAAACTTTTTAAGCATTAGGTATATCTGTTCGCCATGGTAAAATTTAAACTTTTTTAAATACTAGCCACTTTATTTATTTTCTCATGTACGTACACTAGTCTTTTGTTTTTGGGGGGTTTAAAATGTCATGACAAACATTACGAGAGCCCGCTAGGCGGGTTCTTCGTTGGGAACGTGTTAAGGATCAAAAAGAGGCTTGCGTCGAATGGTGCAAGAAAATGTCAAAGAAATATAACTGTGGTGACTCAAAGGCTTTTTATAATATCTACACACAGGTGCCGAATCCTGGATCTATGCGTATGATCCCGAAACTAAACAACAATCAACAGTGAGGGTGTTTTTTTATTAATGGCCATGTGGCTACAGCGCAATTAGAAAATCGTAAAACGGTTAATTCTGAGTGGTACACGACCTTTGGAATTGTTTGAATAAGAACGTAAGAACAACCAGCGACGAAGTATCATTCTTCACCATGACAATGCCAGCTGTCATACATCACGCGAACAACTCGTTTTTTGGAAGGTCAATACTGTATAGAATCAACGGGTCATCCACCGTACACATACACAGCCCTGAATTGGCAGGCAGTGATTTTAATTTATTTCCAAATGTGAAGAATAATTAAGTGGTCAACGATTTTCGACCCGTGAAGATGCGGCTATATATTTGTAAATTTTATTTTATTTATATACCTATACGTTTGTATATATTTTCTATACCGGATACATAAGTAGCAGCCCTCGTATGCCTACGTACCCGTGATAGTTTTCCTTTTAAATTCATTATATGTACTACTGCCACCATTTTTTTCACATCCCGAGTAGAAGCCATTTAGCTGGCAGGGGAACACATGACTCGTACAAAAATTAGGGCTTTAAAGCCCAATATCTCGCAAATTAATCAATTAGTTGAAAAATCGTTTTAAGAAACCCATAATATTTTTGAAGAAGTTATCCAACGATACCCCACACACACTATAGGTTTATCGAGAAAAAAGTTTACATCCGCACTTTTTACGTATGTGTTTATCCGCACTAAAAAAAACTTTTTCAAAATTGTATTCGTCTGTTTTGTCGGCGTGATTGATTTGTATACCCATGCCGAATTATTGTCATCTAGTTGTATGGGTTACTGAGCAAAGCCGAAGAAGGAGAGATGGACGGACATGGCGAAACTATAAGGGTTCCTTGTTGACTACGGAACCCTAAAAAGCACCCTATTATATATTAACCTATCGTGACTGGGCTGTGTAAAATATGTATATTTTTATAAGAAGTAAGCTTATCTTGTTCACATCTTATCATAATTTTACTGACAACCCGAATCCTGTATTAATGCCAGGAGTCTGACTTACTAGTGTCAGTGTTCCGTACGTAAAAATGTAATAAAGGTGACAATCTAATCTACCTCCGTAAAACCTGGCGATATTGCCCGATTTTTGCAAACTTTATTTAAATATGTATTATGTATTTTATATTATGACGACCGGTTAGCCTAGTGAGTGGTGACACTGCCTACGAAGCTGAAAATACGTTTTGTCTAGCTCTGAAAAAATACCTAATATGTATAACCTGTAAGTCAATTAACCGTGCCTAGCACATGTAAATTACGACACAAAAACCTACATACTCGTAACATGCACCGACTAAACATGCCAACCAGCGAATCATTGTTCACAGCGTGGAGCTGGAGTTCATGAATAACGTATTACAACAAATAAATAATATATGCAAGAAAATTGTTAGTCAAGGAATAATGAGTTGTGATCTCTGACATTAACTGTTGTCATCAGGGGAAAATAAATATGTTAAAAAGGCACACCAAACATGAATATGAATACAATCTTTCACAAAAATCCAAGAAGTACAAATATACGGTTAAGTATTATTGAACTGCTATAAACAGATATGTATTATCTATACAGCTTATAATATAATGACTAGCCTAAGACTGGGCATCGGCATCGTATGATTGTTAATTACCTTCAGTCAACAGCCAGCAGGAAATGTACTTGTAGAGAGCAAAGTGCGCCCACAGACCGCAATACAGATGGCGATAGAAAATCGACCGATCCCAGAATTCGTCTGATAGCATATACTTCATGCTAAATACGCTCACTGAAACAATCAAATAATTTATATATTTTTTTGCCTAATTTCAACATATAAGTTATTTATTTATTTATCTCAGGCAACGAGGCCCATATTAACAAATTGTACCATACAGACTAACATACATATCGATATATAAAACTTATAAGTAGCACAATAATCACACACTGTGATGCAAAATAATTTTAATAATTTTAAGGTATGGTTATGAACTTAGTTATCACATCCTACTGAGAATTGTAATTAGTTACATGCTGATATAAAACATCCTTACTGCAAATTTGTAGATTACTATTGAAGTAGAAGACATTTATTAAAATGTGCTTACCTCCAAGTTGAAATGCGCTCAAATAAAGAATGCCTTGCAGAAGCCTCTTGATGGATTCCTTTTCATATACACCAGCATACTGCTCCAATGGAAACTTTCCATATACGAAATCACGGTATCGTTGAAATGAAAACTGAGGACCAACAAGAAAACACGATGGAAAGTAAACAAATCCCAGCAGCTCCACGAGTGTGGGAGGGCTCTCAATTGCGGTCTTTTTGTTAGTAGCAGACAATTGCTCTCCAGCTTGCATCTTTTGGTAATCCCACATGTCAAATGACAAAGCTATCAGCTTCAAAGTCAGTACACAGTGAGGCATTGTCCATGTAATGTCATAATCTTCAGATTCAGTCAAAATATATCCGGCTAACAGATATGTTACATTGACAGCAAATGTTACAATAACATTCATCTTCCCTGGCCCAAGTATCGAGGTTGTCAGATATATAACCAGTGTTGGGATGAGGTTATGGTACATTGATATACCAAAATTGTATAGAGCCATATCAACGCCAGTCACAATGAAGTAGATATTCCGTAACTCTTTGTGTTGCTTGACATATTGATGGTACACAATTGCCAGAGGATAGCACATAAAAATTGATATTAGGAGTTTCAGAGCTGGTTCAGTTGTCCCTATCAAGCCAGCGACGAATGGGACTGGGCTGAGACCCACCCCATTCAGGAGGGATAGGATTAAGCCCCACATGTTCTGAAAATAAACAAATAATTAATATTATATAACTTATGTAAAATATTGCAAATTACAATGACTTTTTTCACAATTTTGTCTGCAAATTGACCAGATTTAATTTGTTTTATGGGTAAGGACCAAATCCTTGGCCAGCTTAACCCACTCAATTAAACTTTCTATAAAAGTTTTCCATTGTGACACGAAAATTAACCTTACCATTCTAAGGTATTTTGTGTCACAACATAACTTTAAATAAATAAATAAAAAATTGGGGACAATCTTACTTATATATATTTTGAATTTTGAATTTGAATTTGAATTTTACACAAATCGAACTAGCCCCAAAGTAAGCAAAGCTTGTACTATGGGTACTAGACGACGATATACATAGGTACTTATATATGTAGATAAATAAATACTTAAATACATAGAAAGCATCCATGACTCAGGAACAAATATTCATGCTCATCATACAAATAAATAGTTTTCTTCAGTTTGTATGGCTAACTACCGACTAACCAGGCGAACTACTGGCCAAGAATTTGTCCCTAACCTTTATATATTACATCAAAATACATTGCATATAGGGTTCCTGATGTTTGACATTTTTGTTTCCGAGAGTTTCAACAATTTCAAGTTTCAAAAATGCCATTTCTCTTTTTTCTAAAATCTGTTTTTTATCCCTAAAAATGTGATATTTTACCACTTTCATTATTTGGTACCTCTTAGGTTAGGTAGGTAAAAAAAAAATGTAGCTTCTTACATATTAATGAAAACATAGTACAGTTAGTACTGAACTAAAAGGAATAGATTACTAGGTGGCAGGTGCATGCGAGTGACAACTTTTGGGGGCATCAATGTCAATGACAATGTTAGCGTTTGGGTGTGAATGTTAAAAACTAAGTATTTATTTAGCTTAATCAATTTCAACCATAAAATCGGCAACTACAGTGTAAAAAAGTAATTCGCTACTCCTTACTTTACTGACTCAGCAACATTAGTCTTATTTTCCAGTCTTTTGTGAGTCAGTAACACAAAGCATAAATACGAGGGCTGTTCCGAAAATAGTTAGTCAACAGCGTACTATTAATCGTATTCATATAATTTTACTGTAGCTCAAAGGCAAATTTCATTACAAACTTTTTCGTGTAAATGTCACTGGCCAGTGACATTCCGTTATTTTTTCATGAAATCAGAAAAAAAACATGTCTGCCACTTTTTGCCCGCAAAAATAGAGCTAACGCGGGAAGCATTTCGTGCTATGATATATTATGATTATAAACGAGGGCTAACTTACAAGGATTCTCATGAAAATTTAACTAGTGTTTTTGGGGCATTATCCCCATCTCTTGCCACTGTCAGTTACTGGTTCCGTGAGTTTAAGCGTGGGCGGAGCGACGTCAAAGATGAGCCTAGACCGGGGCGACCGCCAACGGCAGTCACTCCAGAAAATGTTATCAAGGTGGAGTGGCTAATCAAGGAATCTCGAAACATTACCCACCGAGAGATTCAGGATGAACTGAAGATTGGATCCCAGGCAGTTTCTACCATTTTGCATGACCACCTTCAAGTTCGGAAGGTTTCGTCTCGATGGATACCACATTTTCTCACACAGGAGCAAAAAGATAGACGTGTCGATTGGTGCAAATTTATGCTAAAAAAAATCGATAAAGGCGATTCACAACAAGTGAGCTACATTGTGACATCCGACGAATCTTGGATATATAGCTACGACCCATTTACAAAACAGCAATCCACGCAATGGGTCTTTGAAGAAGATGATTTACCTACTAAAGTAGTTCGCGGCCGAAGCGTCAACAAAAAAATGGTTGCTGTTTTTTTTCGACGTAGTGGACCGGTAGCCGTAATTCCACTTGAAGATCATAAAACAGTTACCAGCCAATGGTACAGTGAAGTTTGCTTGCCACAGGCCTTCCAGGAGCTGAACGTCAGCCGTCCAAGTACTGGAACCCGGGGCATAATTTTTCATCAAGATAATTCTCCGGCTCACACGGCTGCCAGAACCATGGATTTTTTTAGCAAATCAGGAGTGCAACTGCTACCACACCCTGCGTACAGCCCTGACCTGGCTCCGTGTGATTTTTTTCTGTTCCCCACGTTAAAAAAATCATTACGTGGGCGACGATTTTCGACGGCGGATGAAGCAGTAGACGAATTCAGGCGACTTTTTTTTGACCTTCCGCAAGAACAGTTTTTTTCCTGTTTGAAAGTTGGTTCAGTCGAATGCATAAGTGCATAAATGTAGCAGGGGAATACTTTGAAAAATTGTAATTAAAGTTTTATTATATTCCTTATAGTTTTTGTTTAACTAAAAATTTTCGGAACAGCCCTCGTATATTAATTAGTTATGAACTTATGATTGATTTTACTACTAACAAATCAAATAAATTCAGCTTAATGATGACAGCATATCCGTTGACTAGACCTAGCATATAACCTAAGTCTAGAAGTAGTGTTAACTTCTAAACCAACTTAGTTTTGTCTTGGTATTTCAAGAATATAATAACATTAATCAACTTGATCAAAATCGACAAATTATTTATGTCACAATTTTTGCAGCCAGGCGAAGAACATGCTCACTGTTGGTTAAAGTGGGTTTGACTATCACAAGTGTTTGGAATAATCACTCTAGATCCGGAGTGCAATATAATTATATCCCTGTCGATTATTTTATTATTAAACTTCTTGTGAACAGTTTTAAATTGCATGGTATACCTGGAGAAATTACAATCTGGGACTTGAGAAGTCTATACTCTCTGTATTTTCTCTAGTCAAATTTCTCAAGTCCGAGCAGAAACCCTCATTGAATGCCTATGCTTACTTTGTTCTTTAATGATAAATATGATAAGATCAATTGGAGCTATTCCACCTGCAAGGTGAAGCCTGCGACTTAATCTGCGTAGACCCCGGATAAAAACTATCCTATATAAAATAAATAAATTTAACCCATATTACTTTGACACACTATAGTGAAACATCGAGGACTAGGAAGTTTTCCTTATAGACCAATTGGTTTCTTTTTAATCCTAATCCAGGCTATTACCTATCCATGTGCAAATGCAAAATTTCATCCAAATTGATTGAGCCATTTAAGCATGGTTGAGTAACAATCATCCACTTTTGCATTTATAATAATAGTAGAATTCTGCTTCAGTAAGAGCAGACACTTAAGAACCAAACTTAGATAAGACAGGGGCAATTGATAGATATAGGTCCAGGATTGATTTTTGCCATTATAATTTGGAACCTCCATTAATTCCATTAATATTTGAAATTGTACTTGTACAAGTATCTAGAGCATTATGAGGATAACATCAAAAAGATTCATTCATTTACACAAAGAAGCCCTTAGTTTTGGGGTAGTTGGATATAAAATGTATTTCTTAGTATGGTGAATATCACAATTAATAAATTACTGGTTCCCTAAATTATATACTCACTCAGAGTTACATTTACTCCTCTTAATAGTTTTGGTCTTGTAGCCTAAATTATATACTCAGAGTTACATTTACTCCTCTGAGTTTTGGTGTTGTAGCCAAAATTATATACTCAGAGTTACATTTACTCCTCTGAATACTTTTGGTGTTGTAGCCTAAATGTATTACCCAAAAAATTAAATTTATCACCCTCATCATAAAGTTGTAAGACCGCAGGATCTACCAGCTTAATAAACATCTTGAAACAATGCCAACAAAGAAACTTTGGTTTGACCTATATTATAATGTTTAGTTAAAATAAATTATAAAGAAGCAAATATTTACTTCGTAATATTTGAGGATTCCAGATACAAAACGTAAGCAAAAGTGTATCGGCAGCGTTCATGAGTTTTGCCTTTCTGATGAAAACACTACTTGTTTCCAAATAATAACATAGCTGTGACCCAATTCAGAATATTATTTATAAATGAAGACCTAACAAGTTTAACGATCTAAAGACTGCAACGAATACGTACTTATCAGTCGCGGCACTTCGTTGCACAGCTTGCTATCCCACCAGAGAATCACGTACACATAAATTATTATGCAATAAAAATTAACTAACTTCACGGGATCTCAAATAATGTCTTCGGGCAGTGTGAAATTAATCACAAAAATGAAGTTACTGAACCCTTCGGCTCTAAACATTCAGCTGAGCCATAGAGAAATATATAATTGAGCTGAGCTGACTATTACTTTTCCTGCATTTTCCTCCCTTTGATGTGACAGCATCCAGCAATCAGCACATTACAAAAATCATATTCATAGACAATTTTAATTTTCAGTTGATCAATAGATATTGTAGACAAAATAAAAGTCTCATCAGTCATACGCCGTGTCTCCACGCTTCAGCGGCGGACGGACGGCATAAATGGGCCATCCACATTAAGTGATTTTACCCCAATTTGTCAGTACAACATGTCGAAGTCAGAATTGGGTGTAGCGTACAGACGTAACAACTGCAACTACAATTTCATTCAGTGTGGCCAGTTAACAGTAAGAAAGCGAAAATTACCACATTCAAAAGGTCCTGCGAAGCGGACTGCAAGATTGTTAATAACCGATGAGATAGGGCAAGACAGCACGTCTAACACACGGCCGCGACATACTCTCGATTTCTCTAGCACTATGCCACTTGTTTTAATAAGAGAGAGACGGATAGTGCGAGAAAAATCGAGAGAGCACGCGCGCCGTCGCATGATAGCCGTGCAGCACACAAAAATCGAGTTTGTCAAGGCCGTCTCGTGATAGACGTGCTGTCTCGCCCTATCTCATCGGTTAGTAACAATCTTGCAGTCCTCTTCGCAGGACCGTTTCAATGCGGCAATTTTCGCTTTCTTACTGTTAACTGGCCACACTGAATGAAGTTGTAGTTACAAAACACCGGTTTAAAAAAAATTACAAAATTACAGTTTAAAATATTAATACAATGTTCTTTAGCATATATTTTTAAATTATCGTTTAAATTTATTTGAATGAAATTTTTGAGAAAAAAAACTTGGCAGATCATGCAATTCCATGGTCCAAATTGTGATTTTCATGCAATTAGTCCGGACAACTCATTTGACGGTTGGAACATGCATCCACACTATAGCAATTAGTCAGATTCTGATGAATTGGGGCTGACAAATCATGTAATGTGGATTGGCCATAAGCCGACGCCAAACGTCCGAGCGCACCGGATGGCACGAGCGGTAAGGAAGTATAAGATAGAGCGAAATAGGGGTAGAATTGGACGCCCAAATAAGATTCTCTTTAGTATTATACGGTATTATATTATACACGGACGGTCTGAAATCACGCGGCGGACTGAGGGGCTACCGCGAAGTGAAAACGAACTTCTTTCGAGTATATCCTTCTTTGTCGCTCGAACAAGCAAGTGCAACAGAGAGGGAGATAATCGTACGAAGTTCGTTTTCACTTCGCGGTAGCCCCTATGACTACATAACTACATGTAGTCCGAAGGAAGGGGCGTACCGAGGAAACTTGGAGCTTGGAGCAATAATATTTACTGGAAATGATACACAAACATTACAAAATGAAATCAACAAAGCAGTTGATACAGTAATTACATGGTTGAATATGAATAATTTGTGCATTAATTTAAATAAAACTAAAATCACGAATTTCAAGCAAAGAGTTGATAGAATACCAAATCTCGTTGTGACATATAAAAACCATCAAATTGACGAATCAGACCTTACCAAGTTTTTAGGATTAAGTTTAGATAATAAGTTGACATGGAAAGATCAGATTGACATTATATGTAAAAAACTTAACAAATTCTCATATACATTATATAGTCTTAGAAAAATAGTAGGTCAACCAGCTGTTCTAACCGCCTATCACGCGTATGTAACTTCAACTTTGAGATACGGTGTCATGTTCTGGGGCAATTCCACAGACAGAGAGATGGCTTTCAAAGCACAGAAACGATGTTTACGATCAGTATGTAAAATACCATCAACGGAATCATGTAAAACGCATTTTGTTAGACTAAGCATACTTACATTACCGTGCCTCTATGTATTTGAAACCGCAGTTTACGTTAAAAATAATATGCATCAGTTTTCTGTTTTTAACAGTGCTCGCCGATGTCACAAAATATACACTAGATCAATAAAAACGGCTTTTCTTGCAAAAAGTATTTTTGGGATGGCACCTAAAATCTATAATAAATTGCCTAAAAATCTATGCAAAGTGGAAGACTTGGTAGAATTCAAAAAAAGTCTGTTTACACTTTTAATAAAAAAAGCCTACTACTCACTCAATGAATATTTAACGGATTGTGATCTCTAAAAATTACAGAACGCATTAATAATAATCATTCATTTATATTATAAATAATATATGTACTTGTATATATATTTGGCATAGCGCAAAATATACTTGCTTGATAAAAGTGATTCCGCGAGCGTATGAACTAGGTATCCATTACTGTAAATTAGAAGCATGCTCCATCTTGTCATAAAATATTTGTATGCCTTAATGGCAAAACATAGTGGTACATAATTTTAAGTTTTTGTTCTTAGACCATCCTTTTACCTATGTTTACAAATAAATGATTTTGACTTTTGACTTTTTGGGGCAAACGTCAAAATTGCCCCCCTTCGTTCGTGTAACTCCTCTGTCACACTTGCTAGTTCGAGCGACAGAGAGGGAGATACAGAACAATGTTCGTTTTCGTTTCGCGGTAGTAAGCCCCTCTGAGGAGCTGCCGCGAAACGAAAACGAACTTCGTTCGTCTCTGTCGCTCGAACTAGCAAGTGTGACAGAGACGGAGACACACAAATGAAGTTCGTTTTCGTAGTTCTGAATAAAATTAAACCAGCCAAGTACGTATCAGGCCACGCACAATGGAAGGGTAGCTACCGTATTGTACGAAGTAGGTAATAGTAAGCCAATGGCCTGCTGCTGTTATAACTAAAGGTGCGTACACAACAAGCCAACGAACGGCTATGAGTCTGGCAAACGGAAGCGTGACCTGAGGCTACCGGGAAGTGAAAATAAAATTCGTTCGTGTATCTCTCTCTCTGTCACACTTGCCTCTTCGAGCGACACGAACTTCGTTTTCACTTTCCGGTAGCCCCTCTGGACTTTTTTAAAAGTGGCAACATCTGTCATGGGCAATCCACATTACGTGATTTGTCATAGGCCATCCACATTAAGTGATTTGTCAGCCCCAATTCATCAGAATCTGACTAATTGCTATAGTGTGGATGCATGTTCCAACCGTCAAACGAGTTGTACGGACTAATTGCATGAAAATCACAATTTGGACCATGGAATTTGCATGATCTGCCAAGTTTTTTTTTCTCACAAACTTCATACAAATAAATTCTGACGATAATTAAAAAATATGTGCTAAAGAACATTGTATTAATATTTTACACTGTAATTCTGTATTTTTTTTAAACCGGTGTTTTGCAACTACAATTTCATTCAGTGTGGCCAGTTAACAGTAAGAAAGCGAAAATGGCCGCATTCAAACGGTCCTGCGAAGCGGACTGCAAGATTGTTATAAACCTTAGAGCATTAAACCAACCGGAGTGGCAATTGACAGGCGTTCCCCTCTGCCAAATACGTATGACCAGTGGTCATACGTATTGTATGGACTGACGTTTATCTGACGTAGCTATTTTCACGTTCCGCATACATTTGACGTTCCCCTCCCCCGCAAAAATCGGCAGACTTTTTATGTATAGAAATTGACACATGTGACCACTCCTGTTGGTTTAATGCTCTAAGTTATAAACCGATGAGATAGGGTGAGACAGCACGTCGATCATGAGGTGGCCGTGACATACTCTCGATTTTTGTGTGCTGCACGGCTATTACGCGACGGCGCGCGAGCTTTCTCAAATTTTCTCGTACGATCCGTCTCTTCTTATTAGAACACTTAGAACAAGAGGTATAGTGCGAGAAAATCGAGAGTATGTCGCGGCCGTCTCATTTTAGACGTGTTGTCTTGCCCTATCTTATCGGTTAGTAACAATCTTGCAGTCCGCTTCGCAGGACCGTTTGAATGCGGCAATTTTCGCTTTCCTAATGTTAACTGGCCAAACTGAATGAAATTGTAGTTGTACTGACAAATTCGGGTAAAATCACATAATGGGCAATCCACATTATGTGATTTTACTCCAATTTGTCAGTACAACCAGTGTCACGCCACTAGGAACAAAAAGAAGAATGACATCCATTTGCTCTAATTCAGCTCAAATCTGACAAGTGTCAGAACAAGTGACAAGTTTTCTATCTGTGCTTCTACCATGGCGGACCAATGCTATCTCTTACTTCCGTTCTCTTTCTCTTTCTGTCAGTTTGTCATTGTGGCATTTGGATGGTTACATGGTTACCATGGATAATGTAACTTCAGGAGAAAACATATGTGTCAAACAACAAATGACGAATACATTTAAAACACGTACGTAATTATTTTCAAAGGTCTTCAAATTCTCGTCAACCAGTTTAAAGCCAGCGTAAATATACCAAGAACTTTAGGTATCTACCAACGTACAAGTTTGTTTATCCTATAATGTACGTAGATACCCATAACGAAATTACGAGCGGAAACATTGATTAACTTTTGAAAATCAACGGCACTTGGTTAATACAAGCGGAAGCTGTATTTTCTTATAACAAGAAGAATTATGGAAACACATTGTGACTGCTTGCGAACGAGATAGATACAGTATGGACAAATTGGTGAAATTTGTAAATAAATATACCTGGGTACCTACTTGTAAATATTTTTTATAATTTCTAAATGGGTGGGAAATAAACTGACTTATAACATTTATTATCCTTTTATTATTTTGTTATTGTCGATATACAGGGTGTTTGGTCCATCGTTTGCCAAAAAATAAATGGCGGATTGCTGGGGTCATTTTCTATCACCTTACCTAAAGGTGATACCTTTAGGTAAGGTGATAGAAACAAGAAAAAATCTTGAGATTTTTCATAAATTACAAGAAAAACGAAAAAAATTATACGTGGGCCTAAGAATTTTTTAGAGGGCGTAAGGTGATAGAAAATGACCCAAGCAATCCGCCATTTTTTTTGGCAAACGATGGACCAAACACCCTGTAGTACAATAATTTGCTCTTCATGCGATAGACCTGAGACCTGACCATCATAATTTATTGATATCGATAACGTTGCGTACTAATATTATCGACATCGATAACGTTAAGTACTACATCCCTAATCCCTTTTGTGCCATTATGTTGGTACGACTTACTTCCGTATTGGAATTTTTAATGTGGTATGGCAAAATAGCTAAACATCAATGGGGTTGGCAACTGTTAAAGTTTGACTAGATGGCGCCATCATAGGTTTTACCTAATCACTAGCCTTTTCTATGGGATTTGGCTTAAACGGCTTGATTCTAAACGATGAAATTCCGAAAAAAAAACAAGAATTTGACAGTTTTGGTAGGACTGACAGGTAAAACCTATGCTGGCGCCATCTGCAAATACCTTCGCCCGGCCAACCCCATTGAGTTATCATGTCAAAATCAAATGACAATGTCACTGTCATCCAAAACTTAGTTCGAAGTCCCGTCTCTTAGAACGTAGTGGTTATATTCTCTTTGAGTACAACATGTCGAAGTCAGCGGCGCTACCACGAACTTCGAAAGTCGAAGTTCGGGTATTTCCATCTCTATCGCACTCCCTTACTCGAGTGACAGGGATGCATGTATTACGAACTTCGACTTTCGAAGTTCGTGGTAGCCGCTCAGAATTGGGTGTATCGTACAAACGTAATGCCGCGTTTATACGCTTGCGATGGCTTGGCGCGTAAGCAGGACGCAGCTATGTAAACGAATGAGATCGAATTATAGCCCTCTCCCTCAAACGCATAGCTGCGTCCTGCTCACGCGCCAAGCCATCGCAAGCGTATAAACGCGGCATAACAACTGCAACTACAATTTCATTCAGTGTGGCCAGTTAACATTAGGAAAGCGAAAATTGCCGCATTCAAACGGTCCTGCGAAGCGGGAGTGATTAGATCAGTTCCCCAAACGCGTTAGTTCCGCGTAGCAGAATTTCCATTCGCGTTTGCCCCCACTCGAGTTTGTTTTCGTTCATTTATGTCACCATTGGCATAGTTCCCCAAACGCGTTAGTTCCGCTTAACACCATTTCCAGTCGCATTTTTCCCCACTTCTTATTTTTCTTAGTCGATTTAATTCATATACGCAATTCGTCTCCAAGGCAGGTCGGTGTCGGTACGACGACAATGACGAACATTTAATATGAGGAAGTAAAAAAACACATTTTCGGTTCTGGCGCTTCGCCGGCCGCTGCCGCGGCACGCTCGCTTCGCTCGCTCGGCTCGCGCGCTTAGGGTCGCGGTACAACTAACACTCCTCCTCGCTTCGCTCGTCGTCGTACCTACACCGACCTGCCTTAGAGACGAATTGCGTATATGAATTAAATCGACTAAGAATCATACTATTCAGAATAAGTTGTTGAATTACAGTTATCTATAGTTTCTGGTAAGATAAGCCAGAAAATGTGTAACTTACTGAACCTTCTTTATTAATGATAGTCCCGATTGATGAATAAGTTTAATTTAGATTTCTTTAACTGGAATGCAAGCGTTATATCATAATAGAGGTACTTTTACAATGGTATTTTATGCAACTGTTGTATAAGTAGGGTCTTAAAACGCGTGTGACGTGAGTTGCGATGCGAGCCTTGGCGAGCATCGCAGTTAAAGACGCCACGAGCGTTTTAAGACCAAGTTATACATTGTTGCATACAATACTTTTTCTACGACTAATTTTAAATAAATAGCATTTGACTTTTCAGGCAGTAAGTTTTCCGTTAGTTCTATTACTACTCACATAATTTCTTCAGCGATGCAGTTATTTTCTTCTTCGTCGATTTTAAAAGGAACGTACACATTTTTCTTCACTTCACAAACACGAATCAAATCTTAAGAAAGTTAATATGTTATTAATAACGAATAGTTATCACATTTCGTCTTTTAATTTTGAACTGGAACTTTGGTGGGAAATTACTAATTAGAAATATGACCAGTGTTGCCAGATGGGTTTTACGTTCTGTTACGCGCAGCTCTTAAAAATAGTACGCAAATTCAAGTTTGAGTACGCAGTACAACATTTATTAACAAACTGTGCTTTATGCAGCTGCACGGCTATCACAAGACGGCGCGCGAGCTCTCTCGATTTTTCTCGCACTATCCATCTCTCTCTTATTAGAACACTTAGAAAGAGAGGTATAGGGCGAGAAAAATCGAGAGTATGTCGCGGTCGTCTCATGATAGACGTGCTGCATTGCACGGCTATCACGAGACGGCGCGCGAGCTCTCTCGATTTTCTCGCACTATCCGTCTCTCTCATATTAGAACACTTAGAACAAGAAGTATAGTGCGTTGCATTAAAGTGTCAGTGCGACAGCCACAGATAATGTATAGAAGTACAGGGTAGTTAACATTTTTTGGGTGCGTTCCTAAATAATATTAATCGGAAAACCTAAAATATTTTTTTTGTCATGTGGTGTAACAGCTAGGCTGTCAGGTGCTAAAATATAAAAATAGTACGCAATTCGACGGATGAGTACGCGAGTACGCAGGACCATAAAATAGTACGCCGTGCGTACTATTGCGTACCCATCTGGCAACGCTGAATATGACACACCTCTTGTTTATGGTCTGTTTTGTTTTTAATTTCCTTGCACTTGCCATCCGAACCAAACTGAAACCGGATTAAAAAAAAGTTAGATGATTTGACATCGTGGTAATCAGTGCTTTTATGGAAAATGTATGAACCAAAAAAGTATACTAAAGTGTGCGTTTATGGACCATAGAGCATAGAGTTTTTCGACGACTTATTATCGGTGTCATAGTATTTGAGCTGAAGTCTATATAAATGACTGATAACGTACAGGAGTAGAAAAAGTTATTTATTATGATGTACGTACTTATAAAATCAAAATATGTTTAAAATCGAGTATTTCGTTTTTTTTTATAATGACGCGCAGCCTTAAAATGTTTAATTCGTTTTGTTTTAAATATAACTAACAATACTTTATATTATAACATGGAAAAAGAAAATTACAGTTATCGAATTATGTCTAGGTTAGGTACGCTTTATTTCTTGCTCTAGTAGATGCATGTAGATGACAGTTTAGGTACATGTTAGCTTGCTTGGTTGCGGACATAAAACATTTCATGGCGTCATTTTGCTAGGCGTGGCGTCAGTTTGCGATAGGCAGCGGCTGGGGGCGGAATTTAACCCTTCAACCCGCCGGGTCAGGCCAGGTCGGTCAGGAAGTAATAAGTGTAATGCGATTTATACACATCAATTTGTCACAACTACTGCCTTCTAAATTAATGAATTACTAATAATAATAATAATGAAGCCCGCGGGGCAGCTTGTGGCAAGCTGACGGTGAGTGGCGACACCGCGGACCCCTAATCTCCCCCCATTTGATCTGGCCCTCGCCTCTGTGCTTGCCTTAACCGGCTGGCTAGAGTGGAGTCGCAAGAGTGGAAACTATGCTCCAGGTTGGAAGTGTAAAATGTCATAACGCCGGCGGCCCTTGAACGGATTACCGCGCGAGATCTGGGGGGCTATAGTACGCTAAGTTTTACGTCGTAAGTACTATGTATGTCGAACATAAAGCTTTCGTCCCATTCTAGCAAATATGCGAGTGCAAGAGAGGCTGGCGCACTGCAGACTTACCTCTCGACAACCTCGCAGGCGCTCAGACGTGTTGCTCCATTATCGCACTGTGCGTGACTGTTTGTGGGGCCCACTTAACGAGTTGGCGAGTCACCGCCTGCTTTTTCACAATTTTGAGACTAATTGCCTCCTCCATAACCCGTTACTGGGTGGAATAGTCTGGTCATTCCACCCAATAACACATGGCCTTAGTTTCCATCACAGCACAGTGTTGCATTGCAATCTTTGCACCTGGCGGGTACCATCACCATGTTGTGCGGCTGTGCGCTGCGTTTTCACTGCAAAGTAGGGACCAACTCTTAAGAGGCAAGAATAGCTGGACTAGCGATGGACAACAGCTACTTTTTATATGAAATTTCCATTTTGGTAGAAAACGTTTTCCACTAACTAAATCTGAACACCCCTATTTTGATGTCGATGGTTTCGGCATAATATAACCTGGGTTTAGGGTACCGCTTTGAAAAAAAATGGTGCGTATAAGTTTGATTTAATGCAAATTTTGAAAAAAAGAAAACCTATTCTTTGTATTGTCAATAATGTACAAAATCCATCGAGATTGGAAAATATACAAGTGGAATTAAACATTTTCTCTTTATGATGGACGAGTACCGTAGTATTACAAAGGTATTATTCCCTCTTAACAGCAACGAGAGTTAACGCGGTGCCTACTTAGCATGCGAATAAAAGAGCATTATATCTTACAAAATAATTCCTTTTAATTTTATACACAGAAACTTTTACATGTTGACGCGAAGTAAGAACAGTTCCTTGAATTATTGTGTGGTTTCATTATTTAATGTATATAAAATATTTATTTACACCTTAATAACAATTTCATCTTATATCTAAATTAAAAACCTAATTATGATGTATGCAAGGAAACATTGTATCAAATTAAAATGAACAATAAATTAATGAATGTAGAGCGTAAAATGTGGCACGTTTATATATTATTATATAGGGCATCATTATTTACAACGAGAAAAACTTAATAAAAATAGAAGAGAACAGTATTTTTCAGCCATTTTAAGTTGTGTAGGCACTAGACTGAATGGCAAATAAAAAGCGAGAGAGCTTGGACTGGTGCAGGTATAGCAATGTAGTGGAAGTGTACAATATACATATACATAGGTACAGGTGGCAAAATTTTACGTCGACATGAATTCCTGTATTATCATCTCTCTTAAAAAAATTACAACCCTTATTTATTGATAGACGGTATACAGTGAAAAATATTATCACATATATTCAATTCCGGGTTCTGGCCATAATTGGTACCTATTTACCTAGTCAGGCTACGAGTTGTCTACAAATGCCTGAAAACTGGCATCACGTGTTGCGTATACAACATCACACCGTAATATTTATTACGAGAGTGAAGATACCTACAGTTTAAATATGTATGCGTACTTATTATATCACAACATTCCCGTTGTAATAGTCGCTGGTATTTATTGGTAGGTATAGTCAGGTTTCACTCCAATGCTTGCGCACAGCGACCTTTTTGTCAATGTTAACCGCATCAAAGTTAATTTTACGCCCGATAACAACTAAACTGAAAACAATACTAGTGGAAACCTAATCTTCTGTTTAATACATTATAATTTTCATCATCAAAAACACGATAGTGCACATTATTGTAAGGCGATGAAAAGGTGAACAGATTATTGAGAAAGAAGACTATGTACAAAAAAAGAAAAATGTGCCATCGATAAAAAATGTAGGTAAAAGTCAGTAGGAGCAAGTAGCTACTAACCGTCAAACAAACAAAGAGATTTTATATTAATATTGATTTCGTTGGAAAAAGGTATTCTTATTTTATATCACAGACCGATACATTACTTGATCCATTGACAATGAATGGTTTATTTCAAATGGTTATAATGATTGCTTTCAAAAGGCGGTATTGAGTGACACGAATGCGAACAGTTCAAAGCCACACGAGCTTTAATATTTACAGCACCACAAATTGGCAATTTAGTATCGTTAAAATCTTAGTAATAATAGGCAACACGAACATAAGACACTCGTTTGTATTATTATTTGATCGCCAACTGAATATTACGATGTAGTTTCTAGGTTGTTAAATGACATCAGAAATGTAACGGGCAATCAAGTTGACGATTGAATGGAAGTTGCAATGAGCGCGTGGAGAGAGGGTTCAGTTCACGTGTTGGGCTGCAGCGGGCGGGGCTTGATCATCATCGACGCGCGCTTGAGCGTGTAGTCCCAGCCTCGCCAGCGGAACCACACGATCCCTGCAAGCAACACGTTATGTCGTCAACGTCAACTCTTAGCTACCCGCGTTGTCGTCCGTGTTTTTACGTAAAAAACGAGTTTTTCCGGAAATGACACCTAGTTAAATCGGTTGCTCGTCCGCGTAAACCCCCGTGAGACGGAGCCGTTTCTCATTTACAAACAAATAAATACTTAAGTAATACAAATGTTGCTCATTTAATAAACTAACGACATTATCCTTTGAGACCCCTACTCCATTAATTCAGACTAATGTACCTACATACAGATTTTAGCTGACCTCAACAAGACCTAATTCGCTATCATAGCAACGCTCTTTCTCTAGATTTCCCTGTACCTCTGTCCCGGCACCTCAAGGCTTGTATCACACTGGATCAGCAGGTGACGGTTTAAAGTGTGTTTTTAAGGCATTGTTCTAATTACCGTGAAGATCCAAAGCATTCGACCTCTATGTTGTCCAAGGTATTGAGTAAGGGAAACTGTTTTACCACTGACAGTTGCTAATATTTAAATAATCCCGCCGGTCAAAAATAAGCCACGGTGTCACGTCGCCGACTGCCGTAAAAGGCGACTGCAAGTAACGCTGTGTTTTCCGTGGCACGTTACTTAACTAACAAACCCCTTCTGTTAAATTGAATTTAATATAATTATTAACAGGAAAAGAGTTGCATTCGTTGTGTTTGTCCGATTTCGTGAGTGGCTAGATGAGAAAAGAAGTAAGTACTTAACTAAGCGCGAGGGGATCCCGGTGCGATCATTTTAAGGGGTAGGGGTCGGGTTGCATAAAGTTTAAAGTCATATTTTTGGTAGGCGTACGTGGATTCGTCATACTCATCATTACGCATAACTGTAAATAGTCATACATTTATGCGCATAACGTTTTTAGTCATAATGTTTAAGATCATATTGTGTAATGCGCATAAATTTATTTTTAGCATACTTTATAATGGGCATAAATTGGTTACTCATAAAACAATTTAACCATACTGTATAAACGCATAAACTGCAAAACTCATAAGCCTGTTTTTCTTAGTAGTAAATGAAGACCTCGAATCAGAAGCAAGTACGTTACAAAGTTGTCTTTTATGTTGGGTCATAGTAGCAAAGGGCGATCAGTATAAAAGTTTACAAACAAGTTTTATCAAATAACAAGTTTTTCTGCTCTTTTATAAAAAAAATATCCGCGATCCGAGTCGGTTTTGCCACTAAGTCCCTGTTTCCTACTGCCTACGTGAAAACTTGAACTTTATACACCACTAGTAGCATTGGTTGATCTCAGAGAATAGTTCATTTGACGGCCACCCTTTGTTTAGTTTTTTGATCAAATATTATCATCAATATTATGGCTTGATGTATGACATTTAAAATTATTACTAAAAATAATTATAATTATCAATATTATTACCAAATAAATGTATGACATTCTACATTATGGTTAAACAAATTATGACTCCGTATAATTATGACAGGGAACAACTATGCCATAGAATAATTTATGCCATAAAAAAATTATGAGCATCAACTTTATGCGTAATGTTGTATGACGATCGATATTATGACAATAGTTGTTATGCCACCAGACGGCCACCCCATTTTAAGATGCAGTCTCTTGGTGAGAGCGCTGGTGGCTGCCGCTATTTAGATAAGTACCTACCGCATAACCCCCTCCGCGTATGACTACCCATTCCCTTACCCCCAAGGTGCCAGGATATTTAGGGGCCAGGGTACTTGATTGAGGTTGGCTCCTCAGAAAGGGGTGTTTGTTACGTACCTTGCCGGGCCGTGAGGTCCTGCGGGTCGTGCAGGTAGAGCCCGTTGAGCCCCCGCCCGCACGACTTCCACCACCAGCCGCCTTTCAGCATCGACGCGCAGTTCAGCGACGACCGGTCGTTGTCTCTGCATGACGAGTTATTGTCTATTCACTCTACTATACTCTTGAACTGGTGTGTAATGATTGGTATAACAACTCTTGATATATTTTCATTGGATATAACAACATTTAATATAATTTCATGACGTATAATGTTCAAATAGTATAGTAAAATTTTAATATAACGTTTAATGGATAAAATGTATATGATCGCCAGCGTGTCGACGTCACCCCGCTTCGCGGGGTGCCTATTTCCGCTCTAAGGGACACAAGAAACTAATAAGTTATTCTAAACTACCTATAACATCGTAAATGTCGTCATCGTGTTCTTTACATACATAATGCCATCCGCAAACTTCTCTACTTATTATTAGAAAAAATAGCCTACTACGAAACCATGCTACCGCTACATGCTAAGTAGCTATACTTGGAATTGGAAAATTAAGTACCTGCCTAATTAAGTAATTTCCTAATGAATCCCAATCTTATATGAAATTTGACATGACGACCTTATTACAAACCTTATTGCGGTAAAATATTTTAGCTAGCTACTTGAAATTAACCATACATGTAACCGGGTCCTTTGAGCGTGTTCCGTAGTATAAAGCGTGTTAACCAATGGGATCGGATCAGCAAACAAGCTCTTCAAATGTTGTCCTTGTGCTTGTTGCAACGACCTCTGAACCCGTGTTAATACGAGTACCCTGTTACTTACTATGCATTTAGCATCGCCATGAGACTATGCTAATTAGCTAATTACGCATTTTATCTCAACCTTCCGCACTCCTTTACGTATATGAAATGGTCTATAAACAACGTGCAGTGTGAGAAGGTAATGGGAATTCACTATGAACAACGTTTAGCGTGAGAAGGTAACGGGAGTTCACTATGGACAACGTGCAGTGTGAGACGGTAATGGGAATTCGCTATGAACAACGTGTAGTGTAAGAAGGTAACGGGAATTCACTATGAACAACGTGTAGTGCGAGAAAGTAATGGGAATTCACTATGAACAACGTATAGTGTGAGACGGTAGTGGGAATTCACTATGAACAACGTGTAGTGTGAGAAGGTAACAGGAATTCACTATCAACAAGGTGTAGTGTGAGAAGGTAATGGGAATTCACTATGAACAAGGAGTAGTGCGAGAAAGTAATGGGAATTCACTATGAACAACGTTTAGAGTGAGAAGGTAACGGGAGTTCACTATGGACAACGTGCAGTGTGAGACGGTAATGGGAATTCGCTATGAACAACGTGTAGTGTAAGAAGGTAACGGGAATTCACTATGAACAACGTGTAGTGCGAGAAAGAAATGGGTATTCACTATGAACAACGTATAGAGTGAGACGGTAATGGGAATTCACTATGAAAAACGTGCAGTGTGAGAAGGTAACAGGAATTCACTATCAACAATGTGTAGTATGAGAAGGTAATGGGAATTCACTATGAACAACGTGTAGTGCGAGAAGGTAATGGGAATTCACTATGAACAACGTGCAGTCTCAGATGGTAATGGGAATTCGCTGTGAACAACCTGTAGTGTGAGAAGGTAATGGGAATTCACTATGAACAACGTGCAGTCTGAGATGGTAATGGGAATTCACTGTGAACAACCTGTAGTGTGAGAAGGTAATGGGAATTCACTATGAACAACGTATAGTGTGAGAAGGTAACTGAAATTCACTAAGAACAACGTTTAGAATGAGAAGGTAATGGGCATTCATGAACAACGTGTAGTGCGAGAAGGTAATGGGAATTCACTACGAACAACGTGCAGTCTGAGATGGTAATGGGAATTCACTATGAACAACGAGTGGTATGAGAAGGTAATGGGAATTCACTATGAACAATGTGTAGTGTGAGAAGGTAATGGGAATTCACCGTGAACAAGGTGTAGTGTGAAAAGGTAATGGGAATTGTAACAATTGGAGCTGTCCTAATTGGCTTCAAACGTATATGATTTCGAAAATAAATTATACCTAGTATATTCACTATACCTGCTAAACAAACGCGTTGGCATAAATTGCTGATCAAAGTAGTTCCCTATAATAGTTATCCTATTAGTCGCACCTATGGAATAAGCTCTATTCGTCTAATACGCTCTGTCTCAATAGTAATAGGTAGTAAAAGCTCTCTCACCTGTTATACGTAGAGAAGGGGCTGTTGTTGGATCCGTACCAGGGGTCATTCAGGGAATCCCCGGCATTGCCTTCGTAACCATCGATTTCTAGTTTGTAGTATTCAGCTTCGGAATATATCTTGAAGTGCGAATATTGAGCATATCTGAAATAAGATAGAATAAAATATCAGGACCTACAATGATAAAGGATTTTCAATGTCTGTTTATATAATAACGAACGAGTAGGTATAACTATAGTTATTAAAGTATACCAAAGTCACAGTAAATTAATTAGCTAAACCAGGCATGTCAACTAGAGCCTCTTTAAGACCTTTTTAGACCTTGCGTTCCATTTAAAAACAGTTCTACGCACACATGTACGTTACGCGATCTGATGATATATCTCCACTATATCTCCGACTTGCGCTTAACTTTATTGTAGCGACGTGTGCCTGTGTGAGTTGATGGGTGTCGCAACGGATATTTGTTTTTGTGATATATGGCAACTAGCTTTGGACGTAACTTTTGCTGTGAAAAATTGAAAATGAGTTAATAATACAAACTTAGAGACGTCAATAAGGAACAGTTATATGTAGATTTCATTTATAAAAGTGCATAAACAACATACTTATATGGTAATCAGAGCTTTTTTGGACCACGCTTGAATAAATCATTAAAAAATATATTTATTTATTTCAATACAACTCTCGTGCAAATGTAGATAAAGGGTTGAGGAACCGGTAAGCGTTTGTGTCATACATATATCCAAAGTTATGTCGAAAACTACCTAGTCAAAAAGCGCGTGGAGCCCCTTAATAAAATACGGCTTCAGAAACCGCATTCGGCATTTAAAATACGTGCATTTTCTGCTCTTGATTACTATCATTCGCATCAATTTTTTGTCCTGTAGGTAAGTACATTTTATTAGTCGGAGCGTTAACTAATAGGCGGTAGAATGAGCCGAAAATATTATACGTTGTTTTTTTATCTGGAGGCTACCTGCTGCCAAACCTATGATAGAAATAAATGTAAACATATTATGTGTTAACTATCTCAGAATCAATCCTCATTTGTAGTAGATCACTCAATCCACAATGGCACCCTTGCGTCTTGCTACGTTATGTGATATATAAACAATACCTCATTCCATATAACAATCGAATTTATCGCGCAAGGTCGTCAACGTTCTTTTATCTACGATATATCTGGGAAATAAATATGGTACATGTTTAAGTTATTTCGATTATTTAGTGCTTCACTAATGTTTTTGTGTTTCAAAAGATTTTTATTGAAACCGCATGAGGATGAACGCACGATGTTTCTAATCTTATTTGGAACTAGCTTCTACCCGCGTCTCCGTCCGCGTGGAACTCGTTTATATCACAGCTCCATACAAACTTTTACCCCCCAAACTATCCTATGTCACTCTCCATCCCTTCAACTAAGTATCTCCACTTAAAAAATCACGTCAATTCGTCGCTCCGTTTTGCCGTGAAAGACGGACAAACAAACACACACACACTGACACACACTTTCCAATTTATAATATTATAAAGCAAGTATTAGTAAGGTAGTAGATAGGCTGTAATACGCAATGAGAAGCAATGAGGCGCGCCTTCTTGGAGCGGAATAAAGGTACTGTTACACATGCTCTTCAGTACCACGAAAGCATGCTAGTTTCAAGCAAATAGCATGTGTAAATGTCAAGTTGCTAGTAAGTAGCATGCTATTTGCAAACAAAATAATTGAGCATGCTCAAATAAGCATGCTACTAAAGAGCATGTGTATCTGTAGCATAAAGAAAGAATAAAGATTGGAATAAAGTCGGTGCTCACCGTTTATTCCCGTCGAAGTCCTCCAGCTCGACGCGCAGCATGTAGTCATCGTTGTTGGTGAGCATGTAAATGTTCTCGTTGCCGAGCCAGAACTCCTTATTCGACTCTCCGAACCCGTTCTTGTAGTCGCTCCAGTCTCGGTTGAAGTTTTCAGCCAGCGCCCCAAAGTCATCACGTCGATGGATAACCTGGAAGTGCAACCGAAAATAAGTGTTTACGTACTGGGTATAAGGGTCATTATGCTACGTGACCGGCTTCAGTTAGAGACTATCTAAAAACAAGGTTTCCTCGATTAAAGATGATAAGGCAGTATTCAAACAGTCAGCCTTATGCAATTTGTTTTGTTGTAGTTATATTATGTACCTACCTATTAGATAAAATGAATCTACTTAAACAAGAATCTAAATTACGAGAACATAGACTCGCAGTTCACCAACTAATTTTTCAAGAGGACCAAACCGGCACACTAAATTAGGTGGTCGTTAACCGACGCAAAGGAATAAGATATAATATAAGATCACACTTGACAGAAAATTCGCCATTTGGTCGCTCCTGTTAATGCCGGGATCGGTAGGACTCTACTTTGCGTAGGATCTAAAGTGAAAAGTACCTACCTAGTCTTGCAAAAGTTGGAGATCACGAAGCTTATTTCATACTTGGTAAGAACAAAATTGAGTATTGGTTAATAGACATGTGCACGCTATTTGCAGCGCGAGCTTCACATTTAAGAATCAGATTGCGTAAACAAATAGGCGTTTGGAGGACATCAGTCTTGTCAATCATTGGGATGAGCTCCGTTGCGAAATAACGATGCTAATCGTGGTCGTAAAATCGACAGTCACTATACATTCGCAGAATTTACCGGTCGATTTCACCCATTGATTAAAACTTAAAGTTTCTAAATAACGGATAAGGAGCCGCGACGTCCTTGATAAGAACTCTAGGTATGTTTAAGTGTATTTCGTATTTTAAGTACTTAGATTATATCCTAGCCTATACTATTCAACAAGCAATATTTGTATACATATATATACCTATATAAATTTGTAATCACGTTCTCTAAAACCGCCCTAACGATTCCATTGAAATTTGGAATGTAGGGGTTCACGGAGCGAAAAATAGATACCTATACGAGTAGCAGGGTCTAACGACTGAGAAAAATCGTTTTACCCGTATTTTCTCTATTTTCACTCGAGTAGAGCTGTGTCACCCAGGCATTTTTTTTTTAAATGAAGTAAAATGGAAAAGCGTATAAGCGTAAGCCGCTATTTATATGCAATCGGCGATAAATAAATGAATATTAGCGATACTACGAAACTTCCTGCATCGCCTCGCGGATGGAAAGCCTTTAGACTTCCTTTTACGTCATGTTTCTAGTAAATCCTCACACGTAGGTATAAGAACATTAGGAACCCGCTGTAAGTAAGTTCCATAATTACAGGATAATCCATAATACTTACAAGTCAACCCGCATAAAATGAGCTCTGGCGGCCATACATTTTATTTATATGGCACCCGGAGCTCTTTTTAAATGTCTCGAGATATACTTACAGCGGGTTCTTATGCGTGTAAGTATACTTACACAAAATATTGTAACGTCAAACATTCAGGACAAAAGGAAGGCTTTATATTTTACTTAAAAAAAGTTTTAAATGACTTCAATTCAGTACTCCGCCAAGTCACATAGGTACATGAACTGCTTTCTGATAGCAAATGCGTTGATTATTACAGAAAAAAACCAAATCCCTGTAGGTACTTATGTGGGCCGATAATACATACTTGAGGAATGCCGCTGTTTCTAAAAGAATCTCAGAATCACATCTGGCACTTCATTCGCTGCTATTTCAACGTAATCATATTATCAGAATCTGTGACGTACTTTTATAGTTTTAACTGTTTTAAGTAGACCATAGAGGAGTTCCATATGTCATCTGTGGTCCTCATCATCAGTTCCACTTCACCCAACTTGGGATTTCCGGGTGTAGTTACCTACACGAGTTATAAATGTTATAATAAATACCGAAAATACCGAAATGACTACACGCGTGCCAAATATATTTGAGGGGTTTCCTCAATTCCTCATCTAACTAGAGTTTTGATAACAATAGCCCAAATCGGGAAGCATATACTTAAAAAAAGAGAATTGTACGAATCGGTTCATAAATAAGGGAGTAATGACTGCAATGAGACTAATGAGGTAAAAAACATGCAAAATAAAATACAACCGAACTGAGAACCTCCTCTTTTTTGAAGTCGGTAAAAAATATAAAACGGTGCTAAAAGGAGTTTTTCTTACCCAAAGAGACTGTGGAGTTAAATTTATAAGAGCATATACAAAAAAGGAAATCTGCATGTAAGTACTTACGGTCCAGCCACCTTCAGCTACGTTTTGTTCGCAGTACACTTTGAGGAACCAGTACGTGGTGCCCCTGATTTGTAGGTAGTATACTCCAGACTCTCGCATACCTGCATTCAAGAGGTCCACACAAGAGTAGCCCTGGAACGAACGAGATAGCGCGTTATATTTCATTAATGTTTTGAATTACAGCTGATAATACAAGCTCCATGTTTCATGTGTTGTAGATACGCAAGTGGATAAAAACTTAATTTCGCTACAAGCTTCATTCTGATGATCTTAGTACGCGATAGATGGGGCGGGACGTACAGACATCTTCTGTACATGTAAAGTTATGTTTCTATGACACAAATCTTTGTAAGAGGTGTGTTTATGTGGATTATAAGTCCATGCAGAAGGTGGGATTGTAAAATCCTAACTCCACAGGAAAAAACAAATGTAGCATAAGTACACATTGAATAAGTAATTTTACCATGAATTCGCAGGCAGCTGTTTAAATTCGCAATGGCTTAACACCCCAGAAATACTTACATACCTAAGTAGTTACTCGTATCATAAAATGATATCTAATGTTACAACATTGAATGGATGAGATAGCAAAATTCGATTGAACATAATACGACGGGTACATTGAGCGTGTCTCTTTTCTCGACACTGCGGCTTTCTTCCGTGGCATGATTGCGAGAGGCGTGTCGTGCCGGACCGCCAACTTCCCCAATTATATCTATTCATTGGATATGTGGAATCTGTCTTTAAAGTTGTGCATGAAAACTGACATTTATTTGCTAGTAACAGTACCTAGTAACAATCAAACAGAAACTTACGAATTAGTTGAAAAATAGGCATGACACCAATATTTCGGATTAGCTAGCTAGTTTTCTTATTGTTACTGTCCTCGTAAGAGAGAAGCAATCCTGCCAGCCATCGTATTAGTAATAACCATATCACAAGAATTGCTTTTCAAAATTGTGCAGTTGGTATTCGTAACATTAGTTAACTTTACAACATTGTGAATGGAAACTTACGAGCCATGGTAACGGTTGTTTCTAAAATCACTTTAATAGTTTTTCCTTTCAAAGATAAGTGGCAGGCTTTCAAACTCGTGGCGATTATAGCAACTCTCAGGCGACAGTCCATTAATAATACTAATATCTCTATACATAGTTACTAAATGGTCTATTTCTGTTTGGTGTCCATATGTGTCAGAGGCGACTCTGTCTTCGTCTGCGAGGAGATAATTATTCTTTCGGCTTAAGTTGCGGATTGCGCAACATTGTTTGCGAAGATCGCGAGCTTTCCACACTACTTACTTACCTACATAGTCATATGCTTACTTCACATAGAAAGTATTTTAAAGTAGAGTGTGATACCACGGTTTTAACGATTTTTACGTCACACCTTGCCATAATGCGAGTTTTACTGTGGCCAGGTGAAGACTTAATTTTTTTACTCAACACGGGCGGTAATTCGTAAAGCCCCAGAGCGCATATTTATGGCCCTCACCTTCGGTTCGGGCCACAAACACCTGCGTTCTGGGTCATTCACGAATTCACCGACCTAGTTACGTAATGTACTATTATTAAATACCTATATATAGGATAGGCAACATCACGGGCTATTAAATACCTACGTTACAAAAACACATACAAAATATAGTACATAAAAGTTATTGTTGAATCAATGTCAAATTAGGTACTCAGATAAATATATTTTTTGTAAATGAATCCTGAAATTAATTAATAAAACAAAGGAATTTAAATTATGGAGAGCGTTTTGAAATACTATATAATCTGGCATTTAAGAACATGAGTAGGTACAATACAAGCCATCTTACCACTAGCCCGAATATTTTTTTAGGTTTCGTTTGACTATCATTAATATAATGGTAAGAACAAATGATACCTACAAGAATATCGCAACGAAGTCATTACTTTACTAAGCTTATTCATAAAATTATAGTAATTAAGTACAGCGGGGGCCGCTTTTCGTCGTTAAATAATCGAAAGAAAAGGAAAGTCGTGGCTTATTTCCATCATTGCTTGATGTGCAACCGTCACGATTCAACTGTTTCCTGATTATAGACGTCTTTGAACGTTATTTTAATACTTATCTATATTATTGACATTCTGAGTTAAGGGGCTCCCATAATTGGCGTATGGGATCGTACCTTCGATCTGAATCTCTTAGTTTTCTTAGGTTTTTTGTAGCTTATTATGTTAACAACAACGGCTTTAAGCAATATAGTATCCCATATTTACTTCAAAGTTCATTGTTTTCGAGATATTTGGCATCAAAGTTGAACAATTTTAGGCCAAAAAACCGGTTTCTGGCCATAACTTTTGTGTTAATTGGTTTAAAATGAAAACCCTGGACCAGTTTTTAGTGACGTCACAGACGAACCCAAATATGTAGATTTCGTATGTGTTAAATCTTTCACGTCAATAGAGATACAAAATAAGTGTTATTTTAGACAATGTTTAAAAAGGCCGTACAAAATTAAGTATTCATTTGTTTCAAAATCCGGTAGACCAAAATGGAGATATTGCAGTAAGTACCTTTATAGGGTTCCGTACCCAAAGGGCAAAAACGGGACCCTATTACTAAGACTTCGCTCTCTGTCCGTCCGTCTGTCTGTCACCAGGCTGTATCTCAAGAACCGCGATAGCTAGACAGTTGAAATTTTCACAACAAAAAAACAAAAAAATATATATTTAACGGGGGCTCCCATACAACAAACGTGTTTTTTTGCCGTTTTTATAGATAATGGTACGGAACCCTTCGTGCGTGAGTCCGACTCGCACTTGTCCGGTTTTTTGTATTCTAATAAGTAACCTTATACGACAAAATTTCAAGTCTCTAGTTCATAAAATGTTTCCCCCATACAAACATTGCACCCCTATTTAAGACCCTTAGGGGTGGAATTTTCTAACCCGCTGAAAGTACTTTTAGTATCTTAATAAGTAATATGTTTACTAAGTTTCAAGTCCGTAGTTCAAAAAAAATGATACAAACATTAGGGTATATAGGGTAGGGGTAGGGTGTATACATATATAGGAGCCATACACCCTTAGGGGTGATTTTCGGCAGTCGGGTAGCCCCATAGTGGAGACTACCGACAGGCCGGCCAAGACCAGCAGCCACAGCCCTTCAAGCTGCTGCAAACAAACCGGTCCGAAAAAAAAAACCTTAGGGGTGGAATTTCCAAAAATCCCTTGCCTACGTCATAAAAGGAACTTCTGGTGTAAATTTCAAGTCTCTAGTCCCAGTAGTTTCGGCTGTGCGTTGCTAAGTGAGTGAGTGAATCAGTCAGGATATAGGCATTTATATATACCTATAGGTTATAATAATATTATTACATGATACTTAAAGCAGTAATAACAGAACATGCCAAAATCTAATTAAAACCGTAAATAAAAAAGTTAAATAACGGTAAAACTGAAACTTTTGAAGAAGATACACTAATCGAAATGCGAGTGGCGAGGATAACTAGGTAGGTACTTAAGTATTTATTAGGTGACCATAATTTCAGTTCAATAGTTTCGCAGCAGAACCAAGGTAACTGATATAGCCCTCCGAATCGCTAAACTTAAGTGTCAGTGGGCGGGGCACATAGCACGTAGAACCGATGGCCGTTGGGGCGGAAAGGTTCTTGAGTGGCGACCAAGACCAAGGCGCGGCGTGGGTAAGCCCCCCACAAGGTGGACTGATGACCTGGTAAAGGTTGCGGGATTCCGCTGGATGAGGGTGGCGAAGGACCGGTCACTTTGGCACTCTTTGGGGGAGGCCTATGTCCTGCAGTGGACGTCTTTCGGCTGATATGATGTTGATGAATTTCAGTTCAGTCGGTGTAGAACGATGTCACTCTCTTTGACATCCCCGATATTTTGAGTTAAAAGTAATTTATTGAGACATGCGAGAACAAACCTGTACCTATTAAAAAGTTGCATCACGAACCACATAACAGCAGTTTATGTACGCTAAGAACAATAAACCCGCTGTAATCACTGGTAACTGTCGATTGGTGGGAACGGTCGGTTTTTGCCGCGCACAAAGCCGCGGAAAGCGCTGCTTATGCGCATGAACCAGTTTTACGTAATAAGCCCGATATGCAACTTTCCTTGAGCGGAACTTATTTGTACTACATTTAAACCAACTCCTTTGTAAAACCTACTTCAATTGTAACTATAGTTAAATCGAGTTAACTTTAATCGATATTTCTTAGCCGTCAGTCCAATAAGTATCTAAGTTAGTTACTTAAACGACTCGAGCAAATAATTCCGAGTATTTCTACTTTTGTCCTACGTTCGTTTAATTAGTATATATATATATAGTACATACTTTTCAATTTTAGAATGAAACCTACCTACCCGTTGATGTAACCAATCATATGTATGTATGCATGTATGCAGGTATTCACAACAGTTTTATGCAGTCCTCACCTACATCTAACTTGCATATAAGGGGTGTTTGTAGGTAATTATGATATTACGAAAGTTGACACCATCAAAATAATAAAATAGACAGTGTGGCGTTGTACATGTCAATAAATGGCAAGGCACAGCCGCGGCTGGCAACACTGCTGGAAGCGTGGTTGACAGAGCGGGGGTGCTGAGCGAAGTCTTAAATATAATTATTTTATTTCATAACAGTTCCAATACTTAGGACCTCAAAGTAATAGTGAACATCACATCTGGCGACGAGGATCAAACGCAAGTAGTATTTTTCACTTTCGAGCGAAAGAAATAAGCTACCAAAGCAATTATTGGTTGGTCTTATCTTGGGCCGCTTGGGCGCCATGAAATTGTCAGTGCATAATTTTATAGTTCATGTTCGGCATTAAAAAAAAAAAAAAAAAACCTGGTGCAATCATCTATTGCTTAAGGTGCGTTCCAAACTACAATAATATTCATCTGTCACTCAGCATTGATTGTGAGTCAATCTGCGAGAAGCTACACAATATTGATGTCGTGTCGTGTAGAGAGGCCTTAACTTAAATGTCATGTGAACATGTGAAATTTGTGAACGGAACGAATAGCATAACCTAACTTTGCGGTTTGCAGAACGCGCACTAATAAAAAATACTGAATATCGTGTCAACAATATGAAAGCCACATAGTTGTTGCATTATAGTGGCATCGTTTACCAGTAAATCAATTCACTGAATAAATTTAACGGCATAAACGGAGGCTACGAAAGGTAAGGAACCATAAAACAAAATCTCCATAAAGTGGATTAAATAGACCAAAATGTGGTTATTTACGACTATGACATGGAATGCATGTCACATAAATAGTAAATAAAAAGTTGATTCTACTCATGATGTGAGGTAGTAAACGATTATGACATGGAATGCATGTCATTTGAATAGTCAAAGAAAATGAATAAATAATTGATTATGCTCATAATGTGAGTACAAGCGTCGGTTGCTAACCCATAATGTGGGTAAACTTGTATGGTAGTTTTCAAGCAAGTCCATAATGTGGGCCAAAAAATGAAATAAATAAATAACAAGCCCATAAGGTGGGTATAGCAAAATAATTGCTGATTGAGATGAGGTCTCGAAAATAATTACACGATTGGTTTCAGGAAACCACAATGGCGCAACTGACGGGGCTCGAAGCATTTGATTGTGATGGAGATGTAACCACTTTAGGCTCACGTTGGGAGAAATGGAAACGAGCACTTGAAAATTACCTGATTGCCGCAGGCATTGATGATGCCATTAAAAAAAGAGCTATTCTTCTACATTCTGCTGGCCTGGCTCTACAGGAAATATATTACAACCTTCCAGGGGCAAATATAGAACCAACAATTGGAACAGATGTTTACAAAATCGCACTGGAAAAATTAACTGGATATTTTTCTCCAAAACAAAGTTTTCTTTATGAACGCCATTTGTTTCGCCTAATGAAGCAGGAACCTAATGAAAAATTTGATAAATTTGTTGTGAGACTTCGGGACCAGCACAATAAATGTAACTTCCCGAAGAATGATGATAGCCTGATTGACCAAATCACAGAAAAATGCTCATCTGTGGATTTGAGGAAAAAAATCCTGATGTTAGGGGATAGTGCTACCATGGACAAAATAACTATAGAAGCAAATTCTCTTGAAACTGTCACGAGGCAATTAAATGAGTTTGAAGGAAAAGGGCACCCAGTTTTTACAAATAAAATTGATTCACTAACCAAACAAAATGTGATGGAATGCTTCCGATGCGGAAGCAAGCGCCACAGTGCTGACTACATACATTGTACAGCAAGAAACAAAAAATGTATGAAGTGTGGCTATGAGGGACACTTCCAACGACAATGCCGCACAAGGGCCACAAAACGCCTTTCTGTACCAGCACAAAAAAATGTTAATCCAAAAAAGTTTAAACCAGCTGAAGCTAAAACCGGACAGTACCAGAGGATGGAAAAGAAGGACGCCACCACGGTGGATTACATATTCCATATTGATGATGATGCGGAGATATCCTGTCAAGTTGGTGGTGTGAATCTGAAAATGCTCATCGACTCTGGAAGCAAATGCAACATTGTCACGGACAGAACATGGGACTATCTCAAGACCAATTCAGCATTAGTCCGAAACCAGCAAAAAAATCCAGATAAAATACTCATGGCTTATGGCAGCAAGGAACCTCTTAAAATCTTAGGAGCTTTTGAAGCCTTGGTTCAAGTAGAACATGCACAAGAAAACGCCACATTTTATGTTGTCCAGGGTGGCACACGAGATCTACTGGGAAAGGGTACTGCCATCTCCTTAAACATTTTAAAGTTGGGGGTAAGTGTAAATACAGTTAGTTATGACCAATTTCCAAAGTTTAAAGCTGTAGAATTAGATATTACCATCGACCCATCAGTAAAACCTGTTTGCCAACCGATTAGGAGGGTTCCTATTCCGCTAGAGTCCAAAATAAATCAGAAAATTGATGAATTGCTCAAATTAGACATAATCGAACCAGTGAACCATCCATCAGCTTGGGTATCGCCTGTCGTGCCGGTTTTGAAGAGTGATGGCGAAGTTAGACTTTGTGTGGACATGCGATGCGCAAACAAAGCCGTAGTGCGGGAAAACCACCCACTCCCCACTATGGAACAGTTAACACCTAAATTCCGCAAGGCCACAACGTTTTCTAAAATAGACATAAAAAACGCATTCCATCAGGTCGAATTAAAAGAATCATGCAGAGAAATCACAACTTTCATAAGCAATAGGGGTCTTTTTAGATATAAACGTCTAATGTTTGGAATTTCGTCCGCTCCCGAACAATTTCAAAAAATTATTGATAGAATGCTCTTGACTTGCGAGGGAGTTGTCTGTTTCATTGACGACATAGTCGTCTACGGAACGAACGAAATCGAACATCGAAATCGCCTTAACCATGTATTGGAAGTCCTCAAAGATAACAATGTTTTACTGAACGAGAAAAAATGCATCTTCAATGCAAATAAAATCAAATTCTTAGGACACGAGTTATCAGCCGATGGCATCAAACCCTTGGATAAATACATAGATAGTATTAAATCATTTAGGGAACCTAGGACAGTCGAGGAAGTACAAAGTTTTTTAGGGCTAGTCACTTATATTGGCAAATGGATACCAAACCTTGCTACTCTGACAGAGCCAATTCGTCAGATTCTACACCAGAAACTTAATAAGCATGCTGACATCTCTAAGTTTTGGATGAAGGAACAACAAACCGCTTTTGATAGCCTTAAACATCAGTTAGGTAATGTTGAGTGCTTAGGTTACTATGATCCTAATGATAAAACCCAAGTTATGGCCGATGCAAGCCCAGTCGGACTTGGAGCTATTCTTATCCAGACTGACGGGAACGGTCCACGCATCATTGCGTACGGAAATAAGAGTCTAACAGATGTGGAGAAACGTTATTGTCAGACGGAGAAGGAAGCTCTTGCGCTGGTATGGGCCATAGAACACTTCAAAATGTATCTTTATGGGCTTAAAGAATTTGAATTAATTACGGACCACAAGCCTTTGGAAATAATATTTGGCCCTCGTTCTAAACCAAGTGCAAGAATCGAGCGCTGGGTCCTGCGACTGCAAGGGTATAATTTTAAAACCATATACCGGCCAGGCAAGTCAAATCTAGCTGACCCTTTATCAAGGCTATGCACTAACACTGTACCAGTTCCTTTCGAAGATGAGTACTATGTTAATGCAATCGTACAATACGCCAGACCCACTGCAGTTTCCATCAAAGAAATTATGGAGGTTTCCGAAAACGACGAGCATATCAGTCAAGTTAAAGTAGGATTAGAGCAGGGAAATTGGGCAGAGAATGTCAACAATTACAAGCTATTTGAGCACGAACTTTGGTTACACGAAAACATTTTATTGAGGGGCACTAAAATTGTTATTCCTTCAGCATTACAGGAAAGGGTTCTGGCTGCCGCTCATGAAGGCCACCCGGGCATTGTGGCTATGAAAGCCAGATTACGTACCAAGGTTTGGTGGCCTAAGTTAGATAAGGATGCAGAAGCATATGTTAGGGGCTGTAAAGGTTGTACTCTGGTAGCTGGGCCTAACCCACCCAACCCCATGAAAAGACGCGAGTTACCTTTACAGCCGTGGACAGATGTTGCGCTAGATTTTCTAGGTCCATTGCCAAGCGGCCATAATCTAATGGTGGTCGTTGATTATTTCAGTCGGTACAAGGAGGTTAAAATAATGAAATCAATTACTTCCCAAGACACAATAACAATTCTTAAAGAAATGTTTTCAAGACTAGGAATCCCAGCTAGTATTACCTGCGATAATGGTAGGCAGTTCACTTCAGAAGAATTTAAGCTTTTCTGCTCTGAGATGGGAATAAAACTTTTTTATACTATACCATATTGGCCTCAACAGAACGGCGAAGTTGAGCGCCAGAATCGCGACATACTGAAACGGCTCAAAATCAGTCAAACCCTAAAAACTGATTGGCGAAACGACTTACTCGATTACCTAATTATGTACAACAGCACCCCACATACTACTACAGGCAAATCACCATCAGAACTATTTTTCAACAGGCAATTCAGGGATAAATTACCATCGGCCGTAGACGTTGAACACACCATTGTTAACCCAGAAGTCAAAGATAAAGACCATATAATGAAGGAAAAAGGAAAGCTAAATGAAGACAGGAAAAGAAAGGCAAACAGTAAACAGCTGGATATTGGTGACAAAGTCTATATTAAAAATTTGATTAAAGAAAATAAATTAACTTCTGATTTTAACCCTGTACCTCACACTGTGATAAATGCTAAAAATAGCGACGTCAGTGTCAGAAATGACAATACAGGGCAAGAATATAGGAGGAATATACTTCATCTAAAAAAAGTCGAAGGAAACTGGAATGTGTGCAACCCTGTAAATGAAGGAAAAGAGGAAGAGGACCAAGATCTCGAGTAATAAGAAAAACTTATAATGATGACGATTGTTAACTTCTTACAATTACTCGTAAATATAATTTGATAAAACTCTAGTAATAAGGCAGATAGTTTATAAAAGTTAATTGTTTCTAGTTAATGGTTTAGGCAAATGACTGATTACATTTTGAATAAATAATAGGAAATGTCACCTAGGCATGACCGCTGCTAATTGTGATACAAACGACTGATTACATATTAAAGTACATAAGATATTGTAAATGTTACGTATATCTCACTGTTGCCAAATGCTATGTCAAACATTAACTAAGTTTTTAATTTAAGTAATTTTATATGTTTCTGGGTGCGTTGAAAGTAAATCCATAGAACTGATTAGAGTGATTAGGTATAAAAGAAAATACTGTTAATGGTTTAATTCGATAATCTAAACCTTGTTACTACGGTGTCTAACACTTAAGAGTTATATAACAACTTAATTTAGAATTTATGTCTTAGCTAAGCCGATTCTTTTGTAATTGTTAAATTTGTTATTCTAGTACTCAATTGAAAAAAAGGAAGAGATGTGGCGTTGTACATGTCAATAAATGGCAAGGCACAGCCGCGGCTGGCAACACTGCTGGAAGCGTGGTTGACAGAGCGGGGGTGCTGAGCGAAGTCTTAAATATAATTATTTTATTTCATAACAGTTCCAATACTTAGGACCTCAAAGTAATAGTGAACATCACAGACAGATAAAGAAAATATAGGTCCGGTAACATGGGCAAGAACAATATACTCCAAGTTGATCTCAGAACTTGTTCGTGTTTGTTCTTGGCCACATGCAGTGTTATCTAACGAGTGCACTGGGCGTCTATATCAGTCCAATGCAATTCAAGAATTAAAAAGTTGATTACATTACACGTAATAATACCCACAGTTGCGTATAGTCAAGATCAGAATGTAGAGGTCGCAGCGCAGGGCGGTACACTGTTATGAACTTATGATTGACGCTATAAATTGCATAAATACCCGTGAATGTATAATAAAAGCCAGTATTTAGCAATATGATATTATATGTATACTAAGACTGGATAAATATATATCCCCAGCTGGAAACGGAAACGTGAACCCTAGTTTAGTCATAATCATTTCAAAATCCGATCTCATTTAATTAGTATGTCTGCGAACAAGACTCCCTATTGCTACACCATGGGACGTAAAAGGTAAGGTAATGCATAAAGGTGGTACTCGTAGACTCAGTTAGAACCTAAGAACATTCATTTTGTGCTGTGCTACAAATTGAAAGGTAGGTAGCGGTTGATTAACATTCCGACGCTGCTTATAAACTTGGGTAATCTACGTATACCTACAACGATACAATTACACGATATGTTATAATTAGATATTTGTGGTGATACCATGTTTAAATTGACAAATTTCAGTAAATTATCGGGGTTGAAATTATATTACGAGATACTATAAATTTACGAAAACTATAAATTTGTACGGTAGCGGCAGTGTACAATATTAATAAACGGAGATTGTTAGCGAATATTTGATGTTCTTATTTAAAACTAGATTCTGCCCGCGACTCCGTCCGCGTGGAACTCGTTTATATCGCATCTCCATACAAACTTTTACCCCCCCATTTCACCCCCTCAGGGGATGATTTCGGAGATAAAAACTATCCTATGTCACTCTCCATCACTTCAACTGTCTCCACTTAAAAAATCATGTCAATTCGTCGCTCCGTTTGGCCGTGAAAGACGGACACACAAACACACACACACTTTCTCATTTATAAATATTATCACATTACATACCTACCGTATAAAACATCACATACCTGTGAAGGAAAAGTTCTTCAATATCAAACCATTATGAGAAATTAATATTCGTAGTGTGACATTATGAGGAGGTAACGTTTACACGCTACCTAGTTATGTCATTCGCTCGGCTATCAAATTTTAATGGTGGCACGTTTACCTATGATTGATTCAGCGATACATATGTATACGAGTTAGGTAGGTAGGTTAGAGTATGTACAACCCATGAGCAGTAATAATAATAGTTTATGTAACGACGACTCACTTTCACGTCTTTATAGTTGGCGACGATCTCTGAGGCGAAGGTGTTATTGCCGATGATGGGCTTGTTCTTGACGCTCGGGAAGATGATGCCGCCCTTGCGGCTGCCGGGGCGCGCGCCGGCTGCCGCGCCGACTGCCGCGCCGGCTGCCGCGCCGGCGGCGCCCACGCCCATGCCCGGCGTCGCCGCCGCGGAGCTCGAGCTGCTTGGAGTACTCGGGCTGCGTGCGATACAACTATTAGTCACAGTAGACGCGCACACAGCCTCGCACAACTCGCTAATGCGTAACAATATCTATAAGGTCAATGGTAGGTAAACAAAACAATCGCGTGTCGCTTTGCAGATTCGCTGGCAGGTGTTATATATTTAGTCACTATTGTAAAGTCGCAAATGTGAATTTAGAAAAATGTCACCTGTTATTAAGAGTGGAGGTAGGCATGGTGGTGGGGGCGGCGGTGCTGGTGCTCGGGTCGGTGGCGGGCTCGTCGGCGCGGAAGCGGCTGGGCGCGTACTCCACGAGCCGGTCGATCGTCGGGTCCAGTAGCAGTTCTGCGGGTACTGGTCTTTGAGCCAAAGTAGCCACGTCGTCTTCTTGTTTCTTTAACCTCTTCTCGACCATATCCAAGTTTTCTATAATAAGATTGGTTTTCACTCGTAAATCGTTGTGAATTTGACCAATAGCCCGTTCCTGACGTTGATTTTGTGTCAAAAGTTCATCCGATTTCGGAACCAAATCATCAACCGAGCTTTTTGTTCCTACTACTACATCCCATACTTCATCCATTTTTTCAGATACACTCATCATAGGAATAATTTTATTAACTAGGGCATCTATTTTACTGCCTTTGGGAGCAGGGGCCGGCGTGCTCGTTGTGGTCCGATTTTTAAACAGACTGTTAACATTGATAGAAGCGGTCTCTGGTTCCACTATGGCGGCGTGTACGTCAGCCATCATGTACAAAACTTTACCCAGATTTTCAGACACAAGGTTAATATGGAACTGTAATTTACGATCAACTGTTGACATAGAAGTTCTTAGTTGGTCTACTTCTTTTGTGATTTCATTAATAACTTCGGTGTTCAGCCCCTTAGCGATCTCTATGACATTTAGGCTTATAGGTTTCTTTTCGCTCGCCTCGGCATTAATATCATCAACTGGCAGGAAATTATTATCTATCTGGTTCTTAAGGCCAACTAATTTCGTATCAATATCAGAAACTTTCTGATCTAACGACTCTAGTTTTCGATCCAAAAGTTGAGCGTCGCTTATTCTATTGACTACTTGTCTTTTAGTGCTTGATTCCGTGAAACTCTTTGCGTCGCCATCAGGAATGTGACTAAACAGTTTTAGGTCGAGATTTCCAAGTTTCGAAATAATATCGTCGGTTTTGTGAATATTGTCATTTACCCTCGAATCAAGAGCTTCAACTCTTCTCATGAGATGCTCGACAGCCTTGTCTAGGTTCTCGATTCTTTGTAATTTAGTTTCCAATGTGCTCACAATAACTTCGAACACATTGAAAATATACTGCTCCCTGCAACAAAAGAAAATCGATATCGTATTGTGTCAAACTTTAAAGTGACATATATCAGAGTGTTAGTTTTAGTGTTATTAATAAACAGTGAAAGAACCTCTGGGTGATTATTGTAGCGTCTGCCATGATCACCCAGATGAGTCTCACGCATGACTGGCAGCATCAAACTATGTAGCCAATTATAATACTAAGTCCTTTCATAAGACCTACGAAAACAATAACTTTTTTGTTACGTTACCAGCCAAGATGTCTTGATTTCGATTGTATTTGGCATATTTCTCAATTTGGATGATGATACTAGTACTAGCGTAGCAGTGAAATTGGCACCATTGTCCGGTAAGCACACCATTTCTTGTTGTTTCGCAATGACGAATAGAAACCTCAAGTATGCGCAATGTACGTGCTTGTTTCATTTATTACTAGTTCAATATACTCGTAGAAGCTGCCCAACTCATGTAGTCAAGTTATGCGGTGGCTTCTTTTACGTGTTTTGAAGAGACGTCCATAATATGAGGAGGCTCTATTTTAACTGGGTATTATTACAGAACTCTGGGGATAGATTCAATCATTAATTTAGTAATTAAAAACTGGGGAGGATTAATATTTATCTTAGTTACACATATTTTGTTTTTACTTTTATATATATAATCATATTCACGCTTACTAGTTTTAACGTTATTTTTATTTTGTTTTAGGTTTATTTAGTGTTTATCTTTCGTTGTGTTTTTAATTCTAGTAAAAATGTCATTAAAAACTTAAATACCCAATTGCTGAAATTCTTGTTAAATCTGCTATTTTTAGTATTTTTCCCATCGCTAGTGTTATAAGCAAACTTAATTATACTTTATCAATTTATATTGTCGTCTATAGTACTCTCTACCAGTACCAGCCCTATAAGCCATTGCGTCTAGCTTCCAAGCTCCCTGAGTTTTCAATTTAATATTTTTGAGCGACTATACCAACTAATTGAATATAATCCGGCTATAAGTTAGATACTTACTTGTGTACTTAGCTATTATTTGTTCGAAAAAATAACTTTGAGGCACATATTTAGAAACGTTACTCTAAGTTCTACACCGAAGCTCAGTAAATGTTTTAAATATTGTTTCTAGCAGCATCAGTACAGTCAAGCGTAAAAATATGAGTGCACAACACAACTGCCACCCAAAGGTTGTCTGGAAGAGATCGCTCTAAAGCGATAAGACCGCCTGTTGTTACCTTTATTTAACATTATGTACTCTTGTAACATGTTTTTCTTATGTTGTGGTGCAATAAAGAATATATTATTATTATTTTTTATTAACTTACTCATAAATTTGTCCCATAGCTTTTATGTCAGCGGATTAAGATTTTGTTACATATTTATGAGAAGATGAAATCTATACATATTTTTGCACCTATACTGTACCTAGTTCATTTCTGCCTATGCAAATCAAACATCCGCTTTCGTGTTAAATTATCGACGCCGAACATATTATTGCATATAACCTGTTATTGAATTGGCCGCTAAAAATCAAACAAAATGTTCCTAAAGTTGGAGGAATTATAATTTAATGACATTCTTTAACATGCAAATTGCGGCAATTATGTTGTCGAGGGAAACCATCGTCTTATTTACATAACCGTGGTGCGTTATGAACTTCGATGGTGTTTTATTAAATAAGTAACGACGTAAGTGGTAAAATGTGTACCTACCTATTTAATTTTACGTAAGTCCCGTCCCCAATTAGGCTGCTCGAAATAAAAGCGAGATGACATGCCGCTGCCTCTCCTGGCTATGTGTGATGGTGGGATTTAGTACTTATATCCAGTGAGATTGTGGTAGATTGCTTATTGTACGGGAAATTGGGAAACTTGTGTAGTATAGGTACATCATCATCATCATCATATCAGCCGAAAGACGTCCACTGCTTTACATGGGCATCTTAGATAGATTTACGTATTTTTTATGTTGTGCGTACAATTTCGTTTCATGTAATACTTTTCCATGCAAGGCAGTAAAAATATAAAAACTATGCGCACAGCGCATTGATTATGATTAGTCATCTTGTAGGTTGTATTACTTAAAAACTTAACAGTCGTGCAAGCGGAGAATGCCCGCGCGTGGTCTCGATATTATGCAAGCTCGTCTTAAATTCACACCTGTAGGTGAACTGGCTCGGTCGATTGGTTTATAAAAACGACTTAACTTCAACGACTCCAAATACTAGTTTAGCTCAGTAATAATCGAAAATCCCACTGAAAAGTAATAATATTGCATAAACAGGTGAGGTTTAACTATGTAAGTTAAACCAGTTTGATCCTTAGGGAGAGAAAACTATTTATTTTTCTAAAGTACAAGATGATAACTAACATTAACAAGAGGTAGATCGGATTCTCATTGTACATATATTACTTCATTTCCATTCCGGTCTTATCCACTGTGAACGAAATGAAAGAATCGAATCCTTGCATGGGGGATCCGACCGATTATAATTAGGTACTTAAACGGAACAACTCAACTGCGTTTCTCATAAAACATCCACATCATTGGCCTTTGTCCATTAAAGTGCGGCACTTACGTACGTGGCTTGTCAGGCCAATACAATACGAGAGCGACAGAGGTGTTGATAATGAAGACCACAGATGACTTATGGAATTCCTCAATGATGTACTTAAAAGTACAAAAGTACGGCACAGATTCTGATAAGATTCCGTGAAATAGCAACTAATGAAGTGCCGAAGGTGATCCTTGCGGAATCGACGAAAGTTCTCAAATATTATCGGGCCACATAGGCGGATTTCACACTGCACCGCATCTCCGGACGGAGGTGCGGAGCTCGTTGTATGCAAGTACGAGTACCTTAGTTTGTATATAAATTCCGTATAAGGGATGATACGACACACTGCACCGCATTTTAAACCTCCGTCCGGCGAAATTTGTATGCAGCTCCGTACCTCCGTCCGGAGATGCGGCGCAGTGTGACATCCCACATAAAGCGATTGGGTTTTTTTCACTAATAATCAATGCATTTGCTCTCGGAAAATCAGTTCATGTAAAGTAAAGTAATGTCATTTCTTAGGTACAGATATATTTTATAACTTTCACACATAATTGTTGTTCTAATTATATAAAATGCTTTTTTATTAAAATACACTACCTCATTAAATATTGCAATTTTGATTCACCGTTGTAATTATAACGTAGTGTTTGGGCTTGGTTATGTTCTCTCTTCGGGTGTAATAACTGCGACACTTTAACTAACTCACAGTATAATGTAACAAGGTACTTAAAATATCGTGTTTTGCATTCACTTTTATTGCTGTAGGTATATGGTTCGCAAAAAGTCTGTTAATTAATTATATATGTGGATAATGAAAAGGTAACACATTTTTTCCTATATAAAGTCGAGTGGGTGGCGCAGGTAGGAAATCCACCAGCATTGGTCCGGTTTCGTTTGCTAACTATTCGAATGTGGTTCAGGGTCTCATTGTATTGTACAGCAGGCTTCGATTGCGAGCGTTGGGCCGCGCAATGCTTTGTTAGACAGTATTAACTAAAGCACCAACTATTGTTACACGTATAACGTCGCCCTGGTTAGGCTTTAATTGAACAGTAATTTAAGTCCATTTGCTTTTAAAAAGAGTAGGTAGTCTAGACTCTAGACGGCTCTACAGAAATCTGATTCTAACTGCGATTATATATAAGCAATTGACATAAAAAAGCGTAAACGGATAATTGACGATTTTAAACACTAAGCATTCATAAAAGCAAAGTAATGTTTAATGTTTGTTAACAACCGCAAATTAAATAAGTCATTGAACTATTAGTAATTTAGATAGACAAGCGGTTGATCTGAAAGGAATCAATAGGTATTCCATTTTACGTTTCAAAAGTAATTGTAACGCACTGTTTTGCACTCAGGCATCGTAAAAATAAATGAGTTTATAAAGTACAAGATTCTTGGCTTTTGATGAAATGTCGCGTCGATTGAGAGCCAAGGGGCCTTGTGGCGAGTGGAAGGTGTGCGCCGCCGCGCCGGGCTGTCGAGGCTGTGCAAGCAGACCCACCCCACCACACGTCATTACGGAAGAGATAATGTCAACGAATTTAAGGTTACCCCTCCTGTGGCAATGAGTTAAAATTTTGCCCACGCGGTCGTTCTAGTGACTGGAAGCTTTCATTATAAATTGAGTAAGTACCTACAAGATAAATTATTTCTGTAGATACCTACTTAATACCTTTTAATAACAAGATAATTTATCTGGGGGAAACCTATATCCATGCAGCAGTGGTCTTTCGGCTGATATGATGATGATGAGAAGACAATGAAAACCAATTAAAACGCTGGCCTCCATAAATTAAAACTTCAGTTGCTTTCGTCTAGGACTGCAAATGCTTTCTGTATTCTTTACTTTGGGCCATAGATTAACTGTGCATGATATCTTCTATTATGCAAGTTTTTTTAGTGTTAAAGACGACTGTAATCTATCTATCTTCTATATATATAGGTATAACACGCGAGGCCGATTTTTGTACATGCCATCAGATCTACAGTTATGGTCCAACTATTAGCTTCTGCCCGCGACTCCATCCCGTCCGCGTTGAACCCGTTTATATCGAAGGTCTATACAAACTTTTACCCCCCCCATTTCACCCCCTTAGGGGATGATTTTGGGGACAAGAACTATGTCACGCTCCATTCCTTCAACTTAAAAAATCACGTCAATTCGTCGCTCCGTTTTGCCGTGAAAGACGGACAAACAAACAAACACACACATACACTTTCCCATTTATAATATTAGTATGGATTATGATACATGATATGTTATTCAATTCGTCTCATAAGGGAGAGTTGCAATAAGGTCTAGGTTTATTCATTGTTCCGTGACTTTGGCTGCGTGACGTCACGTGACCTGACTCCTTGAGATGACAATGTAACATAAATAAACAAGAATTGAACTCAAACCTAAAGTAAGTCTTTCAGCATAATAAATTATAAGAAATACAACGCTAAGAAAATTAACAAAATATAAAATAATCTTAACGCATTTTTGCAATATTTACAAAAACTGACAGACGTATTGTGTCAAAATGTTGTTTTTAGGGTTCCGTAGCCAAATGGCAAAAAACGGAACCCTTATAGATTCGTCATGTCTGTCTGTCTGTCTGTCCGTCAGTATGTCACAGGCATTTTACTCTAAAACCATAAGGTGTATTTGAATAAAAATTTAAGGATAGGGTGTATTTTGTTAACCGCTACATAGTTTTGTAATGAAATTACTAAAAAAGATTTTTTTTAGGACCCCATACATAAAACTGAAAGTCAAAAATTATTTTTTCATTGCAAGCCCACTTGTGGTACATCAATCGACAGGCCTTTCAAAATAAATATAAGGGTTCTAAGCAATTTTTTGGATTAACACGTTCACTACGGCAAAGAATTTTAATGACTTAACCTGGGTACGACATGGGGTCTTTTAGATCCGACGGATAACTGTACTCTGGCTGGTGCGTTAACAGGTCTAAAAGATCCGTTGGGTATACTCTTGTTTAATTGTGATTATCTACGTAGTTATAGCCATTCATGCAAATATACTTATATCAACATATTCTTACATAGACAACCTAACCAATCTCCAAAACACAGGTAGATTCACTTAAGGGTTTGATTGCAAAACAAAGAACAATCTGTCAGATCTTTTAGACCCAATATCCGCACTGAATGTAAACATTGTCGATATTTTTTTAGTGTTGTGGTAGAAATAAAACATCGATATCGATAGTAATTTTAATAGGCTAACTAAGACTAACCAGATACATAACATTTTGAATTACTTTATGATAACTTGTTGAATTTATGTGATACATTATAACATTCACGACAAAGTGTTTTATTACAGTAGCAGTGACTACGGGTTTAATAATTTTATTTTTTAATATTTGCACACGTCGTTTGACAGGGTTACTGGTTGATGGAGTGGAAGAGTCTACATATTGTAGCATTTGGAGTGTCTGGCCAGTCGATGAGCTAGTGTAAATATTATTTTTCGCAATATTTCGCTTACCAATTATAGTATTTCTGGCACGTATATTCTCTTTTTTCTTTTTCACAGTTTCATGTTCATTTTCATTTTTGTCACACATAAATAACATTTTCCGCGACCGCTTCATGATGGATAATTCACCTTATCTCGTATTACTCGTAAATCACTGTAATTAACAACCACCTACACACTTGGACGTCACTAACTCAACTAGACTTTCATCCAGTACGGCTATCGGGTCACCGGGCATCGGGTCCTTATGACCCGGTAGCCGTACTAGATGAAAACAGTTACTCTCTGGTTGTTATGGGGTCGAAAAGATCCGATGCGTTTTTATTATGTAAGCCGCCTATATTCGAATAAACATTGATAAAACACTAACTGTCCTTTTTATACTCCTGCAAAATTCTGAGATATCTGTCCCGCACCAACGGTAGGAACAGCAATTTCTCCCCCGCACCGGAGGAAAGTTCCTCATCGGATATATTCGACCCGATGCCGTAGTGAACGTGTTAAGTGAATACAGTCTGAGATAATCGCCCCGAAAGTGACTAAAATTGTGTCCCCCCCCCCTCTAATTTTTGAACCGTGTATTTTAATAATATGAAAAAAATCATGCTCATAGGGATTATAAAATTCTACCAGCGAAATTTGTTTTGAACAAGATCGGTTCAAAGGTTTTCGAGATATTTATAAAAAAACTGCGTTGCTGAAAGAAAAGGACGTAAGTGCCATAAGTTTTCAGTAACGATATGACCTTTTTCATGTCAGACCCATCATAACGCTAGCAATACCCCTGGGTGTAGGGTGGGACTGAACCATACCACCGTAGTGCTGTGCACTATATTATGCTTTATAATATCTATCCCAAAAGTCCTATTACCGTTATCAGTATCACGCAGTGTAGTTGAAAAAGTTAGACTACAGTTATCTGTACGAGTAGGTAACCTTTGATTTAGTATATAGAACTAGATGCACAATGTCAAACAAATATGCCAAGAAATGTGCCCCAGAACAGGCTATGGTAATAATAATACCACTTGCGAGCGAGCTGGTAGCATACAAATCTCTATAAGTGTGACAGAAAGGGGAATATCATTCATTGTCATTGTCATAGTTCCACTTTTTTTTTATTTGCCACAACTGATTTAGTATAAAGTTGTGCCACACAAACCATTACCCGTCCCGTAGTAAGTTGTTTATGACAAGTCATCAGCCATTTTAGGACCGGTTCTTTATTTAGCTGCATAAGAGCTTTTCCGTCCCTCACCGTGGCAACACGTACAGCCCGTCCATAGTATTCTAGGTTCATGGCCCAAGAATTACAGCTCTAGCTACATTTCAGTAGTTGCTAATAGCGTTAACTTATAACCTGCATCAAGATATAAGTTTCATAAAAAAAGAACTCAGTGTTTTAGACCTTAAACACCATATTAGCAAACCAACATCAAAAGATTAAATACTTTTTAGTTTATTGTGACATATAATGTGACTTGACTGCTCACGTCAAAACTTCAGCGTTTAGCGAATGAATGGTTGCGTTATAAATTTTATTTATTTCAACAGAAAGTACAAATACATCTGGTTTCTTTATTTTACAAGTGGGGAATAAACAGTTTCAAATATTTGTACAAATATTATATACAAAACAACTGTTGAGATTTCCGTAAGTACATATAGTACAGCTGACAGTCCATAAAAAGAAGTCATTTTAGTTTCCTTGAAATAGATTCAGTTTGTTAAATAATTGTATTTTCGACCTGCCTTTACTTTAAATACTTTCTTTTTGGCGATGTAATGTAAGCGTACAGTCAAGTAGCGATCAGCTGTCGATTTTATTAAAACGATTCTGGGTTTTGAACGTCACTCTCATGATCACCCGACCACAGTATAGAAGAATAATACAGTAGGTAATCTGAGGCCGTTTAGGAGCGTTTGTTACCTACTGCGCAGGGCTTTGTCACGTTTGTGGCTTGGCATACCTATAATACTAATTTTGTTTTTAAGTATGCAAAGTATTTCTGTTAAGGCACGGAACCCTTGTTGTGCGTGGTCTGACACGCACTTGGCCGCTTTTTTTAAGGTTCCGTAGTCAACAAGGAACCCGTATAGTTTCGCCATGTCCGTCCATCACTCTTCGGCTTTGCTTGCGGCATTTGGCATGGGTACCTATATAAATCAATCACGCCGACAAAACAGTAGAATAAAACTTTGAAAAAATGGTACCTGTTGTAATGAGGTGCGTGTACACTGTTAACGGCACACACTGGCCATACGTAATAGAGTTCTGTATTTGACTTCCAATCGTCTGCGCATGACGGGACGGGCGATGTAATGTCATGTCTGCTAACGGCTGACATGTGCCATTCCGGTTGGTAGTTTTTTACGAGATGGTTTTGTCCTAAATCATATTTAATATTTATGTTCATTGTAATGTGTGTTTCTCCCAAATAAATAGTTACTGCCATAGCCCTACTACCTACATAGCATCTACTTTTATTCTTATAACAGTACCTACCCTACACTTAAAGTGGGGCGGGAGTGTGGGGTTTAAACCCTTTACTAACTTTAAAGCCCTAATTTCTGTTCGAGTCATATCTCCTGACTTCCCTGCCGGCTAAATGGCTAATACTGGTGATGTGAAAAAAATAGTGGCAGTAGTACCTAGTACATATTGTAATGAATTTAAAGGAAAACTATCACGGCTAAGTTGGCATTAACTGGTCACCGAGTAACAGTCGACCAACTTAAAATTTACTTAGAAAGACCAACGTTCGTACAAATTCGGCCGACGCAACGCAACCATGCATTTAGTTGGCGCGCGCGTGTCGATGTAACTAAAAAAGACAGGCAATAGGGTCATCATCATCATCATCATATCAGCCGAAAGACGTCCACTGCTGGACATAGGCCTCCCCCAAAGAGTGCCAAAGTGACCGATCCCGCGCCACCCGCATCCAGCGGACTCCCGCAACCTTTACCAGGTCATCAGTCCACCTTGTCGGGGGCCTACCCACGCTGCGCCTTCCGGTACGTGGTGGCCACTCGAGAACCTTTCCGCCCCAACGGCCATCGGTTCTACGTGCTGTGTGCCCCGCCCACTGCCACTTAAGTTTAGCGATCCGGAGGGCTATATCATATTTTTATATATATATTTTTGTTCAAATCTCGGGTTCTATTTTTCTGATCGGTTCATGTGAGGTGTCATTTGAATGCGTATTAAATGTTCTATAATTCATTCTTTGAGATCTGTAACGTACATGCAACCGTTTGGAAAATAATTAAAAAAATAGATTTTTTTACCTTAGACGTACTGCTTTCTTACCATCATAATTCGAGAAAGAGGTACTTTAGCGTGATAAATGTCATTATAAAAAATATCAAACATTTTATTAGCTTTCCAATAATATGCAATTTGTTGTCGTTAAATAATAAACCTGTCATTTATGGCCAATTCCGTAACGCAAGTCCGCGGGAACCGGCACGATGCGTATGATTGAAATACTATGAGAGTTCAATTTTGGTGTTCCCAAATGAAAGGTACTGTTGTTTCTATTGGTGTTGCTGTTGTTGTTGTTGCCCTAGGGCATCCACGTGGTGCTTAAGGCGGTGCATTAGAAATTATCGCGTGCTTTGAAACGCCGTTCTGTCTAGATTAAGAAACAATAAGAGGTTTTCAGATAAATGATTCTTCACTATATGATTGTTCATCTGATTTTATCGATGCACGATTGCTTAAAATTTCGTGGATAGAAAAAAAACCAAAGTTTGGTCTGCATTTTCCTTTTTTTATTCAGTCTACTCAAACGATGCATTATTTTTCGACGCAATCAAGTTATTACTATAGTATTTTATCTCATCTGAAATCTCACTTTATGAAATTTTAATAAAACTTCACCAACTTAGATATTTATTGAGTCCACAACAGCGATTCCCGAAAAGTGTTACATCTCTTTTGCTCGTGAGCGGAAGGCATCAGCTTTCTAGCAACATCTATATGTAAACATATTTTTTCTCTGGAGATGCGTATAGATATTTTTATATATAGCTTGTCGACTGATATGTGTTGCGAACTATGGAGCTCCATAATTCATCAGCTGCAAGCAGTAGCAGTTTCGCAGGCAACAAGTTCGAACAGACCAACACGGGCCGAAGGCGAGCGGTGAGGCTCGCGGGGCCAAAGGCCCGGAGCATCCCTCAAGAGCGTGCTCTTCACGCGAGTACTAAGGCCAAAGACCCCGAAGGGCGAGCTCACGCAGACATTTTACTACTCCTAAATGCATTACAAACAAACCTGAGGGCCGAAGGACCGAAGCGTAACTACGCTACGGTCCACGCAAGCCAGAGGGCCAAAGGCCCAAAAGGCGGGCCCACATGGACACTTTACTACTGCTAAGCGACCTACAAGCAAACCTGAGGGCCGAAGGCCCGAAGGAGAGCAGTATGGCACGCAAGGCGGCAGGCCAGGCTCTGCGTAGGACTGAAAGCCCGAATCGTTCCTTCAGAGTGGGCTCTCGACGCAGGCCAAAGGGCCAAAGGCCCAAAGGGCGGGTCCACGTGGACTCTTTAGTACTCCTATGTGTCCTACAAGCAAACCTGAGAGCCGAAGGTCCGAAAAAGCAGCATGGCACGCGAGGCGGCAGGCCGAGCTCTGCGTGGGGTCGAAGGCGCGAAGCGTTCCTTCAGAGCGGGCTCTCCACGCAAGCCAGATGGCCAAAGGCCTGAAAGGCGGGCCCACGCGGACCTAGCGAATAGCGAATCTAAGAGCAAGGCCCGAACCGTCCCTTCAGAGCGCGCTCTCTACGTGAGTCAGAGGGCCAAAGGCCGAAAGCGACCCTCCAGAGTGCGTGCGCTCTCGGATACTTTACTCCTGGGCTGGGCTCCGTAGGGCAGCAGGTCTTAAGCGTCCCTTCAGAGCGCGCTCTCCACGCAAGCCTGCGCGGACAACTTGAGGGCCGAAGACCCGAAAGAGAGCGGCATGGTAAGCGAGGCGGCAGGCCGAGCTCTCCGTATAGGGACGAAGGTCTGTAGCGTCCCTTCAGGGCGCGCTCTTGGACACCATACCCGCCGAGTGTTTAACAAGCGAACCTGAGGGCCAAAGACCCGTACGGCAAGGCAAAGCGGCCACACACTCCCCTTACTCTATAACATAAAAGACTCAAACACTCACCAAGCGGAAACACAATCGGTGCGTGCAACGTTTCAGTTACAAATCTCTCTGCTGCTTTTCCTATAGCTGTTTTTCACTTCTCTTTTGCGAGGAAATACATAACCAAAACAAGTCAGATTTGGAAAGTACAAGTCAAAGTACAACACAGGTAACCTCGGGCAAAAACTAGTCCTACTAATATTATAAATGCGAAAGTTTGGATGTTAGATGTTTAGATGTTTGTTACTCAACCACGCTTAAAAGGCTCAACTGATATGGATGTAATTTTGTACGAAGATAGTTTGTAGTCTGGATTATAATATAGGTCAGTTAGGTGATCAGTTTATCCCGGGTCCATGCAGACCAAGTCGCGGGTGGAAGCTAGTTGTCTAATAAAGCTGCTTGCGTTCATTGATTTATTAATTGTTTTCAACTTAATACTAGGAACTAGACTAATTTTGCATCAACTGGGCGTAAATTGGTAATAACAATCTCACTTGTCAGCCAAAAGAAGACGTAAAATTGTGTGTGGGGGGTGAAAAAGTACGCTTCAGTGCACTCGCCTCGCCTTCGGCTCGGGCTACAAGGTTCCTGAGGTAGCCTTTATTTTACTGCTTTAGGTGCGTATCATGACCGTCTGAGTCGTATAATTACACAAAAAACAAAAAAAGAGTTTCTAAAGGCGCGATGTGACGCCAGCGATCGCTAGCAGAGACGAGCGTGGTGATAGTTAATTGGTGCGTAATTATATTTGTGACGTCACAGCTATGTCCGTCCCCCTCTCCCTTAACTAAAACCGGCAGTTTCGTACCCTGGAGACAACAAGGAACACATCCATACCAGTTTTAGGTATATAGAAGAGATGTCCACGAAAATCGTGAAGGAGACGACTTTTTGCGATTTTGCCACCGTACTAAAATGACTACGTGTGTTGATTTTGATCACGAAACGTTTTAGCTAAGCTTCTTTGTTTTTACTGAGTACCCTACACAAATTTGATTTATTATAACTCTTGACGAAAACAACCTAAGTTTGTTATGTTCAAAAGATGTTCTCAACTGACATACCTAATACCTACATATCCTTGATTATATAATATACATATATGTACTAGTTTGTTATTACACTTATTTAAGAAAGACACCTCTACGAGGTTACCTACGTTGGTACTTAATCATCATGAACACATTAATTTTAGGCAGATTATCCGACTGTGCCTTGACAAAACCGCTTCCAATCATTGTGGCGAGTCATTTTTCACAAGGAGTCACTGCTTTCAGTTAATAATTCCCAAAAAACACTGAATATTTATCAGAAACAACGGCTAAAACATTGCGAATAACCGGAATAACTTTCAATAATCATACAAACGACCTGTTGACAGTAGACACCGAGTGCACGGTGACGTCACGATTCGCTCCGCCAATAGCGTTGCGTTTTGGAAATTTGCGAGAGAATTTGAAAATAACTACTTTTAAACAATTAAATTTGTTAGAAACATGATTATTTGTAAAAATAATCATGTGTGTATATTTATTAAGCAATAACGATTACCCACGTTTTTGTCCATTTCTGAATCACATGCATATTCCCTATTACGGAACCCTACACTGCGCGGGGCCCGACACGTACTTCGCTGATTTTATAAAATCTAGTTTTAGCCGGTTCAGCCTGAACTCGGCACGATGTCGGCTTACCGTAATCACTAATCTCCCTTTACCCCATGGATAGCAGCTGTCTAGTATTGTCCAGGTTGGTTCCGTAAGGCTTTAGAAATCGTCGATACGCTTCTAGGAAAGGCAGGTACCTATATTCCTTTGGCACGTGTTTCAGCACACGTCTAGTTCCTGGATCAGGGTTTTTATGTTACGTTTTAAGGGCTCTCGGAAGCGACCTTCAGCGCTTATTATCGCATGCAAGCGCTGCATGACAGCAAATATCGGTTACCACTAAAAGTCACGCAATCGCACACAATTTTGTTTTAGGCACCTACATACATTACGCTTAAGACAAGTCTGTTTTGCGCAATAAAGAACTCGAAGTTTGGCGACTTTTAACATTATTGGGTTAATGTTCAAATTAGTGAAACCGTCCCAACCAGTTGCAACACCATAAAAATGTTTCAATGAGTTGTAACGGCTTACATCAACGTAGTAAATATTATAGAAAACATACGGCTTAGGTTTTTTTATAGGCGAAGATCTGGTTTGATATTAAGGCCGGGCAAAAAGACGAAAATAAAAATCTTCAGACAATCAAATTAAAAAGATGCATAAAGGAAAGCACACATATTCAGAGCAATGACGCGTAGTTGCAGTGTCCAAGAGGCAACCGGATGGCTCGCGGTATTTTGAGCTTCAGCTTCCAAAGTGTTGTGGAACCGCCCTGTGTAACCCGAACTAAACCAACTTGGACGGGACGAAATAGAAAAAAAATGAATAAAAAGATTTTTTGTCGCGCGGTAGCAGAAACCGTGAAATCGTCGTAAGAAATGCTGTTTCGATCGACGATTCCTGGCGACGATTTTTTGTTTTCACCTCCCTCCAATTTCCGCCCAGTCCAAGTTAGCTCAGTTTGGTTTGCACAGGGCGGTTTCCACAAACCTTCGGAAGCTCAAATACCGTGAGCCATCCGGTTACCTCTCGGACACTGAACCTACGCGTCATTGCTTTAATGTAATGTCTAATAAGCGTAAGTGCTAGAAACGGAGAACCCGAAGCAAAAACATAGAAAAGGTCATTATCCAGACAGTCGCGTCGATGGGGCGTCGTCAAGCTTCTTTTCCAATAGAAATGTGCGATGTAGCTCTGCCGTGAATGTGGCAAAACTAAAGTCCGAAACCAGGGGGCAGCACAACTTGCCAAGTGGCCAAGTGGCGTCGCGCTCGACTCGGCGAATCCTTACTCACTACGTGGGTAAGCTGTGCTATGAAGATGCCTATCAAATGTTGAGTGCTCAACGCAAAAAACCCACCATGGAACTGGGTCCGGGAACATTAAACAGAATTCAAGTTTTCGCTTCCGATCCTTGGTGTCATTTCACAAAATATTATTGTGATAGCACGCGAAGTTTGGTTCCATAGGTAAGTGAATATTTATATATTGCGCTCGAAGGCGACTACTAACGGCCAACGATAACTATCTATCTATTATACTATCCTTTGTATGTTGTGATACGAAAATCATATTTGGAAATCGAACGCAAAATCATTATTTGTTCAGCAGGCCTTATCTCCATTGAGAAATGATTGAGAGCAGCAGTCAGCTAATAAGGAATCATACCTAGTGATAGTTTTAGGTTTCATATTAAAACCATAACCAATAATTTTATTATAGAAACGACGTCAATTAGCTGTGAACTGTCAATTTGGATAATATCAAGGAATAAAAAAAAAGGAATAATATTCCAAATATCATCGTACTGGTGAAGATTTGCTATTTTTCCAGTCCATTAGACTTTAGTGGCGATATTTAGTGGCTATCCCTATAGAAAGATTTTTGAGTAGTCACTTTAGGCACGGTTTTCAACTCTTTCTATAATGGAAACCTACTCGTACCTAAAAAAGAGGCGGGACTTTGGAAAGCAGCCCATGTTCTGCGAACAAGGGCCAGAGTTGGTAGACTCCATCCTGCCCAGAGTCCCAGAACAGAAACAATTCATTCTTCGTAACCCAGTGCACCAATCAATCCAAAACACCCCGATCTTCTCGCAGCATGAAATGAACACAAAGCGGTAAGTCTGACAACAATGCGCTGTTTTATAAGAACACAGAAGTTTTTGGGTTAGGAATACCTATAATTCATACTATGAGAAATAGTATCTACTTATAAGGGGTGAGTTTTGAAATATATTGAAATGTTTTGTGCGAAATATGGTGGTCTGCGTGTAGGTTTTTACTTTAAGTTTTTACTTTACTTTTTGTATACCAAGTGGTACGCAAAAAGGAATATCAAGAGTTGGCAGAGCCCTGCACCTAATTTCTTCGGGCATCTGAATGAAGCTAATTAACGATCGATCTACCTAGTGTCTCGCGAAAGCAAATCTCAACCATTCTTGATTATAGCAATAGTTTATTCAAATAAAATCGTGCTTTTTGGCGTATTCTAAACGATAGAACCATATAAAATATGTGACATAATGATGAATGATATTGATGATGATTACCAACTAATTGTTTAAAGTAATGTACTACCTTGCAGAGCTAAATTCATGACAACGGGCATAAACCATGCCGAGGGTGGCTGGCCCAAGGACGTAAATGTAGTCGATATCGAAGCTACGCAACGCTACCGCCGCAAGATCGAGAAGGAGGATGAATATGTTAGTTGCATCAATGCCTGTTGTCCCGTGAGTCTAAGTATATTTCAAGTTTTTTATTCAACTATATTTAGGTAAATACTGATAAATCAACTAGGTTGATGTGACTGATTACATTGCAAGCGCTTCCGGAAGGATCAGTCGAAACCTGCTGGCGGAACGCGGGTTGTATGAATTTGATTGCTGCTTTCCGGCAATATGCCGACTCCGGGTCGTGCACAAGGCGTCGAAATATCATGTCGTATATTGTGACCACAAATACTTACACATACTTGTACACCTACTGTGTACGAGTGAACATTATAAATTAGAAGAAAAGTTAAAATATAAATTTTAGAATAGTGGTGCCCTTCAGCTAGCAGGACTTCGGGCGTTCTATTGTTAGTATGGGATAGCATTGCGTGTCTGTCTGACATTATCATCTTACGAACGCTTTTAATTATTGCATTTTGTTGGGCAATAATTAATTGTTCAAACACTTCCAATGAATTTGGAGCTGTTAAAAATCGTCGAAACCGGTTTCCTTTCATCGGTTAGTACAATTTGTCCTTAAATATCTGTTATTAATTAAAAAACGATTTATTTTATTATTTTCATCAAAATAGCAGCGGGCGATTATTTGCCAACGCTAGTTTTCTGTTGCGGCTTTAAATTGACGAGCGAGACTTGGTGTGCGTTCAAAACCAGCGATGTAAAAATAAGCTATTCAATCTGTCGAGTCACGTTCAAGGTGGATTGCTCATTTTTTCTGTCAAAAGTAAGAATAGTGCTGTACCCTGCGATTTTCTTACTCAATTAATAAAATCGATTTTGAAAACAGGAAATGATAATTACGTTCTTATATAATTATGCAGTTATATAATGTACAGTCACGAGCTTAATTTTGGGACCCATTTCGACTAAAATATTCTTTGAATTCCGATACTATATGACGGGTCTGTCAACCTTAAGTGGGTCCCTAATTAAATCTTGTGACTGTGCAAAGCAAATATTATTAACAACGTGGTTACTTCTATATTGCAATTTTATTTCAGTTTTTATTTTTTTTCTCATGTTCGAGGTATGTCTTAACCGCAAACTTCCAAGTGGCGTAATTCTCCCGACCGGCTAATTTTTCTATTTGAAGATTGTGTGACGTCATTTTTCCCGTGCACTTTTTTTTCTCCAGAATTTACTTCTCAGTGTTAATTCGACTGTTAGTAGGCAAGGGACGGCCCATAACCTCTAGGAAATAACACGCAAACTAGCAGAATAAACTCGAATATATTAAAGAAGATAATATTGAGAACACGGAAAGCACAATTCAGTTGGATAGACAGATGACAACGAATAAAATTTTAAACCTTGACACATTAAACTCATCTAGATAATAAGCTGACAGTATTAAATCAAGGAGTATGTTTATACTGTTCCAACAAAAATAAATGGATTGAATGGATGATTGAAAAAATGGTTTCCTACATTTATTGGTTTCCTTCTGGCCATTGCCTACGGTATCTGGTCGCATATTTAGAGGACTTATTATATAAATCGGCCAGTGATTAAAGTGTAGCGTCTCTGAGCAGGAACGCAAGCAATCCATTCAGAAATTTGTTTGGATGCTTAAGGACTGAACATACTAAAAGTCTCGACGAGTTCTTTCCTTGTATAGTGTATAAAAACCAAGACCTTTTTATTAATACTATTTTTCATTTCCTGTATTGAATCTAATTATCATTTCCTCTGTCGGTGCTTATCAATATTTTGAATGGATACAAAATAAACCTACAAGTTATTGCAACTATCGCGTGCTAAGCGATGTTGATTCCCATCACTAGGTAAATTACGCTCGTGGCGTCAAAGTACCTATGCAAAATGTTACACGCTCGGTTCCCATACTAATCGACGAGCTCTTTCCTTCTAAATATCTCGTTCTCGATATAGTTCTGTGGGGAAAGTGTATGTGTTAGTTTGTTTGTTTGTCCGCCTTTCACGGCAAAACGGAGCGACGAATTGATGTGATTCTTTAAGTGGAGATAGTTGAAGGGATGGAGAGTGACATAGGATAGTTTTTATCCCCGAAATCATCCCCTAAGGGGATAAAATGGGGGGATAAAAGTTTGTATGGAGCTGCGATATAGACGAGTTCCACGCGGACGGAGTCGCGGGCAGAAGCTAGTGCTTAATACTTATATGCATCATATGCATGTCAATAGGAAATAATTTTGTATCACCTTTCCTTTTTTTAAATGCAATATATTGTTTAGGAAATGGAACACTACGTGTCGCAGAATAATGCTATCGATATGTACCAAATATACTACACGGATATGAGCTCGCTGCCGCCTGTTGAAAGGAACACTATGCGAACTGTGAACGTGTACCGCGACCCGCTGCAAGGCCGCCCGGTCTCCTCTATCTGCTGGCAGCCCGATGGGCAGATGCGCTTTGCTGTAACTTACGTAGACATGAATTTTTACCGCAGAGCTACCGGTAGCATTTTCGGGTATTTATGGGACTTGGAGACCCCTGCCGAGCCGTTTATGAATTTCATGCCACCATCCATATTATTAGATTTACAGTTTAATCCTAAGGACAGTACGATGTTGGCGGGTGGTCTAGTTACTGGGCAGGTGGTGCTGTTCGACACCCGGCGGGGCAGCCAGGCGGTGTCGGCGTGCCCGCCGCACGTGGCCCACCGGGACTTGGTGCGCAATGTGCTCTTCATCAACAGCAAGTCGGGGCTAGAATTCTTCTCGGGCGGACCGGATGGCGCATGCAAATGGTGGGATGCGCGTTATATGTCTGAACCCATCGACGAAATGATTATAGATATCGCTAAATACACGTTTGATGTCCCAAACATGGCAACCGCTCTAGGTATCAGCACGCTGGAGTACGAACACACAATCCCATCGCGTTTTATGGTCGGCACAGACAACGGATTCGTCGTTACCGGTAACCGTAAAGGGAAAACTCAATTGGAAAAGTTACCATACCAGGTAAGGCTTGATTTTATTTGAAACAACCATATGAAAACAGGCCTAGAAAAGCCCTTCTTCATTAAAATTACTGATTTGGGTAGATTTATGTGTTGTCTTTAATACAGTCGATAGGTACAACAGTTTGGTACGAATTTTAAATTAAATACATATAAGAGTTGGAATTCGATGTCTATGCTTAAAACATAAGCCTTATCGTAGAAACCTGGTTAATCTCAGGACAGTCACTTTAACTAATACTGTGTTCAAAAACGACTATACAGTACCCAGCGCACTCAGGATCCGTGCGGGCATTAGAGCGCAACCCGTACTTCTTGAAGAATTTCCTGAGTGTGGGAGATTGGAGGCTAAACGTGTGGAGTGAAGACTGCCACGACTCGCCCGTGTTGACGACCGCTCCGATGCGCCACAAAATCACTTTTGCGACCTGGAGCCCGACAAGGTATATATGAACACCACGGGTAAAATAGGTTACTTATATTCCTATACCAATCACATACCTACAGACCTTCACCCACGTAGATATTATTTGACCGCGATAGGCTTATTAATTAGAGAACTGTGACAATTCATTACACACTTTGACGTAAGTATTATTTCCTCTATTGCCCTTAGCTATTGCCAATATTGCCATTCTAAAGCCGGCACTATAATACATAGTTATGCGTATTTGAGGGTCATTCCCATCTTCCAACCTATCCACCCCAGGTTCATACAACAGGTTCTATGCAACAGGGGTGGATAGGTTGGAAGATGGGAATGACCCGTATTTGAACGCATAATACACCTACATATAGTATTTAAATAGATGTATAAAGAAGGTCTGCCAATCAAAACCGATGTATGCCTGCTAGAAAAATGAAATCCTTATCCATAGCACGTGGTCTTTAGTTCAGTCAAGTGCAAAAATATGTAACCATAACAAATATCCTCTCATAAATAAGTACCAAAACCATAATTCGAGAGTTATGGGACATATTTATGAGTAAGTTATGCACCCATATTTTTACACTTGACTGTTCCTATAGTGCGATCGAGTGGGTATACCGACTCGAGGTGGGCGAGAGCCGAGTTTAGCCAAAGCGGCATGATGAACTGCCCTGCTCATAGTTCCTGTTTATGAATCGATACATTATTGGCATTACTGTATAATTATTATTACCGGCAGGTGTTCTTTGTTGCTGTGCACGGGCGCGAATGGCGTGGTGTCGGCGTGGGACCTGCTGCGGTGTCAGTACAAACCCGTCAATACGATGTTCCTATGCGAGGAGCCGCTACTCAAAGTCGCCATTCAAGAGCAAGTATGTTTCAAAGTGGATTTATGACATATTTTGTTTAAAACAACGAACTAATAGATGAAGACTTTTAGAAGTCCCTTAAACACTATTTTACTGGTGCCCCAGTATTTTAACTAAGGCAGGTACTTAGGTTCTTTCTAAAACAGAAAAGATTATAAATTTTTCCGATGTAGGTACCATCTACCATCTACTCGTACCATCGACAACGCAGCTACTAGCTAATTGACCAATCAAATATTTAGTGTAAGTTACCGAAGAAAGCTCGTAGTACATAAATAAACATGAATGTGTTTGTTGGCAGGGTTCATTCGTGGCTGTTGGTTCTCAAAAAGGTTCCATTATAATGGTGGAGCTGTCACCTTCTATGACAGTCTCGGACAAGAATGACAAGAATCTCATGTTGGCGGTATAATATAATTATATTTCATACACCAAACAGGATCGCATGTCCTTGGCATGGACACGTCAATAGTCGCCGCGCAGGCGAGGACTGAGTGATGCGGTCCCACTATAGAAGATTAAGGGTTCCTTAACAATTCTATATTTGAAAGTAGGGTAAATCGTTAGTAACTGGCCACTTTACTACCTTGCTTGCTTAGAATGTTTATTGTGATCACCTGTAAAGAGATATTGATTGCACATATTATTGTTTTAGGGGAAGTAGTGAATGTTGAAAATAATGAACGTGTGTTTACTAGAGGACGATATTACTTATTTCTTAAATATTTAATTGTTTTATTCGACATTACGTTTAACCTAGTTATTAGCCAGTATTTTCAGTACTAGCCTTTTTTTTCAATACTTGGCCAAATAAAATGTTAAGATAATAAAAGCTTCTTAACATAAAATTAAACAATAAACTCTTTAGGAATTAATCCTCAATCCTCACTATCCGATGTGGAACTTGCCCGGTGAAGATAATAACAAATATGACATAAATATGGTCCAATCACAGGAATATTGTTTAAAAAAAATTCAAAATTCAAAATGTTTATTTGTAAACATAGGTTGTAAGGCTGTTACATATCATTCTGGGTATCGCTATGTTTTGCCGTTCAGCATACAAATATTGTAGTCCAGATATTGCATGCATGTACTTGAAAACTAATTTAAATAACAATTCAAATAATTTCTCGCTTAAATTAAAGTGTCGCTTAAATATTCACCTTGATTTATCCACATGCTTTCTCTACCAGGAATGTATACAGTCTCTTTTTAAAGTCTGATAAGTCATCTGCTCTAGTAATATTTTTTGGTAATTTATAAATATAAATTTTTGGTGCCATTCCAAAGATACTTTTGAAAAGAAGAGCAGTTTTAAATGGCCCTGTATAAATTTTATCCTTCTGCCTACAGCTGCTAAAAGTGGAAAATTGGCTAATGTTGCTTTTGACATATATTCCTACCTCGTATATGTAAAGGCATTAACAAACAGTGGAACACATTCTTCAGAAGGTCATTGACATTGCCGACAATATAAAGTTCACAAGTTTCACATTTGTCTCTTTTGTGTACAACTTCTGAAGATACCGATGGTTGATCAACATTTAATATTGGGTGCATCAAGTTATCAGTATTATTGTCTTTTTTAATACTTTTATTTTCATCTGCAACTCTGTTTTTTGTTTTTATTTTCACTTGTTTAGGTTTGGTTTCGATTACTTTACTTAGGCCATCTTTATTTACTTTTAGCTTTTGTTTCTGCATTTACTTTCTTTTTTGCATTTACTTTCGTTTTCTTAGATTTGGCTGCAAAACAGGCTGCCAGCCAGCATTAATTCATCAAAGATACAGGCAACAAACCTCTTACATCCATTTACCAATAATATTTTTATAGCCTTTAAGTAACTGGCATACGTGGCTAGTATTTAAAATAGTGTCATAGAATTTGAAATAATTATGTAAAATAATTAAAAAATATTCCCTTACCTTTTACGATCACATTTACCTACACTGACATAACGTCATTAGTCAAAATTATAATAGAATTACTTAATTTGAAATGCATGTCCGCTAAAAGAAAAAATTAGCAACCAGCCATTTCAACGCCTCGTCAAAATCAAATTCATAATTACTATGAACTACAAGTACTAACTTGTGATAACTGCTGTTATCTGGTGATTTACTTTAAGTGTGGGGATATATATGTTATAGAATTCACAATTTAAACATTTTAGTATAACATGGCCAATTATTGGAGGGTGGCCAATTACTGGCGATTTACCCTAGTATGTTAGATGTTGAGTGTAAGGGTTGATTACTTGCTAGTAGTCTGGAGTTACTATACTGTTTTTAACATTTTCTCAGAGCATATAATATAATATCGTTAGTAAATACAGCAAGCAAAGTATATGCATAAAAACATACAAGAAAGGCTTCTCTCGAATGTAGTTGTGTACAGTTTAGTCTTGGCATTGACAATTATTTATGCCTAATTTGGATTTAGTTGAAGTTGTATTTATTTATTAAATAATCATTTGTGACTTTATCCTTAACCTAACCTAACATTTATCATGATAAATAAATTATAAGTGGACAGGATGATTAAAAAAAGATTACCATGTACTACCTAACCTATGACATTTGCAAACCATAATATGTAATGTCTATTCGAGAATTTCACTACTTCATATGAGAGGGGCCTCGTTTCGTTAAGTTTTTACTTAGGTAATTTACTTGACTACTTATATCTTTGGTAGAAAATACGCAATAGCTGATATTAAATCTTTCGAGGTCAGCAGCAAAATGTAGCTAAGCAGATGACATGTTCACAATAGTCTACAAAGTTTCGTTTCTCGTAGCTACTGCATTGCTCCGACTCTAGTTTTTTCCGTCTCTGATAAATAACTCGTTGGCTTGCTCTAATAATGTGTGAACAGAATGTGTCAATATATGTTTAGATACTTGAACGTGAAGGAAAGCGCGAAAAAATCCTCGAAGCGCGGCTTCGTGAGATCCGTTTGAAGCTGCGTCAGGCGGAGGAAGGAAGCCCCCGGCATAGCATCGGGGCCGACGACCCTTCGGCGGGGGACCGCGACTTAACCGAAGCCACTCAAGACTTCAATGCAGTGGTCAAGAGGGAACTCGCTGCCATGTAGTCTATAGTCTACACGTGCACACTTGAGGCTGTGGCTAGATATCGATGTTGTCCTTCAAGAAGATGGAAATGTGAAGAGCTGAAAATTACGTGACATACTACCTAATCCATCTACCTCCCTTCGGCCAAACAGGAATGACTACTTAGACTTATTAAATGACAAAATTGTATAGGTACGCTAATATAGGAATTAAAATTACAACTTGGTCGCAAAGACACTTGGTCGGTCAAAGCTCGATTCACAGTTCGGTATTTATATAAACACATTTATTTATTAAGATTTATTGCACTAGTCACGTACCTGAAGTGTTCCATCGACGAGGACCAATCGGTTTTCTGTTTACAATTACATTATGCTTTAAAAACATTAAAGATTAAATATACTTATATTGTTATGTTAATATTTGTGTTATTTTCTTGTCTTATTTATTTGTTATTCGACCCTTTCCTTCCGCTTTGTTCGGCATTGCAACTTTATCCGTCATCGTTCATATCGCAACAACTGGCCCAAAAACTCATGAAACCAAACAAATGGGATTAAAAACCACAAGAAGCCATTAAGCTTTAGTTTGGGGATAAAGAGAATCTGTGAAACCACTTACGTAGAAGCATTCCGACTTCGTTTTCATGGTGGACAAGTTGGCATTCTTTTTTATGGCACTTGTTGTGTAGCAGTTACGAGCCCTTAGCATCTGGTGGCTTGTTTGTTCATTGGCCTAGTCTAACCCTTTAGTCCTAGTGATACGCCAAAATATGTGGCAAATGGTGTTAAAGTTTTGAAAATCGGTACGATTGATCTTGAGGCCAAACGAATCAATACACCCGTAGAGAAGTTATTATCAACATCTTTTTTGTATGGAAAAAAAATCTATTTTGTTCTGAAACCTATTGTGTGTGGTACCTAATGAAAGGGATTACTAAGCCGATTCTAAAAATATATCACATCATAATATATCAGCCATTTTTGTTAAATTAAAACAAAATCAAACATACCAAGTTTTGGCTTCTCCAGACACGATATGGCTTTTTTTTAAATACAATATACTACAAATGATACGTGATATCCTCATATTTAACCTCAAAGAAGCAATTTCATTTAGTATTTAATTTTAATTTTTAAAAATTACAAAGTGTGATAAAATCACAATCAGTTGAAGGGTCGTTCTCGCATTTCGTGCAAATCGCTAAAAAAAATCATTAAAAAAAATACAACTCAATTTTCAAAAATCTATGAATGCCAGATTATCGCCTATTGTAAAAGGTATCGAGGCATTTAAAAAACAACCCTATTAATTATGTAGTTTTCTTTTTATTTCCATATAAGACCCATTTTTTTTCATTCATCTCTACACTCAACGCGTGTTGGTAGACTTTGACCTTTAGTCAAACCTGAAATTCTCAACACTGTTTGTTCTATGTTCAATGAATGGAGAATTTAGTTATATTTTCAAGCGTGAACGTTAGTATTTTTAAACAAAACAGAAACAAAACTACAGCTCCCAAAGTGTTTGTCACTGGTAATTCCTTCATTACCAGCGCGAGAATTGAATAAGGTATATATTGATACATAGCGCGTCCGCACGGTGCCTACCTATGAATCAAAACATCGTTCGTAGTTCAGTCGACCGCGAGCTGCCTCGAGAGACGCCTGTACGCCGCTGTTGACGAAAATACCTACGTTCTCTCGTGTGCGAAAGTGCTTTGGTATCGTTTGTTTTTCATCGCAATCCAGTGACACACGCTGTATGTACTTAATTTAAAATTATATAAAATTGACTATTTGTGTTGTTTTGTATTCTGTTTCGGTCAAATGAATTTGTAAACTCAAGGCCAATCATTAGATGAGTTAATCGAAAAAATCTTCCATAATTTCATTCATATCGTTTTCATTACCTTCTTTTCCTTCCAATTTTAGGCAGGATGGTAATGAATGGCTTCGGATTGTAATGAATGAATAGTTTAGTCAATGTTTTTATGGGCTGATTGGGGGAGTAATTCATATTATTAAGTATGTTAACGCCATTTTAATTAGATTTTGCATAGAAAAAAATCCATTACGAATAAATCCATATATAAATTGTACGTAGATACCGAAACTACTCCTGATTGTCGAATGTAAAAAATAGAGAATATAAATAATAAAAATAGAGAATAAATATAAGGTATGTACAACAGATCAACGGGATGAATTATATAATAATGTTTATTGCAATACGCGAGCAGCTAGTGTGCATATAGCATTGGTATTGACAGCAGACAGACTACATCAGCGACTGAAACCCCGAACACTGGTGGTTATCGTCGCTCTGCAAGACAAAATAATGAAGTGCCGAGTCCAGGTTTATTACCATTACCACACAATGAAGTTAGCGAAGAATTGAATTTCGAAAGTGTAGTACCGGATGCACCCGTACTCAATGACATCACTTGCGATCTAAATATTGACTCACCAACCATTCGTCATATCGCAAATATTGATGATGCAGCTCTCCTCCGCCAAATTGATGATCGAATGTTTCTCGAATGTAGCAATATAATGAATTCACCAGAAACTACCGAACATGTAGTATCCGTATTCCCAACATTAACACATTCGGAAACTAACCAAGTAGCGTTACCAGAAACTGCCATATATAGAAGTAATACAGCTGAATCCCCAATTAGCAATATGGATTCTGTAAAAACCACTGCAAGCGAAACACCTGAATCCTCAAATGTGACAGTGTTATCTAATGTTAAATTTGATTGGCAAAACTACAAATTCTGCGTAAAAAAGCCCCAAAAATTTTGTCAAGCCGGTCAAGAAGAGTTCATAAAATTTATATCTAATCCCATATCATCTGAGAACTTTTTCACAAAAACAGAAAAGGAAACAGATAACATGGGGAACAAAGCAGTAGAAACTTTACAGGATAGTGACAGCAAGGAAAACATTCCCAATCAGTGCCAAGGACATAAAGTTGGTGATTGGGTAATTGTGCAGTATAAAATAAAAGCCAGTGTGTACGCGTATATAGGAAAAATTCACGATTGTCCAGATAATGCATCTTACACGATACATTTCTTAAAGAAATCTCCCACCAAGACCGATACGTTTACTTGGCCAACAGTAATTGACGAAGATACGGTTCCAGAGTCGCGAATTTTGAGTGCTTTGCAGATTCCAGTCCTCAATAGACGAGGACAGTATTGCTTTAAAAAATTACCTAAATTAAAATATAAATAGGTTCTCTTATTTACTCCTTTGTGGAATATCGTTTATATTGATTAAATTGATTCCGTATAGCTTTTTTTAATAAAACGTTAAAGACTGATTAAGACTCAAAGATTATTCGTAGTTAATTGATGTAAGCAATAAGTATATTTTGGTTGAAGTTTTAATTTTTTTTTTGGAGAAAGTGTGTATGAAACTATGCTATTCAATAATTAAAATATGTCGCTCTTTATGACGCTTTCATTGATATGCATCGTGAATTTATTTAGTCAGTCATTATTATAGTTTCATGCAAACTTTATTTTTATTTTTTTACTACTTTTATGTGAGATGTGTCTAAGATTATAATCAATACCAAATGAAAAATACTGATCTCGACATTAGTGGTACTATTAAGAAAACTTTGTTAAGACAACTCAGTAAAAAAATAGTGGAGATTTATAAAAGCAAGAACTATTTTAATAAACCGTCCAAGATTTAGGAGCTAAAGTTTAGCTTATTGGGGTTAAACTAGCAAATTTACTGTATTATATACTACGATACGATCATAAGTAAATAATTGTATGCTCCATAAAAAGCGTCTCAAGTTGTTTATAGCCGGGATATATGCGGCAATCAACTTTTTTATCATCGTACCTAGCTTCCTAAATTTGGACGGTTAAAAATAAATATTTTTTATAGTCATTAAGATCAAACGTTTCTTGTTTATTTTTAAAATATATATCATGTTGTAGTGTTTAAATTTTTATATTAATTTCCGTAAACTACAATTGAGAAGACATATGTATAACTCAAGTTGATGTTTTTTAAGATCAACAATGATTGAAAATAAAAATAAATGACTTATTTTCTTTTGAACAGCGTAAAGTCAATAGTATATTAAGTAATTGCACAAACATTTTAAAATTGATATGTTTTACACGTAAGTGGTAAAAAAAAATTATGACGACACCCAGTTCAAAAGAAAATGTATTGTCATTGGTGAAAGAACAAATAGAAGTACTTAATCAAGTAGTTTACTGTTTGATACCAATATTGTTGCTTAATAAATACTTTTTCCTTTGATTTACTATATATTTTTTCATTACGGTCCCCTGAAAAAATTACCATCCAATGCTTATTTCATTCCTTTCCTTGGCTAATCATTACCATCCTAGTCCATTTCATTACCAGCGCGCACTTCATTACCGATAGTCTTTTTTTATAAAAAATACCAATGCTAGCGTGGTGCCTTTAGCACAAAAATGTTAACAAGCGAGTTTACAATCACAGAAAACCATAATAGTATTATTATTAAAGAATTTAAAAAATCTCGAGAGAATGAGTCGATTTGCACGAAATGCGAGAACGACCCTGAAACCCTTCCGGGGCAGTGGTCCAACTGCTCTGTCCAACTAGTTGGACTACGGGCCTTTACTAGGGGCCGTGGTCCAACTGTCTTTGCAGTTGGACCACGGCACCATTATAGAGTTCCCAGGTCCAATTAAAATAATTTCAAATAATACAATTGCAATTGTAACCACAACACCTTATTATATTTAACTAATTAGTTTTACAACGTTTTTGATACAGAACTTGAAGTAAAATCCATTTCTCTTAAAAAATAACAAGACAAAATTATTTAGTATTTTTTATAATTTTTAAAATTTACAAAATGTGATAAAATGACAAACAGTTGAACCATGTATAAAAAGTTCAATTTTAGACACTGAGGATGATAAATACTAATGCGAGAGGGGTTTTAAATAATATTCATATTATTTATTAATATTATTTTTATGTAAAACCTATTTTTCACTAAAATGGCGTTCAAATTCTTTTGTCTTAAATTTAAATAAAAAACAAACCATATCGTGTCTGGAGGAGCCCAAATTTGGTATACATGTTTCGAAAATTGTTTTCGTTTTAATTTAACAAAAATGGCTGGCGTTTTTTTAGGGATATGCATCAAATTGATTCGTTTGGCCCGTACCGATTTTCAAAACTTTAACACCATTTGCCACATTTTACTGAATTACGGGGTGTACCGCTAGCACTAAGTACTTAAATCGGTAAAGGCAGCATATTTGCCGTCACAGATGAAACATAAGACGCTAATGTGTCAAGAAGCAAGTTGCTTCAAGCAACTCGTGTTTTCCTCAGCGGCTTCTCCGCATCCTATTTAAGCTTGTCGTGTTCTGCTACCGTGCTTATAGATGGATACCAAATAACCGAATCACCGAGTAAACGCACCCATATCTTAACCATTAGCTGAAATAATTATATAAAACTAGTGGCCGCCCGCGACTTCGCCCGCGTAGATTTTTGATGATGACAAAGATATAAAATAGGTAAGTGAATTTTATTCTAAGTAAAAATGGTCTAGACATATTACATTTCAAACAGTGGCAGACACTGATATGCGATTGTTAAAGAATTTTTAAAGATTTTCCAATCAGATTCCGGGTTACAGATTATTTAATCTTTGGAAAAAATGACTCTGCAAGATATAGAGCGACGCATGGATTTGGAGCTAGAAAATAGGGGTCTTAGTTATTATGAGTGTGATTAAAAATAAAAAAAATATCGTAAGGCTGTTAAAACAATCCCCTTTTCTTGACATTGTATCTTATAAGATACACAATTTTTGGTGTTCTTTTTGTATTTTTGTAACAGACAATTTTTTTGGCTCTGCAAGGCGCAAACGAGGCTCGAACTCACATTTTTTTTTGTTAATTGCCAAGAAAAGGGTTAAACTCGGCACTGGAAATCGAGAAATGGAGACAGGTTAATGAAGAGTACATCTCTTTAAAAAATCCAGGGTTCCCCGTACAAAACCTTCAACCTTTTTTAACTTGAAATTGGGATAGAATTTTCTTAAACGCTGAAATTACTTTTTTTGTATTTTAATAAGTTAACTTTCTACAAAGTTTCAAGTCTCTAGTTCAAAAAATAATGTTTCCCTCATACAAACATTGCACCCCCATTTAACCATCTACCCTTAGGGGTAGAATTTTCTAAAACGCTGAAATTACTTTTCTGTATCTTATGAAATGAAGTGAAACTTGTTTATTTGCTTAAAATTATGTACGCATAAAGATGGTATGGTAAATAGTAAATAATGTCCATATAATGTCAATACCTTATAAAAGTAGGCATGCAAATCTATTTATTATAATGTACATGCATGGCAAGGGGAGGATATTGAGCCTTTTAAAAACAGGCTTACATGACTCTCTAGCTGAAATACCACTTAATGCCCTTATGCATTTTTTTTGAGCTTTGAATCTCTTTCAATTTCTCGTAACCTTAATAAGTAATCTTTCTACAAAGTTTTAAGTTTCTAGCTCAAAAGGAAAAGTTTCCCTCATACAAACTTTGCACCCCTATTTAACCCCCTTCGAGGTAGAATTTTCTAAAACGCTGCCTGCCGTTTTTTTGGATTCTAATAAGTAATCTTTCTACAAAGTTTCAAGTTTAGCTCAAAAAATAAAGTTCCCTCTTTGCACCCCTATTTAACCTTCTTAAGGGTGCAATTTTCTTAAATGCAGAAATGACTTTTTTGTATTCTAATAAGTAATCTTTCTACAGAGTTTCAAGTCTCTAGTTCAAAAAATAATGTTTCCCCCATAAAACATTGCACTCCCATTTAACCCCCTTAGGGGCGGAATTTTCTAAAACGCTGAAATCCCTTTTTTTGTATCTTTATGAGTAATCGATCTACAAAGTTTTAAGTCTCTAGCTTACAAAATAATGATTCCCCCATACAAATATTGCACCATCGATTAACGCCCTTAGGGGTAGAATTTTCTAAACCACAGAAATTACTTTTTTTGTATTTTAATAAATAATGTTTTTACAAAGTTTCAAGTTTCTAGCTCAAAAAATAAAGTTCCCTCCATACAAACTTTGCACCCATATTTAACCCTCTTAACCCTAAACTTTGCAAAGTATGTCAAAAATCTTGCGTTCTAGTCTCGTTTGCGCTGTATAAAGCGCAAAAAACCGCTTTAGAAAAAAATGCTAAAATCTAACCAAAAAATGTGTGCATTTTTAGATACTCTATCAATTTTAGGGTTAAGGGTGGAATTTTCTTAAACGCAGAAGTTGCTTTTTTGTATTCTAATTAGTAATCTTCCTACAAAGTTTCAAGTCTCTAGCTCAAAAAAAAAGATTCTCCCATACAAACTTTGCACCCCTATTTGACCCCCTTAGGGGAGGTATTTCCAAAAATCCCTTCTTGTCCCTAGCCCACGTTATAAAAATAACCTAAAGTTACAAAACTCCAGTTTAAAAAATAATGTTTCCCCCATACAAGTATTGCACCCCTATTTAACCCCCTTAGGAGTGGAATTTTTTTAAACGCAGAAATTAATTTTACTGTATTTTAATGAGTAATCTTTCTACAAAGTTTCAAGTTCATAATTCAAAAATTAATGTTTCCCCCATACAAACATTGCACCCCTATTTAACCCCCTTAGGGGTGGAATTTTCTTAAACGCTGAAATTACTTTTTTTGTATCTTAATAAGTACAAAGTTTTAAGTCTCTAGTTCATAATATAAAGGTCCCCCCATACAAACTTTGCACCCCCATTTAACCCCCTTAGGGATGGAATTTCCAAAAATCCCGTCTTATCGGTTGCCTACGTCATAAAAGGAAGTCCTGGTGTAAATTTAAAGTTTCTAGTCCCAGTAGTTTCGGCTGTGCGTTGATGAGTGAGTCAGTCAGGACAAAGGCATTTATATATATAGATAACAACAACTACAACTGGGCTTTGGGTCAAAAGGAGGTTGCGAAGCAGCGTTCACGCTATCCGACGATCCGAACCCACGTCACACAAACCTCCAGTAAGGTCCTATTAAAGGTGTTAAAGGTTCCAACTTTATTTGGCAGCGCGAGCAACGCTTCAAATTTACTGTTTAAAGAAAACCTTCTGTCCTCGGCCGTTAGCTGTCAACAGGGCTAGCTGTCAATCCGCTTGGCCCAGCGCTTTTCAGCTTAGCAATCCACCCCATCATTTCGAACTTAAATTCACTGTTTAATGTATGGTACTTAGATGATGGTACCCTGGGATGTGGTGTTAAGTGAAGTTCTCGAGGACCTTCGCGTCCTAATTGAACAATTTCACGGTATTGGACTAGAACTGATGTTCTCTAAATGTAAGCATTTCTTTTCGGATACATGTGAACACAGAGATCTCGCTTCATTTCAAATCCACCTCCTTGCTCCCAATATTCTTAGACGATTCTTTTCTCGGTTACTTAGACACCAGAATTAAATATCTTAACGATGTTTCGGACCGTCTCACTAAAATAAAATCCCACGCACACAGTTATCTGATACTGCCACTTTTGGAAATATCCCACCATATTACAAAATAAAAAAATAGCAAATTATTGAAAACCTTTTAGTGGCAGTGTTAAACGTATGGACAATCGTTCGTGGACTCATGCTTCCCTTCCAATAAGACATGGTGGTCTAGGAATTAGGAAAGACTCTAGCGTTTCGCTCCCGGCATATCTGTCCTCAGACATGCCGGGAACACAGTTCTTTAAAACGAGCTTCCAAAATTCTAAAGTCTCCTATCCAATATTTCGATATTCCTTTCATGACCGAGGCCAAAAATGAATGGTCCGACGATTGTCTAAACACTGACCTGCCGCTCTGTAGGCTGGTACGGGATAACCTGTATTTAACGGCAACGATCCTCCGTGAGCGTGCTCGGCTCCTGAGTGGGAATCAGGGCAGTGGCTCCAAGCTCTGCCTTCATCACCGACCGGAACGCTCCTGGACAATTCCACATTCCGCCTTTCTCTCGCTGTTCGTGACCTGCGTTGCCCCTCACCGCTGTCGCTGCGGTGACCCGGCCGACCAGCTGATGGGTCGTCGTCCCGTCATGCACTTAAACGACGTCATCCGTCGGGCCCTAGCCAGTGCGGGAACGGCGGCTATTTTAGAACCAACCAGAACCAACCGTGGTGACGGCATGACCCTCGTGCCTTGGAAGATGGAACAACCGCTGGTTTGGGACGCGACATGTTACGATACTGTAGCGCTGTCTCAGCTCCACGGCACCGCCGTAAAGGCTGGCTCTGTGGCAAATTCGACGGAACTCCTCAAGCGGCGCAAGTACACAGCCATCAGCAGTGGCTACAGTTTGCACCGTTTGAGGAAAGCGCCCATGAACTATTCCAGGAGTGTTCCAAACGCCTGGTAGATGTGACGCGTGACCAGAAGGCTGGATCATATCTGGCACAGCGGATCAGTACAGCCATATAGAACGTGGCAATGCAGCCAGCCATCTGGGCACGCTGCCCTCAGAAGGTGATTTGGCCCATTTTTTTATTTATATTTATTTTTATCCTAGTTTCTAATTTAGTGTTTAATATTTCACTTCAAGATATACCTATTATGATTTTCTTGTTTTTACACCTTTGTTATTTTTATTTAATAAATAATGATCTAATTTCTCGTTTCAATGGTGGGTTGAAAATTACATCTCCTAAATATCATCTTCAAAATAGCGAAATATAATAAATGCTATACAAGACATTTAGCCTTGTTTGTTGTCCAGGTGATTGAAAACCTTGTCGACTTAAACTGCCTCATTTCCATATTACATAGGTTAATTAGGCAAAGCTCATTATTCAATTGTTTAATATCGTGTAATTACATTAAATCGTGGGCGTGTGGTAAAGTGTTGGTATATATATATATGTACCAATATTTGTTTAAAAACTTACTTACTTAATTAGTTACTTATTTTAACCCAACACAACAGAATTCAATTTCAAACAACGAATAACTTTTACACCAAGACCATCGAACTACCAAGACAATTGAAACGCGATCTTTTATTTTGACCTGCTATAGTCCGTTTCTGTGTCTCTTTGCTTGTGGTGAAGGCAACACGTTACGGGGAGTACGAGTCGGTCTTTTTTGCAAACCATTTGGACCTGCCTCTGGTATTGGTCCATCGCTGTCCGCACGCCACCACACACACAGCGAAAAATAAAATGTTAATATTTATTAACAAATAGATACTCGTGTTAATAATCTCGTAATCTTCAACAATTTGTTGATTACCAAGAAAACTAGAAAAAGAACGTGATACGATTGACAATTTTGACAATGTTGACAGCGAAAAAAACGAACCGATCTTTTCAAACCTCATCTTCTTTAGGTTATTTATTATGTGACATTTCCAGAACTGAATAACGAAATTCAAAATAACAGAGTCATAAAATAAATACTAACAAAATAAATATATTGTTGTAAGTTTCATTTAGATATAAATAATGAAAACACTTCTATCATTTTAGGGTAGACGTAACAACGTAAGTCTTTTTTAATGGCTGTTTGAGATACTTTGACAGTTGTGTGGCATGAAGTGTCTTATATATAAAAAACCTCGTGCTTCGTGCTTAATCCTTCTTTCTAATGCTAAAAAAACGAACTATAGGAATGGGTTCAGCGGAAATTATATGTATAATAATACATGCATAATATAGTAGAGAAATATTGATAATTTTAGAGGTTTCTATCGGATGTAAAAAATAAACACATTTTTTTGCGCTTACATTGCAAACGCTGGCTGAACTCTACGAGGTAGATCAAAATAATGTACCTACCTACTACAATATTATAGCCTACACCTTGAAAAAGTCTACAAAACAGTCCGCGATGGTAAATGTCTATCTCTTAGGGATAACCCACAATAACCAATTTTTCTCAAAAATCATCGGCAAAGTTGACTTTATTGGTAAAAAGTCAGGACGTGAAGTGCATAGTTTATGGTTAGTCAACATTTAAAAAATAAAAAACCTTGCCGGCTCGATTTTGCTCGACTACAATGTTGCATACAAATTCCATTATTTGTCGTGGTACAAACTTTTTAAAAAGTTAAAACGGCCATATAAATAAAAGGCATAGGTCCTAAACAGCCACAACAGAAGAGCAGTAGCTGTGACTTATCGCGACTTTTAAGTTGTCTCAAATAACTTATGGCGGTTTTCGGAAGAAAAATACACTTCCAACTTAATATTGAAAAAAATAAAAGGCGGCAATGCAAATGCAAAACATGTGCAAAACATATTCCGTTTTGACATACAGTGGCTAATTGTTTTTACGGAAAATATAGAAAATTGACGTGAAAATCATTCGAGATCTAAAAGAAGCTGCAAGGTCAGTAATTGATTATTTGTTAAGTGTAAGTTGCAAAGCCAAAAGACAAATATCGAAAGGCGTACTACAATTTCATAAAGCGGCGAGAAGAAATGCATGCCTTATCATTTTCAGAAAGTACATTTTTGTTTTCTTGCACATTTTTTGAGAAAAGCACTATATTAGTCTTAGCCGGAAGGGCAATGCCGGCTTCGTATTAAATTAAACGGACTCCCAAGGTCGTCCGTTTAAAAAGAATACTCAGCCAGCAATTGCCTACTTGAAGCAAGGGAAGTAGGCTACTTCCCTTGCTTCGACAATAATGTACTATTTATCCTTCACTTCTTTATTTACGAGGAGATTTTAAGCAATAATCTTAATCCAATCAAATACCTTAAATACATTGTGCATTTAATATATATCAATATCAATATGGACTTGTACTGCGTGTAATTTAAATGAATATTTTCGAAGATATTATAGATTTAAAATTCAGGGACATATATAATAGCATAGCGGTTGCGCCGGTACCGGCCGGGAGCTGGTGGCGCGTGCCAATAAAGGCCTCCGCACACCGAACGCGGGTCATGCGCGGGTAGGGTCGGGCGGTATCTCTTTCGCACAGTAGCGCGGCGTCTCTATCGCACAGTATCGCGCGGGCCCGTCGCCACAAAATAGATAGGAAGAGAAGTCAATCACATGTAAGTACCTCACTTTTCATACCTACGCTCGGCGATCGCCCTAAAGTTGTCAACTATGGCTTATGCACAAACAACTAAAGTGGTAGTGGCACTCTTATCCAGTTGTTTGATTTATTGTTGAGAATGAAACGGGAAGAATAGAAATATAAATTAATAATGTCTTAAATATTATATTTTTAATGTCATTGTTATATTACAAATTAGCTTTAAAAACGACAGTCCCCCGTTAATGATGAATTTAAACAACCGCCCACTGAACAGTTTTAATAACTTTTGTCTTGTTGCTCCATTATTGCACAAAAAAGTTCACAGACGCGTCTCAAGCGGATGGCACTCGCGCTCGCTCTGGTCCAAACCGGTCTGAGATATCGTGTAGGTGAGCAGTGTCTATGTGTGCGTTGCTTGAGCGCACTTTGTATGTAGATTGATTTCTGTACCTATCTATTTTGTGCGGTCGCGACGTGTCCGCGCAAGTGTCTGATAGAGATAGTGAGAGAGATATTAAATGCGTTATTAAGTTTGAGAGATATACCCGCGCCACGCCCGACCGGCGCCGCGCCCGACCCGCGCCGCGCACGACCCGCGTTCGGTGTGTGGAGGCCTTAAAAATAGCGCGTCCTTCTGCACCCGTGCCGTGCGAAGCCGGGGCGGGTCGCTAGTTAACTATAAATGAAAAAAGCGGCCAAGTGCGTGTCAGACCACGCACAACAAGGGTTCCGTGCCTTAACAGAAATACTTTGCATACTTAAAAACAAAATTAGTATTATAGGTATGCCAAGCCACAAACGTGACAAAGCCCTGCGCAGTAGGTAACAAACGCTCCTAAACGGCCTCAGATTACCTACTGTATTATTCTTCTATACTGTGGTCGGGTGATCATGAGAGTGACGTTCAAAACCCAGAATCGTTTTAATAAAATCGACAGCTGATCGCTACTTGACTGTACGCTTACATTACATCGCCAAAAAGAAAGTATTTAAAGTAAAGGCAGGTCGAAAATACAATTATTTAACAAACTGAATCTATTTCAAGGAAACTAAAATGACTTCTTTTTATGGACTCTGTCAGCTGTACTATATGTACTTACGGAAATCTCAACAATTGTTTTGTATATAATATTTGTACAAATATTTGAAACTGTTTATTCCCCACTTGTAAAATAAAGAAACCAGATGTATTTGTACTTTCTGTTGAAATAAATAAAATTTATAACGCAACCATTCATTCGCTAAACGCTGAAGTTTTGACGTGAGCAGTCAAGTCACATTATATGTCACAATAAACTAAAAAGTATTTAATCTTTTGATGTTGGTTTGCTAATATGGTGTTTAAGGTCTAAAACACTGAGTTCTTTTTTTATGAAACTTATATCTTGATGCAGGTTATAAGTTAACGCTATTAGCAACTACTGAAATGTAGCTAGAGCTGTAATTCTGGGGCCATGAACCTAGAATACTATGGACGGGCTGTACGTGTTGCCACGGTGAGGGACGGAAAAGCTCTTATGCAGCTAAATAAAGAACCGGTCCTAAAATGGCTGATGACTTGTCATAAACAACTTACTACGGGACGGGTAATGGTTTGTGTGGCACAACTTTATACTAAATCAGTTGTGGCAAATAAAAAAAAAGTGGAACTATGACAATGACAATGAATGATATTCCCCTTTCTGTCACACTTATTGAGATTTGTATGCTACCAGCTCGCTCGCAAGTGGTATTATTATTACCATAGCCTGTTCTGGGGCACATTTCTTGGCATATTTGTTTGACATTGTGCATCTAGTTCTATATACTAAATCAAAGGTTACCTACTCGTACAGATAACTGTAGTCTAACTTTTTCAACTACACTGCGTGATACTGATAACGGTAATAGGACTTTTGGGATAGATATTATAAAGCATAATATAGTGCACAGCACTACGGTGGTATGGTTCAGTCCCACCCTACACCCAGGGGTATTGCTAGCGTTATGATGGGTCTGACATGAAAAAGGTCATATCGTTACTGAAAACTTATGGCACTTACGTCCTTTTCTTTCAGCAACGCAGTTTTTTTATAAATATCTCGAAAACCTTTGAACCGATCTTGTTCAAAACAAATTTCGCTGGTAGAATTTTATAATCCCTATGAGCATGATTTTTTTCATATTATTAAAATACACGGTTCAAAAATTAGAGGGGGGGGGGACACAATTTTAGTCACTTTCGGGGCGATTATCTCAGACTCTATTCACTTAACACGTTCACTACGGCATCGGGTCGAATATATCCGATGAGGAACTTTCCTCCGGTGCGGGGGAGAAATTGCTGTTCCTACCGTTGGTGCGGGACAGATATCTCAGAATTTTGCAGGAGTAAAAAAAGGACAGTTAGTGTTTTATCAATGTTTATTCGAATATAGGCGGCTTACATAATAAAAACGCATCGGATCTTTTCGACCCCATAACAACCAGAGAGAAACTGTTTTCATCTAGTACGGCTACCGGGTCATAAGGACCCGATGCCCGGTGACCCGATAGCCGTACTGGATGAAAGTCTAGTTGAGTTAGTGACGTCCAAGTGTGTAGGTGGTTGTTAATTACAGTGATTTACGAGTAATACGAGATAAGGTGAATTATCCATCATGAAGCGGTCGCGGAAAATGTTATTTATGTGTGACAAAAATGAAAATGAACATGAAACTGTGAAAAAGAAAAAAGAGAATATACGTGCCAGAAATACTATAATTGGTAAGCGAAATATTGCGAAAAATAATATTTACACTAGCTCATCGACTGGCCAGACACTCCAAATGCTACAATATGCAGACTCTTCCACTCCATCAACCAGTAACCCTGTCAAACGACGTGTGCAAATATTAAAAAATAAAATTATTAAACCCGTAGTCACTGCTACTGTAATAAAACACTTTGTCGTGAATGTTATAATGTATCACATAAATTCAACAAGTTATCATAAAGTAATTCAAAATGTTATGTATCTGGTTAGTCTTAGTTAGCCTATTAAAATTACTATCGATATCGATGTTTTATTTCTACCACAACACTAAAAAAATATCGACAATGTTTACATTCAGTGCGGATATTGGGTCTAAAAGATCCGACAGATTGTTCTTTGTTTTGCAATCAAACCCTTAAGTGAATCTACCTGTGTTTTGAAGATTGGTTAGGTTGTCTATGTAAGAATATGTTGATATAAGTATATTTGCATGAATGGCTATAACTACGTAGATAATCACAATTAAACAAGAGTATACCCAACGGATCTTTTAGACCTGTTAACGCACCAGCCAGAGTACAGTTATCCGTCGGTTCTAAAAGACCCCATGTCGTACCCAGGTTAAGTCATTAAAATTCTTTGCCGTAGTGAACGTGTTAATCCAAAAAATTGCTTAGAACCCTTATATTTATTTTGAAAGGCCTGTCGATTGATGTACAGCAAGTGGGCTTGCAATGAAAAAATAATTTTTGACTTTCAGTTTTATGTATGGGGTGCACCCCTAAAAAAATCTTTTTTAGTAATTTCATTACAAAACTATGTAGCGGTTAACAAAATACACCCTATCCTTAAATTTTTATTCAAATACACCTTATGGTTTTAGAGTAAAATGCCTGTGACATACTGACGGACAGACAGACAGACAGACATGACGAATCTATAAGGGTTCCGTTTTTTGCCATTTGGCTACGGAACCCTAAAAAGGAGCGCCGCGATGACGTTGCTTAAAATTATTCAAATTTCATTACAGTCCATGTTTTAATTGCTCGGGATTGCTAGATATAACCACACATTTTCTTTCGAGATCCAAATGTAATACAGCTACTGGACTAAGAGCTAGCGACCAAATCGGTCGTGTGGCTTCAGCTGTATTGAAACTCCGTTAGCTACTTCCCTGAACGACCTTTTCCGATAATCTTCGTGCTGGCAGGCCGCGCGCGGTGGGTGCGGGTTTAGTGGGGTGGGGAATAAAAAGAGGCCTTAAAAATAGCGCGTCCTTCTGCACCCGTGCCGTGCGAAGCCGGGGCGGGTCGCTAGTTAACTATAAATGAAAAAAGCGGCCAAGTGCGTGTCAGACCACGCACAACAAGGGTTGCGTGCCTTAACAGAAATACTTTGCATACTTAAAAACAAAATTAGTATTATAGGTATGCCAAGCCACAAACGTGACAAAGCCCTGCGCAGTAGGTAACAAACGCTCCTAAACAGCCTCAGATTACCTACTGTATTATTCTTCTATACTGTGGTCGGGTGATCATGAGAGTGACGTTCAAAACCCAGAATCGTTTTAATAAAATCGACAGCTGATCGCTACTTGACTGTACGCTTACATTACATCGCCAAAAAGAAAGTATTTAAAGTAAAGGCAGGTCGAAAATACAATTATTTAACAAACTGAATCTATTTCAAGGAAACTAAAATGACTTCTTTTTATGGACTCTGTCAGCTGTACTATATGTACTTACGGAAATCTCAACAATTGTTTTGTATATAATATTTGTACAAATATTTGAAACTGTTTATTCCCCACTTGTAAAATAAAGAAACCAGATGTATTTGTACTTTCTGTTGAAATAAATAAAATTTATAACGCAACCATTCATTCGCTAAACGCTGAAGTTTTGACGTGAGCAGTCAAGTCACATTATATGTCACAATAAACTAAAAAGTATTTAATCTTTTGATGTTGGTTTGCTAATATGGTGTTTAAGGTCTAAAACACTGAGTTCTTTTTTTATGAAACTTATATCTTGATGCCGGTTATAAGTTAACGCTATTAGCAACTACTGAAATGTAGCTAGAGCTGTAATTCTGGGGCCATGAACCTAGAATACTATGGAGTGTTTTATCAATGTTTATTCGAATATAGGCGGCTTACATAATAAAAACGCATCGGATCTTTTCGACCCCATAACAACCAGAGAGAAACTGTTTTCATCTAGTACGGCTACCGGGTCATAAGGACCCGATGCCCGGTGACCCGATAGCCGTACTGGATGAAAGTCTAGTTGAGTTAGTGACGTCCAAGTGTGTAGGTGGTTGTTAATTACAGTGATTTACGAGTAATACGAGATAAGGTGAATTATCCATCATGAAGCGGTCGCGGAAAATGTTATTTATGTGTGACAAAAATGAAAATGAACATGAAACTGTGAAAAAGAAAAAAGAGAATATACGTGCCAGAAATACTATAATTGGTAAGCGAAATATTGCGAAAAATAATATTTACACTAGCTCATCGACTGGCCAGACACTCCAAATGCTACAATATGCAGACTCTTCCACTCCATCAACCAGTAACCCTGTCAAACGACGTGTGCAAATATTAAAAAATAAAATTATTAAACCCGTAGTCACTGCTACTGTAATAAAACACTTTGTCGTGAATGTTATAATGTATCACATAAATTCAACAAGTTATCATAAAGTAATTCAAAATGTTATGTATCTGGTTAGTCTTAGTTAGCCTATTAAAATTACTATCGATATCGATGTTTTATTTCTACCACAACACTAAAAAAATATCGACAATGTTTACATTCAGTGCGGATATTGGGTCTAAAAGATCCGACAGATTGTTCTTTGTTTTGCAATCAAACCCTTAAGTGAATCTACCTGTGTTTTGAAGATTGGTTAGGTTGTCTATGTAAGAATATGTTGATATAAGTATATTTGCATGAATGGCTATAACTACGTAGATAATCACAATTAAACAAGAGTATACCCAACGGATCTTTTAGACCTGTTAACGCACCAGCCAGAGTACAGTTATCCGTCGGTTCTAAAAGACCCCATGTCATACCCAGGTTAAGTCATTAAAATTCTTTGCCGTAGTGAACGTGTTAATCCAAAAAATTGCTTAGAACCCTTATATTTATTTTGAAAGGCCTGTCGATTGATGTACAGCAAGTGGGCTTGCAATGAAAAAATAATTTTTGACTTTCAGTTTTATGTATGGGGTGCACCCCTAAAAAAAATCTTTTTTTGTAATTTCATTACAAAACTATGTAGCGGTTAACAAAATACACCCTATTCTTAAATTTTTATTCAAATACACCTTATGGTTTTAGAGTAAAATGCCTGTGACATACTGACGGACAGACAGACAGACAGACATGACGAATCTATAAGGGTTCCGTTTTTTGCCATTTGGCTACGGAACCCTAAAAAGGAGCGCCGCGATGACGTTGCTTAAAATTATTCAAATTTCATTACAGTCCATGTTTTAATTGCTCGGGATTGCTAGATATAACCACACATTTTCTTTCGAGATCCAAATGTAATACAGCTACTGGACTAAGAGCTAGCGACCAAATCGGTCGTGTGGCTTCAGCTGTATTGAAACTCCGTTAGCTACTTCCCTGAACGACCTTTTCCGATAATCTTCGTGCTGGCAGGCCGCGCGCGGTGGGTGCGGGTTTAGTGGGGTGGGGAATAAAAAGAGGCCTTAAAAATAGCGCGTCCTTCTGCACCCGTGCCGTGCGAAGCCGGGGCGGGTCGCTAGTTAACTATAAATGAAAAAAGCGGCCAAGTGCGTATCAGACCACGCACAACAAGGGTTGCGTGCCTTAACAGAAATACTTTGCATACTTAAAAACAAAATTAGTATTATAGGTATGCCAAGCCACAAACGTGACAAAGCCCTGCGCAGTAGGTAACAAACGCTCCTAAACGGCCTCAGATTACCTACTGTATTATTCTTCTATACTGTGGTCGGGTGATCATGAGAGTGACGTTCAAAACCCAGAATCGTTTTAATAAAATCGACAGCTGATCGCTACTTGACTGTACGCTTACATTACATCGCCAAAAAGAAAGTATTTAAAGTAAAGGCAGGTCGAAAATACAATTATTTAACAAACTGAATCTATTTCAAGGAAACTAAAATGACTTCTTTTTATGGACTCTGTCAGCTGTACTATATGTACTTACGGAAATCTCAACAATTGTTTTGTATATAATATTTGTACAAATATTTGAAACTGTTTATTCCCCACTTGTAAAATAAAGAAACCAGATGTATTTGTACTTTCTGTTGAAATAAATAAAATTTATAACGCAACCATTCATTCGCTAAACGCTGAAGTTTTGACGTGAGCAGTCAAGTCACATTATATGTCACAATAAACTAAAAAGTATTTAATCTTTTGATGTTGGTTTGCTAATATGGTGTTTAAGGTCTAAAACACCGAGTTCTTTTTTTATGAAACTTATATCTTGATGCAGGTTATAAGTTAACGCTATTAGCAACTACTGAAATGTAGCTAGAGCTGTAATTCTGGGGCCATGAACCTAGAATACTATGGAGTGTTTTATCAATGTTTATTCGAATATAGGCGGCTTACATAATAAAAACGCATCGGATCTTTTCGACCCCATAACAACCAGAGAGAAACTGTTTTCATCTAGTACGGCTACCGGGTCATAAGGACCCGATGCCCGGTGACCCGATAGCCGTACTGGATGAAAGTCTAGTTGAGTTAGTGACGTCCAAGTGTGTAGGTGGTTGTTAATTACAGTGATTTACGAGTAATACGAGATAAGGTGAATTATCCATCATGAAGCGGTCGCGGAAAATGTTATTTATGTGTGACAAAAATGAAAATGAACATGAAACTGTGAAAAAGAAAAAAGAGAATATACGTGCCAGAAATACTATAATTGGTAAGCGAAATATTGCGAAAAATAATATTTACACTAGCTCATCGACTGGCCAGACACTCCAAATGCTACAATATGCAGACTCTTCCACTCCATCAACCAGTAACCCTGTCAAACGACGTGTGCAAATATTAAAAAATAAAATTATTAAACCCGTAGTCACTGCTACTGTAATAAAACACTTTGTCGTGAATGTTATAATGTATCACATAAATTCAACAAGTTATCATAAAGTAATTCAAAATGTTATGTATCTGGTTAGTCTTAGTTAGCCTATTAAAATTACTATCGATATCGATGTTTTATTTCTACCACAACACTAAAAAAATATCGACAATGTTTACATTCAGTGCGGATATTGGGTCTAAAAGATCCGACAGATTGTTCTTTGTTTTGCAATCAAACCCTTAAGTGAATCTACCTGTGTTTTGAAGATTGGTTAGGTTGTCTATGTAAGAATATGTTGATATAAGTATATTTGCATGAATGGCTATAACTACGTAGATAATCACAATTAAACAAGAGTATACCCAACGGATCTTTTAGACCTGTTAACGCACCAGCCAGAGTACAGTTATCCGTCGGTTCTAAAAGACCCCATGTCGTACCCAGGTTAAGTCATTAAAATTCTTTGCCGTAGTGAACGTGTTAATCCAAAAAATTGCTTAGAACCCTTATATTTATTTTGAAAGGCCTGTCGATTGATGTACAGCAAGTGGGCTTGCAATGAAAAAATAATTTTTGACTTTCAGTTTTATGTATGGGGTGCACCCCTAAAAAAATCTTTTTTAGTAATTTCATTACAAAACTATGTAGCGGTTAACAAAATACACCCTATCCTTAAATTTTTATTCAAATACACCTTATGGTTTTAGAGTAAAATGCCTGTGACATACTGACGGACAGACAGACAGACAGACATGACGAATCTATAAGGGTTCCGTTTTTTGCCATTTGGCTACGGAACCCTAAAAAGGAGCGCCGCGATGACGTTGCTTAAAATTATTCAAATTTCATTACAGTCCATGTTTTAATTGCTCGGGATTGCTAGATATAACCACACATTTTCTTTCGAGATCCAAATGTAATACAGCTACTGGACTAAGAGCTAGCGACCAAATCGGTCGTGTGGCTTCAGCTGTATTGAAACTCCGTTAGCTACTTCCCTGAACGACCTTTTCCGATAATCTTCGTGCTGGCAGGCCGCGCGCGGTGGGTGCGGGTTTAGTGGGGTGGGGAATAAAAAGAAAAAAACATGTAGGCTCAGCGACTTTAATTTTTTTTTCAAACTGTTGCTCTGTACTCCCTGTGCACCCATAAAAAAAAAATATTCGATCTGGTGGTGGGAAGGGGTTGCCAGCGTTAATTAAAAATGAGGGGAAGGCAAAAGAGGACGTGGAGGGGATATCAGCCGGCGAACGCGTCAGCGCGCTCACGGCGCGTCGAATGTGTTCGGTTTTGCCCAACACATTTTCAAACGAAATCCAACGATTTCAACAAATTTTTTCGATACCTTTCCACCGATATTTTTGCATGGCTATTTTTTTGGGGCTGACATATTAATTAATCTCGCGTCAGAAAAAAAGCCAATACAGCTGAGCCCACATTAAAATTATTATTATTTTGGTATTTTTAACTAACGCTGGCAACCCCATCCCACCACCCGATCGTATTTTTTTTTATGGGTGCAAAGGGAGTACTCCCTTTGCACCCATGAAAGCAACAGTTTGAAAAAAAATTAAGTCACTGAGCCCACATTTTTTTTCTTTTTTTTCCGCACCCTACACCTGCACCCACCGCCCGCGGCCTGCCAGCACGAAGATTATCGGAAAAGGTTGTTCAGGGAAGTAGCTAACGGAGTTTCAATACAGCTGAAGCCACATGACCGATTTGGTCGCTAGCTCTCCGTCCATACGACTAGGTATATACCAAAAATGGCAACAATTGAAAGACCGACGTGAATTCTTCTATTTAAAGTTCGATGATTACGAATGTATATTAAATCTACTTGATCCCATTTCACACTTATTGTGCAACTTATTAAATAACGTGGGTAAGTGGACGCAACATGTAACGAAACGAGACTGCAGCTCAGTAATTTGTTCTGTAAATGGCTAGGAAATGTAGGCACGTTACATGTGGGTATCATTCATGTAGGTATGCTGTGGGCACTGAGACCTATTCGTAAGGTTTTTTTTATATTTTGATGAATTATAATTGCCGACTTAGACCTGAGTGGTTATATTAACATTAGCCTTGTTGATTAAATTATGTTGTGTCTTGGGTCCAAAAAAAAAGCTTATCAAATATATTATTAACAACAACTTTGTTCATGCCAATAAATTTTTGATAAACGCATATTCGATGAAATTATTTTGATCTTTTGAATGAATCTAACCAGTGCTGTTATTCGCTACGCGCTAATGCGGCTCACCCCACCGGTCACCCATCACGAAACTACATAGATCTACATACTACTCTACCTATGTTTAGTTTCTACGCAGTCTACGCATTGCGTTGTCAGGATATATTTGTTGGTGAGCCAATGCTCACCAACAAATATATACCTCAATGGTAAGCTTAAAACAAGTTACATAATAGTGAGGCTGGAGAATAATGTTTTAACTGACGATTCTGACCCTTATTACAATTTACATAAAGTGCACGAATGGTCAGTAAACTGTATTGGTGATGGTAGGTACCAGCAGGGGCAGCAGGTATTAAAACGAATTACTCGTCGAGTAGGAAATAAATACAAATACAAATTATTTATTCTGCAAATAGGCCACCCACTTTTACGTGTCAAACGGTAATTTACAATAAAAATAATAATCGTACAATAAAATAATAATAATATAACACAATAATAATTTAAAATTTGATATAACAACACACGGAATACGGGAAACGGGAAGCTAAGAAAAAGTGCATACTCCGAAATTCTAGTTATGTCATGTCTATACTCGTACATAAGAAGTGTTACTGTTGCTTACCTCATTTTCAACTCTGGTTAGGATCCCAGATCCATCATCGACCGCACCCATTACAATACCCGCATCCCAAATTGTCAATTACTCAAGTACCTATTTATCTTCTCAAATTGTGACATAATGTCATGGAAATCTACGACGTGCATCGTAAAAAATTACGACTCGGCCTCATAATCGTACCGTGGTGGTAAATTGGAATGCTTGTTTTTCATCAAATACAGATACTATAAAAAAATGCCATCCGTCCCGGCCGGGCGGTTATAGAGCCGTCAGAGTTGGAAGTCGGAAAGAGCCGTGTTAAGAGGGTTAACAGGGGGTAAAAACCAAACTTACAAGTTTTCATAAACCAAGTGCAAGAGTGCAAACTGCGTGCGTTCGTTTGACGTAAATTAAACATAACAGCATTGCGTAAATAAAGAGACAAAAAACGTGTTAAAAATACCAATAACTGTTAGTCTGCTCCGTCCCATCATGTACTTACGAGTATGGTAGAAATTTCTTTCAGAACGATATTGGTATCGCGCATACAACGTGGGATATTTTTCTAATATACATAGAACTTTTATGAAATATTTAATATACGTTTTATACTTACATTTACATACTCTATTTTCAAAGATTATTTATAGAATTAGAAATATAATAAAATATTTCCATTTTGAAAGTTTGCAAAGTGTTTATCAATCGATATATTTCCCTTCGATATCCTAGATACCTAAACGAACAAACGCAGATGTTGAGGTCTAATGTTATATGGAATGAGGTATTGGTAATTATAATAAATGTTGTCTGTTTCTCGATATCCATACTCGAGATTCGAAGGCCTATTACGGGTCAAAAACGTGAAAAACGTTCCATCACCAGTAATTATTGCGATATGTGAATGAAATACCCAATTAAAAGTCGTTGAGTTGGGTGCTTAAGAATTTTGTCTAAGAGTTGAGCAACAAGGGGCCGCAAGACAGATCGTACGCGCCGATCGATAAGATGTTGACTTAGAAACGCTCAGTCCCTCAGTCGTGGCGTGTTCATGTGTTGGATCGACATACAGAAAGTACACACGCTACAATACATTAGGGAAAAACATTCTAGGCAGGTCTTGTGTATCCCATAGATGTTATACGCAAGATCTGCCTAGAATGTTAGAAGAGTAGATCTACTCTCGTGTTTGTGGCTTTGGACAAACAAGAAAATATACAGTCAAGCGAGATATCACACACACATCATCAGCCTATATACGTCCCACTGCTGGGCACAGGCCTCCTCTCATGTATGAGAGCGAGATATACATATACATATATCTACATCCGAAAATGTAAGAATTCATTTTGATTCCTAGTTCAGGCATTTTCCAATCTCGCACTTCTGTTAAGTAAGAACCCAATTACTCGTTCTTTATACACATATGGACAGTATCACATTATGTTAAATTCGTGTTAACTTTACGAGTAGCCATTAGCTATTTTAGGTGTAAAGCGACCTCAATACGTGATTTACATCTTGCTACAACAAGCTACAAGGCTGTAGAAGTGTGGTAACGAGGTACTAATTGCAATATGAGATAATACTTAAGTTTTTTTTATCATTGGAACGCCAACAGTAGATATCGTGCCTGCGACGACATCAACGACGCGACGCGACACGAGACACCTTGATTCACTCCAGTCGCGCTATTCTGTAACTTGTTTTGACCTCACCTCACAGTTCATTGACAAATATATGTCGTCGCCGCAATTCTTAGTAACTAAGCGTAATCCATACTAATATTTTATATGCAAAAGTGTGTCTGTCTGTCTGTTAACTCTTCACCGCTGAACCGATTTAGATAAAATCGCGGGCAGAAGCTAGTCAAATATAGTTTCGCTCGGCGTGACGGGTGAGGCGTATTCTGAGCGTATTTCGAATAACAGCCCCCCTATTCCGTAACTTGTTTTAAGGCACGCCGTAGGTTCATGGTCTTCTCTCCCTCTCTCACTGAGCATAAGCGTGAGCGAGATGGAATTGCGTGCTCGAAAGCGCGGATATCATGTTTTTTAATTATTTTAGGCCGTTTAAAAAAATAAAAGTAATGACTGAATTCTCTCAAACATGACATTGCCGATTTTTAGAAGCCATTTTTATATTTTTAGCTTTAGTGCATAATTTGTTACGAATATTTTAGGTGTATTTTAGACCTATGTTCGTGATTTTTTTCTATCGAGCGAATCACTGATCTCGCTGCAGAAAAGCCTCAAGATTACTATTCGTATTTTTTTGAAACCATAATATTATAAACAGACGCATTATATTGTTTCAAAAACTCTGTTTGCTTAACCTTGCTGAACCTACGGCGCCTTCAGCTCACCTCAACGTAAGTAACCAAGCGTAGTTATAGAGGTCTAGTTTCGTGACCGAGGTGAGCTGCTATAGCGCGTAGCGAATAACAGCCCTGCACAGAACGGCTACATAGCCGCTGGCAGCGACATCGCTGCGATATAGACTGTCCATCTTACTCTAATTAGATCGCTTAGAAAGAGACGGGCAGTCTGTCGCCGCGATGCAACTCGTGGACATAATTACTAACTCAGAATTAGGGTTTGTAAGATTTGGTAAAATTTCGGATTCGGATATTTCGGATCTTCAAATTCAACAGATCCGGATATCCGGATTTTTCGGATAAAACGGATCCACGAGGTTTTTTTGGTATAAAGTAGGAATTCATCATCATCATTCATTCATCTATTTAAATACTGTAATGTACTTCCTGTACAAAATAAAGCAAAACTTGCTATATTAGTAGAAAATCTCCAATATGTTAAAACGCTAAAATTAAATAAGAGATGTAAAAGCCTAAGAAAGTTACCTAACCAAAAACTTTTCTGTAAACCTAAATTTAATAATATATATGGTGCAAGACTCCATGCTCACTTACTGCCTAAAATAATAAATGAGTTGCCAGAAGACGTACGAAATAGATATGCGAACGGAAATAACGCAAAAAGGCTTCTTAAAATGCACCTACTGAAGTCTAGAAACTTCAGTTTTTTTCTCTAATTAATACATTCAAGATAGTATATATAACTACTACCTAACATTAGTTTTTATATTTTTATCATACTTACGGACAAATTCTTCGTTTATCTAGGATATCAAAGGAAAATATTGTACTAGTCATCACTTATTTCGATCATTAAATGCTTAGTTCTTGCGGTTGAAAATGGTTTTCTTTGAAATAATATGACTATTAACGCAGGATTTGTCTGACCTTAGCACCTAGTGAAATTAATTAATTAAGTTAATCAAAACTAGAACTCCCCATTGGCATACAAACTAGGGCTCGCGGTCGTGTCCGGGTTTCGTGTACACGTGTCGGGTACCCGTGTTCGTGTAACCCGCCCGCGGGTCTAAGCGACCGGTCCGAACGGATCCGTGTAATTAGCGCACGGGTAGCCGTGTACACGTGTACACGTGTACACGGGTACCCGCGTCCTGTTTACACGCGGGTAGTACTACCCGTCCTTGAGTTGTGGTGTGAAGCTAGGAACTATCCCGTTGTTCTAAGAATGTACAAACAAGTACTAAATGAGTGTTCGTAGCATTGCAATTATAACATATTATTTGTGAATAAAAATAGCATAGGAAAAAATGTAACAAATTATAACAAAGTACGTAAAGTTCGCCTCCTCAAATTCATATTTTAAAAAAGTAAGTACGAATCCATGCTAATGTTATAAATGATAAAATTTGGTATAGAGATTTGAGTCTGGGGGAGGGACATAGGATATAAACGAGTTCCACGCGGACGAAGTCGCATGCAGAAGCTAGTAAGTTTTATCCCATAAAAAAACATTCCATGTAAAAAAGAGGCCAAGTCTCGAAACTCTTCCACCTTAAAAAGCTGTGAGATATTTCGTAGTACCAAGTCTCAGGCATTCTCATTATTCTTTATTTGGCAGCTAATTCTGCCACTTGGCAATAATAATATGTTTATATAATATGTTTGTAATAAAAATAAGTTTTAATGGTAAAACATTGACATTGTGTAATTTAATTAATAAATTTTATGACCTAAGTAATTAGATAAATCAAATAATCTTGACATATTAACTATTATAAATAATCCATATTATTTTGGCATGTAAAATTTTATATTTTATTAATAAATGAGTATGAGTATGAGTATGAGTATCTCACAACTTTTTACGGTGGAAGAGTTTCGAGACTTGGCCTCTTTATAACATGGAATGTTTTTTTATGGGATCTTACTTCTTTTTGTAGGTTATTGTGTCATCAATACATACAAATTACGAATGCAGTCTTCTTCTTTTGAATCTTGCTTCTGAATTGTTTCTCCCATTCGCTGCAAATGTAACTTTGTAATCCTATATATTTATATCGGATTACAAAGTTATTTATGCGTATCTAGACATCTGGACCGATATTTGCAAAATATTTTATTTTCATCTTGATTTTAACACTAAACACTAATTATGTTCTAAATTAGTGTTTTTGTTGATTGTTCAGTGAATATGTGAGTGACAAAATTAAGAAACTTTGACTACTTATAATTCTTAAACTACTGCTTCAAATTGAATGAAATTTTAAATATACCATGTTTAAACAATGCCTACTTGGTTACTGAAAATTCAGGCTTCCAGTTTTATTCACAACGAAGTTATTGGGGGGTCAAAAACGGCCTGAACTGCTTCGAAAAAAGATGGTACGGCAGTGCCGCTTTTTTGCTCGACTTGGCGGGGGCACCGCCGTGCCCCCAGATTTTTATTTGAGCTTACAATGTGAAAAATAATGTACTAACATTAATCTAGTTTTGGTTTTGAACCATAATAGTAACGAAGCTGGTGGTCTAAAATTGGCCGGTCCCAATTTAGAAATAATGATGAGACTTTACTGCATTTATGAAATTTTTCATACCTAAAACTATGTAGTATTGTGCGATTACCAAGTCATAATAGTACATTACGTAACTAGGGCGGTGAATTCGTGAATGCCCCAGATCGCAGGTGTTTGTGCGCAGCGTGCAGTAAAACTTGTATTATGGCCAGGTGTGACGTAAAATTTTATTTAGCAAGTAAATAAAGCCCCCCACAAGGTGGAATGAGGACCTGGTAAAGGTTGCGGGAGTCCGCTGGATGCGGGTGGCGCAGGACCGGTCACTTTGGCACTCTTTGGGGGAGGCCTATGTCCAGCAGTGGACGTCTTTCGGCTGATATGATGATGATGACGATGATTAAATAAAGATTAATGAATGCCTGAGACTTGACTCTACGAAATGTCTAACAACTTTTTAAGTTTTGAGACAGCCTCTTTTTTCCATGAAATGTTTTTTATGGGATGAGATTTACTAGGTTCTGCCCACGACTCCGTCCACGTGGAACTCGTTTATATCCTATGTCCCTTAAGAGCCCTTCCACCTGCCCCTTCCACTTCCCTAATATAGCCGTTCAACGGTAAAATACCACAGCTCGGGTCGGCGAAGATAACAGATAAAAGTACATTATTGTCGAAGCAAGGGAAGTAGGCAATTGCTGGCTGAGTATTAAGTTTAAATGGACGACCTTGGGAGACCCGTTTCGCCGGCAGGTGACGAACAAAACAAACAAAGTAAACTTAAGACGTAACTACTTACGTTAGCTTCCATTTTTTTGTTGAAATTTCGACTTTATCGCAAAGGCATAAAACTTAATATTGCTTTTGAATTCAACCTCTTCTTTATCTATAGTTTAGTCGCTAAGACTTTTGGGTTTACCCAAAAAAAATTGCAAGACTGATAACGCCTATACAAATGATGATCTCGTTACTGCAAATAATTTTTACCTCGTTAAACTACATCAACGATGTTTAGTACGTCCGAAATTGTAAGATAAAATCCTGTCAAAAACGCAAGCAGAAAACGACTTTTTCATGAGAGCATAAAATCGTAACATTATCCGATATCGAAATAATTATGGTATACTTTGAATCGGTAACGTAAAATCGTTTTGTTTGAGTAGGTACCTTTATTTAAAAATGATAACGGTATACATTGAAGCAGTAGCAAAATAGTCGTAATATCGTTTTGTTCGAGTACCTTTCTTTTAAAATGATTACTGTATCCTTTAGATAGGTAGGCAGAGTAATGATGCAAGTATCGTTTTGATTCAGTGCCTTTATTCGGTGCTCATATTCAACCTCGTGAGTAAAGGTACGGTTTAAAAAGGTATACCACATTCAGTCCCTTATTTAGAACCTTACTGACGGTGGAGGAAAATGACGACTTAGCAAATGTCAACTCTATTTGAATGACGTTAAGGATCAAAAGTGCTAAACATTAAATTTCCTCGACTGAACAATACAATAAGCGCGAGGTTAATATTAAAAAGTTCTCATGTACAGTCAGCCATGACAGTGGGCTACCACTTTTGGACCTTATTTTGCATGCAATAAAGTACAAAAGTGGTAGACCACTTTTGTGGTTGACTGTACTTACCTACTGTTTTTGTTTAGCTATCATATCTATAAGCGGCTATTAATAAAAGTTAAACAGTTTGCGTGCCCTTTGTCGGTCAATCATTAAATAAAATACTGGGTTTATACAATATTATGACGCAATAGAGCAAACATAGGCTTCCTGTGATATTTCCTTTTGCCACATACCTAATATAAAACAACATCATACACACCAAACCCATAGAGTTGCTAATGCAAATGGAGTAAAATGAAATAAATAAATTATATTTGCCTCAACTCAAACGCCCGCGGACGGTCCGAACCCGCGTGTAATTAGAACCCGCGGGTACGTGTGTACGGGTACACGGGTACCCGGGTACCCGCCCGCGGACCGGGCGGGTTCGGGCGTGTCCGTGTGGAACGGACGCTTAGCACCGCGGGCTTAAGAACACGGGTATTCGGGCGGGCGGGTTTACACGTGTAGCGGGAGCCCTAATACAAACCTCCTCTAGGTTTTGCCTAAAATGGGTTTTTATGTTAGACGACCGGTTAGCCTAGTGGGTAGTGACGCTGCCTACGAAGCTGAAGGTCCTGGGTTCGAATCCCGGTAAGGACAAATATTTGTGTGATGAGCATGAATATTTGTTTCTGAGTCATGGATGTTTTCTATGTATTTAAGTATTTATATCTATTATATATATCGTCGTCTAGTACCCATAACACAAGCCTTATTGAGCTTACTATGGGACTAGGTCGGTTTGTGTAACATTGTCCCCTTATATTTATTTATTTATTATTTATTTATGTTAAGATCTTTTGTATATCTTATTATGTATTAATCAATAAATAAAATTTAAAAAAAAATTGTAAGGCTAAAACTAAAAAACAACTAAAAACGACTATACTTACCACCGTATTTTTAGATCTGCAAGATTTTAAATAGATATGCATCCCCGACTTCATAAGGGGTATAAAACTTTATTTTGTCTAAAATTTTTACTTGTTAGAGTTTCGTCAATGAAAGCTGTCACTTGAATAACTACAACTAGGTCACGTTAACTCCGTACCTGGTCCTTGCACATACTTTTCAATGAGCTCCATGTTTACAATTAATTCGATAGGGTTGTAAAAGAAATTAACATGACCCGGACGCCTTACTCAGTAATCGATTGGAAGAAGAGCCCATACGGAAATCGTGAAAATCAAGGGACTATGTCTAGATATGGCAGAAACAGTGAACCGGCCATAAATATAGCGCACTATTCTTATTTTACATGATCATAATATAAGTCAAGACCATAATACTAAAACCGTATTACAATTATAAAATGTAGGTATTGTTGCTGCATTTACTTCTAACTTCCTGTGTCAAATATACTCCTTCAATATTCATTTAGGTACATCTAAACTAAGTCTTTAGTAGGTAGGTTCAACTACAACTATGGACATGCTCTGAAAATAAAAGTATTTGAATTGAATTGAATTTAATAGTTCCGGTAGTATTGGATATACAATAATACCTACGGTAGATTAGTGTATTAAACCAACGCCATTTTTCGCCATCAAACTCCGACAGTTTTACTAGTTTGTGGTTTAATTATTTTTTTGTGACTAATAAATTAAAAACAATATAATATAATCTGGTCTGGGATGAAGAAAGGGTGAATAAAAACAGATATTGAGAATGATCTACATGATACCATTCCGTTTTCAGCGTGGACTCGGTAAAAACTTCATTTTGTAGCGGTATTTTCGGTTTTCATGGTAGTATTTTAAGGATCCGTAATATCCGAAAAATCCGGATTCAGGAGCCTGTCAGATCCGGATCCGAAATTTGGCGGATATCCGGATCTTTCGGATATCCGGATTGCAAACCCTGCACAGAATAGATTCGTCCCCATTTCTAATTTGTTCACTGTGGTGCCATGTAGTCATTGTAGTATGCTCAAATTATCTTCTTCCTTAATTGTCAACAGTCCTCCTCTGGACCCATGTATACGAATTATGACGAGTTTAGATAGTCGTTTGTGGAGAATATTATTAAAACCTGCATGTAGATATTTAACTTTATAGGAAGTTTGAGCGACCGTCAGCATGTAGATACTCGTAGCGTATTAGGTAGGTACCGTCGGAAACTCAGAACTAACTCCAAACTCGAAAAATACAGATTCCAAAAATAGCTTTCGTTGAGCTAGCTATGGCAAAGTCATCACTATACCTAGTCATTTGAATAAGTCTTCTTGATTTGTAAAGAGTTTAATCAAACCCGCCGAATCTCGCAATCGAGTCGTGATATTTCGGCAGTTGTCTTCTATAAATTGTTTACACTATTCATCGTTCTTTCGTAAGATGAAGGCACGTCCTGCTGTTACGGTCACTACGTGTTTTACGGTCCTGTCTATTATTTTTACATTTTGCAGCACTGACAATTTCGTAATAGCACGAGACCTTGGCGGAGAACTCTTTGAAACTGTGCTAGCCGGTGAGTGGGTTCAGTCAGAAGCTGCGACAGTTAGTAGCCGTGCCTGCGCGCGCGCCGTGTGGCCCGTCGCCCGCCGGCGGTCTCGCTAGACACCTTGGCTAACGCTGTCACAATGCGATACATACACTTAATTGTCTATTATTTCCGGCGGATTACTCGCAGTAGTTCCATCGGGTAGTACATTTGAAGGAACCATAGCAAATGGCTCGCCCAACTCCCACATACGCTATGCATAAACATAAACTGGGGTGCTTCTACCTACAACAAATGCATTGGAGGTAGGTACATAACTAAATAGAAAATTGAAATAAAATCGGTGTTAAAATATTATTATAATAAATATACCTACGCGGCATCACCACATTTATAATGCGAAGATCCTTCGCAAACTTGCATAAGTAAACAAAATTTATCTGAATAATATTTGCAAACAAAAAGTTGTTATCCTTAGTAGCTATCTATTACCGAATTCGATACACTGTGTCCTTGATAAAACCGACGCGAGGTGCGCATTGTATTTCCGCATTAGGAACGCGATCATGCGCCTCACCTCACCTTCACGCCTAACACAACTAGATCTCTACATACGCTTAGTTACTGCGAAACGTCGCGTCAAGATATATTTGTGGGTGAACGTTGAGGTGAGCTTAAAACAAGTTACAGAATAGCGCGACAAGGCTGAAACAAAACCTCTGCCTACGCTTAGTAATAATATTCAGAGCAATAACGCGTAGTTGGTATCCTATCGCAACCACTAAATTTCATTTCCCAACTGTATCGTTTGGCCAAATTTTTATTTCGGCAAAAAAGCCAATTTTCCCGAAGACCTTTGATTTATATAATAATCCTGAAAATGCCACGGCTTCGGACAAACGATACAGTTGAGAAACAATGTAATAGTGAATCAGATCGGTAACCCTAATTACTATTGAGTCATTTGTAAATAAGAAATAATAAGTATTATTAATTTAATGTTATCAAGATAAGCCTTTCAGAGCAGGTGAGGTGAAAAAGTAATTCTGGATTCGCAGCCCTACAGCCCCCGCCGTCCCTTCTCCCCCCGTTCCTCCCCCGGTAATGTTGCGTGTGGGGATTAGAAAGAAAACATCTAATGAAGCGATGCAGAGACCAACCTTTAAGTAAGCATTAACCAAAAACCGTACCATTCTATATAGGTCTAGTTTCGTGACGGGTGACCGGCAGGGTGAGCCGCATTAGCGCGTAGCGAATAACAGCAAATAACACGAACCACCTTAAATACTCGTACGTATAAGGAACTGGCTACACAAACTGGCTGAACAAAGTTAATCCACGTGTACATATGCAAAATGAAAAAATTAACCACTTATATTTTAGTATACTATGAAAAATTAACGGGGCCCGAAATTTAAAGCCTAATTATCAGGCCAAGGGGGTATAAGGTATCACATAAAAGGGCTTGAGTTGAACATCCTGAAACAGTTCCTCTTTCTTCAGTGGTAATAATTTGATTTATGAAGGAAAATGATGAAAAAAAAACTGGTCAAGTGTACCATACGTCATCATTGGCAACACACACTGGTCAAAGACTCTCGTCTTGAGACACTGCGGAATATTGAGGAATTTCCTCCCTAGAACGCACCGGTTGAGGAATGAGCTTTTCCCAAGGGTCTACAGTATGGGGTTCTTCAAGAAAGGAGTGTAACATACCTATTGAAAGGGTCGGCAATGCGCATGTGGCCTCGTCTATAGACTACGCTTGTTTGCCATCGACGTGGTATAAAATGTTTATATCACTCTTCGTATTAGGGTTATAGTCAAAAAAACTGTACATAGTTAAGGGCCTTAATCTAATCTACGTGTTCAAGACAGTCATTATTTAGTAAATTTCGTAGTCTTATTCCCATCTACTATTATAAACACATGTAGTGGGTAAATGTGAATGGAAACATTTCGATCCGCCCACATAAGAAAAAAGCGTATTGAGCAAGCAGGCGCTCGATATTATGCATCTCGTTTTAATTATAAAACATGTGGTGGGTAGATGTGAATGGGACTGTTTCAATCCACCTACATTTAAAAAGAGCACTGAGCGAGCAGGCGCTTGTTATCTTGTGTCTCGTTCTAATCATAAAATGTATGGTGGGTAGATTTGAATGGGAGTATTTCGATCCACCTACAATACGAAAAATAAGTAGTAAGCGCGGCGCGCGATATTTTATTTCGTTTTTAATCGATACGTAAATATGACTGCAGCGCGCGTTTCAGTAGTACCTGAAAGTTGATGTACACGCATGTATTGTAAAGGTGAGAACGAAATTTGGATTGACAAATTTATACTCATATTTGTTCGATTAAGCTACCTTGGTTAGCATATTTCTTGTGCTTACGTATTAGGGGGAGACTGTTCAAGGCAGCCGTCTGTAAGACAAATACATAGCTTTGACTCTTTATTTTACCATCTTAACAGCTCTCTTTGGTTCATAGGTTTCAGACTTATGTCAAGATACTTTCTCCTACAGTTAACATCTTATATGAGCGGATTGGTTTAGTTTACTAACCATCCAAATATACCCGGACTTGACAATAACGTGTAGGTAAAAGCCTCCGTTAAGAGCTTTAAGCTCCAAACATAAATAGGTAGACCAAGTTGTACCATTTATAGAGGTCACACCTTTGGTAGGTGTGCCTCATGATTCAAATATTCCTCATTGATTGTGACTTTGGCCTGGCCGCCTGAAAAGCCGGTGGCTGCAAAGCTTTCAGAGTGCGCTTTGCAAAGCTTTCAGTCACATAACCAAAGCTGGGTTCATTTAGTTTTCATACAAGGTTGTTTACATATTTTCTAAATTTACTTAATTTACATTCGACAGTAGAATCACAAAACAACCTTTGCTTATCCGTAATTAATTCTGCTTAAAACGGCAATGCGCCGAACGTAGTTAAGGATTTAGCATAAGTTTTAACCGTAAGAGCTTTCACTAGCTTCTAGCAAGCTTTTCTTTATATTCAGTAGAATCTGCATATAATTGCATTAATTTTGTAACCATAATTATATTCTAGATACATGAGTTGTTTACATACAAGCTTGATAGTAAAGTTAATAACTTGCCTCCTTTTTCTGTAGTAAATTTGCATAAGCGGCACTATGCCACGGTAGGTAAAGCTCTTCAAGCTAATTAGAAACATGTATTATAATCATTTCTTTTGCATAGCTCATATTATGGTAGTTTTCGCTTGCACTATGCTCATAATTCATAAATATTAGACAAGCCTTAAGCTTAATACAGTAAACTTTACTACATCAATAATCTACAGTGTGATATTAATCTAATGAAATAACTGAGAATAGTGCTTACGACCTCTGTTAGATATAACAAAGGAATCAAAAGTATTAATTTATATAAAACTACAAAGGTTCAGTGTTTAGATAGGTATTTCGCCTAAACTATTTGCAATGTATTCATTTAGCCTATTAACAATTATGCACTAAGTAATTCTGTACAAGATTAACATAATTTAAGACCTAGGTTTACCTAGATTAAGACGGTACTGGAATGCAAACGCTAAAAACCTAAGACGAATTTGTGTAAAGAAATGATTGTTTATTTGAAATAAAGATGTTTCACTTTATGGTAATGTTGGAAGGTTTATATATGAGGTGGAGTATAAGCAAAATGTTCTCATAACAAGCTCGACTATCACTAGAGCAACATATACCCATCTCGCTCCAACCAACCAGCCGTGCCATCAAGCTTTCTCAAGAGTATCGGAGTTTTATTTCCGCCTGTGGATCCCGCTTGTGTGTGAGCGCGACGACAACTGAGCTCCCGTCACGCTCGCACCGTGCCTCCGCTGCTGCAGTAAACAGTCGACGGCCACACATGCTAATTTGTGGGCGCGTCGACCTATTTCGCGGTTCGGACTAGCGACCTCGCTAGGTCAGCCCACTTAGTCCGAGGCTATTGAAGCCAGGCACCAGACGTCGCAACCCTCTTCCCGTGATGTAACTACGGGGCACCGCGGCGTTCAATTGTCCTTCGAGAGCCGGATCCCTGACGAAGCAAGCAGTTCAAGCAGAAGATTTGGCTTTAAAGAAGATTCTTCTATCAATCAAGCATTAGATTGGCCCTTTTAAAGAAGACATCCTCTAACAATCTTCAAGCATCGTACGAGAAGCTGCCATTTGAAGCAAGCAGTTCAGCGCGAACAGATTGGCCTTAAAGAAGATTCCTTTCTAACAATCAAGCTGTTGGATTGGCCTTAAAGAAAGTGAACTTCGAACAATCTGCGCCGTACGAAGAAGCTGCCAGGAAATAAGAACAAAGAACTCTCAAGCAAGAAAAGCCCTCAACAGGGTTAATGAAGAAAGAAAGCAGAAACAAGAAGAGCCCTCAATAGGGATAACGAAGGCTCAAGCACGAAGAGCCCTCAACAGGGTTAACGAATAAAGAAGCCTCAAGACCGAAAAGCCCTCAAAAGGGATAACGAAGCCTCAAGACCGAAAAGCCCTCAACAGGGATAAAGAAGCAAGAAAAGGCGTACCAGCGAGGAAGACACACCAGCGAGGAAGACTTCGAAATCGAAGCGTTAAGTCGTCGTGGTCATCGAGCATCTGTAAATCCTATCAGAACCGGGTATATGTCAATCCCCGTTGTAATCTGGTAGGTGGCGTGGCTCTGGCCTAACGGTGTCAACCAGAGCTCATAACACGTCTTAGTGCGGTATACCGAGTGGTTACTGCAGCGCTCTTTTCAGAGCGTCTTTATAACTCGGCCGTTTGCTGGTATTGATACTTTGCGGTGTTTGGCCACAGGTTGGCAAGCTGAAGGGCGTGGCGTTCCACCACGTCCCGAGCACCTACATCGCACAGTGGTCCTCTGCCAGACGGTACCTATCACCTCCTTCCTCCCTACGTTCCCATTCTCAATCGGCATCAATACGGTAGTACGCCGAGCGAGCAGATAGGGCCTGTTAGTGCTAGGCAGGTAGGGACTGTAAGTGTTAGGGGGGTAAGGTTAGGATGACAGGTAAGGGGGAGGGTCGAGTAACGAGGTTGAGGAGTAGGCAGGAGTCAGACAGCGGTGAGGATGAGAACCCCGTTCTAGCCAATAACGGTAAAATTTTAGACGCCGATAGTTTAGGCGCGAACCTACAAGACGCCAACCCTTTGGGCGCAAATATTTTAGACGCCAACAGTTTAGGCGCGAATGTAGGCAACGTAGTTCACGCGGGCGTTGTCGATCAAGTTGTAAATCCGCGTAGTGGTTCGAGAACCGGTTCAGTAGAAGGTGAGCGGGCACAAACGCCACCTAGGGTCATTGACGCCACTGATTATGACGCCGTAAGAGCTGAAGACAATAGGTTAGTTAGACTACGTGCGGAGTCGGAACTCCGCGCGTCGCAGTTGGAGCAAGCCAGGGCAGCCGTCGCTTATGCCGCTTCTAGGTACGAATTGTTGTTAGCTGAAAGTCAACATTCGGTTATAAGAGCGCCGCCGCCCAACCCTTTTTGTTTGCCCAACGAAGCCACGCATGGTAGAAACGTAGCTAACGCCTCTCCCACTCTGGGACAGCCAGGTAGCAGTAGGCCACCACAGCATAGACCCCAAGAAACCAAGGGTATAGATAGGAACCACAGCCCAAACAATACGGCTGGGGAAATTAGCGCTCTACGCGACGCTATAGTGCAAGCCATCAGTATGAATAGGACTGACAACCACGTTTCACCCATGCCACAGCAATTCACCTCGGGCAAATATATAGGTGACTTGCCCTTTTTTGACGGCAATCCCTCGGATTGGATTGCATTTAAACGTGTTTATTTAGATACGGAGAGTTCGTTCTCCGACATAGCTAATATGGGACGCCTTCGGAAGGCAGTCAAGGGACAGGCACGTGAGTCAGTAAGGTCTATGTTACACACATGCAGTAATCCTTACGAAGTAATCGCCGCTTTAGATAGAGCTTTCGGCAAGCCAGACGTAATTATTTTGTCTGAAATTCAGAATGTCAAGCGGATGCCGCGATTGAGCGATGATAGTCGGAACATTTCTGAATTCAGCAATCGTGTGTGTAATGTAGTAGCCTCTATTAAAGCCCTGAATAAGCCACAGTACCTATACGCTCCTGAATTAGTTAGCCGTATAGTAGAAAAAATGAATAATATAGTTAGATTTGAGTGGTATAGGTACAAAAGCAACGCTAATGATGTGCCGGAACTCTTATCATTGTCAAGATTTTTGAAGGACTTGAGTGAGAACTTTAACTGTATGTTCGCGTACGAACAATCCAAGATCAAGTCGGGTGTGCGCTCACGTAGGGTGAATAACATTAATTCACGGCATAGGTATAGGGAGAGCTCGGTGTCGTCCGACGATGAGGGAGGTAGTGATTTCTACGATGACAATTCCGTATCAAGTCACGACTCTCGCGCGTCTGCGTCACATAGGCAGGATAGGAAAACTCTACCTATATCAAATGATTCTGATAGTGAAGCCGATTCGGAGCAACATTATGTTGCAACGGCAAACAAGCGCACAACGCGAGGCGGCTTCAAGTCTAGGCGTAATAATGATAGGAAGTTTAAACCACAGGAAAATAGGAATAACGTCTCTGCTAATAACAGTCAGAAAAGTAAGTGTGCAGTTTGCGCAGGCAATCATCCTGTAGCAAGTTGTGCTGACTTTATTAAGCTGAGCGTTAACGATAGATGGGACGTTTTAAAACGCTATAAGCTCTGTTTCCGGTGTTTAGGCGACATGCATAAATCCTCATACAATAAATGCAAATATAACCCATGTGGGAAGGGAGAATGCGAGGCATCCCACCATGCTTTATTGCATGGCAGGAGAAAGAGCTTAGAGCGTAAAGAAAAGACCGTAGCGACTAAAGAGCAAGTTAGTTCGGTTAACTACTCGAACCAGTCTCAAGCGTATTTAAAAATAATTCCGGTAGAGCTAAAGGGTTCAAAAGGTACCATCTCTACATACGCTTTGATGGACGAAGGCGCGACGCTATCGTTAATCCAGAAGGATATAGCTTTGCAAGTTTCGCATCCCGGTAAACGGGAAACCCTCTCCTTCGAAGGAGTAGGTGGTCACGAGGTGATAGACAACGATTCTTCGCGAGTAAAACTTAGAATTAGAGGTACCTCTAGTAGAGAGTTTCATGATTTTACCGCGCATACGATAGATAAGTTGAACCTTGCGTCGCAAGCTGTAGATAGGTCGGTCGTTCGTAAATGTGCTCATTTACGGCATTTAGAAGATGAGTTGTGTTACGAGTCAGCACAACCCACTATACTTATAGGTCAAGACTCATGGCATTTGATAGTGAGTAGGCAAGTATGTGAAGCAGGTAGAGCTTTACCCTGCGCATCCCTGACGCACCTCGGTTGGGTGCTTCATGGAGTTACCGATCTTCCTCGTAAATTGTTAGGGGCGGTTAATCACATTAAACCTACTTGCGATAATCAAGATCCAGCTCTAGCTTTGATACGCGAGCACTTTAGTATAGAGTCATTGGGCATAGAGCCGCGTAAACAAATTAACGATCCAGAAGATAGAGCTGTTAAGTTGCTAGAATCTACGTGTAAGCGTATACCTAACGAGGATAGGTTTGAAGCAGGTTTATTGTGGAAAACTGATGATGAGACTCTACCGGATAATAAAGCTCACGCATTGCGACGCTTATACACGTTAGAGAAAAAACTAGATAGAGACCCGGAACTTAAGGCTGAATATAATAGGCAGATGGATGATCTTATAGAACAAGGTTTCGCTGAAAGAGTTGACTCTATCACGGACTCACCGCGCGCCTTTTACCTCCCGCATTTTAATGTTATTCACCCCCAAAAAGGAAAAAGTAGAGTCGTTTTTGATGCTGCGTGTAGAACAAGCGGTAAAGCACTAAATGACGCGATTTTACCTGGTCCCGATTTAATTCAATCGCTTTTCGGAGTTTTGATAAGATTTCGTGAGGGCCGTGTAGCGGTAATTTCGGACATAAAGCAAATGTTCCTTCAGGTTAAAGTCATAGAAGCGGATCGCGATAGTTTACGATTTTTATGGCGCGGGGAAAGCAGGGACTCGCCTCCACAGACTTATAGAATGACGTCTTTGATTTTTGGTAGTGCGTCGAGTCCTGCTACGGCTATTTATGTTAAGAATAAAAACGCAAACGAATATCGCGATACGTATCCTGAAGTAGCTAGACTCACGGAACGTAACTTCTATGTAGACGATTTTTTGGGCGCATTTGACACGGTAGAGCAGGCGCAGAAAACCATTAGCGACATGGACAAGGTGTTCAGAAAGGCCTCGTTCACGCTATGTGGCTGGGCATCTAATGAACCTAGAGCTGTGTGCAACGTTAAGGATGTGTCTAAGGACTCTACCACGATATTAGGAAAATCGGACCACGAGCGTACCTTAGGACTTTTGTGGAACCACCAAAATGACAGCTTAGGTTTCAACTTGAATCTACGCAATACACCTATAGACGTAGTCAAGGGACTTAGGGTACCTACGAAACGACAGGTCACAAGCGCAGTGTTTAGCGTTTTCGATCCGACTGGCATGGCGACACCAGTAACGATTTTAGGCAAAATGCTAATTCAAGATTTGTGGAGGGCGTCTTGCCAGTGGGACGAAGCGATACCCGAACATCTAAGCAAAGCATGGCGCGAGTGGTTGGATAGTCTGGACTTATTACAAGATCTTGCTATACCTAGGCATATACCTAGATCGAAAGGACCAGCTTATCTGCACGCCTTTTGCGATTCGAGCGAGAAAGCTTTTGCAACTGCGATATACATTGTAGTTACCGACTTTGACGGCAATAAAACATCACATCTGGTCAGTAGTAAAGCTAGGGTAACACCTTTAAAGTGTATTTCGATACCTAGACTTGAATTACAATCAACCGTCTTAGCTTGCAGACTGGCAGACGCGGTCCGGCGTGAAACGGACTACGAAATCTGCCAGTCCTACTACTGGACTGATTCTCGAACCGTACTCGCTTGGATAAACTCGGATCCTAGGACGTTTAAACCGTTCGTAGCACATCACTTAGCCGAATTAGAGACTTTTACGAGACCATCCGATTGGCACTGGGTACCGACCAGTGAAAATGTTGCGGACATTGCGACACGCGGTATAAAATCAGATTTCGATATAAACCACCGGTGGTTTAGAGGCCCTCAGTTTATTTTAGAGTCTCCAGATAAGTGGCCTAAAATTAAAACGATAGTACAGGCTACGTCTAACACCGGTGAAGAACGTAAACCGGTTAATACTGCCACCGCCGGCAATGTCACCAAGGATAGGTTCGCTCACCTGCCAGATCCGCAGCGTTTTTCACGTTTCGTCAGATTGCAGCGCGCTCTCAGTCGTTTGTTGGTGGCTGTTGAAATTTTTACCTCCAGGCAAGTAAAGAGTACGTTAGGTAATGACATGATGCCTAAACACCTGCTGATAGCAGAGCATCTGTTATTAAGTAGATGTCAGGAAGAAGACTTTACCGAGGAACTCATTCGCTTGCGTGGTAACGAAGCTGTACCAAAGTCATCAAAGTTGTATCGGCTGGCAGTAAAGCTGTCAACAGACGGGCTGTTAACACTCGATGGCAGATATAAGATCAATGCTGCTAACAATCAGAGGCAACCGATAATATTAGATATTAAAAATCACATAACTCGATTGCTTGTGCATCACTATCATGAGCAATTTAATCATGGAAATCATCATACCGTGATTAATGAGTTACAACAGAAATATCACATTATCGGTTTGCGAAGCTATCTACGTAATATATACGCAAGGTGTCAGTGGTGCAAAATAAGAAAAGGTAAACCCGCTATGCATCAGCAGGGAGATTTACCACAAGAACGCTTTATGCACCACCAACCCGCGTTTACCGCCATAGCTACTGATTTTTTTGGGCCATTAAAGGTCACAATTGGGCGTCGCGTAGAGAAGCGATGGGGCGCTTTGTACACTTGCCTAACTACGCGGGCAGTGCACATAGAGTTAGCCAATTCTCTCTCAGCCAGCTCTATGATTCAAACCCTTAGACGCATGATGGCTAGAAGAGGTACGCCCACCATCATTTATAGTGACAATGCTACCAATTACATTGGAGCTGAACGTGAAATAAAAGAGGCAATGGATAGCGTTGAGTTTAGCGACTTTATCGTAAATAAGCGCATTGTCTGGAAAAAGATACCGCCAGGCGCACCATCCATGGGCGGCGCTTGGGAGGTCATGGTCAAGGGAGTAAAGAGTGCCTTATATGCAACCCTTAAGGACAAGGTTCCATCTGAGGATACGCTCCATACACTTTTATTGGAAGCGGAACACATAGTAAACTCCAGACCATTGACACCCATAAACGCCAACCTTTCAGAGGAGCAACTCACGCCAAATCATTTCCTCATACATAGGTCTAACGGTATGATGCCTTTCGGTAGTTTCAGCGATAAAAAATCTCTTAAAAATAGCTGGCAAGAAGTTCAGCAGCTCGCTGAGAGATTCTGGAAGAAGTGGCTCATAGAATATAAACCAACTTTGTTACCACGCAAGCGGGCCTCCGATTCGCCAAACTTAAAACCCGGCGATATTGTTTTAATAGCGGACAACACTTTGCCTAGAGGTATTTGGCCCCGCGGGCGTATAGAGAAAGTTTATCCTGGACCTGATGGCAAGGTACGTGTCACAGAGGTAAGAACATCAGCTGGACTCATCCGTCGCCCGACCTCGAGACTCGTACTGATAGATTCGACTAGTCTTGATTAGTTTTTGTACTTGCGTACTGGGGGGAGATTGTTCAAGACAGTCATTATTTAGTAAATTTCGTAGTCTTATTCCCATCTACTATTATAAACACATGTAGTGGGTAAATGTGAATGGAAACATTTCGATCCGCCCACATAAGAAAAAAGCGTATTGAGCAAGCAGGCGCTCGATATTATGCATCTCGTTTTAATTATAAAACATGTGGTGGGTAGATGTGAATGGGACTGTTTCAATCCACCTACATTTAAAAAGAGCACTGAGCGAGCAGGCGCTTGTTATCTTGTGTCTCGTTCTAATCATAAAATGTATGGTGGGTAGATTTGAATGGGAGTATTTCGATCCACCTACAATACGAAAAATAAGTAGTAAGCGCGGCGCGCGATATTTTATTTCGTTTTTAATCGATACGTAAATATGACTGCAGCGCGCGTTTCAGTAGTACCTGAAAGTTGATGTACACGCATGTATTGTAAAGGTGAGAACGAAATTTGGATTGACAAATTTATACTCATATTTGTTCGATTAAGCTACCTTGGTTAGCATATTTCTTGTGCTTACGTATTAGGGGGAGACTGTTCAAGGCAGCCGTCTGTAAGACAAATACATAGCTTTGACTCTTTATTTTACCATCTTAACAGCTCTCTTTGGTTCATAGGTTTCAGACTTATGTCAAGATACTTTCTCCTACAGTTAACATCTTATATGAGCGGATTGGTTTAGTTTACTAACCATCCAAATATACCCGGACTTGACAATAACGTGTAGGTAAAAGCCTCCGTTAAGAGCTTTAAGCTCCAAACATAAATAGGTAGACCAAGTTGTACCATTTATAGAGGTCACACCTTTGGTAGGTGTGCCTCATGATTCAAATATTCCTCATTGATTGTGACTTTGGCCTGGCCGCCTGAAAAGCCGGTGGCTGCAAAGCTTTCAGAGTGCGCTTTGCAAAGCTTTCAGTCACATAACCAAAGCTGGGTTCATTTAGTTTTCATACAAGGTTGTTTACATATTTTCTAAATTTACTTAATTTACATTCGACAGTAGAATCACAAAACAACCTTTGCTTATCCGTAATTAATTCTGCTTAAAACGGCAATGCGCCGAACGTAGTTAAGGATTTAGCATAAGTTTTAACCGTAAGAGCTTTCACTAGCTTCTAGCAAGCTTTTCTTTATATTCAGTAGAATCTGCATATAATTGCATTAATTTTGTAACCATAATTATATTCTAGATACATGAGTTGTTTACATACAAGCTTGATAGTAAAGTTAATAACTTGCCTCCTTTTTCTGTAGTAAATTTGCATAAGCGGCACTATGCCACGGTAGGTAAAGCTCTTCAAGCTAATTAGAAACATGTATTATAATCATTTCTTTTGCATAGCTCATATTATGGTAGTTTTCGCTTGCACTATGCTCATAATTCATAAATATTAGACAAGCCTTAAGCTTAATACAGTAAACTTTACTACATCAATAATCTACAGTGTGATATTAATCTAATGAAATAACTGAGAATAGTGCTTACGACCTCTGTTAGATATAACAAAGGAATCAAAAGTATTAATTTATATAAAACTACAAAGGTTCAGTGTTTAGATAGGTATTTCGCCTAAACTATTTGCAATGTATTCATTTAGCCTATTAACAATTATGCACTAAGTAATTCTGTACAAGATTAACATAATTTAAGACCTAGGTTTACCTAGATTAAGACGGTACTGGAATGCAAACGCTAAAAACCTAAGACGAATTTGTGTAAAGAAATGATTGTTTATTTGAAATAAAGATGTTTCACTTTATGGTAATGTTGGAAGGTTTATATATGAGGTGGAGTATAAGCAAAATGTTCTCATAACAAGCTCGACTATCACTAGAGCAACATATACCCATCTCGCTCCAACCAACCAGCCGTGCCATCAAGCTTTCTCAAGAGTATCGGAGTTTTATTTCCGCCTGTGGATCCCGCTTGTGTGTGAGCGCGACGACAACTGAGCTCCCGTCACGCTCGCACCGTGCCTCCGCTGCTGCAGTAAACAGTCGACGGCCACACATGCTAATTTGTGGGCGCGTCGACCTATTTCGCGGTTCGGACTAGCGACCTCGCTAGGTCAGCCCACTTAGTCCGAGGCTATTGAAGCCAGGCACCAGACGTCGCAACCCTCTTCCCGTGATGTAACTACGGGGCACCGCGGCGTTCACTACGCTTTAACTTGTCTCATGTGAGTAACGACAATTACCCATACATTTTACATGGGTAATTGACGTTACTCACATGAGAAAAGTTAAAGCGTAGATTAGATTGATATGTAATTTTTTTTTGATTATAACCAACCAAGTCAAAGTTGTTTTTTTGTCATAATCCGGAAAATATTCAAACAAACAAAGAGGTCGGGTGCGTGAGACAGGCGGGATTATGAGAACGGCTGCGCCGGCGCAGTCCAGGACGTAAGATGTTAGATAACAAGTCGCGCAATGCATTGTGTCGTGCCCCTCATGCCACTAATCTAATTAAGTAACATTTAAGTAGGTATGAGAATTAAGAACGTTGCAATTTTGTGAAAAGGTTAAAAGTTTTGCGCTATTGAACTGGAAACCTTTGAGCAGGTAGAACTGACCTTTGCATGTAGAAAGTTTTGTCAATTTATCTGTTTCAAAGAGCACAAACATAACAAATTATTAAATACACGACGTAGTGGGCGTTTCCCGTGTGGTGTCGGGTTAGAATTTCACTACCCCCTTTCTTGTGTCGGTGGGTGTCGTAAAAGTCGATTAAGGGACCAGCGTTGAAGTGTGTTGTGGGCGATGGGCTAGCAACCTATCACTGAAATATCACATTTTGTTGATATTTTATACCCACATTTATGCTAAAAGTGGCGCTGGAACATACGTTTCATACAGCACATGAAAAGTATGTTCCAGCGCCTACCCCTTTTGGGAATAAAGGCGTGAATGTATGTATGTATGTATGTATGTACGACTTAGTAAGTTAAGAAGTAGACTTGTGCCAGTTGTTTCTTCCTGTTCGGAAAACGTCGACGAATGCTACGACATTTTGGACTAAATAACTAGATCGAAATATCAGTATAAATAATAAACCTACTTACGGGAAGCATGCAGAGCAGCGATATCGTAAACAAGTAAGTACCTGGTACAACTTATTCCTTTCCAAATTAAAAACTTCACAAATTAAGTAAAGAAATAGTTATTTGTTATGCAAGGCTGCAAAGTTGTTGTTTGGCGCAAGTGCTTAGTATTGAAAGCCGAGCTAGCGAAGGATTGTAAAATTGAACCATGAGCGTAGCGAATGGTTCAAAAGTACAATCCTGGGCATAGCGAGGCTTTCAAGACACGAGACGCCAAACAATTTTGCTGCCGAGCGAAACACAATTTTTCACCTCACCACCGCGAGGAAAATTGTAGGTTGTAAGTAAATGTAATGGAAGTAATTTGGACCTTATACTCACTTTCAATAAAGGTTTGTTTACATCTCATCAAGATCTAGTATTTTATAATTATCAAATGTAACATAGGTATTTTTTTTTTAATCTTTAAATAACCTCACGCTTACCCACATTAAAAAAGTCAAAGTATTGTTGGGTACTCACGGTTTAAACTAAGACTCAAATACGCTTATTTTACTTTTTCCGCTAACTTAGCAGGCATCAAAATTCATATATGTATATATTCTGCACTAAAATCGATAAATAACCACCATTATTTTGGTTTTACTGTCTGTGGCTTTAGAACAAAACAATAGTTATTTGTTATGCAAGGCTGCAAAGTTGTTGTTTGGCGCAAGTGCTTGGTATTGAAAGCCGAGTTAGCGAAGGATTGTAAAATTGAACCATGAGCGTAGTGAATGGTTCAAAAGTACAATCCTGGGCATAGCGAGGCTTTCAAGACACGAGACGCCAAACAATTTTGCTGCCGAGCGAAACACAATTTTTCACCTCACCACCGCGAGGAAAATTGTAGGTTGTAAGTAAATGTAATGGAAGTAATTTGGACCTTATACTCACTTTCAATAAAGGTTTGTTTACATCTCATCAAGATCTAGCATTTTATAATTATCAAATGTAACATAGGTATTTTTTTTGAATCTTTAAATAACCTCACGCTTACCCACATTAAAAAAGTCAAAGTATTGTTGGGTACTCACGGTTTAAACTAAGACTCAAATACGCTTATTTTACTTTTTCCGCTAACTTAGCAGGCATCAAAATTCATATATGTATATATTCTGCACTAAAATCGATAAATAACCACCATTATTTTGGTTTTACTGTCTGTGGCTTTAGAACAAAACAATAGTTATTTGTTATGCAAGGCTGCAAAGTTGTTGTTTGGCGCAAGTGCTTGGTATTGAAAGCCGAGTTAGCGAAGGATTGTAAAATTGAACCATGAGCGAAGCGAATGGTTCAAAAGTACAATCCTGAGCATAGCGAGGCTTTCAAGACACGAGACGCCAAACAATTTTGCTGCCGAGCGAAACACACAAGTTTTCACCTCACCACCGCGAGGAAATTTGTAGGTTGTAAGTAAATGTAATGGAAGTAATTTGGACCTTATACTCACTTTCAATAAAGGTTTGTTTACATCTCATCAAGATCTAGCATTTTATAATTATCAAATGTAACATTTTTTTTGAATCTTTAAATAACCTCACGCTTACCTACATTAAAAAAGTCAAAGTATTGTTGGGTACTCACGGTTTAAACTAAGACTCAAATACGCTTATTTCACTTTTTCCGCTAACTTATAGCAGGCATCAAAATTCATATATGTATATATTCTGCACTAAAATCTATAAATAACCACCATTATTTTGGTTATACTGTCTGTGGCTTTAGAACAAAACACTGAAATTAAATGTATATGAGTTTTTTCTTAATAACTTTTCAAACGGTGCGTTCCAAATTTGGAAATAGCGAAATTTTTTGAAAAATAAAACGACCTTTTAAAATTTATATTCGTATTTTATCCTTATAAGTCAGTCTAAATGTTAATATTTCGTATGTACCTACTTAATTAAGAGAGAATAAGTATTATTTATTATATTTTATCAAAATAATAACAATTTATTATTGGCATAACACCATCAGTTTCTGAACGCACCTCTCATTCTGTATAGAAAAAAGTTGGGTCTCGCGATCGACCGTCACGTTCTAAATTCAAAAATTCTTTCCACGCTAGCGGATAAAATGGACTTTTGGGCGCAGATTTTGAGCGATAAAGCAAGCCTTTTCGAGCCGGTGAGGTGAAAAATTATACGTTTATGAGTTTTTTCTTAAATTAACTTTTCATACGGTGCGTTCCAAATTTGGAAAAAGCGAAATTTTTAGAAAAATAAAATGACATTTTAAAATTATTTATTCGTATTTTATCCTTATAAGTCAGTCAAAATGTTAATATTTCGTATGTACCTACTTAATTAAGAGATTTTCGGCGGAAAATGCCGAAAATCTGAAACGCATTAAATATAGAGGCCTCGGCAGAGAGTACAACTTTGTACCTTTTGGCGTCGAGACCCTCGGTCCATGGGGTCCCAGTGCGCAAAAGCTATTTGCGGAAATCGCGAAACGTTTGGTTGACGTAACTGGTGACCGAAGAGCTGGCGGCTTTCTCGCGCACCGCATCAGCATTGCAATTCAGCGAGGAAATGCCGCCAGTATCCTCGGTACAATGCCTCGAGGGCCTTTTTTAGATTTAACTTAGCTTTAATTTAATTTAGTTACTGTTATTGTTATCATCTTGTATATACCTACTTTAGAAAATAAATAAATACTACTACAGAGAGAATAAGTATTACTAATTTTATTTTATCAAAATAATAACAATTTATTATTGGCATAACACCATCAGTTTCTGAACGCACCTCTCATTCTGCATAGAAAAAAGTTGGGTCTCGCAATCGACCGTCACGTTCCAAATTCAAAAACTCTTTCCACGCTAGCGGATAAAATGGACTTTTGGGCGCAGATTTTGAGCGATAAAGCAAGCCTTTTCGAGCCGGTGAGGTGAAAATAACACTATCCTCCAAGATTTTGTTAGAGTTATACTTAAGAATTAAATTATATTCATGTACGGAATCTTAGTGTCGTAAAGCGTCGTAATATTTAGCGTGCATGTGTGAATTAGCTGCTCCGAACTAGGTAGTTTACAAGGCGACGTCATATAAGGAAGGACAGCCAACATAACAATACTTAGGTACTAGATGACGATTACAAAGCAATATTAAGGTGCAAAAGTCTAAACACATGATTAACAGCGAAGCGTTATACCGCATACCACGCAATGAAGAGGGTTATTCTTGGCCTGTACAGTTCGCCAACTTGACGTCTCAAGTACCTACGAATATCTTTTTTATATATTTTAAAAAATATATAAATGAATAATATATATATATATATATTAGGGGACAATCTATCACAAAAAAGAGGAATTACAATTGAATGAGGCGCGGTGCTAAAGTATGAACATATTTTCTGAAGTCAAGTCGGCTGTAACCTACCTACACTAATAGGTCCAGTATATTCGTAGTGCATTTATAATCGGGTTCATAAAAAAAAAGCACCAAAATTGTTTTATAGAGCTCAAAGCTGAGCTGTGAGGCTGAAAATTCTCTGCGAGTCCAGTGCTATAAGTAGATACGTATATACGTATGGTATATACAAAGCTACAGTAGCCTAGAAGTTCAGGCACAAGGCTGTCAAACGACGGTCGTGGGTTCGAATCCCGGCTTCTGGGTAAGGCCGCCGACATTGTTAGTTTTGGTTTGACCAAAACTTTCCAGTTCGTTTTCTCCACATGTGTAAGCACTACCGCCGTTATTGTTAGTTCATTCTATAAAGCAATTATTGAGCTTGTTTCCCCATTTCGCCCAGTGAATAAAAGTGGTTGTTACTATAAAATACTTGCATTTATGTACACCAAACCCCCCTAATTTTGGTCGAAAATGCCGTGTCGCTTTTTTCCGAGTACTTTTAAACTATGACTTATTTTCATATTTCAACATTTACAAAAAAACGTTTAAATACGTTTGAAAGATTAGACACATTACTTTCTGTTAGTACAAGAACGGTGTTTAAATACTTTGATTTGCGTATTTTATAGATCTTTAGATTAGTGGGCAGAGTTTTGGCTTTCGTGACACAAAATTTTGTGTTATGCATAATTACCCCTAAATATTAACAGAACACAGGGGAAATACGTATTTTGGCACGGCAACACCTTGAGGTCTCAATCAATATTTAAAAAAAGAAACTGTCATTTTTAGTTTGTCTATGAGAACCGTTTAAGGTGAGTGGCATATTTTCGTCAAAATTTGTGTTTATGTATATCTCTAGTAAGTAAGCGTTTCAGAAGTTCACTTTAGTATGGTTGTTTTCGTTTATGTTTAAAGCTTACATGAAACATATACAATTGCGTCTAGTTTAACTGAATTGGGTTTTATAACCTAAAACGTTTGTAAAAAACTGCTTTTGTGTTATATATATGGCGCTTTTGTATTACTTTTGTGTTAACCATAACACTAATTTTGTGTTCAGTAACACAAAATAAGTGTAAAGAGTCATGCAGATTGAGAATACTGTAATAGTAAAGAAAAACATTTTATTATTATCGTAAGATTAATTCGAATTGTTACTGCCATTATATTTAAAATGTCGGCTCTTAATGTTAAGCCTCTCATCATAGACTGGTGCAACCTGTGGTGTGTTGCAAGAATTCTTAAAACTTATTTGTATCCTAGAAAATTGCTCAATTTGTTATATTTTTTATGATGATCTGTTTTTTATACAGAAAAGGTAATTATCTTTTCACACCTTTCATTCGGAAAAGTAAGTTTTGCTCCACGACGAGAGGGACCAAAACGCTACTTTTCTGTTCAAGCTACTTTTTTAATTTATACAATACAATACAAATACTCTTTATTGCACACCTCAAAACATGAATCAAATAAACATAATAACTTATTAAAAAAATAGATGTTGACTACAGGCGGTCTTATCGCTAAAGAGCGATCTCTTCCAGACAACCTTTTTTTTAATTTATACATTGGCATTGGAACATTTGTACGCAATGTGCCAATTGAACACAGATGTTAATAAAATAATCGATTGTAATTTCATCGTAGTCGATTCAAAACGAGCATATTTCAAGTTTTAACTATAACAATGTTGAATAAAAATTTATAAATATTTCGTAATATTTAAAAATTAGTAATAAAAATTAAGATAATTTAGATATATTTTAACAATAGCTTTTTTTTAAATTTCCTCATAGTCGGTGTGAAAAATAGTATGTGTCACTCGGTAGCAAATTATTTTCGTCTCGGGCGTAAACACTTGTTAAACCTCACTACGCTCAGGATTCAATAAACCGCCCTCGCCGTAAATATACTATTTTGCTCCCTTGTGACACAAATAACTATTTCTGTATAAAAAATCAGATCATCATAAATAATACTGATTTAGTCAAATACCGATCGATCACGTATCTAAAATGTTGTCATTATAAATTTATATTAAAATACGTAAAAAAAAGATTTTTTTTTCCTTACCCTGTATTTTAATACTAGTATGAAACAATCTTTACAAAAAAATGTGTTGCTTTTGTGTTGCATTTGTGTTATGGTATCACAAAAGTGACCGTGTTATTTTTGTGTTATAGGTAAGTGACAATCTCAACGGCCTTACCCTTCTACCAATGAGTTTTTCGGAACTTATGTACGGAATATCATTTGATATTTACCGTTAGCTACGGTGAAGGAAAAACATCGGGAGGAAACCTGCATACATCCACGAAGAAAAAATTGCTACTTTGAAGAAATTCAAAGTAGCTATATACTTATGTGAAGTCCCCACCCCGCACTGGGCCAGCGTGGCGACTACTACTGCCCGTTCCCTCTCATCCGTGAGAGGAGGAGGCATGTGCACAGCTGTGGGATAGGCTGATTTATTATTAGTTATTATATGCAAAAATCTGCGTGAGTAACTGTAATCGAAGCGATTTGTACCTATATGAATAATACTGTAAACGTTTTAAAATATTATTGTCTTAGCAGGTTTAATTATAGACCACAATAGACTAATCGCTGGTATTCACAACATTTACCAAACGTAGGAGACGAGAATCAGAATAAATCTGACCTCCGATTACGCAAATCGAAGGACGAGTCACAGCCGAGTATAAGATGTTCAGAGCCACTATAAAATGGGTATTTAAAATTGTATTATTTATCACCGGTCATTCAAAACCAATGCCAATTAGGAACTCTGGTTTCATAATTCAATAAAAAAATCACAAAATCCCGAGAAGGTGCCATCACCCTATCTTGCCCCGTAGATAGGGTAAAATGGGGTTCTCATATGGGACAAGATGGGGTATCAATAGGCGGAAAGCTACCTGCTGTCAACTTATTGCTATTACTTGACGTCGATTAACGAGCTTTAGCTTTGGTAACCCCTCTCTTTTTGTATCGTTTTACCCAAGACCCCATCTTGCCCCCGCGGGCCTAAAGGAATTCGGCAAATTATTAAAAAATACAATGTTGTATTTGAAACCAGACAAGTCCTCATCTGTTGGCGTGATAGTTGATCCATAGGAATGAATTAACACCAAACCTATGCTGATTATATAAAGGCAACAAACGCGAACCAAATGCAACGCAAAAATATTTAGGGATGCAAAATCCTGTTTTTTGCAATTAAAAAAATAAAGACCGCGTTTGTCCATCCGGTCAATGTGCGAGCTGATTATCATCATGGCGGCGCATCATCAGGCACTAGCGAGATTCTGATTACTCAGTTGTGTCGCCATATAAGGCCACCATCCCGTCTTACCTGTCACCCCGCCTTGCCCCACTCTCCCATATTTCATGAACTATATATTCGTTCGTGATAATATATCGATGTTAACTTGATAAAGCACACGGTACGGTAATTTTCTTCCATGTGTGGCTAGTTGGGGTTGAAACCTTGGAGCTCAATGTTTTACTAATTACCTATATGTATGAACGAAAGACACACATGTCCAGCTAGACATCAGCGGGATGTGTTTTCGTAAAAGCGCATAATAACATTGCTTGCTAACTATATTGTAATAAAATGTAATATTACGCAGCTGGTTAGTTGTGAGTAGTCAGCGTGGCTGGGCGGGGCGGAGCCTGCGCGGAGCGGAACTCGCGCCGGAGGTCAGAGCGAGCGGTGTTTATGGCCCGTTTATCAAATGCGTCTGCGCAAGGTCCCCGGCTCTTAAAACTCGCCTGCTACACCGCGCCACTAATAGACTTCTGCATCTACAACCTCCTTATAACTAACGCTTTAAGATCATTTTAGCCGGTTCGACAAGTATACCCATGCAGCGGATTACAGCACACACAAATGTACTTAGTATGTACGTACTTATATACTATAACCAAACGATACGAGATCGAAAGGTGTTTTCGGTGAGTATTGTTTTATTCGGATTATAGAGGTAGACCATGAGCGAATTTCTTTTATACTTGGCTCCCCGCCCGTCTCGAACCTTGAAGTCTAGTCCGGACTAAATACATATAATTCTTAGCGCGTGTTGTGTTTTGTCCAATAAGCTCAGATTGAGAGAGCGATTTAATTCTAATTAAATAATTTAAATAATGATAACCGCGCCATGCAATGTTTACTTCTTTAACAGTGCTGCGTGCATTCATGCGTAGTCTATGCGTAGAAACTTCAATGGAGGGGTGAATACCACGGGCCACGGTACCTACTTGGCTGACTGTACGTATAATTCTGCTGTGTAGGTATGTATGTGCAATTTGTCGTGATGTAGATTTAGTATTAGGTAAGTGCATTTTGCATGTTTGTGAGTTTAGTTGTAGGAGTTACTTTATGATCAACTAATTGCGAATCAGGCGCCTCCGGGCACAGTCGTAGAAGTAAATTAGAATAAAAATGCTGTACTTATATAAATTAACTTTTCTAAAGTGGGACGTATACATTCATATAAGGATAATTTTAATGAATAGGAAATGTGTCGGTGGGTTCGAATCCCGGCTCGTAGAAATGAGTTTTTCGGAACTTAAGTACGGAATATTTACCGTTAGCTTTTCGATGAAGGAAAACATTGTCAGGAATCCGGTGTAATCCCATAAGGTCTAGTTTTCCCTCTGGGTTGGAAGGTCAGATGGCAGTTGCTTTCGTAAAACTAGTGCCTATGCTAATCTTGTAATTAGGTGTCAAAGAGGACCCCGGGCTTAGTGCATAACCGGGAATAACGCTAGGAGGATGACGAGGAAATGTGTCTCCCACTCCACATACTCACAAAACACATATATATTTGATTTTGACGACCGGATAGCCTAGTGGGTAGTGACGCTGCCTACGAAGCTGAAGGTCCTGGGTTCGAATCCCGGTAAGGACAAATATTTGTGTGATGAGCATGAATATTTGTTTCTGAGTCATGGATGTTTTCTATGTATTTAAGTATTTATATCTATCATATATATCGTCGTCTAGTACCCGTAACACAAGCCTTATTGAGCTTACTAGGGGCTAGTGCGATTTGTGTAAGATTGTCCCTTATTATTTATTTTATTTATTTTATTTTTATATATTCCCGGGACGTCCTATGATTCGGGAAATGAATGATTTGATTGATGATGAGGCACCAAGCTATTTCGAACAGACTGTAAGTAGTCTTAGGTTTGAATCGAATTTAGTAAACCAGTCTATTACAAAAGTATCGAAGCAACGGTTAGTGGTGTCGCTGTGATGTCCAACTACCGTGATGTATGCGTTCAAAACCTTGTAAGGAATATTTTTTTCTCAAACATGCTCGGAAAGCGTCGCATTTTGTTTGAAAAACGAACACGCGAAGTGCCTAATTTTTATCCGCGAACATTTAAAAAGTTAAGTCTTCCCTGCCTAGGAGTATAATAACCGATACAAAACCCATTATTTCACGCTGTGTTTTACTTTTTAAAACCCTGATAGCGCCATACTAAATAGAGACGACTAAGGAAAAATCACATTCAGCCAAAGAAAATCACCCACGAGCCGCGCGGTTTCCAAGGTGATATTTTTTAATTTTATTTTCGCTCTTTATTGTATATAATAATAATATTTTTAACCATTCACACATAAACAGTTGTACACCAAATCACTTATGTGGTACCTATAGTTAGTTTCGCTACAAAATCCATAACAAGAAACAAGATATAACGTTATAGTAAATGAAAAAGGAACTAAAATAAACTCATAACAACTTCAACTAGAAATAATGGCACAGTTTCAATCTTAACACTACACTATCTACCACTCAATACCACTCGTTTTTAAATTATCTATGGCTATTTCAAAATAGCATTTCATAATTTTTGTCAGTTTTCGAGTGAAAGAGTCGAGCGCTCATCAAATGTCAAACAAAATTGAGCACCGGTATTGTTTTACGTTTTTAAATAAAGTAGAGCTAACTATGATTTCTTTTAGCAATATTTGCTATGACGATATTGACAAAATTACGCTACCTGGTGTTATCCCATGAAAATTACAGAGGCAAGGAGAAAAACCTCATCGTGCCATGAGTCAACGACAAATGACTACAGTATGGGGTTCTTCAAAAAAGGAGTGTAAGAATTCTTAAAGGGTCGGCAACGCGCATGTAACACCCCTGGAGTTGCAAGCGTCCATAGGCTACAGTAACCACTTACCATCAGGTGGGCCGTAAGCTTGTTTGCCACCGTCGTGGTGTAAAAAAAACCGATTAAAAACCTATATCGGGTCAAGCTGATGATGTAGGTACGTTAGACCCGCAGGTTGACACGCAATAGGTGCTCCAAAGTGTACATGTTGCGCAATCGACCCAGTGGCAGTTGCACTCAAATGGATAAATCGATCACTATCTAATCGCCAACCTATTCCGTGCATATATTTTAGTCACTAGGAACTAGACATGGTGTCTTGTAAGCATACTCGTATCTGCACGTGCGAAAGATAACTATAACTATCACGAGACTATGGGGCATGCATTTGAATGGTGCGGGGTTTAAGGAAATAATCTTTAGAATAGGCCTAGCGAAAGCTTTTTAGTTTAACACTCAAAAACAACAATTTTATACAAATATATTTTTTATTATGATGGGTCGATAGGCTCCTGATTTACTGGAGTGGCAAACATCCATAGGTCCATTAGGCAAAGGTATCTGCTTAATATCAGACGGGCTGTATCTAAGCTGGTTTGACACAGTCTAAGTACTCTAACCATTAAAAACATCATCGACCGTATTAGGTACACTACCACTTACACGTTTTGGTAATATGTGTGCCTAATAGAGCAGCCAAACTGGCAGTACTCCTACTAACATACATACATACAATCACGCCTATTTCCCGGGGGGTAGGTAAAGCAGAGATCACGGATTTCCACTTGTTACGATCTTGACAAACCTTTCTTGCTTCATTCAATTTCATTACATTCTGCATACATGCAATGCTCCTCGGTTTAGGGCTACTCTTGACCTTACCTTTCTTCAAGATTTCTCAGATTTGGTCGGAAAAACTTCGACGAGGTCTTCCTTTTCCAGCAAACCTCGGCTCTCTTATCACGCTCACCTGCGGCTCCTGTGATCAATTCCGCCTGTGATGAAATTATTAAAATACCTCACTTGTACCACAATGTACTATACGTATCGACATCACGACTGTTTTTCAGATCGGCCGTAAAAATTCCATTTAAGGCATCTTAATTTGGTAAGAAATCTACCTTAGCTAATTTGAAGTAGGGCAATTTAATACAAACGTAGGTTGTAAGGCATCTCGAATTATTCATAAGAATTTTTAGATAGACAACATCTAAAATTAAAACTCTAGGTATAAACATATTTACATACGCAATTTAAAAGCTGTTAAAGCCATCCAAACTGTCAATTTTGTTTTGCCTGAAGACGTCGAGACAAACAAACCTTGTAGTCAATGGAAATCGTGCTCTAAAAGGGTAGTTGCCTTGCATCAAATCGGGTAGTTCTGATTTTTGTATATGTTCTATGTGATGAAGTGGTTATGGCAAATCCAAGTTTTCCAATTTGAAAACCCTCCGGATCATTTTCAAATTTTAGAAAAACCATAAAATTTTAAGACTTTTTTCAGTTTCTACCAATTTTTACCAACAGGGACCTATTTTACGGCAAATGTCTCTATGTACACTTTAAAGAAGACTAAATTTGCAACAAAATAAAAGTAATTTGGTCACGTAACACCAACTAGTTTATAAAATACAGCTTTTCAAATGTTACCAAAATTTCCCAAAACCATAAAATTTTCAGACTTTTTTCAGTTTCTACCAATTTTTACCAACAGGGACCGATTTTACGGCAAATGTCACTATATACACTTAACGAAGACTAAATTTGCAACAAATTTAAAGTAGTATGGTCACGTTAGACCAAATAGTTTATAAAATACAGCTTTTCAAATGTTACCAAAATTTCCCAAAACCATAAAATTTTCAGACGTTTTTCAGTTTCTACCAATTTTCATTAACGGGGACCTATTTTACGGCAAATTTCACATGTACTTTTTAAAGATAACCAAATTTGAAAGAAAAGTAAGATGGTTAAGTTAGACCAAATAGTTTCTAAAATACAGCTAATGTTAGCAAAATTTCCTAATAAATACTTTTTTTGAATTTAGTGTGTTCAACATTTTTTATGTCACACCTGGCCATAATGTGAGTTGTTGAACGTTGAACTAAGAATTGAAGGATTTTTTCATACGTGAATAGTCACCATTTCCCATGGCACTTTTTACTGAAGATGGAATCAGAAGGGTACAACGGCATCATTCTACAAAGCCGTCAAACCCGTGAGTCTGGAGCAGGGGAATGATATGTACGTAGTTGTAGACGGTGGACATCTGCTCCGCAAAGTTGTGTGGCGTCGGAATGTGTATTTTGAGGGAATTGGTGCTAGGTATGTCCAATACTTGCAAAGTCACTAAGGCTCCAATATAACTGTTGTTTTCGATGGGTATCCATCTGACGCTTCAGAAAAAATCACCAAGAGCTCTGAACATGTCCGTAGAGTTGGAACAAAGTCCGCACACCTGATGTTATTTTCGACGAGACAGCCATTTCTCCAGTTGCTCAGGATAAGTTCCTATCGAATGTCAGGAACAAGGTCAGACTCATCAACATGCTGATGTCCTCGACTGTGACGTCTCTCTGACGTAGTGAAGATCGCCGGCGAGCACATAGATTTGTTGGTCATGTTTTGTGGTTTGTCACAAGGTGGACGAGATCACACCCTTTTATTAAAAAAATGTGGGAGAGGAAAAATCCCAGATATCACTTACTCGACGGATTCCGTAGTTGTGATACACCAGCAGCACTTTTTGGCCAAGGAAAAATGAAATTTCTCTCGTCACTGAACAGAAAGCCGCGCCAAGCCCCAATGCGCACCTGTTCGCAACCAGGTGGCGCTGCTGTTTAACGCAAGCGCAGCGGCCGCGTTCATTTTTAATTTAAGGTCGTCTCGCACGTACAGCACGTTTATTCATTTATTTTATCTACTCAAAATGGTCCCGCCGGAAGACCAGCGCTGGCTCGTGAGCCAGCAACGCGGGACCATTTCGTAACAAATAAATAGTTTTAAGTAGTTAAATAGTATTGAGGGGTGCGCGGGGGGGGGGGGGGGGGGGGGGTGAATACGCCCTGGTATGTGACGCTGGGCTACTGATTCGCCCCCCCAAGTCTGCTCATACACGTCCCCGTCGCCTCAGGCACTGCCGACGTACAGACCTGAGGCGAACCCACCAGCGCGGGTGTCGTGCGCGTGGGTCGTGCACCCTGGTAATGTCGAAGATCGAGAACGGGCGTCACACTATTTACCATCTACCCCGGATCTGAGGCAGCTAAGTATGAGAGGCGATACCTGGACCGGCACTCCCGCCCTACAGGTACTCCCAACCCCACATCCTGTCACTCCAAATATCCCATCCCCCCACCATCACCATCCTTTCACACTCCTTTGGTCCTCACCCATACCTATTCCCGGAGGAGAAAACCTCAACCCCAAAAACCCCAACCTACAGGTGTGACCTACCGTGCCCAGAGGTGCGTGACTGAGGGGGAGCTCAGTCGCTAACGGTGGACCCTCGATACCGGGCAACCTCGAGGAGAACCTTTGCCTTATTCCAGCAAGCGGGGCTCTGCTGGAACGGACCTAATTTCCCTAGCTTCTCGTGGGATTCACATGGAAGAGCAAAACAAAAAAAATGAAGGTACCCTGGAAGACCTATGCCAGGAACTAATGCCTCTGACAGTATGCGCGGAAGAAGCCGCCCTAATGTCAGAGCAAGCGATGGAGGTAGTGGAGAGCGCCGACACGGTGGAAAAGGACGTCGAACGACCTAACCCACCAACGGAGAATCCACAACCCGCCAAGCCTCACAAGAAATTGGGAGGCTCCACGCGAGGCCGCTACAAAGCTCTAGTGGGACTAGGACTGAAGCACGAAGAGGCTACTGTCCGCAAAGAGCTTCGCGGAACTCAAAAAGATGGGCTACAAGTTTGGGGGCTCACAATCCAAACCCGGGCAAAAGCCGGTCAAACGGCTCCGCTCGGAGGAGGAATCGTCGTAGGGTAATCCACCCAAAAACCCGAGGGTGAGTGAAACCCCCCCTACCCAACCCACAACCCAATCCCAACAAGCGCAGGCCTACAGCGAGGTCCTGAGCCAAATCAGAGTCGGGATCAAGGACTCCAGTCCGATGACGGACACCCAACTGGAGTCCCTCTGCTACAACATCCTGCAGAAGATCTCGACTCTGAAAATGGCCGAGGGACCTAAATTCGTAGGCTACGCGTACAAGCCAGGCTGGTTGCTCATCACGTGCGAGGACCAGCGGTCCAAAGCCTGGCTTGAAGAGATGACACCATCCCTCAAACCATGGCCAGAAGCCAACCTCAGGGTTATACCTGAAAATGAGCTTCCAAAGCCAAACATAGGGATGGTGTTCATCCCAGACCTACGCGACTCCGACGTGAAAATGTCCCTGTCGCTACTTTGTGCACAGAACTCCGGGCTGTACACAGAGTACTGGAAGATTCTCCACACAAAGGTCGAGAAAGGTGGGGTCATGCTGACCGTAGCCCTAGACGACCAGTCAGTGGAGAATCTCCGAAAGATGGACCTAAAGGCAAGCCTAGGCTTCCGAAAGGTACAGTTTCGGCTTAAGGGTACCTCCAAGGCCCAGCAGCCGGAACCCGGCACGTCCTCAATCCCACCACCGCAAAACCCGTCAACATCAAAGGACCCCATCCATACACCCGCCCGAAAGGTCCCTCCGGGACCTAAAAGGGCAGTCCTTCTGAATCCTGCATCCAATCCTGTAGCGGGTACATCGGGAACACGGCGGTTTCCCACCGACAGGGGGGGCAATAGGGGCTCCAACCGCTCCAGGGGCAGAGGAAGAGGGAGCCGGCAAGGGTAGGCCCACGCCCAGCGCCGGGGTCAATAACGACGCAACTCACGGGGGGGTAACGTTCCTGCAGGCCAACCTACACCACGCCATCGCGGCCACAGCGGTCGTGGAAAAACTCTTTGGCGAAAATGGCCTAAACATTGCCCTCATACAAGAACCATGGATCAACACCAAAACCATGGGAATAGGACTCAACAAAGCAGGTAAGGTACTAATACACGAAAAAGGATCCAAACCAAGGGCCTGCATCGTGTTTAACAAAAACATCAACTTCTTGCCTGTTACAGAATTATGCAGCGATGATCTTGTAGCTGCGTATGTTGATCTCAAAGGAAAGGGCTCACGAAAGGTGTTGATCTGTTCCGCCTACCTGCCCGGAGAAAAACAAGATCCCACAGAAGAACTGGCTAAGGTTGTACAGTACGCTGAAGCACAAAAGGCAGAACTGATTGTGGGTTGCGACGCGAACGCTCATCACACCATCTGGGGGAGCACGGGCATCAACAAAAGGGGTGAGTTACTCTCAGAATTTATTTTTACCAACTGTCTACACCTGTTAAATAGGGGCAACACGCCAACCTTCGTGACCAGGGCAAGACAAGAAGTACTAGACATAACTTTTGCAACTGAAAAGGCAGCAAACTGCCTAGGTAACTGGCACGTTAGTTGCGAGAATTCAATGTCGGACCACAAACATATTATATTTAGTATAAAGGGCCCACTAGATACAGAACCACAAACACGGAGGAATCCAAAAGAAACTTCCTGGGAAGCCTACAAGGCTCACCTGGAAGACCATCTAAAGGATATCCCAAAATATGTAAAAGACCCTGATTCCCTCAACATAGCAGTAAACCAACTCTCCAAAGGCATCTATAAGGCCTACGAACTGAGTTGCCCCTTGAGAGAATCAACCACACACTACACTACGACATGGTGGAACAGAAGGCTAGAAAAGCTCCGTGTGTCCACCCGTCGCATATTCAATCACTCAACCAGACCAAACGAGTGGGAAAGGTATGGTAGAGCACTGACTGAATATAACAAACAGATCAGAAAAGCCAAAAGGAAGTCTTGGCGGAAGTTCTGCGAAGAGATCGCCCAAACACACAAAGGAGCGAGAATTCACAAAATTCTCTCCAAGACACCAACCAATTACCTAGGCCTACTTAAGAGACCTAATGGCAGCTTTACGACCACGGAGGTGGAAACAATGGACCTGCTCAGAACCATCCACTTCCCAGGCTCGTACCCCACCAGTAATACTCAGTTAGACACCCAAAGGAGCACACAAGCCCGGAGGGTACACAACAACGACTGGAATTTGGCCGCAAATATCTTCAGACCAAACCAAGTAATATGGGCACTGAAAAAATTCAAACCATTTAAATCGGCGGGAGAGGACGGTATCTTTCCTGCATTACTACAGCAAGGACAAAACCTAATACTTCCGCACCTGGTAAGAATATTCCGAGCTAGCTTTGCTTGGGGGACCATACCAGAACAATGGACTAGAGTCAAGGTACGCTTCATACCAAAAGCAGGGAAAAAGGACTACTCACAACCCAAATCCTTCAGACCAATTAGTCTATCATCCTTCTTACTTAAAACGATGGAAAGAGTCATTGATCAACACATTAGAGCGAAATATCTGGTAGTCAGACCACTGAGTCTGAACCAGCATGCTTACCAAAAGGGGAAATCTACGGAAACTGCACTACTTGATCTGGTCGACAAAGTGCAAAAAACCCTAGAGGACAAGCAAACAGCTCTATGTGCCTTCCTTGACGTCGAGGGTGCCTTCGACAACACACCCACAGAAACTATCCTTAAAGGATTGGGATCAAAGGGCGTGGACGGAAGCACCATCAGATGGATCCAGAGCATGCTTTCAAATAGAATAGTCACTCTGACCCTCAATGCAATTGAGCATAAATTCTTCACCACAAGAGGATGTCCACAAGGAGGCGTACTATCCCCACTACTGTGGACCCTAGCAGTGGACCAACTCCTAGCAACTATGAAGGACCTAGACTATGACACGCAAGGATATGCCGACGACTTTGTAGTCATAATCAGAGGTCCGTGCCTCCACACAATCTCCAACCTAATGCAAGGAGCGCTCAACACCATAAATAAATGGTGCAAAGAAAATGACCTGTCCATCAATGCGAGCAAAACAGTACTAGTGCCCTTCACAAAGAAAAGGAAACTAGACAAGCTCGCCAAGCTAAAACTGAATGGACAGGAAATAACATACTCAAATGAGGTCAAGTACCTAGGAGTTACTTTTGACCAAAGGCTAACTTGGAACGCTCATTTGAATAACATAATACAAAAGGCAAAAATGGCCATGTGGACTTGCTGTCGAATGGCAGGAGCAAGATGGGGTATAAGGCCCAAAATTGCTATGTGGCTTTACACAGCGGTAGTGAGGCCTGTAATTACATACGCCTCTGCAGTCTGGTGTAACAAAACCAACCAAAAGACAGCCATCACGAAGTTAAGCAGTCTACAGCGTACAGCCTGCTTAACAGCAACAGGAGCTTTATGCTCAACACCGGGGGCAGCCTTGGATGCACTGCTCAATCTAACGCCACTCCACCTGCAAGTGCAAAAGGAGGCGAAGCAGTGCATCTATAGGATATGCGCACTAACAAGGCCAAAATGGCGCTCGCAAGCGCTTATCAAACTTGAGGCCCTTGTTTTTGATAACAAAAAACTAAACATGCCCACTGACGACACTTACGTGGAATGCAAATTCACCAAACTGTATACAGTGGAAATACCTCCGAGAGACAAATGGATAAACGACCAAATGGACTTCAAGGAGGGAAGCCACATTTGGTATACAGATGGATCAAAAAAAGGTGACGATGTTGGATGCGGTATCTACGGTGAGAGGCCAAAGCTCAAAGCTAGCGTCAGCATGGGGAAAGAGGCCTCAATCTATCAGGCTGAACTCTTCGCAATAAATAAATGCGTGGAGATCAATCTGGAAAGAAACCTAAGAAACCAACACATCTACATCAATTCGGACAGCCAAGCTGTTCTGCTGGCACTAGAATCCCTAGAATCCTACTCGAAACTAGTCCAGAACTGTAAAAACAATTTAAATGCCCTGGCCAATACCAACAAAGTCATACTTTTTTTTTTTTTTTTTTTATATATTTATTAAGAAAATAATAATAAAATATGAACAAGTACAATGTCCCGCAAAACCGTTTGCACAGTTTGACTGTGGGATCGAGCAGTCTCTACTCTCTTCTATTTCTATTATTTAAATTAACTACATCTATAGGTAAGTACAATAATTATTTACTAAATATGTTTAAAAAGGTAACTATTCAGCTTTTTACAAAGTTTAACTTTATTGGCCTCTTGCCTGATGTCAGAGGGCAGGCTGTTGAGTATATAGGGTATACGTTTCCGGAGACACCTATCGCCGTAGTAATTAGCGACCCTCGGCACAACAAACTTGCCCGCCGATGTGCTCACGACTGCCATGATTATTTAATACTAATAAATATTTATGTTTAAGGCTCACCGGTAAAATATTACAAATCTTGAACAAATTTCTATAATTATTTTTATTTTTATCTTTAGTTTTGTTATTAACTATAAGTTTCAGGAATCTTAATTGCATACATTCTAATTTGTTTATGTTAGTTTTAGTCGTTAATCCATAGCAGTCAAGTGCATAACCAATTATAGACTCGACTAAGGATACATATAAATACTTTAGGATATGTAAAGGTACTTTAAATCTTAAGTAATAGAATTTGCCTAATAATACTCTGAGTTTGTTATAAATAAAATCTACATGATGCGTCCAGGAAAAGTGTTCATCTACTTTGACGCCTAAATACGTTACACAGTTAACGCGTGAGATGGGGGTGCAGTGGCAGTCTAGCATATCATTATGCATACAAGAAAAATCATGTGTAACAATGGGAGTAGACAGGCTAGACACTTTTAAGTAGGGTGATCGAATTATTAACAGCTTAGTCTTATCAGCATTAAGCACAATACCGTTATCGTGCGACCAGCAGACTACAGCATCTACATCATGCTGCACCAAGCGGCAGGTGTCGGGTAGCTCACTCGCACTGCCGGCGCACAATATGCACAAGTCGTCGGCGAACATGTGCGCCGAACTGTGTCGCAGCACGCCGCACAGGCTGTTTACGTGCATCAGATAACTCACGGGTCCAGTACAAGAGCCCTGCGGCACGCCACACGACACCTGCTCGTCGCTGAGTGCCGAGCCCACCCGCACACGGTACGAGCGCCCAGTGAGGTAGTCGCGGAACCATCGGTTCAGCGGCTCCCCCACCCCGCACTCACTCATGGCCTTTAATAGCGTGCTGGTGTCCAATGTGTCAAATGCTTTACTGAAATCGAAAAACACTGCCACAACTACTTTTTTATTAGCTAAGTAGGTATTGACTTCATCTGAGAAACCTGCTAAGAGCGTATCAGTGCTTTTACCTTTCTGGAATCCATGCTGGCACTTATTTATTATCATATTTTTACTAAGGTAATTACTAAGTTGCTGTACAACACATTTCTCAATGACTTTATCCACACTAGAGAGAATGGCTATTGGTCTATAGTTAAAAAAAAAGTTTTCGAGACCCTTTTTTGTAGATTGGACGAATTAAGGCCTGCTTAAGACCGTCGGGAAACTTCCCTGAACGCACAGACATATTAATTAGCTTAGCCAAAACCGGACTGACTTTGTCTGGAATTGTCTTTAAATCTAACATGCGTATCAGGTCACAGCCTGGCGCCTTTTTAGAACTCATTTTATTAATTATACTCATAACCCCTTTAGGCGTCACAGGCTGCCACCTCATACACACCTCAGAGCCACATACATACCCATCTCGGCATAACCATTTATCATTACACACATGTTTAATACGACTTATTTCACTAGAAAAGCTTTCAGCAAATTTGTTACATACTATACTAACGTCACCTTGTCCTAATATATTGTTAAGAATTTGCGTGTCTAACGACTTCACATTTTTGCCAAGTAAGCTATTAATTTTGTCCCATATCCTTTTTATATTATTATTGCAATCTAGAATACTCTGCTTATCAAAGTTATTCCTTTTCTTAGTTATAGCTTTAGTACATCTATTTCTATACCTAGTATACGCTAAGCGCTTTACCATACTCTTTGGATTGTTACTCCATATCACAAATAGGCTGTCTCTTTTTTCGATCATTAACTTTATATCATTATTAATCCAACTCTTGTTATTTCTATTAACTTTACTAATCATAACAGTCTTGTAGCAGCTATTATATATGTTATTAAAGATATCCCTAAACGCAATATATAATTCCTGAGGACACTCAATAGTTAATAAATGGTCAAAGTCAGTCTCCAGTAACCTCTCCCGTACAAGCCGATTATCTAGTACTCGACGACTTGTCGCGGGCGCGAGCGTAGCGGGCGTGCCCGGCGCTGACGGAGTGCGTGTCCATTGCACCGCTGCCGAGATACAGTAATGGTCAGAGATTTTGTGACTAATGACTGAGGAGTGAATACTATAGGTGTTTCCGCGTATATAAATGTGATCTAAACATGACTGCAATAGATTGCCATTAAGAACCTCCCTACGTGTAACGTCAAATATACATTTAGTAAATCCGAACTCCACTAACAAACTTTCATACGAATAATTATCCTGCGAGTTTAATATATTAATATTGATATCCCCACAAAGTACAATTTTAGAAGTAGGCGGCAATCTCTTCAATAACGTGCTAAGGTCATTTAAAAATTGTGATAGTTTACTACTTTTAGGAGGTCTGTAGATTGATACAATATAAACGATATCATCGTTACACTTGACGGCAATGGGAACGCACTCCGCTGACTCGGAGAGGGCCGACGCCAGATCGCCCACGTCGCCCGCGGCCTCCGAGAGACAAATGGATAAACGACCAAATGGACTTCAAGGAGGGAAGCCACATTTGGTATACAGATGGATCAAAAAAAGGTGACGATGTTGGATGCGGTATCTACGGTGAGAGGCCAAAGCTCAAAGCTAGCGTCAGCATGGGGAAAGAGGCCTCAATCTATCAGGCTGAACTCTTCGCAATAAATAAATGCGTGGAGATCAATCTGGAAAGAAACCTAAGAAACCAACACATCTACATCAATTCGGACAGCCAAGCTGTTCTGCTGGCACTAGAATCCCTAGAATCCTACTCGAAACTAGTCCAGAACTGTAAAAACAATTTAAATGCCCTGGCCAATACCAACAAAGTCATACTTAGATGGGTACCAGGACATTCCGACATAGTAGGAAACGAAAAAGCTGATGAACTTGCAAGGAAGGGCGCAGACACAACCCTGGTCGGCCCAGAACCGTTCTGTGGTATCACAAAACGGAAAGCATATTCTCTTCTAAACAATACTGAACAATCAGAGGCAATAAAGCTGTGGAAGTTCACCAAAAGACAAAAACAGGCTAAAGCCTTAATCAAAGGGTTTGATGATAAACTGTCTAAAGAGCTATTACAACTCAAAAGGCACAAAACCTGCGCAGTGACGAGAATCCTGACAGGTCACTGCAAACTAAACAAACACCTGTTTCAGATGGGTATGAAACAGGATGCAACTTGCAGGTTCTGTCAGGAGACAGAGGAAACAGCAGCGCACATTCTCTGCTCCTGCGGAACACTCATGCAAAAAAGAAGTATCTATCTAGGGCGACACGTCGTGCACCCAGAAGAGGTACAACATATCACCGCCCAAAGAATCTGGAATTTCCTAGAGGCAACGGGTCTTAACGGTGAAATCTAATAACAAAAGGGCTGCCACAATAGATCACCTGCTGGTCGAAGCGGCAAACAAAAGGCCCATAAACCAACAATAATAAATAAAAAAAATAGTATTGTATTGTACGTATCTATGTTTTCATTTTCATTTTCAATGCCACACCGGAGCAGGTCACCAAAGCAGTAGTCCAGTACTGTATACCACGAGGTTATTATTACTATCGTCGATTCCGACTCGGCTGGGCAGCGTTCGGGAAGCTACGGCACATCTTTTCGTCCAATATTCCGCAGTGTCTCAAGGCGAGAGTCTTTGACCAGTATGTGTTGCCAGTGATGAGTTGATGACCTATGGCACTGAAACGTGGTCGCTTACTATGGGCCTCATAAGAAGGCTCAAAGTCAACCAAAGGGCAATGGAGAGGGCCATGTTGGGAGTTTCTCTGCGTGATTGCATCAGAAATGAGGTTATCCGCAGCAGAACCAAGGTAACCGATATAGCCCACCGAATCGCTAAACTTAGTGGCAGTGGGCAGGGCACATAGCTCGTAGAATCGATGGCCGTTGGAGCGGAAAGGTTCTCAAGTGGCGACCACGTACCGGAAGATGCGGCGTGGGTAGGCCCCCCATAAGGTGGACTGATGACCTGGTAAAGGTTGCGGGAGTCCGCTGGATGCGGGTGGCGCGGGACCGGTCACTTTGGCACTCTTTGGGGGAGGCCTATGTCCAGCAGTGGACGTTTTTCGGCTGATATGATGATTATTACTATGTTTTTTGTGAATTATAATGCTTATTTTTTATGTCGCGGTTCATTTTACAAACCCTTCTATTATTTTGTTTACTCACCTCAGCAACTTAGAACAGCTGTATCTAAAGAACTATCAGGTCTTTATAGACCAAATTGGTTTCGTTTTGTCGCGAATGGTGTACTACTTGAATAACGTGCTTGGACTAATGACGTAAAATGGGTCCATAGTTCACCACATTGACGAAAACTTAAAAATACGTATTAATTATTGTTATTTGTAAATTTTGCAAATTTTTGAACAACTGTATCTTTCAAACTGTTTAGTTTATTACCGTCTCACTTTCACCTATTTTGTTGTGTTGTGTTTTTAAAGTGTACATAAAGACATTTGCCGTAAAATAGGTCCCTGTTGGTAAAAATTGGTAGAAACTGAAAAAAGTCTGAAAATGTTATGGTTTTACAAAAAAATACAATGATCCGGGTTTCCGAATTGGAAAACTTGGATTTGCCATAACCACTTCATCACATAGAACATATACAAAATTCAGAACTACCCGATTAGATGCAAGGCAAAATGTACCAATTCCATGAGCTATTGTTAGAAAACAGAAGTTTATAACCTCCATAAATTATAAGTAGGTAGTACTTGGCACATTACGATTAAATTAGCACATCACATGTGCTTAATTGTCTTATAGGTACATTTCCTTTGTTGGCTGTTGGTCGAATAGTTAAGATGTCGAAAATAGGTACTAATGATAAGAGATGGTTAGAGCAGAATTAGTAGGTACCTATCTGAATTATACCAGACTAGCGGCCGCCCGCGACTTCGTCCGCGTAGATTTTTGATGATGACAATAGGTAAGTGAATTTTATTCTTAGTTAAAATGGTCTAGACATATTACATTCCAAACAGTGGCAGACACTGATATACGATTGTTAAAGAATTTTTAAAGATTTTCCAATGAGATTACGGGAATTGTTTGCAGAATGCTTAATACTTATTCCGTCAGTTACCTCATGCTTTAATCTAATTTTAATCTTTGGCAAAAATGACTCTGCAAGATATAGAGCGACGCATGGATTTAGAGCTAGAAAATGGGGATCTTAGTTATTATGAGTGAGATTTAAAAAAAAGTTAAACATCGTAAGGCTGTTAAAACAATCTTAAACTCAGCACTGGAAATCGAGAAATGGAGACAGGTTAATCAAGAGTACATCTCTTTAAAAAATCCAGTGTTCCCCGTACAAAACCTTCCACCTTTTTTAACCCCCATTGGGATAGAATTTTACGCTGAAATTACTTTTTTTGTATTTTAATAAGTTAACTTTCTACAAAGTTTCAAGTCTCTAGTTCAAATAATAATGTTACCCCCGTAAAAACATTGCACCCCCATTTAACCCCCTTAGGGGTAGAACTTTCTAAAACGCAGAAATTACTTTTTTTGTATTTTAATCAGTAATGTTTCTACAGTTTCAAGTTTCTAGCTCAAAAAATAAAGTTCCCTACATACAAACTTTGTACCTATATTTAAACCTCTTAAGGGTGGAATTTTCTTAAACGTAGAAATTACTTTTTTTGTATTCTAATTAGTAATATTTCTACAAAATTTCAAGTCTCTAGCTCAAAAAAAAAGATTACCCCATACAAACTTTGCACCCCTATTTGACCCCCTTAGGGGAGGTATTTCCAAAAATCCCTTTTTGTACCTAGCCAATGTTATAAAAAAACCTAAAGTTACAAAACTCTGGTTTAAAAAATAATGTTTCCCCCATACAAATATTGCACCCCTATTTAACCCCCTTAGGGGTGGAATTTTCTTAAACGCAGAAATCACTTTTTTTGTATTCTAATGAGTAATCTTTGTACAAAGTTTCAAGTTCATAGTTCAAAAATTTATGTTTTCCTCATACATACATTGCACCCCTATTTAACCTCCTTAGGGGTGGAATTTTCTAAAACGCTGATTTTTTTTTTTGTATCTTTATAAGTAATCTTTTTACAAAGTTTCAAGTCTCTAGTTAAAAAAAAATGATTCCCCCATACAAACTTTGCACCCCCATTTAAGCCCCTTAGGGATGGAATTTCCAAAAATCCCGTCTTATCCGTTGCCTACGTCATAAAAGGAAGTGCTGGTGTAAATTTCAAGTTTCTAGTCCAAGTAGTTTTGGCTGTGCGTTGATTGAGTCTGGCTGAGTGAGTCAGTCAGGACATAGGCATTTATATAAATAGATAAATATAAGCAAGTAATTCGTAGTTGAAAAATAGTACCAGTTGAATTGTGTTTAATAGAAGTTGTAAAAAATGTAATCGAATGAGTTCGACCTGTCATTTTATTTTATTTTTTCAATACATTTGCTCGTAACGTACCTCTTATTATGTCGCTTGTAGACTCATAATCCTGGTTATCAAATCACGCGTGTTTTATAATATTACGGTACTTGTGTGTTATGGTTATATCCCGATTAAGTCACGTTTGCACCTTGCAGCAAGATTTATTTATGCATGAACACGGTGCATTCTTAAATTAACCGGGTTGTACAGAATGTACAGCTTTTTTTTAATTCTCGACAAATGGATTCTTACTCGACTAAACAATTTAAATCCTTTTTGTTAATTTATTAACTATTTCTTTTTAAATATGATATAGAAACTTTTAATTTAGTAAAACTATTCACTTTTGATAACATTTTACATGAATTAGCAAAAGATAACATTTTAAAACGAAAATATTTATTTTATTTTGTATTGGCTGTTTAGAGACTTCATCTAAGTCTGGCCTAACACATGCGCGCGCACTGTGCAAACTTCACAAAAAAACTGTTGCGCGCCATTATAGGTTATTTCACAAATATTTGTAAACATTGTTAATGCGTGTTTAGTTATTATCAAAAATGTTGACTCGTGGTGACTAGAAAAGTGATAATAGAATGGACGCCAATGGAAATTCTTGGCGATGTGTTAGTACATAAACCTCTTGTCATCATCAAGTAAAGAAAATAAGTTGGCAGGTCTATAAAATTCTCATCGTAGGAAAAGGATTTTTCCTCGCAAAATGTATTGAAAAACGTCTTATTAAATTCGATGTTAATAACACTGAAACTTGTTTTAGTTAAATTCAAATCTGTTAACATAGTGTACTTGACATTACTTTTACTTCTAAAACTTTGAAAAAACCTTCAAGTTTTTTCAAAGTTTTAGAAGTAAAAGTAATGTCAAGTACACTATGTTAACAGATTTGAATTTAACTAAAACAAGTTTCAGTGTTATTAACATCGAATTTAATAAGACGTTTTTCAATACATTTTGCGAGGAAAAATCCTTTTCCTACGATGAGAATTTTATAGACCTGCCAACTTATTTTCTTTACTTGATGATGACAAGAGGTTTATGTACTAACACATCGCCAAGAATTTCCATTGGCGTCCATTCTATTATCACTTTTCTAGTCACCACGAGTCAACATTTTTGATAATAACTAAACACGCATTAACAATGTTTACAAATATTTGTGAAATAACCTATAATGGCGCGCAACAGTTTTTTTGTGAAGTTTGCACAGTGCGCGCGCATGTGTTAGGCCAGACTTAGATGAAGTCTCTAAACAGCCAATACAAAATAAAATAAATATTTTCGTTTTAAAATGTTATCTTTTGCTAATTCATGTAAAATGTTATCAAAAGTGAATAGTTTTACTAAATTAAAAGTTTCTATATCATATTTAAAAAGAAATAGTTAATAAATTAACAAAAAGGATTTAAATTGTTTAGTCGAGTAAGAATCCATTTGTCGAGAATTAAAAAAAAGCTGTACATTCTGTACAACCCGGTTAATTTAAGAATGCACCGTGTTCATGCATAAATAAATCTTGCTGCAAGGTGCAAACGTGACTTAATCGGGATATAACCATAACACACAAGTACCGTAATATTATAAAACACGCGTGATTTGATAACCAGGATTATGAGTCTACAAGCGACATAATAAGAGGTACGTTACGAGCAAATGTATTGAAAAAATAAAATAAAATGACAGGTCGAACTCATTCGATTACATTTTTTACAACTTCTATTAAACACAATTCAACTGGTACTATTTTTCAACTACGAATTACTTGCTTATATTTATCTATTTATATAAATGCCTATGTCCTGACTGACTCACTCAGCCAGACTCAATCAACGCACAGCCAAAACTACTTGGACTAGAAACTTGAAATTTACACCAGCACTTCCTTTTATGACGTAGGCAACGGATAAGACGGGATTTTTGGAAATTCCATCCCTAAGGGGCTTAAATGGGGGTGCAAAGTTTGTATGGGGGAATCATTTTTTTTTAACTAGAGACTTGAAACTTTGTAAAAAGATTACTTATAAAGATACAAAAAAAAAAAATCAGCGTTTTAGAAAATTCCACCCCTAAGGAGGTTAAATAGGGGTGCAATGTATGTATGAGGAAAACATAAATTTTTGAACTATGAACTTGAAACTTTGTACAAAGATTACTCATTAGAATACAAAAAAAGTGATTTCTGCGTTTAAGAAAATTCCACCCCTAAGGGGGTTAAATAGGGGTGCAATATTTGTATGGGGGAAACATTATTTTTTAAACCAGAGTTTTGTAACTTTAGGTTTTTTTATAACATTGGCTAGGTACAAAAAGGGATTTTTGGAAATACCTCCCCTAAGGGGGTCAAATAGGGGTGCAAAGTTTGTATGGGGTAATCTTTTTTTTTGAGCTAGAGACTTGAAATTTTGTAGAAATATTACTAATTAGAATACAAAAAAAGTAATTTCTACGTTTAAGAAAATTCCACCCTTAAGAGGTTTAAATATAGGTACAAAGTTTGTATGTAGGGAACTTTATTTTTTGAGCTAGAAACTTGAAACTGTAGAAACATTACTGATTAAAATACAAAAAAAGTAATTTCTGCGTTTTAGAAAGTTCTACCCCTAAGGGGGTTAAATGGGGGTGCAATGTTTTTACGGGGGTAACATTATTATTTGAACTAGAGACTTGAAACTTTGTAGAAAGTTAACTTATTAAAATACAAAAAAAGTAATTTCAGCGTAAAATTCTATCCCAATGGGGGTTAAAAAAGGTGGAAGGTTTTGTACGGGGAACACTGGATTTTTTAAAGAGATGTACTCTTGATTAACCTGTCTCCATTTCTCGATTTCCAGTGCTGAGTTTAAGATTGTTTTAACAGCCTTACGATGTTTAACTTTTTTTTAAATCTCACTCATAATAACTAAGATCCCCATTTTCTAGCTCTAAATCCATGCGTCGCTCTATATCTTGCAGAGTCATTTTTGCCAAAGATTAAAATTAGATTAAAGCATGAGGTAACTGACGGAATAAGTATTAAGCATTCTGCAAACAATTCCCGTAATCTCATTGGAAAATCTTTAAAAATTCTTTAACAATCGTATATCAGTGTCTGCCACTGTTTGGAATGTAATATGTCTAGACCATTTTAACTAAGAATAAAATTCACTTACCTATTGTCATCATCAAAAATCTACGCGGACGAAGTCGCGGGCGGCCGCTAGTCTGGTATAATTCAGATAGGTACCTACTAATTCTGCTCTAACCATCTCTTATCATTAGTACCTATTTTCGACATCTTAACTATTCGACCAACAGCCAACAAAGGAAATGTACCTATAAGACAATTAAGCACATGTGATGTGCTAATTTAATCGTAATGTGCCAAGTACTACCTACTTATAATTTATGGAGGTTATAAACTTCTGTTTTCTAACAATAGCTCATGGAATTGGTACATTTTGCCTTGCATCTAATCGGGTAGTTCTGAATTTTGTATATGTTCTATGTGATGAAGTGGTTATGGCAAATCCAAGTTTTCCAATTCGGAAACCCGGATCATTGTATTTTTTTGTAAAACCATAACATTTTCAGACTTTTTTCAGTTTCTACCAATTTTTACCAACAGGGACCTATTTTACGGCCCTACTTTAATGGCCCCCCATTTTATTTTGTATTGGCTGTTTAGAGACTTCATCTAAGTCTGGCCTAACACATGCGCGCGCACTGTGCAAACTTCACAAAAAAACTGTTGCGCGCCATTATAGGTTATTTCACAAATATTTGTAAACATTGTTAATGCGTGTTTAGTTATTATCAAAAATGTTGACTCGTGGTGACTAGAAAAGTGATAATAGAATGGACGCCAATGGAAATTCTTGGCGATGTGTTAGTACATAAACCTCTTGTCATCATCAAGTAAAGAAAATAAGTTGGCAGGTCTATAAAATTCTCATCGTAGGAAAAGGATTTTTCCTCGCAAAATGTATTGAAAAACGTCTTATTAAATTCGATGTTAATAACACTGAAACTTGTTTTAGTTAAATTCAAATCTGTTAACATAGTGTACTTGACATTACTTTTACTTCTAAAACTTTGAAAAAACCTTCAAGTTTTTTCAAAGTTCAAATACCTACTTAATTTTTTTCCTATCTTAATCGACGTCGTTGTTTTGTAATTGATTTTCCTTACCTGACCTAATTAGATTGTTTAGCATGTATGGATAACTAATAATTTTGATATAAGTACCCACTGGTAAGCATATTGTCCTTACTAGTGCGTTGGCTGTTACGTAAATACGTTGGACAGTTCATTGTCCTCTTAAATAATAAAACCACTTTTTAAACCAGTTCGTTCTGACTTACACTTTTGACAACGAGAAAGCATATTATGTGTTTTCTGAAACTTTAATCCAATAATAAATGCAAATACTTTGCAATTTAATTATTTAAACTTAAACCAAACTAATTTACATTTATTTTCAATAAAACTACTTCATATGTAAAATTATACCGCATATTAACATGGGCGACGAACAGTATCGCAAAAACGAACAACCTTGAACCTCTACTAAATCATTTTATTACTCCATAATTATAAAACACACTTGACTAGATGTGTGTCATCTTATTAAATAGAAATTGCCTCTTAGTTATCGCACACGTTAGTGGTTACACACTAAATTACTTATCATTCGTACAAAGGCGTTCGTTCCGTTTAAGGATCTCTTCCAGCTTATTTTTATTGCAAGTAGTATTGCTGATTATAGTTAAGATTCATTTGGGTCATAATTTGGGTTAAGGTAATTTGAACCTAACACATTTTACGCTTATTTGGATGCCTTAAAATCTCTTTATTAGGTTCCCATCAAAAATGTTAGGCAAAGTTAAGTCTTTTTAACTGCACTCTTCAACATTGCTTAGACGAATTTATAAAAACACTTGTGAGCTATTTCATACTTTACGGATATATACATCATACATACAGCTGTCGGTCCCGTAATATTAACTTAACTTAAGACGCTAATTAGCCTACTTACTTAGGTATATACTTTTTCTCGCAAGAAGGCAAAGTTGTGATGGGTGCTATAGGAATTTTTTTTTCCCTTAAACCTTTTAGAGCATCGTAATGGTTATGCCAAAAAGAAAACCAACATTTATTTCTAAAACCGTACTACGAAGACTAGGTACTTCACGGCTATCACAAGGCAGCGCACTATAACTCTCTGTCTAAGTGTTCTAATAAAAGAGAGACAGATAGTGCAAGAAAAATCGAGAGAGTTCGCGCGCCGTCTTGTGATAGCCGTGCAGACGAAATAAATACCGCAAATATTTCACCAGTCTAGGTATAGGATGGAGTTTCCGGGATGAACATAGGATAAAATATACCTAACCTATAACCATCTGTAAGAACTTGAGCTGGGCATTTTCACTTTTAGAGACAGCCCCCGTTTTTTGATGTCCCGCGTGTTCAAGATTTTTTTACTCCTTTAAGCATTATTTTATCCCGAGTTTAATAATTTACACCCATAGAACACATATTGAACTAATGGTTTCGTCGATAGTTTTAGTTAAGATAAGCATAATGTAATTATAATATATTTTTTAAACAGCCAAGATACCGGTTTTTCACGTGTAACCCACCCTAACTTTATGGTTTTGCTAGTCATAACGTGCAATTTTTTTCTACTATAGCTGTCGAGTTTAAAATGTTACTAGAATCTAAAGAGTCTTACGGGGGACATGAACAAAGTTTTGAATTGAACCTTGCTGCTTTTGAATTAAAAACTAAATTTAAATAACGTTGCTTGAAACTGATGCCACCTGACAAGTCAGTTTTGTAACGATCAAAACTACATTGAAATTTGTACCAATCCACATTAAACCTTGGGAATGGCAACATTAATAACACGTGATCAGTCGGCAAACAATTTTAAACGCGACAGGAAGTTGTGAAGGGAAGTTTTTTCAGTGGACTGCAGACCGTACACGTTTCGTCAGTCAGGTTTGTGATCATTTTTCTTTAATAATATTAGCTTTTACATAATGTTAATTTATTATAGATGGAAATTGATAAGCCTGCAACTGTTTTTACAAAAATACTAGTTTTATTATGTAAGATGAGTTCAGTGTTAAATTCTGATTGTAGTTAAATAGAAAAACGTAGCGTCAGGTTTGTAACAAATCGCTCCGTTACGTATAGGCTGACCGACAATGTTACAAAACTGACGTCAATAGGGTGGTATTGGTATTACATGGGCGTTCCATTCGAAATCTCGATATCGTCAGTAATTTGAAAAAAAAAAAGAAAAAATGTTTTAACAACGCGTGAGTTGAATACATACTTAGGGTGTTTTAACTTTAATTTTTATGTAAGATTTCGATCTTTTGGTCATGAAGACGAGATTTTATCAAAGTATTGACGATTATTAAACAAGTGAATTCAGTTGTAACTATTAAGTACGTACAAGACTGATTATTGTCTTAAATAATTACCGCATTGTTCTATTATAATAAAACGAATTAATATACATATATCCAGTTTTCCCATTACCTTAGCGCGTCTACATGACGCGCTAAGGTAATGAGAAAACTCCAAGCCTAAGAATTTTGAGTTTGTCAGTTTCGTAACTGTCCCACTTGCTAAGTTGCTTTATTTGGTCTCTGTTTCGTTTTATATACGCTTTTAACCCAAGGTTTCTTTTTTATAGAGAACTACCTAAAAATATACATTAAAACAAATGCATCTATAAACGATTTTTTCAAAATATTGATCGAAATAAACAAAATAAATAACATAATGGTATCAATAGTTACAAAACTGACATTAAAATTTATTTTCAGGCAATAATAACTGTTTGTTTTATTAAACGACCTGTTTGTATGAAAATATAAGTCATTTGCAGCAAAACAAATGCAAAATATTGCTATTTATTTTTGTAGTTAAAGCGTGTCAACGAAATTAACATTGTTACAAAACTGACCGGTCTGGACTACACTGTCAGGTTCGTTTATCAATTATTCAAAAACTAAGCGTATTTAGGTTGGACTCATCACAGTTTTAGTAACTTTAGAAAATAAACTTCATAATAGATTAGAACATTCACCATAAAAACACGTTTTTTTAAAAAGTCATAATTTTCATCCTGGTGCACGATTTAGTGAAAACGCCCTACACATCGATATTCATTTGTCATATAAGGGTCAAGGTTACCAATATCTCTGTAAGTAACTAATTTATGTATGTACCTACAAATAATTAGTCTTAAATTAGTAGTTCTAAAGTCGACTGCTATGTTACAAATGCAGTAAAACAAATCATTACGCCGCGCCGGCTCGACTGCAATGACAGAGTTATTGGCAATCTTCGCGTGCGTTGCGTACATGTTACTGCTGTTCAGTGTACCAAAATCTCTCTCTCGTCTCGACGAACGGTGTCAGCCAGTGACGGACGCTCTATACTGTCACTTATCGTGTGATAAGGCCGACCATGATACGGGGTCTGGGCGTTTTGATTAACCTTTATTAACGTTACAGGTATGAAAGTGCATGTATATAGTTCTACGTTACCTCAGTGATTAATCCACAGTGGCAAAATAATGAGCAAGCGGAATATTGACAGGCGCCTGAAGGCGACGCGCATTCACCGCCTTCGGATATACATACATCAATACATCAGACGAGTTAACTGTATCGAGGAAAGAGTTCCCGTGGTGAAAGTTCCAAGTGGACATTTAGCAAAACGTCGGGTTTCACAATATGCTCTCCAAGTGTTTCGTAATAAAATACCAGGGAATGCATTTAATCAAGTTCGGCGAAGCGAGGCTAGCTAGCCGGCTGTAATGGTAACTCCACAAGCGGGCACAATTTTAGTAATTTTCTTTGAGTCGAATTGTTTAAACAATGTCAGTTGTGTGCGGCGTGTTTTTGTAATGAAGTTGGGTGTTAAACGTCTGCCTTGACCGAGTATCGCAAAGTGACCCTGCAACGGGATTGCAGAGATATAACAATACAGATTTGCTCTATTGTCCATATTTTTTCTCATCAGTTCATAACAAGCAAAAGCAGAAAGTATTGACCTTATTACCCTTCCGCGGCACTTAGTCCAAGGGTCAAAATTTCGAAGGAATTACTTATCTGACCATCCATAGGTATTAATCCATACTAATATTATAAATGGGAAACTGTATGTGTGTGTTTGTTTATCCGTCTTTAACGGCAAAACGGAGCGACGAATTGACGTGATTTTTTAAGTGGAGATAGTTGAAGGGATGGAGAGTGACATAGGATAGTTTTTATCTCTATCTATATTTTAGTTTAGGGGGTAAAAGTTTGTATGGAGCTGCGATATAAACGAGTTCCACGCGCACGGAGTCGCGGGCAGAAGCTAGAGAGTTCATACTTTTTAGGCCTAACTTAGACGCTTGGACAGGTATTTGAAGGGTCTCAACTACAAATGTGACACATCGGAACATAACCTACACTTTAACTGTATATTATTCCTGAGGGGTAATCACGTAACGTGTTTAACGCGCATTAGGACAACTCGACTGTCACTTTCATATAAATATCGTCAATTAGATCTACCTAACGTTCGTGCAGTGCGTTACGTGATCTACCTGCAGGTTGTGATGTACCAGGCAGGGGGGGGGATCTTTTGTCACCATTCACCGATTCTCATATGATGCGAAATAAAGGTACATAAATATGCATAACAAGGTGCACGTATTCTAACGTGAGGAAGATGGACCTTTTATTGGCCATACTTAAATTAAATTTTCAGGAGAGGCGCAAAGGGTGCTGTCAACTTGTCCTTGAAATTGCTGAGGTCCACCCGCCATCCTGACGCACCCAAGACCCGGTGTAAATTTCGTGTGATCATGTTTATATCAATTATCATATTTATTATATTACCTATCAGGAACTGTTAACAAAACAAGATATGGCAGTTACAGAATATTCAACTGACACAATACTCTCACGTTGGTCCTTAGACGTATACAGACCACCAAGTCCTGTTCAAGTTAATTTCATCATTTTGTACAAATTCTATTTGCGTAGAATGATTTAATTAATTGCGACCTTATGCTACGCACAAGCAAATACGGCGACCGATGTGCTCAATAGTTGCATTAGTAGCTTCGGACGTTACTCGAATTTGTCATGAACTTTGTGAAAATCGTGTAATTTGGCCATGTGGGGCCTTTTAAGGTAACCGCGATGTTCAATTTTCCTATTAAGGCACATAAGCAATGTTACAACTAAACCGGACGTTTTATTCGACGATTACGATGATTAATTTGTAAATAGAGGTTTGAGACCAATTCATTTTAGTGTGTAAAAGAGATATGTCGATACATAATTTAGTGAACGCGTGTCGATGGCAGCGAATAGAGTAGTAGAGGTTCATTGCGCAATGCGCAAGCGGCGGGCGACGTTGGCAAACAAACACCATCGGACTGTCCTACCCATGCGCACGCGCGCGGGCCGGCCACGAGACCCATTTACATACGCGCCCGTAAGGCCCGCTTTAACATCTGATCGAAAATGTAATGTAATATAGTCAGCATCAAAAGTAACTGGGCAAACGAAAACGTCAAAAGTTTTTACTAAAAGTGAATAATGCCTTTTGAAGACGTCAATTGCGCAGTGACTTATGATGCTGACTGTACATACAACCTATATAACTTGATACCATCATCCTTAGTCTGAACAGCGGGCCGCAAGTGGTGTCACAGCAACTAATCAAATTCCTTCTAAATATAAATTAACAAACAAACAAATAATAACAAAATATTTTTCGGGTGCTGATTCCGATAGCTGAATATTATATTAAAGTAGGTACATTCTAACCAAACTGGACCTCGTTCCATTGTAAGCTTTATAACACTTGTGATATGGGTACTAGGCGACAATACATAGGTATATTTAATAAATGTATAAGGACTTACATCTATTTAAAAGGAAACAACACGCACAATAGTATATATTGTCCCCGTAAGGGTCTAAAATAAGCCACCACGAGATGGTTATTTTCCCGAGCGAAGTGAGGGAAAATTGTTCGAGTTGTAATATGGCTGTTACACCAGAGTTATACACTCTACTTAACACTTTAGACTGCGAGAAAATAGTATAAACAAAGATAAACCATCCACATTCAATACGAATAGATTGTACAATTAGGCGGTATGATTTTTTAAATAAAATGTGTAGACTCAGATAGAAAATATTGACAGCACGAATAAGCTCTACTCTACACGGCTATCACGCGACGGCGCGTGAGCTCTCTCGATTTTTGTCGCACTTTCCGTCTCTCTCTTATTAAACACTTAGAACAAGACGTATAGTGCGAGAAAATCGACATATATCTACAGTGCGTTACCGGCATGCCGGCTTTTTTTAAATAGGGTAAATTAACGCAGTTCTTTAACTTAATCATGTCACCTTCATAATTTTTCTAACAAAATTTAAATTGCCAGCAATGTACAGCAAATAAATTGACAAGTAAGTGTAAATTACAGCTCTTCATACTTTGTTTAGTACGGCGTCATACACCTAGTCCATTGAAGGTTTGCATTTTGGAAAATTAATTGCGCAGTTAATTTACATAATTATGATTTGCAAATACATGCAAACAATTGCTAATGGAACATAATTATCAGTTTAAATAAATGCCCTCATGCCGGTAACACACAATGTAATCGTCGCGTCCAAACGGCCGAGCGCGGCGAACAGCATACGTTGCATTTAATAAGTTAGAGCGAGATAGACATCAGGCTATCCCGATCAATTTAATAGGTTAATGCCATGTATATGCAGTTAATCACTCTTGGACGTTTGGACGCGGCTATAGACTGTCAGAGGAGTTCATTTAATTTATTAATTGTTACTCAAGGAATTAAATAACGACACCTATCTTGATATCGGCCAATACATAGTAAGTGTGTACTGGTCATTTTGTAAGTAAACACTAACATATTAGGTCCTTATACCTATGAAATTGGCGTTTTGTACGGAGAATTTTCAAATTTAAACCAAACAAAATATAGACACATATACAGTGTCATGTCTATGAAGCAAATAAAATTGAGCTGACTCGACTGTACCTGTGGTGTGTGGACTTGTCGGTCTGGCCAGCGATTTAAATCGGATTGATGCGCGAGTGGAGTTTTGTGCATTCTAAACGAAAGCAACTTATTATTCATTTTAATAGTATAACTGCTTTCTTATAGCAGAAATGGCGGCTGCTATCAATGCCTCGGCAACTACATATACCCCAGGAAAATTACGTTCTTTACAAACATTAATTTATAACAGCGTTTTTTTTGTTTGTTTAATTTTCAAATATTATTCTAAGATGCCTTATCCAAGAATCCACCAAAATTGCCATCGGGAAGTAAATATATAAAAATAAAATGACACATCCATTATGTTTTTTGTGTGATTTATTTATTATTCTTAGAGCTCCTGGTAATTAACCAAAACAAAAATTAAAATATCTATTAATATTTTTCCTCTTTTTTCAGGAATTGGTTAAATATCGATTTTTCTGATGACTAATATTTTGGTGGATTTTAAGTCTATACGTAATAATTAAAATGATAATATATCAGTTACACACAAAAAAGCTGCTGTTATTAATTATTACCAAATTTTCATTTTTTTCCATACTAATGAAAATAAAATGCTTCGGCTAATACGATTTACTCATAATAAATCAAAACTAGACTTGTGAAGCAATTAAATAAGCAAACATTGTAAAATATATTCGATTATTTATTCATCCTATGATGTAATGAAATTAATTTGCATATATGAGTATCAAGTATATTAAAATTCTTAAGTTATTCCTAACGTATGTAGAGTCATGGACACCCCCCTCAAAGAAAGAGATGGAGTAACACGAGACGTCATTAAAGGTCGTTTTTCTTTCTGCAAATAAATGTTCGAAGTCTAGATATATAAGCTTCTTAGGCTACATGTAGTACTTTAGCCCCGCTTGCTAAGCCTAATACGACGTACTTTTCGAGCATGAGATGTGGAAACAAATATTTATGCTAAAAAAAACACACTAAAGGTATCACACCCGGATAAAACAAAATGCATATAAGTTTCTTCCTACTTTCTGTAAGTACAAATTATTTACTGAGTTAAGGTAAGGTTTCGCTGACGGTGACTAATCATGCGAATACTATTGGGATCTAACCCAATGAGGATATAAACCAAATTGATTACCATTGACACAAGTTGAGAAGCCGATAGCGGGTTTGGGCTATTAAATACCTAATAGATTGTTTACTTATTTAACATTCGAACTTTGAACTCGGGGCATTGAGTCGCTGATTTTGTCACAAGCCACGCCGCGGCACTGTTACAGTTACCGACTTGTTGCTAAATAATACGTTTATATAATAAACAATCCAGTTTTACGACCGGCATAACCACTTGGCTGCATGTCGAACCATATGATACGAAACGGCAAACGCAAGTCAATAGTATCTTATCTAAATTGGAAGTGGGCCAAAAGTTCAAGGTTGTCTTACAAACGCTAGCATGGTATAGTACGAGTAGCTTGTTAACCAAGGGTTGAAAGTGACCCATTTCACTGGAGCTATTTCAGTTCGAGTGTGAAAGGTAATTTCATCTGAGTTAAAGACTCTACTTTTCATTTGGACTGTGAGAAAAGTGAAATGCTACACTCGTACATTTTATAAAAGGTTACCTATAAAGAGTAATCAGTTCTTTACAAATTATATGTACTATGAACATGAAATCAATAAATAGTTAGATATACCTAAATAGAAGAATTACAAACATACAGGGTGGAAATAGATTTTGGGTCAGTGTGAGGGCAGCTACCAGATCCCGTGTTGCTAGGCGAAAATGGTCTTCGGAGACCTGCTTTCGATTTCAAATTTATGAAGATTGGCGTTTACAGATTTTGGAAAAAACATACAGGGTGCGAGAAAATAGTCATTTTTGACAAACTTTTTTTTGATGCCAATCGATCCCATTCTTGTCCAGGATCAAAAGCTTGTATGGGACCAAAAAGAAATTTCCGGCTAGAAAAGTCATAAATCGAGAAATACTTTCCCTATACAATTTGTATGAAAATGAAATAAGTTTTTTTTACATGTATTTTTTTATGTCAATCGATTCCATTTCTATCCAGTAGGTATCAATAGTTTCCTTGGGGTCAACTTTCGGTGATGTACAAAAAAGCCGTACATTAAAGAAAACTGTTTTCATACATTTGCTATGGAAAAAAAGAGTAAAACTTTATTCTCATTTATCTGTCACCCTAATTTGTCTGAATGACTATATAAATACACTACAGTACTAAAATTTAGTAGATAAATGAGAATAAAGTTTTACTTTTTCTCCATAGCAAATGTATGAAAACAGTTTTTTTTTAATTTCTGGCTTTTTTGTACATTACCGAAAGTTGACCCCAAGGAAACTGTTGATACTGGATAGAAATGGAATCGATTGACATATAAAAATACATGTAAAAAAAACTTTTTTCTTTTTTGAGGAAAGTTTTTCTCGATGTATGGCTTTTCTAGCCGGAAATTTCTTTTTGGTCCCATACAAGCTTTTGATCCTGTATGTTTTTTCCAATATTTGTACACGCCAATCTTCATTAATTTGAAATCGAAGGAAGGTCTCCTAAGACCATTTTCGCTTAGCAACACGGGATCTGGTAGCAGCCCTCACTGACCCAAAATCTATTTCCACCCTATATATCCAACCTCCAATCTTTTCGCACTGGCCACTTGCCACGGGCCACGGCACGGCCTACTAGATTGTAATCCAGTGGGTATCGAGTAGGTAGAGTAGGCCGCGCGCGAGTCGCGCGACGCGTCTAATCTAGAGGACCATACCGAAACGTCAAGAAAAGAAAGTGTCATGGCATTATGGCGGGCAGCCAAAATTTACAGGAATGATTTGAATGCTGTGAAGGAAGGATTTTAGTATTAACTTGTAGATTGTAATAAACCCGTCGATGAATGAATAACTGAGTTAAGATATACTTAAGTAGGTATGTAAAGCTTTTATTTTATTAATTTGATGTAACTCAATTATCTTCGACTCCGTTTAACGATAAAAAAGCGGGTTGCGCTCCGGGAGTGCCGCAAAAAGTAAAACCTTGAATAATTTTAATTTTGCAAAAAAAATACCTTCCTCCCCCCTCTCTCCCCTGCGTGCCAATATATCGAATAACAACCTTATTTAGTAGTACGCTATAGTTCAACTTACTCAGCAAAATTGATGAAGGAGACGATGAAATAAATACCAATTTGTTTTTGCCATTGCCAAATATTATTCAAAGCTTAATCTCGTTTGGAATAACGTCCAAATTCGAACTATTCGAATTTTCTCAATAGCAAAACGGTTAAGGACGCGTGGACAAAATTACAAATTTATTTGCATAATATGCAATTGCAAAAAGTGTTTAACGGCTTTATACTCTTACGAACAGTGTTCAGTTTTGAATGAAGTCGAATCGGCTAATAGCAAAATATAAAAGTATGATAAAACAAAATGGATTTGCATTTACGGAAAATGTGTTACGACCTTATACTGTTAACAATAAAGTAGAAATTAGAACTATGTGCCCCTAGTCAAACCCCCGTTGTCCCCCTTCGCCCCCAAGCCTCGTCCCGAATCTCTCACACAAAATCTGTCGCGACACACAATTTAACAATTTTTGCCCATCCCAAAAAGTGCTCAGTGCCGCTAAAGAAGTTTTCACTTCAAAAACTTTCCACCCTAGAGTAGAATTAGTAGATTAAATAATGGTATATTGTAACTTAAATTAGTAAGTACCTATATGTGTTTTGTAGCAACTGCATGATTGATATAAATATAGGTCTTCAATCATTAAGATATTTCATTATCTTTCAAAATGTTGATGTAGTCTAAGTATGCAATATTCATTGGCAGTGTCAACAGCCTCTGAGGTGGAAACATGTAACCGAAGTATCATAGAGGTAGGTAGGTTCTTAAGTACCTGTATCGTGACAATGACCACGAGCGAAAGTTCATTTTCATCCAACAATGGGCTGAGAATTCATTACCACTACATCTACACTGAGAGAAATCTTTCCTACGTCCGACCAAACATTCTTGTTTCTGAATTAATTACTTATTTTTATCAAGGTAACGCGATTGTTCAAATTATTTCCATAACTACCATTTTACGTTTCACTTCGAGTTAGGGTCAGTTCGGGTAAGTGCGCCACAGGGGAAAGTGCGCCTCATTCATCAATCACTCCAGCACCACCAATACCAGCACTTACCCCGGGGGCGCACTTACCCGAACTGACCATACCTACTATATTTTTGAATAACACTCATAAGAAGAAGAACTTTACGTAATTGTGAACAACTATAACCCATCACTAATGCATATTATTTAAAAAAAAAACTGTTTATCCTGAAACATATTTATAACGCTCTGGAGGACGTTACATTATAGGTACAATTATTGGTAGGTACTCATTTGGTCAAAATACAATTATATAACCTGGTACAACAGGCTTGACCTCAAATTTACATCAGATGTTAGATAACAAATTGATTCCCAAACTCTTACATATATTCAGATACAACCTTGTGACATGAACTAATGTTTTAATTGCAAATAATATTTTAATAATTCTATATTTAGGATAGTATAACTTAATAATAGTAAACAACTAATAAAATTAAATTACTCAAATGATTACTTTTCCAACCTTATAGACTAATTGCTAGACCAAGAGGGAGAACCCTGTTATTAGCATGAACATTGAATAACATTAAAATAGAACTAGAATTACAAACAACCTGTAAGTCCCGCAACAAAAACCAATTACAAATAAATCTAATTAGTGATTCTAGGTCCCTAGAAAATTCTTTAACTACATAGGTTCATAGTTATGTTCTGCACATTACCGAGCAAAAAAGGCAATAACTACTCAAAAGGCGCGCCAGGTACAGGCACAATTAATAATTGTAACGATTACTGCTTCCGCAACGAGATTGACGGTGGCGGCGACTGCGGTGTAGGCGGCTACTGCAGCGCGAGAAACACTATCGTGTCAAGCGAGCGTTTATCCCTATATTATACCGATATACCTACATTATATTTTTCTCCAACTTGCTCGGAAATGTTCCCATTAATGTAGTAAAAACACACCGCGAAGTCCATCGTTACATGCGATAATAAATTTAAAAAGTGGAAATACTTCCCGGACATGCCCGGGAAGTGTACATTATTGTGCAGGTTTTTTTACTTTTAATTTCATCCAAGACTGAAAATTCACCATACAGCCAATCGTTTAATAGTCACGTCCAAAAACCGAGATAGATAAAATAATGATTGTGTCCAAATTATACTACAGTTAAATTAGACTTAATGATCTTCTCGGACTGATAAATATTTTGTAACAAAGATATGTTTTTTTTTAATGTTGCGCGTTCAGGAATTGCCTATTTAACTAAATGTAATAATGCATATATTTTATTTACTATCCTATAAGATTTCTTTTAATTTATTTTCATTACTATATTTTATGTGAAACCAAATATACAATCCGGACCCAAAACTTTGAAATAATATCCTTAAAAAAAATTGAGGCGGGAACGTGAATTTCATTTTGTCAAAGATTTTCTGCCGTGTAATTTTTACGAAAATAAAATGAATTCTACAAATTGTGACGGAGATATCCCAATGGGTACACCACCAGAATTGGCAGCAGAGGCAAAGTTGGCGAGAGCTAACTTGCTTCCACCTAAGTCCGAAGAAAAATATTTAAGGACATTCGAAAATTTCAAATCCTGGCAAAAGAAGAAAAATACCAGTTCGTTGTCGGAAAATGTTATTTTGGCGTACTTTAACGAACTTGCGAAAGATAAAAAACCTTCTACTCTGTGGGCAATGTACTCAATGCTGAAAAGTACTATACAACTAAAATACGATATAAACATTAAGAATTACGCAGGCTTAATGTCATTTTTGAAACGGAAATCATCCGGTTTCAAAAGCAAGAAATCGAAGATACTAACCAATGAGGATATCACAATATTCTTAAACGAAGCTCCAGATGAGATTTTCCTAGCAACAAAGGTAAACATAATATTGTGTAGCTGACTTGAATATTTTTTTCCATATTTGGACACTATCATATACCTATTTAAATTATTATTTATTTGTTTCAGGTTGCTCTAATTTTAGGTGTCAACGGTGCTTGCCGAATGATCGAGCTGACTAATTTAACTGTAAACGACATAACGTGCCATGATGATATACTTCTGGTAAAACTACGAGAGACAAAAACTAAAATCGACCGCATGTTCGTTATTCCAAATGAGTTTGTGCCAGTTGTAAAAAAATACCAAACACTTCGTCCCAAAAGTACCAATTCAGACAGATTTTTTATAAATTATAAAAATGGGAAGTGTGTGAATCAAGTGATTGGACGGCATGCAATGGCGAAAATGCCAACACAAATCGCAAGCTACTTAAAGTTAGCTGACAGCGAATGCTACACAGGCCATTGCTTTCGCCGGTCATCGGCCACCTTGCTAGCTGACTCCGGGGCAAATTTAACAACCATAAAGAGGCACGGTGGTTGGAAATCCGACGCAGTAGCTGAGAGCTACATTGAAGAATCGGTGCAAAACAAAAGGAACATATCGGAAAAAATTAATCAAACCATCACCCTTCAAACAGAATCTCAGCCATCTACATCGAATCACCAATGTAATAAAATATCAAGTCCGAAACCATCCACCTCTCGCATAGATTCTGCCCCTTTATAACCTAATCCGCACATAGATTTTGCCCCTTTACCACCTAATCCGCAGCATTCGAACGCACAATCAACAACCACTTCTAATCAAGAAAATATTCAAACCAACATAAGCGTTCCGGGGAAAAATATAACTTTGTCGTTCACGAACTGCCCTAATATGAACAATGTGTCTATAACATTCAATTAAAACTCTTAACTCGTAGCGTACCATCTTTTATCAGTAGGTTTATAATACTAATAACGGTTAAATTTGTTTAGATTGTAAGTAGATTGTTATATAACTATGTGTCAAATAAATAAATGTAATGTTTTAAGATATCTTTTTATTTCCTCGCATATTTGGAGAAAAGCAGTATACGTGCCTCGGCAGGAATATCATTTCGTGGATTCGTATCTATTGAAGGACTCGGCTATGCCTCGTCCTTCAAAACCATACTTATCCACGAAATGACTTTTCCCGCCCTCTGCAGTAATATACTATTGTTCCAATAACACGTTATATTGGGAAGGAAGAAATAACGTTCCGAGTGGTTATTAGGTTATTACCGGTGATTGCAACCTAATACGAGTAAACATACCTACTTCCATAAGTAAACCATTCCTATATAATTTTGTTTGATTCACGGTTACTTTTCTTTGAACTTTGTTCTTATTATAGCTTATTTGTTATTTATTGTGGCTTATAGTTTGTGCATTTGGTTAATACCAGCCGCAGGCTTGCTGGGCTTGACTTACAAAACGGTATTTGACTAAAGTCAAATCAGCTTCTGTTTATGAAACATTTGTATTTGTAGGGATTACTTGCTTGTGGTGTCACAAGGAAACGTCGTTATTGTTAGTTTTTTATGAATTTTAAAATCATAAACTAGTTAACAACATAAATATGAAAGAAATTCACTGTTGTCAAATACTCTTTTTTTTTTTTTAATTCGTCCATTAGGACAGGCTAAGGACCAGAGGCCATACTGCCACGTCTTCAGTAGACTGCACAATTGCACATTTCATTTCATCTTCTTGTCCAAATTGTTCAATCTGGATATTAAGTCTTCAGTTTCCATATTAATACATAAGTCAAATCCAGAATAAAGTCTTCAGTGTTAATATAATCTAACATATCTCGTCCAGTATTAAAGTCTGCAGTTATTTTCTATATTAGTACATTCCAGTAATAAAGTCCAATCCAGTAATAAGGTCCAATCCAATTTAAAGTCTTCAGTATATATATGACTATGTAAAATCCGTGTTTTTCTCACAAGCCAGTATGAATAGACAATATTTTAAGTAACATCCAGATCAAATATCGAAATTTAAAAAGACATGACACAGACCTAAATCTGCGAAAGTCAATAAAAATCAAACTCACGTCATAAATCATAAAAACACTAAGTAGTTATTTACAAATACATCCTATATTTCACCTACAGTACTAATTATGAACTTATACAACGATGGATATGTACAACTATTTACAAGTAAATCCGAAATGTTACGCGGGATCATATCTGAATGCTCGTAAAATTGCGAAAGTTCATCCAACAGCACTAAGGCGCTGAATGTCGAAGGATGAGCAGTCAAAAATGATGTGAGATATGGTTTCTTCGTGCAAGTAGCAGTGAGAGCATAAGGGACTATCAGATAATTTCAGACGATACAAGTGGAAATTTAATCGGCAATGACCAAAACGAAGACGCATAATGATGGAATAATATTTTCTATTAATATAAAACTTACTTTTACAGAACCAAGGCTGACTATTAATCTTAACATTAAATGACGCGTACCACAATCCCTTATTCTCGTCAACTAGTTTCGTCAACATACCCAGGCGTCAGACTGCTCCTACGCGATTCAGTAAAAAATAAATATAAACAATGACGCAAAAAGCGCTAGAAAACGCAATACGGGATCTTCAACAAACGGTGACAGCCATGACTAATAAAATAGGAGTGCTCGAGTCGAAGATAAGCGAGCAAAACAACATAATCAACAACCAAAGTGATGTGTTAAATGTTATAAAAAATACATTGGAGGGTAACGCAGTGAGCACGGCGACGAACCGTAAGTCAATTTCAAGCGCTACACCCCCGGCAGCGCTGCAGCGGCCCTTGCGCCAACCACGGCTAAAAGCTACGGCGACCACTGCAGCCGGCGTCGCGAAAAAATCAAGCGTAATAGCAGCTTGCGGGGCACGCGCCCCCGACATCGCAGCGCCCCCGACGACACCCGAGGTAAGCCGACCGGAGCCGAACGCCGCCTTGACCGAGGAGCCGACATCGCCGGAGATTCCAGCCCCTAGGACTCCGGACGCCGATGCTACCGAAGAAAAGAGTACATACGCAGACGTTACAAAAAACGACAGTAAAAGTCTAACCACTACTACTAATATATGGCATGATATATCATATAAAAGAGGCCGCATGCAACTAAATCCAAAGCGTATAACCGTCTCTGGCACTGGACCAGAAGACAGCGAACTACAAACGGCAGAGCGTGCTAAAAAAATTCACGCCTGCTACTTCAGAAATGACACCACCTCAGAAGCTGTTCAGTCATACATCACCAAAAAAACCGGCATCACTAATTGCACGGTCGACAAATTGGAGCTGAAGCACCAACATTACGCATCTTTCGCGATAACAGTGCCTGGAAGCAAGTTCGAGAATATAATGTCCTCTGATATCTGGCCATCTGGAACCGAGGTGAGCGAGTGGTTTCGATCTAGCGGCGGGCGTGCCGGGCGCGCTCGGCCCCGCCGCCGCAGTCGCGCCCGCGCCGAGGTAGAGCGCCCGACCGCCGCCGCCGGCGCAGAGTCACTCTAAGCCGCAACGAGACACGCGGACGCCAACAACCAGACGTCTCATAGTTTGTCACCAGAATATTAGGGGTCTAAACGGCAAGACTAAGCAGCTGGAGCTACTACTAAGCGACGATTTTAATTGTAACTGAGCATTTTTTACGTAGTCACGAGATTCTGTCAGTCACCTTAACAAATTTTGAGTTACTTTCTTCTTACTGTAGACCAATCATAGAACGCGGTGGAAGCTGTATTTATGCAAAACCCCATATAAAAGCTGTAGACCGGCCAGACTATTGCGAGCTGTCACGCGAGCAGATCTTTGATGTGTGTGCTATACATTTATTAGACGAGAATCTACTGATAGTAGGAATTTATCATACAAACCTATCCAGCCACACCGAGTACTTAAGGTTGTTCGGCAACTTACTGACCAAAATAGATGATGATAAATTAACAGCGATTATTATGGGCGACATAAACATCGACCTGCTCAGTAACACCACAATTAAAAGACACCTACTCGACATCTTATCCTCTCACCATTTTGGCCAGTACGTTGCAGAAGCCACGAGGAGAGAAGGTGAAAGCGCAACGTTATTGGACCACGCATACACGAATATTCGGGACGACCGTGTGTCCGCGACATGCGTAAACACCAACCTCAGCGACCACGCGGCGCAGCGCTTGCGCGCACCAGTCCCGGCCTGCCAACCGCAATCACTACTGATAACAAAGCGTGTTTTTAACATTAAAAATAGAATGTCGTTTGTGGCTGCGTTGGAATCTATAGATTGGCAGGAGATCGTTGATAGACACCGCGGGGAATGCGAACAGTTTGCGATGACAATCACTAACATCCTTGTTAATTTACTTAATATCCATATACCAATTAAACCTGTCATTGTACATCCTAAAATAAACCCCTGGGTAGACTCCGAACTGATAGATTTGAAATTACTGGCATTCGACTCGATAAACATCTCCAAAAACAACCCAGGGAATAAACAGCTTAGTACCGTATCTTCAAACATATTAAATAAGTATAATTTGAAACTCCAGGCTAAAAGAACAAATTATTTTAATTCCGTTATTCATAACAGCTCAAACAAAAGCAAAGCGTTGTGGCAAGCCATTAATACTGAGTTAGCGAGAGTGCCCCGCGAGCGCATAGATTACACGGATTTACTCGTTAACAGTGATGGCCACTCATTCCCTTCCAAGCAGCAGCTGGTTGACGCTGTCAACGAAGAATTTATAATGGCAGGCGCCGCGTGCGGCGCACCCGCTGCCGACCGCTCGCGATGCCTCAACACACTGACCGGCAGAACGCCACAAAGCGAATGCTCTGTCAGGTTGAGTCTGTTCACACCTGCGGAAGTCAACAAGATCCTGTCCTCTTGCATAGCCGCAAAAAATAGCGCGGATGTTTACGGCATATCCACTAATCTGCTTAAACAGGCCGGTCCAGCAATATGTTTCGTATTATCACAGTTGTTTAACAACTGCATGCGGTTGGGAACGTACCCTAAGTGCCTCAAAAAGGTAAAAATCTTCCCATTATATAAAGGCAAGGGCAATAAGAAGGACGTAAAATCGTACCGCCCTATCTCATTAGTACCCGGGCCTAGCAAATGCTTCGAGGTAGGTTTGAACAAAAGATTGCTCTCGTTCTGGTCCCCAAGAAATGTATTGGCAAATAGTCAATACGCGTATAGGCAGGGCCGGTCGACCACAGACCTCGTACGTGAGGTGATACACTCCGTTCTGCGCGCGCGCGAGGAGGGACGCCAAGTTGCCATTGTCTGCTGCGACCTCTCACGCGCCTTCGACACCGCCGACCATGCCCTAATCGCGGACAAACTCGATCATTATGGTATCCGGGGCCCCGCCTTAAAATTAGTGCTCTCTTTCATGACCGGGAGGGCTCAGGTGGTCGTCGGAGGCAGCGGCAGTGTAATGTCCGCAGAACGCCGCAATCTCATGGGTGTGCCACAGGGTTCCTGCCTCTCTAACACGCTCTTTAGCATTCTCCTAAACGACCTACCGAAGGCGATAAGAGGAGCTAACATATATATGTATGCAGATGACGTCACGGCAGTAGTGAGCACACCGACGAAAAATGAACTCAAAACGGCCCTTAATAACGTCGTCCGTCAACTTCACGAGTGGTTCCAGGCCAACGGACTGGCGCTAAATAAAGAAAAGACCTGTGTCATGGCGGTTAAATTAAATGGTCATCCCGGTGAGAGCCTGCGAGTGTGCGCGGGCGATGCCCCTCTACAGCAGGTGTCCTGCACACGCTTGCTCGGGTTCCACCTCGACAGTGCTTTAACGTGGGAGAAGCACATAAACGAAGTGTGCGGTCGGCTGGGGCGCGCATGCTTCGCGCTGCGCCGGCTGGCGCGCACCGCCGGGCGGGCCGCCGTGCGAGAGTGTTACTTCGCGACGGTCCACTCGGTGCTGACGTACGGCGTGGAGTTGTGGGCTCGGGCCGCCGACTGGTATCGCGTGTTCTCCATGCAGAAGAGGGCTGTCCGCGGCATGGCCGGCAAACCGGCCGACGCTCCGGCTCGGGAGTTATTTCTGGAGTTCCAAATTCTGCCCCTGCCATGCATGCTGATATACCGAGTGGCAATCTTCACACACGAAAACCTCGGCAATTTCAAATGCAAGGGCACGAACTCCAGATATCCCCTGCGGAGCAATAGGCATGGAGACAGGCTGGTGGTTGAGAAACAAAGACTTGCGAAGTCAGCTAAGTCGGTCTATAGCCTAGGACCACCAATTTATAACCGATTGCCAGATACCGTCAGAAATGCAGCTTCCAGCGCAGGTTTCAAATCAAGACTGAAAAAGTGGCTTCTGGACAACATGTTTTGTAATTATGACGAATTTTACAGCATGCCACTGACAATTTGAAAATAAAGAATTATGTTATAAATAATTGATTACGATAATGATAATAATAAATATATGTAGAAAATTGTATGATGTATTAGCCTAATGTACACGTATGATACAAATGACCTGTAACAATTGTTACTAATAAAGAATTTCATTTCATTTCATTTTCATTTCATTTCATTTCATTTCTCTACTTGTATAGCATGATTCCAATGAGACATCCATTTTCTAATCATTCGTTGCCTTAAAACAGGTATCAAATCTGTACAAGGCAACGTAACGTTAAATAATACACTACCAGAGTTTGCAACATTAATTGCTTTTGCCAGAAAATCTGCGCGTTCGTTCCCTACAACACCTACATGGGAGGGAACCCACATAAAGCTGATTGAAAAATTATCTGTAGACTGAAGTTCAAACCATAACTCTTTAATAGCAAAAATTAGAAAACTGGTTTTCGCATGTAATTTATGATTTTGCAAGTTTTTAAGAACACTCATGGAATCACTTAATATAAGCCATTTTTTGAAAGCCTGATCCTGATGATTAATGTGTTTCAATGCAGCAAGAATAGCAACAGCTTCAGCGGTAAATATACTACTATTGGTGTTTAATTTACAGCCTAGACCTCTATTCAATGAACTATCAAAGAAGGCAAAAGAAACATTAGAGTCAATTTTAGATCCGTCGGTGAATATCAAGTGATGATCATGCCAATCTGATAAATTGCTATTAACTTCTTCTTTAGAAGATAAAGTTTTATCAATGATAATATTAATGGCAGGAAATTTACTATCAAAACAGCCGTCAAAACATGGCAACACCCGAGTAGAGGACTTGTAAATATTAAAACTGTCAAAAAGTTGTAACAATTCAGTTAGGTTATGAAGAATATATAACGAATTGCGCATCGGAACTGATGAAGCAAGCAGGTTAGATAATAGTTGATTATCCTGAGAAAATAGTTTCAAAATAAATTTTTCTTTTAAATAGTTAAGTCTAATAGCAATTGGAGGAAGATTACATTCGACTTGCATTACATTTATTGGTGAGCTTTTAAAAGCACCAGTTATCAAACGCATGCACTTATTCTGTATTTTATCTAAAGTATCAACAAGTTTGTTATTTCCGGCAAAGCAAAAGAAACCATACTCAAAATGACTACGAACCATTGATTTATACAAAAGAAGGAGAATTTTGGGATCAGCGCCCCAATATGTTGAAGTTAAAGATCTTAAGACATTTAGAGCTTTATTGGCTTTATTAGTTATATGGTCAATATACTTTTTCCAAGATAGATTGTGTGAGATTACTACACCCAAAAATTTTGTATCCAGTGAAATAGGAATAGATATATTATTATAATAAACATTAGGCATCATTGCAGTACCTTTTCCAAAAACAAGAAATTTCGATTTAAGAGGATTAACACTAAGATTTAAATACGAAAAGTATTCATACAAATTAAGTAAAGCATTATTAATTGTATTTACTAAATTTACTATGTTACTGCCACTAGAGTAAACAACCAAATCATCAGCATACTGTAAATTTTTAACAAGTGGACCCAGGATTAAATTTAAACGACGAATGTAAAGAATAAAAATTAGTGGCGATAAAATACCTCCCTGACACACTCCAATGGAGGTAAGTCTGGTTCCGTAAAGATACCCATTGTATTTCACAAATACTTTTCTTTCAGATCAGAACTTTTTAATCCAATGAATCAGTTTCCTTGGAAGCCCAATGGAGAGCAACTCAAGAGAAAGAACATCTACATTGACACTGTTAAAAGCACCAGCAACATCAAAGAAAACAGACACTAAAGAATGGTGATGACCTAAACTATTTTGAATATCAAGCAGCAACTGACAGACACTTTCTGCAGATGAATGACCTCTGCGAAACCCAAATTGATTTGAAGGTAAGATTTTATTTTTTTCAACAAAAAACTCCAGTCTTTGTTTCAACAGTTGTTCGAATATTTTCCCGACACAAGATGTGTGAGCAATAGGGCGATATGAGTCTTCCTTTAACCTAGGCTTGTCAGGTTTTAAAATAGGAACTAAGCAATCTGTTTTCCAACAGGAAGGAATATCATTGTTACTCCAAAGATAGTTAAAGATATGTAACAATATTAATAAACAAGATTCTTTCAAATTTTTTATCATTTTATATGGGATGCCATCCAGACCAAAAGCACTTTCTTTTCTAGAAGAAATAGCAGACATCAATTCTTGAAGAGTAAAGGGTTGTAGTAAAAAGATATTGTTGGAATTGGGAGTATTATTAGTACAACATGTATCATCAAATCTATTGGAGACATAATCTGGAGTGTATTTATGCAGAAAATTCAAAACCCAACTGTCTTCATTACTATGACTAGGAACATATGATCTGTTAAATTTGCGCATATATTTCCAGATGACAGAAAGAGGAGTACAGCGATGAAATGAACTACATAATGATGCCCAGCTGTTAGTTCTTTCCTGTTTCAATGTAAGTTTTTTTAAAGCCTGTAATTTTTTAAATTCTATATAAGTTAAGTCAGAGGGATTATTTTTAAAGTTAATGTAAGCATTTTTTGAGTTTTGTACTGCTTCAGAACATTTCGTATTCCACCAAGGCAAAGGTGACTTCTTATATTGCTTTCTAGTAAGAGGCACACTATTGGAAGGATTATAATGAGAGAGTAGAGATGATGATATAGCACAATGAAGAATTTTACTAAACATAGTATAGGATTCTAAAGGAGTGTAATCTGCTAAATTAAAATTGGACAACAAAAATTCAGCTCTATCCTGATATTTTTTCCAATCAACCAAATTATAATTAGGAAACTTTGGACAATGCGGCAAATTATTTTGATTAGAGCCAGTGGCTAACAAATTATAATAATTATTAACATTTATTATTACAGGAAGATGATAACTGCCAAGAGGATCATTATGGACAGACCAATCACAAGATAAAGCTAGAGATGGACTAACTATGGACAGATCAAGAGCGTTTGGACGCCAAGTAAGAGAACCAACAGTTGTGGGTTCACCATTGTTAAGAAGCACCAGATTGTTATCTTCAATAATCTCTAAAATTTCTCTACCACGAGGAGAAGTGGAACCACATCCCCAAGAAGTATGATGGGCATTAAAATCTCCAGCAAAAATCATAGGACCAGGAATAGATTTAACTAAAGCTTCCAACTTAGTTTTACTAAATATTGGGTTACAATTGGTAGGAATGTAAAAGCTGATGATGCTTATGTCTTTATTTCCCAACGAAATACGGACACCAATATTTTGCATAGAGTTATCAAATGAGGTTACTAATCTAGAGTAAATTATACTGTTGTGAATCAATATGGCGACACCATTATGCTTATTACCTGTGTCGTTTCTTTCAATACTGTATCCTCTGATGTTGAATCTTTGATTAGGCCTTAGCCAAGTTTCTGAAATAATGCCTATGTGAATGTTGTTATCATATAGAAAATTAGATAACACTAATCTATTGCTAACTATGCTCTGAGCATTCCATTGCATAATTTTAATAGTAGTATCCATTAAAAAAGGAGGGAAATTAATTATCTGAGTTTACAAATCATGTAAAGATGATGAAAGAATGTACATTTAAGTAGACTAGTGTTAAAAAATAAATGAAATGTAATTGTCTTAAAATCTTTACCTTGTAGAAAAATAATATAATATGTATTTTAAGTTTTTTTCTTTTTTAATGTTTCAAGTAAGATTTCCTTGATACTTTGTGTGCAGATGGGTTTGTCATTAGTTTTATTTATAGAAATGATCTTAACTATTGCTTCTATTAACAAATTCATGAACAAGTCTGAACCTAATAAAGAGGTAAACTGATCTGACTGTGAGTTTAATTTCGGGAAATTGTTATCATTAAATAAATCTGCGTACTTGGCTGTCTTTCTTTCTAATAAAAGTTTATTTTCGTTGATTTTTTGTTGCTTGATAGGACAACTGGACGATATAGAAACATGGTTACCTGAGCAATGAAAGCATTTTGCATTTTTGGTGTCTGTGGGGCACTCGGTATATCTGTGGCTATCTTGTCAAATACTCTATTTGTTATCTGTCATCTGTCATCTGTCACTTATAATAAATCTCTAAATTAAAAAAAGAATCAGCCAGTACGAAACTAACCATTTATGTGTCCCTCGATGATTTCAGATACCCATGAACGGAAAAATATGTAACTTTTTTCATAAGCACATTATTACTCTAGCTTCCGTTTAGGATAGTTTTTATCCGACTGCATCGATTAATTAATTTTCGGAAACAATTGACCTCATTAAATTATTAATTTCTTCTAATTGGAATCGTAGCCGCCACATCTGTCAACTGTCAGTGACGTCAAAATGGCGAGTTTGCCATAACTATCGAATATTAATAATGTCGATCCGGCGTTGTGATGATAGACCTTCACAAAACGCATATTCAATTCTAAAGCGTAAAAAAATAATCGATTCTGACATGGAAACTTACATGCGATAAATTCGTATTGAGGCGTAATTTCAATAAATGTATCAACAAATTTCAACAAAATAACGTCAAACGTCAAAAGTCTGACTCTCTTCCTTTTTTTTAATGGCATGGCGATAGCGCTGTTCTTGCGTTCAGCCAAAGTCCATTTGAGTTCCTGCAAGATTGAATCACACGCTGAGTAGGTATTTAATTGTCACGATACTGCACGGCTATCACAAGACGGCGCGCGAGCTCTCTCGATTTTTCTCGCACTATATGTCTCTTTCTAAGTTATCTGATAAGAGAGAGACGGATAGTTGAAGAAAAATCGAGAGAGCTTGCGCGTCGTTTTGTGATAGCCGCGCTGGTTTGTCAGTATTTATATTTATCAGCAATAAACAGTATGTATGAAATCAGTATAGAACGGGCCTTTTATAAACATTAATTATGAAGCGCGTCAGTATTAGGCCTGCATCACACTGGCGCGGCCTGGCCGCGGCGGACAATAGTAAACTTGTCCGCCGCTGTCGAATTTAATATTGTCCGCCACCGCAGGCCGCGCTAGTGTGGCTGTGCCTTAAGGCGGCTTCAAGTTGACATTCAGCCAATATAGAGACCACAATAGAGACACAGAAATTGGCCAACATACAGGAAAATACTTTTATTATAAAGCCTGCAACACACATTATTATGTTGGTAAGGGCGGGAACATACATAAGATTTGCCAGAATGTGATAGTGCAATCTGAAACATTGCAATATGAAAATAATAAACATATTGCTTTAACATTTTTAGTAATTTCCTTTATTAGAAAGGGACTCGGACTCGCGTTATAGTTGTAGAACTTACCTAGTGGTTAGGTATAGTTTGGAAAATATAAATTGGCCGTCTGTTGTCAAATTAAAAAGAGATCTTTTGTTCCACGTAAACACTTGAGTACCGGTCAATGGGTACTCGAAAGGATTATCTATTATTAATTCCTAAACACATCTTTACCTGAGAGTCGGAGTGACTCAAGAACTCAAGATCATTTCAGTCATCCATCACGTTTTTATAATATCACATAACATAGTGTTAAAAACATGTAGAAAAGAAGATCAATAAACATTTAATACTGCAGCGTGTGTCCTACCTGTTAGATCTATTGCCACAGGCATCTACTAAATTTTTACCTCATTATTCATAAAACTTAAAATACCTCTGAAAAATAACACGTGTTTTGTCCCTTTCTTAATAATTTAGATATCAGGGTGACAGGTTTTAACGTCATTTTAACTAAAATATGTAGGTTTATTGAAAGTTTTACATGATAGGTTAAAATTAAAACTGCATGTGTCCTATTTCCAAGAGAAGAAATGCGTTAACTCCTACATTAACATGCAAACGAAGTCGAAGATACAGCTAGTAATTTATATTTTGTTTGTTTCTTCGTTCTCCTTGCCCGCATTGCAGGGGAAGGTGTTTTATACATGAGCCCATTACTTTGTTATTAAAACCAATTTCTCAAAAATCAATCATGGTTATCGATTACTTAGTCATGAAATTGCAAAGTCAAAAATATATTCCGCAGTATTTAAAAACTTCGCAATTGTATCTTGGATACTCTCCAAGGTATATGCGGGAACATTGCGTGCCGTACCTCCTACCATGCACGCGTGTGCCATTAATACATACATACATACATACATACATATAATCACGCCTCTTTCCCAGAGGGGTAGGCAGAGATCACGGATCTCCATTTGCTACGATCCTGGCAAACCACTTTCGCTTCACTCACTTTCATAATATTTCTCATACATGCTCGTCGGTTTAGGGTACTTTTGACCTGGCCTTTTGTTAAGATTTCTCCGATTTGATCGGAGAAAGTTCGCCTAGGTCTTCCCCTTCCAACTTGTCCTTCCACTCTTTTTATATACACTTTCTTCGTTAATCTTCTTTCATCCATCCTCCCTACATGCCCAAACCACCTTAACATACCCTTCTCAATTTTTGTGACTATATCTCCATCCATTCCACACTTATCTCTTATAACACTGTTTCCGACTCTGTCACTCAATTTCACTCCACACATACTTCTCAACGCTCTCATTTCTACTGCATTCACTCGACTTTGGTGTCTTTTCTGCCACACCCAACTTTCACTACCATACATAAGTGTAGGCACCGAAACTCCCCTATGCACAGCCATCCGTGCTTTTTGTGATATTTTCTGGCTGCCCATAAAGGCATTCAGCGCCCCATTCACTCGGTTCCCTGCATTCACTCTCCTTTCAATATCTTTCTCATGCTTTCCGTCTCCAGTAAATAACGTCCCCAAATACACAAACTCTTTTACTTGTTCCAGTCTTTCTTCACCAATCATTATTTTGCAGTCTGTCATAATTTCATCTTTTTCAAATACCATCACTTTCGTCTTACTTACATTCATCTTCATCCCTTTCCATTCAAAAGATTCATTCATCTTCGTTACCATCATTTGTAACTCCTCAGCGGACGACGCAAGTAGTACAAGGTCGTCAGCATATAGGAGACATTTGACGCGTAACCCTTCCATTCTCAAACCACATTCATCACCTTTTAGATCCTGCAGACAGCTGTCCATGAATAGATTAAACAGCCACGGAGACGCTACACATCCCTGTCTAACACCCTTTTCGATGTTAAACCAGTCAGTATATGACCCGTTTATTCTCACACAAGCACTGGAATCCTTATATAAAGATTTCAGTGCTTGAACGAGGCGGCTGTCTACTCCATACGTGCACAACACCGACCATAGTTCTTTCCTCACCACTCTATCATAAGCCTTTTCCAAGTCCACGAAAGCGCAATAGACCTTTTGACCTTTGGCCAAATACTTCTCGGCTATGCATCGTAAGGAAAAGACTTGATCCGTACAACCCATACCCTTTCTAAATCCTGCTTGTGCATCCCATACTTTCTCATCGGTCTCTTTCACAACCCTTTTAACTAACACTTTTGCATACAATTTGCCGACGATGCTGAGTAAGCTAATGCCCCTGTAGTTTTTGCAGTCAAGTTGTGACATGCTTAGACATTAATTCACAAATAAGAGAATTTTATCACGTTCGTGATTGACCTCTAGCCATAAAATGGCAAACTGTTGGCCGTTTTAGAACCGGATAAGTGATATACAAAATAGGGCCACTAATTGATTGGTTTACCTCGCCTAGGTCACCGGCACAAAACAACGCGCTATATGACAATCTAATAGGAGTCAGGACAGTATTTATGACTAAAAAGACAATATGTCAATATGTCGTTTGAACATCTTCGGCTTGGCATTTGGGAGTACTTACACATTTTGTTCATTAAGTTTACAAAAATTTATCAAACTAGAATTTCACATATTGATTATAAGTATTCATGTCTGGCCTTCGACTCCGTAGAAAGATTGAATCATCTGAAGGAAAATAAGGGAAGGGCGTAGGTAGGTATGCCACGTTATGTCGGGCGTAATGTCCGATTCAGTGACCGGAAAACCCCTTCATTTGTAACCCTATCGAATGAATTATAAAATACTATGTTTACACTATCATTGCCTATGGCCATTCTAATTTAAAAAGAACCAAATCGAAGATATTTTTAACCTCCCTATCCTATACACCTATCCTCCTATCAAAAACTTTAAGCTATGGACCTAACAAGTACCTGAAAGGAATTGGTCCTTTTGTCCAGCGTGTCCACATTTACGACAAATATGGAATTTTTAGGGATTACTTGCTTGTGACGTCATAATCAAACAACGTCCTTATTGTTCGTTTTTATGATGAGAAAATGTTAATAATTTACTTTAAAAACAAAGTTTTAACCGACTTCAATTTAGTACTCCGCTAAGCCACGAGAACATTTCCACATTTTTTTTACAATTTACCACATGAACTGATTTCTGAGAGCAAATGCGTTGATTACTATAGAAAAAAAACCGAATACAGCGGTATGTGGGCCGATAATATTTGAGGATTCCGCAACATCATCAGTTCATCACCAATGGCACTTCCTTTCAATTTGTTCCAATTTCAACGGAATCTAATCAGAACCTGTGACGTACTTATGCACTTTTAAGTACATCATTGAGGAATTTGATAAGTCATCTGTGGTCTTCATCATCAATTCCTCGCCACCAAATTTATGATTTCCTGATGTAAATACACGAGTTATAATAGAAAATACCAAAATTACTACACACGTGCCTAATAAAATTGAGGAGTTCCCTCAATTCCTCATGGATCCCATCATCTAACTGAATTTTGAAGCATGTAGCATATACATACAAACAAAAAAAACGAATCGGCTCATCAATGACCGAGTTCTGAGGTAACAAACATTGAAAAAAAAATACAACCGAATTGAGAACCTCCTCCTTTTTTTTGAAGTCGGTTGAATATACGGCACTAAAAATTACAATAAAGAATTGCCCCCCCTTTTTATATCAATATGGTAAATGACTGGTTATAAATTATGTTAATCAATTGCGAAAATCCTGTCTACCGCGAATGGCGTTCTAGGAACTTAGATTTAAATATTGTCGCATTGTGGTTGGCCCTGAAAACCTACTGATGAGACAAGATTAATTTATCAGATGTTAGTTTTTAATGAGTGTCGTAAATTTGTGTCAGCGATACGCATATACAGGGTGTTTGCTCCATCGTTTGCCAAATTAAAACAGCAGGTAGGTTGGGTCATTAGCTACCTTTTCCGGCCTCCAAAAAAATGTTGTGTCCACTGGTATTTTTTTTGTATTCTTTTAAAATAATTTTGAAATTTTCTATATGTTTACGCGTTTCAACTTGAATAAAAAAGAACGAGGTAGTGGTAGAGCCAATTATTTTATTTTATTGTAATGTGTAATGTTGTACGGCTCCATCAAAGTCAAAATAATTGGCAAGTAACGTCTACTTATTTTCTTAATAACCCTCAAAAAAAATTAAGATTCAAGAATTTCGTCTTGGGTAACTTTGATTAGCAATTAAAAAAAAACTAAAAATGGCAATGTTCTTAAAATTCTTTAAAAAAGTTCCTTAGTCTGTCCTCTTTCTAATGATGTGCAATAATGCCAAAAAACCTTCAATGAGCTTCATTAATTTGCCAATTTTGTGTAAGGGACTCACTAGGCTCGTAACCGCCAAACGATAAAAAACATACTTTCGCTAAATACTAGTAGGTGCAAGACTTGCAGATTGACGACTATCATACGAACATACGCGTAGCATCTGCGGCGCTACCACGAACTTCGAAAGTCGATGTTCGTATACATGCATCCCCGTCACTCGAGTAAGGGAGTGCGATAGAGATAGAAATACCCGAACTTCGACTTTCGAAGTTCCTGGTAGCGCCGCAGAAAGGCTACCGCGAAACGAAAACGAACTTCGTTTGCTATCTCCCTCTCTGTCGCTCGAATTTGCAAGTGCGACAGAAAGGGAGATACATCTGGGTTTGTAACCAAATTTCCTTTTTAATAACGACGAATGTTACGATGATTGCTGTCTGTATCCGGTCCCGGTGGGATAAATCTTTATGAATTTCTAAAAACATCCAGCAACCTTTTTTTCTGAATCATGATTGGCCTGTTGGCACAACAGCTAGTAATTGAAACAACTCATTAAAAAAACGCAATGCCGCGAATTTTCACTCTACTCTGATAATCTTAAAAAGTTTTTTGGTTTTGTTACTGTTTCTGTTAATCGTGTTATTGTTGAGTTTTGGTAATTTGATAATGGCTACATTCACGAATGAAGAATATGCGGACATTTTGATGGCATACGGTAAAGCTAATGGTGTAGCACGAGATGCGCAAAGAATCTACCAGGAACGATTCCCTAATAGACGCTTACCAACCCGCAACACGTTCCAAAACACTTACCGACGCTTACGCGAAACTGGGAATTTGAACATCAACGAAATAACAGGAATTGTGGTGCGACAGTGGCGACACAATGTTGAAATCGATGAGCAAATTTTGGCACTGTTGGAGGAAGACTCGACTAGAAGCATAAGAAAAATAGCTGCTTTACTCGAAATTTCTATCTGGAAGGTGTGGAAAGTTCTTCGCCAAAATAACAAACACGCTTTTCATTACACTCCAGTACAAGGTATTTCATTTTTGAATAAAAACTGCTATTGTTTGACTTACTCGTAGCGCTTTAGAGAGGTTTGCATGAAGTGCAAATCGTAATCCGATTCACGTATTTAAAATTAAGAAGAATCTTGAAAATTTATTCTTATGGGTATTTTATTCATTGCATACAGGTCTTGAAGAGAACGACTTTGGGAAACGTGTCCGCTTCTGTCGTTTTTTGCTGCATACAGACTTAGACGATCGCGACTTTTTAAAAAGTGTTCTGTGGACAGATGAGTCCAAATTTACAAATGAAGGGATTCTTAATGTACATAATCTGCACCACTGGGCACCGCAAGATGAAAACCCACGAGTAAAAAGACAGAGATGTTTTCAGAGGAGATACAGCGTCAATGTTTGGGCAGGAGTCATTGGTGATAAAGTGATTGGGCCACACTACCTACCCGATAATCTAAACGCAGATAACTACCTTGATTTTTTGCAGAATGAGCTGCCTGAATTGCTAGATGATGTGCCGCATTTTGATGAAGATAGGCGAATCGTGTTTCAACAAGACGGTTGTCCTGCGCACTGGAGGGTAACAGTCAGGGAGCACCTGGACAATACTTTCCCAAATTCGTGGATTGGGAGAGATGGCCCTATTCCATGGCCCCCACGTTCCCCAGATCTAACTCCGTTAGACTTTTACATCTGGGGACGGGCAAAAGAACATGTCTACGCAACGGAAGTCGAATCTAGAGAAGATTTAGCCCAACGCATACAGGCGGCATTCGTCGTTATTAAAGAGGAAATTCGTTTACGAACAACCACAGTAGAAATCAGAAACAGATGCTACGCGTGCATTCGTAATGAAGGCCGTCAATTCGCACAAGACTTGTAAATGAAGCCGAATTTATTGATTGAAATGATTATTTGACTATTACCTACACTACTTACAGTTTTACATGAAAACGTGCTTATCGAATTTAATTGCCTGGTTGGCATCGTTTATCGTTTATTTGATGAAAGAGAGAGACAGCTGATGCATTTCTAAGCATGTGTCACGTGTGGTTTACAAAAAAATTGTACGCCGATTAAGAGCCTAGTGCGTCCCTTACACAAAATTGGCAAATTAATAAAGTTCATTGAAGGTTTTTTGGCATTATTGCACATAATTAGAAAGAGGACAGACTAAAGAACTTTTTTAAAGAATTTTAAGAACATTGCCATTTTTAGTTTTTTTTAAATTGCTAATCAAAGTTACCCAAGACGAAATTCTTGAATCTTAATTTTTTTTGAGGGTTAATAAAAAAATAAATAGACGTTACTTGCCAATATTTTTGAGTTTGATGGAGCCGTACAACATTACACATTACAATTAAATAAAAAAATGGCTCTACCACTTCCTCGTTTTGTTTTATTCAAGTTGAAACACGTAAACATATAGAAAATTTCAATGCTATTTTAAAAAAATACAAAAAAATACCAGTAGACACAAAAATTTTTTGGAGGCCGGAAAAGATAGCTAATGACCCAACCTACCTGCCGTTTTAATTTGGCAAACAATGGAGCAAACACTCTGTATAAATGCAGAATACCTAAAATACAGGCTGCATTATTCAAACGGGGCAGTGAGGAAAAATTTGATACTAATACAAGAGATAGGTAAGGAAATATTAACTTCGGAGGAGGAAATTTTAACTTTAAGGAGTCACGAGACTGATATAAGAAAAAATTAAAAATGCTCGAAAGTTTTTCAAAAATATCATACATAGGTACACGGTCGGGAATCGAACCCGTTCAAATCTGACAAAAATACGGTGTTAGTATTTTGGCGTTAATGTAATAGTGCTGGATTGATTTTAGAAAGAGGGTTTCATAGCAAAAAAATAAACTCTGAATTTAAGACAGATTTGACCGGGTTCGATTGCCGGCCGTATGAAAGGTTTTTTTTAAAGCGCATGTGAGTGCGAAGAATTCAGAAAGCAACGTTGAGTCATTAAAGAGATTATTATTAAGCAAAATATTTCGTAGTTATTGCAAAAAAATGTAATTATCTAAGTAGATGTATAAAATTAAACGTTAATTTGATTTCAAAAAGGTACCTATGATTTACAATACCCATAAAAAGGATTAAACATTTAAAACCGTGTTATAATCAATTTTCTACGATTTCAAAAAGTATTAAATCCCGGTTGTTAAGAACGCCGGCTTACTGCAAAGAACATACCTATCACGTATTCTAATCTGAATATAACATCTAGTATTTATAGCAAGGGAAATAGGGATGTATTCAAATCAGATAAGAAATAAAATAACGTCTCCGATGCAGGTAAGCAGACCTACATAGGTACATGTCAATTTCATACAGATTCATAGATTATAAAATGACAACTAAACAGAACTCAGCCGCTCTCGTCCATGAGAGAAAAGGTCTGATAGCTAGAAGATTAGGTATCATATAGATTAGGTATCAACAAAAGAGTTAAAAATTCCTTTAGTTATGTTGGTTTACGGGTTAGCGTCGGATAAACGTTAGACATAGTAAGTGACCGTACAGTTGAACTCTGAGAGGTACCTATTTTCGGCTACTTTCTGACCTGACCTTTCCCCACGAAATAAAAAAAGAGAATATCAATAAAATTATCACTTTGACTATAAAGTTCATGACATTTAATTTCGTCTCCAACAAGCATTAAAATTCACAGGTCGACCGTAAGATTCTGAAAGGTCAAAGTTGATCGTTGGTTGCCTTCACGGGTCGGCAGTCCGTCAAACAAAACAAATGGCGGTTATCTAACATTAAGATCAGGAGGGGCGCGCTTGTGCGGACCGCGGACCCGACCACGGACCACGGTCGAACGCTAGGTAGCTTCGTGCGGGTCTCATCACACCACCACCTTCAATTACATTAATGGATTGGAAAAGAGGTTTAAGTAACAAGCCGAAAAACGTGGATAAACATGTTAATTAGGAAGGTTTTTCAAAATTATTTCGAATAAACCGAAGTTATCTTGACTAAACCTTTTTTCCCTTGGTTCGAGAGAACCATCTTAATTCAGATGATTTCTGTGTCATTGAAGATACATAGCGGTCTTCCTTGTTATTTTCTTGATTCAAGTTTTTTTTTCCGTGTAGGTTCTTAGTAATCTAACTATATAGATATAAATTAAGTGTGTTTTTTATTATTTATTTAGAAAACTAACAGCCATATACTAAACAATTCCTGCAAAAATGGACAGAAATTAAGGCCTGAAGTTTCCTATATTTCTACGTAACATTTACAAGTTCAAGTAGGTAAGTTATAAAATTATGATTATGATACCTATCTAGTTGTGTACTACTTACGTGCAAATAGCGTAACAAACATTAGAAACGAGATTGCAAGAAGCAATATTAACGCGTCTTTCTTATTGTCTACGAAACAAAATTTGCCGAACTTTATTCTTGAAAACGGATAAACTACGAGCGAAAACATCAATTTCATTAGCCGATTCGTTAAACATATTACAAGAGCGCCTAAAGAAATATTTTTTTGCACACTTAGGGCCACAGGATGAGATAGCAAAGGTAGGCTTAGAACGTGAGTGGAAACAAGATTTTTTTAAGGAAATGCTTTCTAATAATGCAGTAGAGTCGATATGATTACTAATAACTTTAAATAGAAAGAAAACATCGAGATATGCTCTTCTATTTACCAAAGGAGGACTATGTCTAGCTGCCGATGAAAGGTACCTAATCATAATCAAGCATAGCAACCGGTTCTGTAATCAAGGGACTTATAAAATATTTTTTGGATTCTTTCAATTTTTAAGAGACTTTTGCACACCAAAATGCTGAGGGGTCCACACTACACTGCCGAACTCCAATAAACTCCGAACGAAAGAGTAATTAATACAATATTTTTAACGTAAATATATTTTTGAGTGGTTTACTTATACGCAGAAATCGCAGAATCATTCCTATTTTTTTATATGCTCTAGCCACAATATTATCTATATGTTCATTAAAGGTGAGTTTTATGTCCAAAGTAAGTAATGCCTAAATCCTGAATCAATAACACGCGTGCGACACTGTTACCAGCGAATTTTTAATCATAAGTAATAGGGTTCTGTTTATGTGAAAACGTGATATTAAAGCATTTTTCAGCATTTATTATGATTAGATGGTTGTGCTGACAGTAGTCCTCAAATCGTGACAAATCAGATTGTAGGGCCACACAATCATTCTAATTCCTAATTATCCTACATATTTTTGTGTCGTCTGCATAAAGTATGTGGGTAGAAGACTGAAAGCAGTTGTCAATATCATTCACATACAAGACAAATAGAAAAAGGTGCCAGGTGCCAACCCTGGGGTACCACCGAGCACAGAATAGATAATATAGTACACCCAGTAGGGTTACCAGATACAAATTTCAAAAGTCCTGACAAAATTCCTGATTTTCGTCCGAAATTCCTGACGCGAGCTTGACGCGCTCGCGGCGTAGGTATTGTTATTACGCCGTGGGCCGTATTTTTATGTTTATATCGTAAAAAGATAATAACGATTATTTATAAGTTACAATTTATGAAACTCCAAAGTACTTGTGGTTTTACCTTTTTTGTTATTGTGATTAAAACCAAAGTTAACAGTGTGTAAAATTTTATTGTTTCATTTATTTGCCGAAAATTCCTGACATTTCCCTTTTCCGGCCGCATTCCTGACATATGTCTAAAATTCCTGACATGTCAGGAAAATTCCTTTCATCTGGTCACCCTAACACCGAGGGAATGGGTAAAAACTTCGAACTCTAAGCCCGTAAGTGCATCCGCTTGACTTCTATTACTGATATGAGAATTTAGTGTAAGTACTTAGTGACATATAACATAATAATAATAACTGACCTATAATAATAATAACTAGGTACAATTTAGAAAAGTTGAAAAGCCCCCGACATTTTCATTTCAAAGTCCAATATCTCAAAAACGGCTGAACAGATTTTCACGAAACATGGCTAAGAACACTCGGAATAAAATTATCTATTACACCAAAAAAACCGCATTCAAATCGGTCCATCCGTTATATCCGACAGATACACAGACAGGCACGTTAAACTTATAACACCCCTCTTTTTGCGTCTGGGGTAAATTAGGTAGGTACTTATGTAGTCATAGAGAACGTTTCCTAAATATAGTCCATATACCTACAACAACAAAAAATTGGCAAATTTGCGGGGCTACAAATTATTTTTCACCTCACTGGCTCGAAAAGGCTTGCTTTATCGCTCAAAATCCGCGCCCAAAAGTCTATTTTATCCGCTAGCGTGGAAAGAGTTTTTGAATTTGGAACGTGACGGTCAATCTCGAGATCCAACTTTTTTCTATACAGAATGAGAGGTGCGTTCAGAAACTGATGGTGTTATGCCAATAATTAATTGTTATTATTTTGATAAAATAAAATTAATAATACTTCTTCTTTCTTAATTAAGTAGGTACATACGAAATATTAATATTTAGACTGATTTATAAGAATAAAATACGAATAAATAATTTTAAAATATAGTTTTATGTTTCAAAAAATTTTGATTCTTCCAAATTTGGAACGCACCGTTTGAATAGTTACTTTAAGAAAAAACTCAACCTACATTTAATTTTGTTTTATTCTAAAGCCACAGACAGTAAAACCAAAATAATGGTGGTTATTTATAGATTTTAGTGCAGAAGATATACAGCTATTAGCTAATAGCTAAAAGCATAAGCGAATTTGAGCCTTAGTTTACCCGTGAGTACCCAACAATACTTTGACTTTTTTAGTGTAGGTAAGCGTGGGGTTTATTTAAAGATGCAAAAACATATATGTTACATTTAATAATTATAAAATGCTAGATCTTGATGAGATGTAAACAAACCTTTATTGAAAATGAGTATAAGGCCCAAATTACTTCCATTACCTACATTTACCTACTTACAATTTTCCTCGCGGTGGTGAGGTGAAAAGTTGTGTGTTGCGCTCGGCAGCAAAATTGTTTGGCGTCTCGTGCCTTGAAAGCCTCGCTATGCTCAGGATTGTACTTTTGAACCATTCGCTTCGCTCATGGTTCAATTTTACAATCCTTCGCTAGCTCGGCTTTCAATACAAGCACTTGCGCCAAACAACAACTTTGCAGCCTTGCATAACAAATAACTATTTCACTTCTCATGCTCAAAAAGTGCATCATATTAGACTTGGCAAGCGGGGCTAAAGTAGTACATTTAGCCCCTAGGGAAAATATGTATACATATTTATGATTTATAAAACATTTTAATTTGACCACTCACAACAGTTCAATATTATATCCACCAATCACAACTCTTTAAAAAAACATTAGTATTTGCTATCTATTAACCAGAATACAGCTAGACATTAAAATCGACCAATCAGGAAACAGAATTCAATTCAAACATTGGGTGTTTTTCAAGCGTGGTTAACTGCATACATGACTCATGTATGCAGTTAACCACGCTTGAACGTTTCGATGGAGCTATAGTCGGTCAGAGGCGTTTATGTTTTTAATTATTGTAAATTAGGGAATGAAAAACTCCTAAAGTTTGAATTGAATTCTGTTTTCTGATTGGTCGACTTTAACGTCTAGCTGTATTTTGATTAGTAGACAGCAAATACTAATGTTATTTTAAAGAGTTGTGATTGGTGGATGTAATTGCATGACATAAGCTATGAAGATTGAGCGGGATAGACTACGCCGCTATTAGACGGTCAGAGGCGTTTATTCGTCTTGTGAATATTTTGTATTGTATCTGTGTCAAAACAGTTTATTAAAAAGAATGGCGCCAAATTGAACAATCTTTTCGCCTTGGTATAATTGTTGATTGTGGATGGATAATCTTTGTTTTTACTATTTTCTCGCAGTCGAAGTGAAAAGTAGAGTGTATAACTCTGGTCTAAAAGCCATATTACCCCTCGAACTATTTCCTCTCACTTCGTTCGGGAAAATATCCATCTCGTGGTAATATGGCTTACTTTAGACCCTTGTCATACAATCTACTATTGATGTTATTATATAGGTATTTAGTGAATCGGGTTCTTAGAAACCGCGAATAAAATAAAATGAATATTTTGTTGAAATGTAATCATATTGTATCTACTTATGCTAGTTTTATACATCGAAAATACTAAAAATAATTATTTGTGGCTACCTGTTTTCTGAAGTTTGTCAATTTCGCCTATGGAAAGTGATTCGAAAATTTCCCCCTATTACCCAACTACTACGTAGCTCATTGAGAAGGGGCAAACATTTATTTATTTATTCAGCGGGTTGCAATCAATTTGGAAAATACGAATTGTCACTAATTTAAACAAAATACATGCGATAAATGTTTTCCAAGATTTGGGTCAACAGTGGCAGGTTTTCTGGCATTTTACATACCAAAAACACGCCTTGAATAAAAACCTGTCACACCACATCTGCTAATAAAATAAAGATTTGGCAGTCAACCTTGGCAGTCATACGGATAGATTTATATTCAACCCATATTACGGGGTAATAATTTGTAGCTATGTGTGTAACCTAATCGGCAAAAGTTGTTTCACTAAATGAATAGGTACGCATACTTACGAGTATTACTTGCGTACGCTTTGTATTTTTTCTAGCATTAATATTTATTTCCAAGTCAAAATTACAGAAAATAATAATGTATAACATATAATAATAATAATTCACGTCTCTGCAATGTACAGTCAGGTGAACATTACTTATAATTGGAATGGCTGCTCCGTCGTCAAACCCGAACAGGGGACCGATTTTTGACTTTCGAGCGCACGAAAATCAAATAAAAGTACCTAAATAAATACGTTTGTAGTGTCAAAATGGCCGGCTACTTCAAAATAGCATTTCATAATTTTTATAAGTTTTCGAGTGAAAGAGTCGACCGCTCGAAAGTCAAAAATCGGTCCCCAGTTTCGCTGCAGGTTTGAATTTGTGGTGTGTGCCTCGTATGCACATAGGTACTGGTGGCTCGAATTATGGCAGTGCATATCCTTGTTCTAAGCCAACCCAGTATCGTACTCAGTACGCTTTGTATTTACTGCAATATAAGTGTCTAATAGCAGTCTTGGAAAGTCCATTCTATATATCTCTTGGTTAAAACTCACAAAATTTATCTTTTTATAGCAATTAGTATGGATGCGATGCGCATGCGTGTCTTCAAGCGTGAAACTACTGCTGCACTTCTTCCTGATTTATAAACCCCGTTACACGCACACGTCGACGGTAAGTCTCTTACAAAAATAATGTTACGACACCTTAACTATGAAACGATTGTATCATAAAATCCATATCGGTACACGCGGTACAAACCGGTATCCTTAGAGTTAAACCATCTTGGTAACACTGTCATAATTAGCTAATCGCATACTTGCACAATTAGATCTCTAGTCTTGCCAGCTAGATTGATCCAACTAATAGTTATTACAACGGGAACGACATAAAGCCATCATAAAAGTTAATTACATATTTACCGTTGTTTTTGATATTAGTGTCTAATCGCTTACATGTTACACAGCTCATGGAGAATAATTTGGTAAATAATCTAGTACACTGCCGTGAGAGAGTAACGCGTGGAATTTAGTCGCAGTATGGTTCGGTAATGCGTAAGCTCTAGTCGCCATCGCCACCGCTCGATAATAGTCAATATCTGAGCTGTAAAATAAATAGTTGTCATTGCACCGGCGCCGCGCCGAGAGCTGCCCCCTATTCTGTAACTTATTTTAAGCTCACCTCAACGCTCACCCACAAATATATATAGACACCGCGATGCGTAGTAACTAAGCGTAGGTAGAGGTCTAGTTTCGCGACGGGTGACCGACGGGGTGAGCCGCTTTAGCGCTTAGCGAATAACAGCCCTGAGATTGCGCCGTGGTGCACAAAAACTCCCGACACGTAAGTTTCTTAACGAGACGCATTCGCTGCGCTGTGACATCAGCACTAATGATTAACGGCTCTGCTGTCTTGATTATATCTTGGAAGCAGGTGCTGATTATTTTAGTTAATAAGTATGACAAGTAGGTATTATTTTGTGAGTCATCTAGATCTTTTATTCAGTTACTTTTTTTCAATAGCAAAGAAACCTAGGTAGATATCAGACACTAAAGAAACAACGCCTCCCTTCTCCCTCGTCAGACCACCTCGATGGTATATACAGTTACCTACCATGCATGTCGCCAAAACTTACGCGAATCAGCCAGCGGGTGAAAACGGTTTGTAAATTTTGAAATAGACAAGTGACTAACCTATTTTTTTATTTTATTATGAGTTCCGTTGGAAAATCAATCCAATTATAAACAAACGAGTAACTTTACAGATTGAAAAAATTTTTAGCCGTCATTTAATGACAAGAGTTTATAATTTTCTTAGCTGTGTAAGAATCCTTTTGGAGTGGTTAAATAGTCAATTGTTAACGACGGTTGAAAGCCACTTTTCATTTGGAATTCAGGAGGAAACGAAATGAGATCCACAAAGGCTTAGTAATTTCCGTCAGATCCCTGGAACCCATTTTGAAAGCGTTTGTTTGTGTAATAATGCACACTACTACGGTTAGTGTAAAAATAGGAATGAACCGTGCTCATAAATGCTGCGAAGTATAAAACACGAGTGCGATAATGTTACATTATAAAACACGCGTGTGTAATATCCTAGATTATAAGCCTAAAAGCGATGTAATGCATCGTTAATAATAGCAAGTGTGTTGAAAAAAATATAAAGTAATTAATAGTAAATTATGATTGTTTATTGGTTTTAATTGGATGATAAAAATAACCGGCCAAGTGCGAGTCGGACTCGCACATCGAGGGTTCCGTACAAAAATTTACGGTTTTCGCAATTTTTGCTTTATCTGTGCTTAAGACGTTGCTACGTACCAAATTTTAAAATTATGAGTCCACTGGATATACCCTGTAGGTTTTGATTCCCTTGCGAGTTTCAAAAATTTGCGGAAATTTGTGGGGCTGTATCTTTTGATTGCGTTGGCTTAGAAGTTTGTTTTTTTCACAGCTCCAAGAGACAGTAGACCTGAGTATAAATTTTAGCTTGATACGTCCACGCGTTCGTGAGAAAAAGCGTCTTGAGAGACGGACGGACAACAAAGTGATCCTATAAGGGTTCCGTTTTTTTCTTTTTGAGGTACGGAACCCTAAAACGACCAAGTGCGAGTCGGACTCGTGCACGAAGGGTTCCGTACCATTAGCTATAAAAACGGCAAAAAAATCACGTCATTCCTCTTAAATATTTATTTTATTCTGTTTTTTAGTGTTTGTTGTTATATCGGCAACAGATAAGTTAAATAAGTTAAATAATCGTGTTAGACAGTTGAAGTTGAAAAGTTAAAAAACTAAAAGCAGAATTGCAACGGTCACAATAAAAACCATTGCCGGCATTAGCCGACAGTGAACGGCGAGGGAGCGGTTTACCCAATCGTAAATTGTAACGTAAACGTGATAACCGGGACCCGACTGTAATCAGCTTCGCTATTAGATCATACTTCGCCAGCTCACTGAATTTATAAATCAATGCAAAACAAGCGTTTTCCCAACACTCGATATGTGCCGGTTACATCTTGACGATAGCTTTATATGTGGTATCATAAATACCTACACTATGCAGATAGTCGGTAACATATAAGCATATTTTGGAATATTATTGTAAGCCACCTTTAACTTAAAACCTTGTAAGTAGAATATGTTATGTTTTTATTTTCTTTGTATTCATGTTCAGTTCTACTTATTTTAAGTAGGTTAAGTACAGTCCGGGGTACCAATATGTATGCACCACAAAGTCTCAAAAGTCTCAAATTTTTTCAACAGTAAGGTTGCAGTAGACATATTTATGAAACTTTGAGTGAATACATGCCCAAATGCTTGGTGCTGTCATATCATTGTAATAAGATTATTTGGCAAAAAATGACTACCTGTTGAGTTTGTTTTTGCGTTTCTTCTAACAGTGGTAACATTTAGAAACTCCGGTAGAATTTTGACTTGAAAAGTGCTATTACGGCCTACTTGCAGAATAAAATTCAGTTATTCAATTTATCACCTCTCTACGAAACAAACCAATCACACACTAACGGGCACAGAACTCTTCACTAGTCTTCGTAAGTATGTCTGGTACTGGTAGACATTACTATTGGCGGATATACTTAATCCACCAAATATCAGAGGAATAACCTTCCCCAGAACAGGTACCTAACTCAACAATCGTCGTTATCAAATCTATCTCGCAGACCCGAGGCCGCGCGCCGGCAGTACTTTGTATCCAAACCGATCAACGAAAAACAATGGAACTATGGTAATAACAGAATTATCTGTAATAAACAATTACTGCCTACACGAACCGGTCAATGGTAAGTAGGTCTTAGAAAATAACTGGTGAAGGTCGATGCATGATTTGGCAATATTTACCTAACGTAGGTATATCGGCATTTCGGAAATAAGGTAAACGTCCGAGTGCGCAACGCTGTACTATAATGGCATTGCCACTCTATATCAAAGCAATATGGGATTCAAACTGAAAGGATTTTTCTTCATTCGAATTTGAGCCATGTCACTTTGACATAGAGTGCTCATGATATATATTCTAACTTGTACAGCGTCGAGCTAGCACACGTTTACCTTAGTAGGTAATGGTAGATGATTAAACACCTAATTTACTCATAGATAGGAATGTAAACAGGCAATGTGTAATGCTGCTGAGTGGACGTGGACTAATTTTAGTTTTAATATAGGTAGCATGTACCTCAGTTTTTATTATATTTACATAAGTCTGACCTCCGGCACTCTCGTAACAAGTTTGCTCAATCGAAGTCCGATTGAACATACTTGCTACGAATCTCAGAATCAAAATTATGCTAGGGATGAGTGACGATTCGAGACTGAATAAACTGCAAAGCCGAAACTCGCCGCTACTCCTTACTCTATCACATCAATGAGCTTTTACCAAGGCACTGCACCGGAGTGCAATCTGCTTCCTGGCCGGTGGGCCAGCCAGCTGGCTGTGAAAGGGAGTTTTGAAATTCTGGGGCTAGCATAAGCAGAAGTCGGGACTCACTGAAATCCATCTCTCTGGAACTATGGTTTTACAAAGTGGAGTGTAGATTTTCGCATATGTGTCGAACCGCTGAGGCGCTTGTGGTAGGTTAGACCCTAGCACGATGGGTTTTATCGTCGCGTTTTACGTGACGTTTCAGTACATTTCGGCCTTAAACCGTGACGATATGAAACCTTTCGTGCTAGGGGCTGCACGGCTATCACGCGACGGCGCGCGAGCTCTCTCGATTTTTCTGGCACTATCCGTTTCTCTCTTATTAGAACACTTAGAACAAGAGGTGTAGGTAGTGCGAGAAAAATCGAGAGTATGCGGCCGTCCCATGATAGACGTGCTGAGGGGCTACAGCGAAGTGAAAACGAACTTCGTTCGAGTATCTCCCTCGCTCTAGCTCGCTCGAACTAGCAAGTGCAACAGAGACGGAGATACTCGAACGAAGTTCGTTTTCACTTCGCGGTAGCCCCTCTGGTAGTCCTAAAAAATCGACTTACGTCGTTATCTACGATATTCACTCCTTTCCATTCTCATCCTGTCTCTGTTTCCTCTTAATACGCTATAAGATATAGCGTATTAAGAGGAAACACAACGGCCGTTTTTCCATAGAAACGTAGTCCCACGTTTTCTCCCTGGATAATGGCAGTAGAGCAATATATTTTTTTCCCATAAATCTATGACTATTGACATGTTTGTTAAAAGAGATATTAATCTTCAAAAACCTAAAAAAATGCCAGATTTTCCACTATGTTCAAACATCCAGAAAACAATTTCGACTAGATTATTTAAAAAAAGGAAGACATAGGAACACGGCCAAAGCCTTTCTCTGATTTTTAATAAAATAAATAGTTAAATAGTACAAGTTTTGGAGAAGAAATCAAGGGACTACGAAACGTGGATTTTATGTTCCTTTAATAGGTATTTTCGGTCCAAGCTGCAGTTGTCACTATCGCGCTCTGAGGGGAAGGCTTGAGGTTGGCGCGACAGCAACACATTTTACAAATACCTATTTCTCAATTATCTCGACCTTTTTGTTTCCTCATAAGACATGAGGTGTGTCTTCGTCGTCGTTCGTCTTCTTGTCATAGCATAGGTATCTAATTTATGGAATGTTATATATACTATATATATGTAATAGTATGGATACAAGAGTCGTTCTCCTAGCGTTTTTCCCGGTAGTTCCTTGACGTGCCCGGGGCCCGCTTTCTGACCCATCTGGCCTTCCAGCCAGCTCCAGCCCAGCTTCCAGCGCCAAGCAGGGCTTCGTTTACAGTGAGCCTGCTTTGCAATCGATTATAAAATTTTACGTATTTTGATTTGTTAGACCGGTAACCTAATGTCGTTTATAGCGGGCGAATTGCTCGTATATTTGTTATTAAATGACCATATCTATTTGTAAAAGTTTAGATAATGTGATGTTTGAAGGTCGGCAGTGTTGAAATAAGATTTCCTTGAGCTTTATCACGCCTGTCTGTCATCCTACATAACGAAGAGCACTTTGTGTCCGGTGCTTTTGGTAACCTAATTATATATCTGCTGGACGAATGGTTCATTTTGTTGTTGCATAGTACATATCATGTCACTCTAATGGACACTCACAACTCAAGTGCCATATGTCACCTTTAAGTAACTAGGTATTTAATCGCTAAACAAAACGGAAGGCACTTATCAAGTCGACCTATATATTTTTGAAAGAAAGAAATAAAGCCCTAGCGAAAACGGGTACAAGTAATACTATAGAAATGTACGGACCTTTGTATCCTTTTTCACGAGTGTCACAGTAACATCATCTTCATCTCAGTCTAAGTACTTACGAGCTTTTTGACACTGGTTAAAGAATACCTACATTACCTACCCCTGGTCCATCCATATATGTCCCCGGGAGGGGCGCCCCACCGTCCATAAATTAGAAAGTCATAGCAATTAATTATGTTAGTGCGTCAAGAACAACACGCAACAATCCAAATCTTGGGATTAGGTGTCAAAGCGGATGCCGGGCTCATTGAGGGCACAACCAGGAATAATGCTAAGAGGATGATGATGTCGAGAAGAACACCTATGATATCCAAAACGTATGCCGAATCCTTGTTTGTTGGTAAGTCAGTACATTTTAAGGTGCTTGGCTATTTAAACCACGTCTAAGATGTCATTGTAAGCAAAAAAATTATGTCACATTTACAATAATGATGATTTTAACGTGTATGTATTTCTTGTTTAATCCTTCATCTTGACTGACATGTCGGGTGGCATAAGAAACACAACATAGTTTCATAACTTAGACCCTTGGCCTTATTCCACATCGCTAATTAGTGTACGCATACTAGAAATCACATTCGAAATAAGACACATAATCTGCACCGAGACGTATAGTTATTGTAGAACGAGATGTGACATGAGATAAAACCTATTACCACTGACGTTGGACTGTTATATTGTAACAAGCAATGCCATGCACGCATACAACATACTTACATACCTCACCTACTGTTCAGATAATCGATAACCAGTCGGGTTGAGAAACTACTGGATCTGTATCAGTATCCTAAACAGCAACAACATCCATCTTCTGAATGGGGTATATAGTATATAGTCAATTCGGGTTATAGTTTAAATTATGTGATGGATGTCGTTAAGAATATGAAACAAATATAACTATAATGCCTAAAAGCAACGCATGATTAAAAAATAATAACATCTGACTGTAAGTTCGCACTGAACGACAGTGGAAAAGATATTTGGTATCTACCTGCATGCAAAGTAGTAAAATCGTAAATGCTTATTTATACGTTACAAGATGAAATCGTATTGTTCGAGTTGGGAGCGCTCAAACGTGGCTCCAACGCAGAGAGAGTAGTGGGAAAGAATTCGCTGCGAAAGTCTAGAGGAGCACGCAACTTAAATAAATCATACAAGCGCAAAATTATATTTTCTAGCTGTATTACGTTAGGGCGTTAGTACATAATAAAGCTGACTATAGTAGTTTATGCACCTGTTACCTACATAATAAGGGTCCTTAAAATACGAGTGCGGTTTTTCTTATGCCCTTAGCGCGGATCCGTGCCTAAGCATACTTGTAGGTATTGTGGGTTAAGGGTGATCTCTTTATATGTACACTGCCTTTGCATAGCGGAAAAATTGAAACAATAAAAAACCGTAGGTATTAAGCAACATTTGATAGTGAGGTAAATATCAGTTGGTCGTTATTACCATAAATAGGCTTCCGTCCTACTATCAGACAGACTTACGTAAAGCTCTTTAAAGGAGTGCATAAAACGGGTAGTAGGTTACCTATAAAGCAGCTAGTTTCTATAAAGTGGGCCTCGCAACCATAGGTAATTGGGAAGGAATGACTGAGCCAGCGCAATATGGTTAAGCCTGTGCAGTTGAAGTGCAAAAATAGGAACCAGTACTGTATAGCCACGCATTCTACTAATGGTGTAATAATGCCGGCGGGATACAATATTTGGTTTTCGGCTGAGGCGTCACGTTGGTCTGGGTTAAAAGATCAAACTGGCACTTGAATTTGGGATTGTAGAGTTGATATACTAATATATATGTATTAGTATATAAACTTACGGCCGTATTCCTACTCGTATTAGGGGTGAACAGACACATGTGACATTAGAATTTTAGTGCCACTTCTATCAATTGTAGGTTTACATGGTTTTTTTTTTAATTACGGACAAGTCACGGCCCATCAACCCCACTTTCATCCTATCTCCATAGTCGACTTTTACGACACCCGCGACCAGTAAAGGGATGTCGTTATTTCTAAACCACTACAAGGGGTACAAAGGTTGTAATAAAAAAAATGTACCTAGTTAAGGGCCTTAATCTAATCTACGCTTTAACTTTTCTCATGTGTAATTGTCGTTAGGTACTCACATGAGAAAAGTTAAAGCGTAGATTAGATTAAGGCCCTTAACTAGGTTTTTTTTATTATAACCCACAAACACTACTAAAAAAAGGAATAAAATATAGTTAACGATTTTATATCGCATTCCACGCACCGTCTAGTACCTACTTACTTGCCACTGACGTAATACTTAATGCCGCGTTCAACGTTGGCGCCAGTTCAAATATCATTAAGTATAGGGTAAACCTCTTGCTCTCTCCTTCAGATCTCTTCTCTGAATTAGCAGAGTCATTAGTCATTACAAATAGGTAATATCGAATAAAGTTTATAATAACACACATAAGCAAATATTAGTCGCCAGGTCGCTTCCATCCATGGCCAGAGGCCCTACCGCGGAACGAAAATTAAATTCATTTGTGTACCTCGCTCTCTGTTCCTCAAATTGGAAAGTGCGAAGAGAGGAAGATACAAGAACGACGAAGGCAACACATCAGGTCCACCGCGTTGTGTTGTGTTGCCTATTTAGGCTTGTAAAATTGTAACTTGTAGCTTAGTGCCACTAATATAGGCGCAGGAAGGTGGTGTTGAACCACAGACCACGAAGAACCTATGATAGAGAATATCAAGAAACGGTGGGTAAATAGATCATATCCATGGTAAGCCTTATTGAGCAATAGCAGAGCCTTCGCACTGCAAAACACAAGCTGGTGATAAGGTGACATTGACATTAAGGCAAAACGGCTATGCGTTGAAACAGTCGCACAGGTCCGCCGACGTTTGCGCGACTGAGACGCAAGAAGTTGCTTATTCGATACGAAAAGGCCGCCAGCAATGAAATGAGTCTTTTTAATCCAACTTCAAAGTTCACGCGTGTGGCATAGGTCCGTTCGCTTAGCGTCCTTGGTCGACCGACTATCCCTTCCAAGCTAGTATTGAACGCAGGTAACTAATCAAGCGCACGCATTTTATTAATGCGAAGTCCTAATGACATTGCCGTAGGTAACCTTATCATTTAATCACTCACTTCTCCTGCATTACATTATATTATAAACGTGAATGTTTGTAAATACGTTGGTTCCACTTAATCTCAAAGACTAAAATTACTAAAAAGCGGATTTGTTAGATTATTTTCACAAAGCATTTTTTCATACTATAGCGAATTCTCACATTGCGTTTTTTCACGATCGCAAATTATAATGTTCGCCTTTCTTCACGTAGCGATAAAGATTTCCATTTCTTAAGGGCTTTAAATAGGGGTCGAAAGTTTGTATGGGCTGCTTGATTTTTTAGGGTTCCGTACATCCGTACCCAAAGGCTAAAACGGGACCATAATACTAAGACTCCGCTATCCGTCCGTCTGTCTATGTATCTGTCTGTCCGTCTGTCACCAAGATGTTTCTGATGAACCGTGATAGCTAGACAAATGGAATTTTGACAGATAATGTATTGTATGTATGTATTTGTTTGTTACGAATAAATAATTATCATTTTCATTTTTAATTTTCATTTCATTATTTCTGATGCCGCTATAACAACAAATACTAAAAAAACAGAATAACATAGTGTTAGTTGTAAGCAAATTGTAATTCAATTAATTGGAATGAACTTCAAATGTTTATGAATGATGACAGTTGGCGTCAGGGTTGCCATGATTAAATTGTCCTGAAGGTGTGACACAGTATTATTATCTGTGTTGCCATAACGTAAACAAGATCCTTGTGACATCATTCAATCATTCGTTTCGTAACTTGTTCGTTCACGATTGTTATAAAAGTAGCGGGAGCGTTAAACTAGCCCTCTTTCTATTGTGAAACTGAACCAATAAACATCTAGTCGTACTTCTTGTATTATTTAAATAAATTCCTTTAATAATAATTATTTAAGGGGGTCTCATACAACAAACGTGTTTTTTTTGCTGTTTTTATAGATAATGGTACGAAACCCTTCGTGCGCGAATCCGACTCGCACTTGGCCGGTTTTATGTGACTGACTTCATACTTGGTACTTCACTCTTTTTTAAAGGGATCAAAAGAGGGTTAAAAGTTTGCATGTGAAACGAGTATTTTTTGGAGTGAGAGTGTGAAATTTCGTTTATATAGGTACATATATATATACCCTTAGTTACAATGTGTAAAGAAATTTCGGCGTGTTAGAAAATTCATTCTACATTCCTGTTTTTAAAATACCTACATGCTTCCAGATTGGTTCCTTTGTTACCAAAATTCAGTACCGACCGACGATGAGAATTATGAGGAATTGAGGGAACTCCTCAAATTGATTAGTCACGCATATAGTGCTGATTTCGGTATTTTCTACAAAGCATCATGTAACCTTTGTTATGAAACTCCTTATTGACGTAAGTAGCAAGGTACTTAGTTAACATTCTGATAAGATTCCGTTGGCGTAGCAACTTTTTTATTTACACCAAATGCTAGCCAAACTGCATGGCTGCACGACAATTTGTTAAAATTTGTTAGCGAACTAAAGACGTAGGGACCAAAGTTAATTCTGGGATCCTTAAGCAATCGACGACGGAACTGAAATATTGTTGGTCTACGGCGTATAGTGATTGCGGTGTTTTCCGTAATAACCAATGCATTTTGATCTCGGAATCGGTCTCATTGGCATAGTGGAATCAAATGTTGAAATCATAATTGGCTTGGTAAAATTTAAGACCCTATTTTCTAAACAATGTTTATTATTGAAGTGAGAGCTTATAACTTTACTATGACTTTTGGTTAAAGCACAAGATAACGTATTATAGTTTGTTTGAAATTAAACCTTTTTAAAGTTTTATGGGCGTTGTGTGTATGGTGAACTAGAATTTAGAAGTGAGACATGATAGGTATTTACTTCGCGCATGAGATTGTGTATAGCGAGGCCGTGTAAAGCTGGAAGAGAGTCCGGGTTAGAACTTTCTACATAGCTAGCTTTAAATTCTGTGTTTCTTACTATATATGAGTAGGCCTACACATAAGAAGACTGCCATCTCTCATCTCTCATCTCTCATCTCTCACTTATCTCTCACTTAATAATAAATCTTCTCTCACTTAATAATAAATCTCTGAATTAAAAAAAAGAATCAGCCAGTATCAAACTAACCATATTTGTGTCCCCCGATGATTTCAGATTCCCATGAACGGAAAAATATGTAACTTTTTTCATAAGCACATTATTACTCTAGCTTCCGTTTAGGATAGTTTTTATACGACTGCGACGATTAATTAATTTTCGGAAACATTTGACCTCATTAAATTATTAATTTCTTCTAATTGAAATCGTAGCCGCCATATCTGTCAACTGTCAGTGACGTCAAAATGGCGAGTTTGCCATAACTATCGAATATTAATAATTTAGATCCGGTGTTGTGATGATAGACCTTCACAAAACGCATATTAAATTCTAAAGCGTAAAAAAATAATCGATTTTGATATGGAAACTTATATGCGATAAATTCGTATTGAGGCGTAATTTCAATAAATGTATCAACAAATTTCAACAAAATAACGTCAAACGTCAAAAGTCTGACTCTCTTCCCTTTTTTTTAATGGCATGGCGATAGCGCTGTTCTTGCGTTCAGTCAAAGTCTATTTGAGTTTCTGCAAGATTGAATCACACGCTGAGTATTTAATTGTCACGATACTGCACGGCTATCACAAGACGGCGCGAGCTCTCTCGATTTTTCTCGCACTATATGTATCTTTCTAAGTTATCTGATAAGAGACAGACGGATAGTTAGAGAAAAATCGAGAGAGCTCGCACGCCGTTTTGTGATAGCTGCGCTGGTTTGTCAGTATTTATATTTATCAGCAATAAACAGTATGTATGAAATCAGTAAGAACGGGCCATTTATAAACATTAATTATGAAGCGCGTAGTATCAGGCCTGCATCACACTGGCGCGGCCTGGCCGCGGCGGACAATAGTTAACTTGTCCGCAGCTGTCAAAATTAATAATGTCCGCCACCGCAGGCCGCGCCAGTGTGGCTGTGCCTTAAGGCGGCTTCAAGTTGACATTCAGCCAATATAGAGACCACAATAGAGACACAGAAATTGGCAAACATACAGCAAAATACTTTTATCATAAAGCCTGCAACACACATTATTATGTTGGCAAGGGCGGTAACATACACAAGATTTGCCAGAATGTGATAGTGCAATCTGAAACATTGCAATATGAAAATAATAAACATATTGCTTTAACATTTTTAATAATTTCCTTTATTAGAAAGGGACTCGGACTCGCGTTATAGTTGTAGAACTTACCTAGTGGTTATATAGGTATAGTTTGGAAAATATAAATTGGCCGTCTGTTGTCAAATTAAAAAGAGATCTTTTGTTCCACGTAAACACTTACCGGTCAATGGGTACTCGAAAGGATTATCTATTAATAATTCCTAAACATATCTTTACCTGAGAGTCGGAGTGACTCAAGAACTCAAGATCATTTCAGTCATCCATCACGTTTTTATAATATAACATAACACAGTGTTAAAAATATGTAGAAAAGAAGATCAATAAACATTTAATACTGCAGCGTGTGTCCTACCTGTTAGATCTATTGCCACAGACATCTACTAAACTTTTACCCCATTATTCATAAAACTTAAAATACCTCTGATAAATAACACGTGTTTTGTCCCTTTCTTAATAATTTAAATATCAGAGTGACAGGTTTTAACGTCATTTTAACTAAAATATATAGGTTTATTGAAAGTTTTACATGATAGGTTAAAATTAGAACTGCATGTGTCCTATTTCGAAGAGAAGAAATGCGTTAACTCCTACATTAACATGCAAACGAAGTCGCAGGTACAGCTAGTACTATATAAGTTGATAAACACCTTTAAATGGTGGAATACCTAACCGTGCGAAGTCGGGGCGGGTCGCTAGTGCGTAATATATATTTACTAAGGTACCTAACGCGCACTAGTATGTTGCGGCAAGCAGCCGATATTAGCAATCATAATTAGCACTAAGAACAGTAACAATACCGATGCGTAACCTTGATCTCATTTCTAGTTTCTGTCGTCCACCTGCTGCTAGCAGTTTAGCCCACGAGAATACTCATGTAACGTATTCGGCCAAGGAACGAGATAATTCACCTTGTGTTTACTTATAAGCTTGATCAGACTATAATTATCAATACTTAGGTAATTATATCTTGTTTTATCTACAAGATAGTCAACACTTTATTCCAAAAGTGTATTTGAAAGTGTTCGAAGTAATGAATGTCATTAGCTACTCGACTCGATGCGTGTGTCGAGCAAAACTATGTCATAAGGCCTTGTCTACATATCGCTGTCAATATGCAGATGATGTAATGAACAACCTTTCATTTTCTTGACCCGTGAAAATTATTATAGGAATCCAATTGTATCAAAATAATTGTTTTGGCAATATATACGGGTGTTCTGAAGTTCCAGAGAACGTAGATAGAGCAAGCATATTGGGCAAAATTGCTGCGAACGTTCCCTTGTCGCTCTTGGAGAAAAATCTTGTATTTGCCAACTCATAAAAAAGAGTTACAAATATGAACTGAAATGAATATTTTTTTTTGTCTATAAACTTGTATTAACTAATATAAGCAGGGCCCGTAATTTTCATGCCGATGACATCAATTTGACGTCACGCTCCATATAGGGAGATTCCTGATAATTTTATTGTAAATTTTTAATCATTAGTCGTCAATCATTTAGAAAACATGTTGTCAATCATTTAAAAATCATTCAGAAAATTTTGAAAAATGTGTCCATCATTTCTAAAGTTGGAAAAATTAACCAAATGTGTGACACAACAAACGAAAATACGATTAAGTACAAAACAAAAGGATTTTTATGAATATTGCATTACGTATGAACGCAAAGATGACTTAGATTTTCTTTGCATGGGAATTAATGCAAGAAGGATAGCGTGCTTTACGTTAGAGAGGAATTCTGTTTTCTACGTACCTAATTATGGAAATGTGTTAACAATACTATTTAATAAAATGTATGTATAAAAACAAATCAAATAGTTTTGTTTACGTTTCACGTATCAAGTAAGTATTATTTATTCCTCGTGTAAATAGAATACTTTTGAAATCATTTGTACATGATTAAAATGATTGACGACTAATGATTAATAATTTACAATAAAACTATTTGGGATCACCCTATATGGAGCGTGACGTCAAATTGATGTCATCGGCATGAAAATTACGGGCACTGAATATAATGTTAACAATAAAAGCACTGGTTCCTTAGATTACAATTATATTTCCTTAATCAATTACAAGCCATCGATCCTTCGACATTATCGTAGACGCGCGAGCAGCCATGATAATGTCGAAGGATCAATGGCTTGTAATTGATTAAGGAAATATAATTGTAATCTAAGGAACCAGTGCTTTTATTGTTAACAGTTCAGAAGCGGGATCTTAATTATTCATGCCCATAAAGTGTTTGGCCTGACACATCAAGTTTCGTAAGAAATCGTAACATTTTGACAAACCGATACAATGACGCGACGCTGCGTATGTTTGCTTTGTAATGCATTGATGTCGATAAAAGCACTGAGTTTAAAGTAAATCTACTAGTAATTGAGTGCATTAAGAGCATGGTGATAATTACCTACTGAGACTTGGGACATAAAAGGTCACTGTTGTTTGGAGAAAGTCGTAAGTTCAGGGAAATTCGGCTTCAGAAATGGTGGCTGACTGGTAATGTAAAAAGCATTAAATGCGGGCATGTTTTATTGCTATGGAAAAGTTAAAGTGATATTGATGTTATTGTTCGAACGTAAAGTATTGGAATACTAACAATGAGACTGGGACTTGGTCTTTATATGAATGGACTAAGGTTCATTGATTGTTCACAGGAAGCGTAGGTACGCTTTGCTCGGTTGCCTTCTAATCTCGAAAAGAAAACGTGAAAAAGTGATGTATTATTTGTCTGTGTGTTATGTTGATTCTTACTTCATTCCGCTTAACATATTTTAACCATTGTGCATGGTGTGTTGGTGTGTTTTGTGTCTAAGTTTCAGATAAGTAATACCTATGAAGGAAACTGACTAAACACTGTGTCTGAAATTCATGGATGATGGTGCAGATCTATTGGATGTGTGTTACCATAAGGACTTGCAGTAGCTCTGAAGCAAAAATTTGAAATCTATAGCGGAGACCAGTGAGCCAACAACTGGTGTTGTATGGGTCTATGATATTATATATGAAATGCCTATGTCCACTATGGAGTGACATGGAGACTTGCTTTACCTGGGAGTTAGATTATGTATGAAACATGACCGTTATTTTCATTATGCCAATTATCTGAGCAGATGGTACACAGCACAGTCTTACCGAGGATTAGGTGAACAAAGGTACTACCGTTGTAGCGGTTCATTCAAATGAAATGAAAAAAAAACTATAATGGAGATAAGTACATTTAAATATATTGCTCAGACCAAGAGGTAACTGGACTGGATATTTGAACTGATTATGTGTGTTAAGTGATGTACACTGCTGGTTTATTTTGTAGGAAAATATAAGGGATGTTTTGGTGATGTTTATCTAGACATGTGATATGATTATTATCACAATTTAGCGGGATACTACAATATCAAACAAATGAGTTTTGGTTGGTATGATTGTATACCAGTTGTGAATGATGGACTTAATTACTCAATATGGTTTCAGATAAGTACAGTTCAATTCAAATAAGAAACAGATTTCATGTTGAACTCAGTGGCTGTGTGTTGGAAAAGCAAATGTGTTGGTACAAGTGGTGAGACCGAACAAGTACCTATTCAATGTATTTCTTTGACTATGGTGGAACATCCAAATAAAATTCAACAATCGTGATAATAATTAGCTGGTAAAATGGTTGAAAACCTTATTTAGACGATCGACGACGATAGATAGACGACGGCTAGCGACATACGACGATAGGCTAGCGACGATCGATAGACGATCGTCGCTAGCCTAATTATTACCAAAAAAAGCCGACCTGTTTTGAAAACGTTTAAATTTTACTTATCGTTTAATTCCCAATTCTAACATTTATTTCAAAGGAGGTCCCAGCAGCCTTGTTTTAGATAAAACTATTATGAGCCAATCTATAATTTTTGATTTTCATCTTCATCGGGTTTCAATTAAAGTTGATCAAACGTACACCAGGGACAGATAACCCCAACTCAACGACCGATTTGACTCCAATGCGAGTTCCAAAATTGATAATTTCCGACAAATCCTTGATTTTGTGTTTTTTGTTCATGCTACCTCCCCTCCATATCAGGTGGTAAGAAAGTAGTATTTATTCAGATAGAAATGTTCCTAATAAAGACCTATTTTTTCCAACTGGAGTCGCTTCAAGAAAACGCTCAATATCAAGATACGAGTGAATCGGAAACTTTCCATTTCCACGGAACTAAGGTACAAAGGGGTAAAATACTGTTTTTTTGGGTTCTGGGTTGGACAAACGTGGAATTGCTTGTGCGGGTGAAAAAAAGGACGTTGTTAAAAACCATAGAGAACATAATTTACTTTAAAAATAAAGTTTTAACCGACTTTAATATAGTACTCCGCCAAGCCACGAAAACATTTGAACTTATTGAATATTGTATTGAAAAAATGTGGTCATTTCGAAAACTTAAGTACGAAAATAACCCTCCGGCCGTTTTGGCAACCAAGTTTCGTAACCAGTTGTCAAAAAAGAATATCATCGTGTTAGGCGACTAGTTGCCCAATAATTTACTTTAAAAACAAAGTTTTAACCGACTTCAATTTAGTACTCCGCCAAGCCACGAGAACATTTCCTATTTTTGTTTTACCATTTACCACTTGAACTGATTTCCGATAGCAAATGCGTTGATTACTATAGAAAAAAACCGAATCGCTGTATGTGGGCCGATAATATTAGAGGACTTCCATCGATTCCCCAAGATCATCACCAATGGCACTGCATTAGTTCCTATTTCAACGGAATCTTATCAGATCCTGTGACGTACTTTTGCACTTTTAAGTACATAATTGAGGAATTCGACGTCATCTGTGCTGGTCTTCATCAACAATTCACATCAAAATACACGAGTTATAACAGAAAATACCAAAATCACTACACGCGTGCCTAATAAAATTGAGGAGTCCCCTCAATTCCTCATGGATCCCATCATCTAACTGAATTTTGAAAAAAATTGGACCCACCTGGAAGTATATACATACGAACAAAAAAAAATTTTTTCGAATCGTCTCATCAATGACGGAGTTCTAAGGTAACAAACATTGAAAAAAAAATACAGCCGAATTGAGAACCTCCTCCTTTTTTTTGAAGTCGGTTAACAAGATGCAAGATCTTTCGACAATTGTTATTTTATTATTATTATAAATGTATAACACAATATTTATGTTTATTGATATGGTTGTTTCTACATGCAAAACAGTAGGCGTTTTTGGCCGTTGATAAAAAAATACCTTTGTATTTCGGCAAAATTTGAGTCTACGTGTAATCCTTTCCAAAGCGCTATAATTCTGCTTGCGGAGTAGGAATTTCAATTATGAAATTGTGTAACATATCAACGACGTAACTTAATTGGACACACAGTGTCAGAATTATTTTAAGTAAAGTGCCAATAAACCCGCACTATTAAATTAACAGAAGCTACGGTAGCCCAGTGGTTCAGGCATGCGGCTGTCAAACGGCGGTCGTGGGTTCGAATCCCGGCTCGTACCAATGAGTTTTTCGGAACTTATGTATGGAATATGATTTCATATTTACCGTTAGCTTTTCGGTGAAGGAAAAACATCGTGAGGAAACCTGCATACATCTGCGAAGAAATTCAAAGGTGTATGTGAAGTCCCCAATCCGCACTGGGCCAGCTTGGGGACTACTGCCCGTTCCCTCTCATACGTGAGAGGAGGCCTGTGCCCAGCAGTGGGACGTATATAGGCTGATGATGTGATGTGATGTGATTAAATTAACTCCGTTTTCAGGTGCATGTATTGAAATAATGTAATGGAATATTTATACCAACTTTGCATTACACAAAACATTGTTAATATGTCTAATCACATCACAATTAACTTTTATATGTCATTAATAATCTTTATATGCAGAAGTTACTGGAGACCTTAATGGGTGAGGGCCAAATTCTTGGCCAGTAGTTAGCGTCGTTAATTGGTAGTAGTTAAAAAGTTCCGCTGTGACACGAAAATTAACCATAGAAAATGTATGGCTAATTTTCGTGTAATAAATGATTGAGTATTGAATTAGGCTAACTAGTAGCCAAGAATTTGGTCCTCACCCTAATACGAATATCACTTAAAATCAATTAGGTAGGCCGTTAATAAAAACACTCTAGGTCCAAAAAGTAAAATCCTCACTTAAAAATAATAGGAGCATATCTTCTCATTAATTATTTTTCCATTTGAATTAAAGAATATTTATCGTCCCTACATGGTCAATATCTCGGTGGTTCTAGTTACACTGTAAGAGTTAGATCTGAAAATGTAAACAAAACAGCATGTTGACTGACTGACCTGTTTCGGACGGAATTCCGGGAGGAGAGGGTAATGTTTCTGGAAGGCAACCTCGGCGCTGCGGAGGAGGCGCCGGGCGCGGGGGTCGGCGCGGGCGGCGAGGTGCGGGGCAGCCGGCCGCCGGCCGCCGCCGCGCCCGCCGCGAGCAGCACCACCATCCACCACCTGGGCATCACGAGAACACGGTACACGGCACGAGACGCGAGACACGCCGCACCTACTCTAACGATAGCGACTGACAGACTCGTTGCGTTTACACTCGCGACGACGTTCACTTTTGTTGTGGCACTAGTGACGGCGCCGCCTGCCCCACTCTTAATGAAAGTGGGGGCTTTCACTAGTACGCAGCATACGCGGGCCACCCACTGGACTGGTCGAGCGCATTTTCATTCAGTAAACATTATTGAGTATGAAGGCAGTTATTCATCTGTGTAATCTATGTACGGATCTACACCTGTTTCTTTTTACAATATAAGTGTCATAATGATCTCTCCTTTGGCTCTAGATAACTATCTTGAAATTTTGACGCGAAAGTAAATGGCTTACATTAATTACGTAACGCGTATTGGAAACGTTAGTAACTATCTATATTATTGAACTAGTATCATTAGTATAGTAGCTTAATACTTCGCTGTTCTTTTACCGTTCTGAGAGAAGTGCCTGTGCCAAGTGGTGTGTAATGAATGAATGAATTAGAAATAAGTCATCATCCTCCTAGCGTTATTCTCCCTAAAGGAGCCCGGGGTCCGCTTTGACACCTTATCCCAAGATTTGGCAAAGGCACTAGCTTAACGAAAGCGACTGCCATCTGACCTTCCAATCCAGAGGGAAAACTAGACCTTATTGGGATTAGAAATAAGTGATTAAAAAAAAATGTTGTTTGTTACCGACTGCAAGTCGTTGTGTTTGCAAAAGTAGCTGAGGGTTCAAATGGACCCCAAACTCGTCGACTTTACCAGATGCTATTTAGGAGTTGCTTTGGCCCCTTAAGGTCTTCATCACATAATGTTGCGTTATCACCCCGAACAAGCCCCGAACTTACATAAGTATTCCTTTCAGCTCAATAGGATACCAGCATGAGGCTGAAAATTGAGTAGTCTTAACGTGTAGATGATAACCAGACAAGGTTGCTGCGGTTTGCTAGAGGGCGCTAGGGTAGTGTAATTAAAAATAAATAAGTTTCTGTCGAAAATTTCATTTTTGGTACAAGCTTTTATTGCCGACTGTACTTTTCTGTATACCATCAGCAACTCCTCATTGAGAAGATTCTAACGAACCCAAACCCAACGGGGTTACGTCGGTTAAGTACTGAATTCCCATGGCCACCTTCGGTCTCCACCATCAGATCAGCCCGATGGTACCTTAATATTGAACTGTCATCCTAACTATACTAATACCCAAAATTTCAGCTCAATCGGTCACCGAGAAGTGGGTCAAATTTAACTCGCAAGATTTGTCCCATACTAACATACAACATACTAATACTAACAGAACAGGACAACTAAGGCAAGTTAAATAAAAGCTTGTAAAAACATGTAATGATTGCTCACGAGCTAGAGACGCTTTGGATCGTATCGTAAAAGTTAAACGGGTCACTATGATTGCTATTATTAACTCAGTGGAGCTCACGTGGAGCTAGAAGTTGCGCAAGATCGAATACAATGGAGAACTCTGCTTCGAGCCCTATCTAAGTAGGAATACATCATCAACATCATCATAAAATAAGTTTCTATAAAAAGAACATTTTTTCCTATTTGATGATTATTTTGCACAGTCCCGCAATGCTCGTTGAGAGGGTTTCATTGAGCCCAATTGTGGCCGTCCATGCCTTAAGGATCCTCATGGCAGGTATTGAGTTAAGTATAGATCCTAAATCTACGTTAAATGTGCTATCTAATACAAAAAGAATCATGACCCTAGGTCCCATTTTTTAAAAAAAAATACCTCATACCTTCACTTGTCAAATTGCACTTTTGAGAAATTGTTAAAAGAAGTTTGAACATAATTTTAAGTATGTTCCTATTGGAAGTTGCATAGATGATGATTGATTATGTATTATTTAAAATTTATATTATATAAGGTTTATTTAATTTGGCTTCCAGGTCGTGAAACATCCGCCTTTGATCAGAGCAAGTCGCTTATAAAAAACGAAATTAAAAAAAAAAATTTTTCGGACTGTTCTTTAATATGTTGTAGTTTGAACCATATTATATATTTGGATATATTGGAACTCACATCTTAGGATAGAAATGAAACCCAAAGGTATAGAATTATTATTTATTAAATTAAAATGTCATACTGATTAGAATTTTTCATCTTCTTCTATAACAATATAACAATTCTTGTACAGTGACTTCAAAATTATATTTATTCAGTCTATAGAAGCATCACAAAAGCGTTATTATTATTCTACAAGTTGTATTTTTCTAGTTCTAAACGATTTGAGTTACATAAAAATCACAAATTCACTCCCATATATTTGAGAAAAGGGTCCTTATGACCAATCACAGGCAATAGTTATTTGTGTCACAAGGGAGCAAAATAGTATATTTACGGCGAGGGCGGTGTATTGAATCCTGAGCGTAGTGAGGGATACAAGTGTTTACGCCCGAGACGAAAATAATTTTGCTACCGAGTGACACATACTATTTTTCACACCGACTATGAGGAAATTTAAAAAAAAGCTATTGTTAAAATATATCTAAATTATCTTAATTTTTATTACTAATTTTTAAATATTACGAAATATTTATAAATTTTTATACAACATTGTCATAGTTAAAACTTAAAATATGTTCGTTTTGAATCGACCACGATGAAATTACAATCGATTATTTTATTAACATCTGTGTTCAATTGGCACATTTCGTACAAATGTTCCAATGCCAATGTATAAATTAAAAAAGTAGCTTGAACAGAAAAGTAGCGTTTTGGGCCCTCTCGTCGTGGAGCAAAACTTACTTTTCCGAATGAAAAGTGTGAAAAAATTATTGATAATTATAGTATAGAACTATATTAACACAATTTATTTACTAATCTTGTATCAAAACATAATACCGAAGAAAAAGTGTTATCATAAGTTTAGTCAAAATCTTGAGTAACACAAATTACATAAATAATCATAAGAGTAATTCTCATAAATTTGTTAAATGATTCACACAGTACTGAGTTATCCCGGAAGCGTACTATAGTGTCCGACCGAAGGTTCGGGTTTGGTTTCAGCCATTTTCTGCCAAAAAATAATGTTTCGGCCGTAGTTTCGGTTTCGGCCGTACAGGGTGACATTTTAATCAGTGTCAAAAAAAAATGTAGGCATTTGGTATCACTAATAAACTCCAATTGTGTTTTTTTTTCAAAAATGGATTTTATAGAACTGGTAGGTATTTTTTAAATTATAAATTGACTATCCCAAAAGAATTATCCGTACAGCGTGGATACTGGGCATTCAGTGCCGCGCGGAGCGGGGTGGGGCCGAGGGAGGGGAGGGGTGCCGTGCGCAAACCTTACTACCCGCTGAGGTGCCCGCGTGGTAAGGATTTTTTGGGATAACTTTAAACAGCAATTACTATATTTTTTGTACTGAATGATATGAAACAAAAAAAACGTATATTATAATTTTGCTGAAGAATCTTATACTTGATGTCACGCTGTATATCGGCAAACCTTTCGGTTTCGGGAAAAACATGTTTCGGTTGGACACTAAAGCGAACACATTTGCACCACTAATCAGTAACCACTAAGGGACTAGTCATGAAATACGTAAGAACAATTTTTGTGAGTGTCAGGATGGCGGGTGTAGGTACATCAACAATTGGAGCTGCGGTATACGTCAGGAGTAGGACTACTACTTTAAACGAGGTATCTTGTATTTGTAAAATTATGTATTTGTAACTACATTTTTATTAAACAGTTTTATTTTTATTAACAGATTCATCATTCTTGTATATGGTGTGCCATAAGGACCCTTTTTCTACTAAACTTTGAACCCAGTTTGAATATAGAAATACTCAACGTACACTAGTGAAGCCTAGTTACAAATACACGTCTATCTTTATATTTTACTATTTTGCTTACAACAAAAAAACTATAATTTTGAAGCATTTTACAAAAACGTCAATATCTCCGTAACTAGAAACTGCCATAAGGACCCTTTTGTCATGGACGGTCACAATTTATTTAATGGCATTGAGTTCCTATGGCCACCTTCCGTCTCCATCATCAGACCAGCTTTATGGTAGGTATGCCATAGTATTGCATTTTCATTTCATAATTGTATGATTTCAAGTCCATTATACTTTGGGAAATTGGTCATGACTTCCATGATTTGACCCACACACATATGTACTAACGAATTACCTAACAAAGCAAGTTAATAGAAAACTTATCATGTCGTAATAGCCTTTTCAACACAATTGCTCGTAACGTACCTCTTATTGTGTCGCTTTTAGGCTCATAATCATGGATATTAAAAACGCGTGTTTTATAACATTACAACACTTGTGTGTTATGGTTATATCCCGATTAAGTCACGTTGGCACCTTGCAGCAAGATATATGCATGAACACGGTGCATTCTTAAATTAACCGGGTTGTACAGAATGTACAGCGATCCCGAAGATTCGTTGTACACATACCTACATATACTGGTGAAAGGGTCATTGAATCTTACGAGTACCTACATAGTTGAAGAGATTTAACCCTAGTCTAGATACAAATGTAGGTAGGTACAATTTCGCAATATTACTACTATTTTTACAGAAGTGACTTCGTTCCTACGCTACCTACCCGCTAATAAAGTGATACAAAACAAGTAAACAAAATATATTTTCTCAAAAATCGTCGGCAATGTTGACTTTATTGGTAAAAAATCAGGACGTGAAGTGCATAGTTTATGGTTAGTCAACATTTAAAAAATAAAATACCTTGCCGGCTCGATTTTGCTCGACTACAATGTTGCATACAAATTCCATTATTTGTCGTGGTACAAACTTTTTAAAAAGTTGAAACCGCCATATAAATAAAAGGCATAGGTCCTAAACAGCCAAAACGGAAGATCAGTAGCTGTTACTTATCGCGACTTTTTAGTTGCCTCAAATAACTTATGAGGTTTTCGAAAGAAAAATACACCTCCAACTTATTATTAAAAAAAATTAAAAGGCGGCAATGCAATAAATATTCTGTTTTAACATACAGTGGCTAATTGTTTTTACGGAAAAGATATAAAATTGACGTGTAAATGATTCCAGATTTAAAAAAGCTGCAAGCTCAGTTATTGATTATTTGTTAAGTGTAAGTTGCAAAGCCAAAAGACAAATATCAAAAGGCGTACGACAATTTCTTGCAGCGCCGAGAAGAAATGCATGCCTTATCATGTTATCATTTTCAGAAAGTACATTTTTGTTTTTTTCCAAATTTTTGAGATAAGCACTATATTTGTCTCAGCTGGAAGGGCAATTGCTGGCTTCGTATTAAATTAAACGGACTCCCAAGGTCGTCCGTTTAAAATTAATACTCAGCCAGCAATTGCCTACTTCCCTTGCTTCGACAATAATGTACTATTTTCACACCTTTCATTCGGAAAAGTAAGTTTTGCTCCACGACGAGAGGGACAAAAACGCTACTTTTCTGTTCAAGCTACTTTTTTAATTTATACATTGGCATTGGAACATTTGTACGCAATGTGCCAATTGAACACAGATGTTAATAAAATAATCGATTGTAATTTCATCGTAGTCAATTCAAAACGAACATATTTCAAGTTTTAACTATAACAATGTCGTATAAAAATTTATAAATATTTCGTAATATTTAAAAATTAGTAATAAAAATTAAGATAATTTAGATATATTTTAACAATAGCTTTTTTTAAATAGCCTCATAGTCGGTGTGAAAAATAGTATGTGTTACTCGGTAGCAAAATTATTTTCGTCTCGGGCGTAAACACTTGTATCCCTCACTACGCTCAGGATCCTACGTAAGAATCCCTCGCTACGCTCAGGATTCTATTGTAGGATCCCTCGCTACGTTCAGGATTCAATACACCGCCCTCGCCGTAAATATACTATTTTGCTCCCTTGTGACACAAATAACTATTTCGAAAATCGCAACTGCTGTTTAGGGTTCCGTAGTCAACAATGAACCCTTATAGTTTCACCATGTCCGTCTGTCCGTCTGCGGCTTAGCTCAGTGACCCTTACTGCTAGAAAGCCGACAAAACTGTAGAATAAAAGGTTTTTTCTTATGGTACTCCCCTACAAATGTGGGGATGCAACTTTTTCCGCCGACTGTTTTTGCACGTGGTAGAGAATGCCAGCGAACGCCATAAAACCTTTTAAGCATTTCCACCAAACAGCTCGCATCGCATCGGAACGGATTTAACAATTTTTAAACGATATTAAATCATGTACCTACACAGTATTTTTCCAGCATCTTTGTTTTTCGCAAATTACGCATGCAAGAAATTGCAGGCAAGTTTAACTGCATTGCGGGGTTTGATAGATAAAAGGCAGTATAGATACCTCGGTAACCCGCAATGTAATGAAACTTGCATACAGTATCTAGCATGTATACGAGTACATTGCGCAAAATTGACATGCACATATCAATAAATATAATTTTCATCGCACTTGCTCGTAAATAGTGTTATTCCATGCCTGTATACAGAAGAACAATGGCCTAAATTGTTCCCACGGGAGTTATGGATTTTAGTACTCGTCGATTAAAATCTGTGTATTAAGATTCCATAGAGAATACTGCAACGCCACTCTTTTCATCATTGAATAGTCTATGTTAGTTCCGAAACAACCGAAATAACTGTTTCGATACGCTCTAGACAACCGAAAAAAAATTGAAAATAGAACTTCGTATTTCAATAATATGTGTCATTGTTAAGGAGACTCGATCCGATACAAAATTGCCAATCTATGGCGTTTCGGTACGTAGCAGCGTCGCGTCGTCTGTCAAAAATCTACTTAAACTGACTGCTGTATCCAGGGCATGAAAAAAACAAAAAAAAACTACGCTTTGTGATTGGCCAATCACAGCACAATTCTGCAACATTACGGACGCCGGTGGTGGGATTATCTATGGATTATCTTGTGTAAAAGAAGTCGGATACTAGAACTAGACAATATAGTACCTACTTACGATATTTCGTTTTCGTATTAATGACTTAATTTATTAATTTTAATGAACTCTTACAAAAAGTATTGTTCACAATACTGTCATAATCAAGCTTTTTAATCTCGAACCTTACTTAGGCCACTCAGCAAGCTTCGTGACCTAAACACGGTACTCGACTAAAAAGCTCTCTATTATAACACGATTGTGAAAAATACTATTTCATAACTCTCTACATTAATACTTATCATACAACACACTACACAAACAAAAGGGTATACGTAAGGCATATTTTAAGGTTCAACGTCACTGGTTCCTGTCGAGCTGTTGCTAACAGATGTCGCGATATATAATTTCGATGGTTGCTCATCGTTTTACGCAAAACCGTGACGAGTACCAACATGTGTTTCAAACTGCGGAAGCCGAAGAGCTTGCTACGTATGAATCGCAATCAATCTGCACTAAACAATGTTTCTTTTTAAAATGTAGTCCGAAAATATGCATAAAAGTGCTTTTTCGTGAATTTACGCTGACTAACGTAGCTAAATGTCACTTCGAAGTTTGTCATTGTCAAACATTTTGCATAAATCAAACTAGAGGGCGCAAAACTAAATCTATAGTAGCGCCTCTATTATGAAATAGTGAAACTACGACGTACTTGTCTCTGGCACTCTAGAATGTACGACGAATGCATCTGACTTTTTCACTCGTTACCTAATGTCATGCGGTAGCGCAGTGTAATACACTTTTGCTTAAATCTGTCTGTAATGCCATCGTTGAACCGGGTTCAAATCCCGATGAACGTACATCTTTTTTGTTTTTCAATTTGGATTTCTAAACCAATATGACCGTCTAAACTAACTTAGATTTACTGTGCAAAAAATTTTTTTTTCATATTTAACTTGTTTAAGTTTTCTTGATAAGCATGATTTGTATCTAGATTATCCACAAAACCCCCTATATTTTGGCGGACCTATTCTGTCATGTTACATACTACGTAAATATTATGAAGCATAGGTATTTCATTTAAAAAGATGTTACGCCTTCATTGAATTGGAAAATCATGATTCATGAGTATCCGTAGGTTTACTGTTGAAAAATCGAAGTACTACCTTTATCTATTCTATACCCTATTCCACATGATATTAGACAAATCGTGCGTAAATCTTCAAGTCATTCGCGTCATGAAAACTATTTTGATAAACAAAAACATTTACATTGTTCCATTTGAAACACATTAAATAATCGAAATAACACTAGTAAGTACAATATTTATAAAGGAAGATAAAAGAGGTATTTTTCCTTACAAAAATCTAACGTTATAAGGAATAAGGTATCTATACTTAGGAAGTATATTGGTACTTTGATTTGTTATATCCATATTCACCCGTAGTTGCTGTACTTCATAATTACAATCAGAGAGGCTACGTATTATTCACAAAATGTTTTGTATTCGCCCGTGACTCGCGTCTAAAATAATGACCTCAAAGTTGGTAACAATTTTGCGTTACCGGACGGACGAATTTAGTAAGCTTTGTGAATAATTGGCGAGTTTGTATATCAAAACTCTTAGTGGCCAGTCTCTCGAATCTGGACCTAGACCGCATCAGAAAGAGAGAAATATATCATTTGACAATATGGTACTGTTTTCGATGAACGTCAAAATTCAAAATTCGAATTCAACTTTTTCACGCGCTTACGTTTCTATACGTTTATGATGCTTTCACTCATTCATTACTAATCTTCAATGGTTGGGTTATGGGCATTTGCTCACAAAATTATTGAATGTCTTGTTTAGGTAAATATGAGATGAAACTTATCTGTCGAACCCACGACCGCCGTTTGACAGTCGCATGCCTGAACCACTATGCTACCGGAACGATTATTGTAAAGTGTTATTTATTTGTATGTTTGTATGTACGGTATAACCTCCGAAACCACTTATCCGATTATAAAAAATCTTTTACTGGTGATGCTTACTGGGGGGACATAGCCGTGCTTAGGCATAGTAAGTATACTTAGGTATACTTACTATGCCTAAGCTAACTTTATACGCAAAAAACGAACTCGGATTTTTAGACAGATTTGACTGCGTACCTACTAAGTTAAATGCAGTTTTTATTCTTTCTAAAATCGGTCTGGGTGACTCCTTAGAGCAAATTTCCGTGTCCCTTATAGTTTCGGATTGAATGTCACTCTGTATAATCTTCAAATCAGCTCACAAAATTTCCCGAGAATCGGTTGAGAAATATAGCTACCTACGACATATAGAGGAGAAGTCTAGACAGCCGGACATACGAAAGAATATTTATTTATTTAATCTTTGATTTGAACAAAAGAACAACTTATCGTACAAAAGGCGGACTTAAAGCCGTAAGCATTTACCAGTCAACATTTGGGCAAAGCAGACAAATTTTGGTCGGTGCAACTACAGATATAAACACACAGTGGTTATACATACATAATAAATAACGACAATAGACAAATAAATAAAATACATATAAATACCTTCATACAATATATATGTATAAGTATATATAAACAGACGAACATCGAGAACAGAAACACTAAAAATTTACGGCTCTGCTAGCAAACAACTTGCGTAAAGAAAAGATCTTTTAAACGCGAATCTGGAAATCTGGAATAATTGCCTAGCTGAAATGAAAATCTTCGTTCGTCTCGCTCGCTCGTTCAATTAGGTATATGGATATTGTTATCGATTCAGTTTTTAACAATTGGCGAACACTTTTGTTTTCGAAGGCTGACTTACGAGCATGGACTGATTTCGGTTACGTTATACCGGTATGGAATCGGTATTCCATTACAATAGCGTTATATTGTAAAGGTTAGCCGCGCCGCCAACGTAACGGTACCGGATCCGGAACCGTGTAGAAATACATATCGGTTACCGGTATTTATTTTTAATTTTACTGAAACTTTTATAATTCCTTTTCCAAACCGGTATAATTATGATACCGTTATTTTTTTCATTTAATTCTCGTCCATGAGAGGAGGTCTGTGCCCAGCAGTGGAACGTAATATAAACTGATATATTATTTACTATGCCAATTTACATGAAGTCATTATTATAATCGTCAAAAACGAAATAGATATATACCTTCAATATCAGATGATCCTCAATGCTGGTAGCATTGAATTTTGATATTGGACCTCAATACCGGGATTACCGGGGCTTCGATAATAATACCTATCAAGATTTGGTTCCAAATTATAGTGCATTTTTTTAGGATTAAAAATGCGCTAAAGAAAGAAGAAGTTGTCGTCAACCTTTTCTGCTTGGGATAAATATTGAACAGACACGGTTTGTTACACGGAAATTCATTATTGCTGCAAAGTTCACACACCAACTTGTAAATGTTGAACACCAACGTTTCTCATTTGTTGTTAATGGACTTTGTTTCTGCCTCTTTGCTTTTTTTGAAGGCAAAACGTTCGGGAGAGAACGAGTCGGTCTTTTTTGCAAGCCACTTAGGCCTGCCTCTGGTAGCTCGATCGCAGTCCGCACACCACCACACACAGCGAAAAATAAAATCTTAATAGATACTCGTTTAATAATCTCGTGATCTGAATTCAATAATTTGTTGATTAGCAAGAAAACAAGAAAAAGAACGTGATACGATTTTCAATTTTGACAATTTCGATAGCGAAAAATACGAACCGATCGTTTCAAACCTCTTCTTCTTTAGGTTTTTTATTTAAGCAACTTTTCGAGAACTGAATAACTTGAAATTTAAAATTATAGAGTTAAATAATAAATACATTCAAAATAAATATATTGATTGTTGTAAGTACTATTAGATATAAATAATAAAAACACTTGTATGTGGAACAACACAGCTGTGTGGCATAAAGTGTCTTATATAAAAGACCTCGTGCTTTGTGCTTTATCCTTCTTTCTAATGCTAAAATAAAGCACTATAAAGTTCACTTTTTCTTGTAAAATAAGTCTGAAATTAAAAGTGTAAACAATACATTTGTGTTTTTGTGTTTTGGATTTACATTATTGGAAGTTTTACACCTTATTTTTTTGTCCAAACATTACTAGTGGTATATTACCTAATATAAAATTAAACACTCATCTCTCACAGCAAAACCAACCTATATTATACCTATATTAGTATACTAACCTATTTACTTAAAAATACCTATGGGGCTGTTTTCGACCACTGCTTTTATCTGTTCAGGGAGTCATTGTAAATTTGGAAACTGTCTATACAATAGAATTAGTGCCCTCCCTGAACCGATAGTAGTAACAGTATATTTTTTAGATGCATAATATTTTTTTAACATTCATGTTTACAACCAAAGGTTTAGTACTTAAAGTTAATCAGTTAACAACCCTAAAAACTACGTTTTTTTGAGAAAAAAGAAAAAACTTAGCAGAAAAAAAATCAATAAATCATTTTTTCCTACATTCCCCATTTACGGTGTTCTACGTTCATTCATAGAAGTTACCTATTCTAGCGGAAGCCTATTTTACCTTCTAACAGTTCAAATAGTGCTCCTACCACCAGCAACAATAGAGTGGAAAAGCGATTATTCTTCAGTAGAAAAATTACGTAGGACAGACAATAACAACTAACAAATAAATATAACTACATTAGATTATGGGTCATTCTTGAGAGGGTCAATTTTCGGCGTCCAGAGGGAAAAAGTACCCGAGAAAATAAAATAATTGACCTTACACATTTTTTTTGTGTAGTTCAACACTTAATCTAATTGGGGCACGATTTACTTTTTGTGTAAGGTAAGTAGAGTTAGCCATAAAAAAATGTCAAACACCTAAAACATCATTCCCCTGGCGCGTCCATCAGCCATTTTGTGAACAATCTACTCTGAAAAGAACTAGTTATGGATTGAAATCAAATATTGTATCGAGTTAAATCGTTAGAATATAAGTTAGTGATTTAAAAATAAAAATATGGTTCCCCTAATTATCGTAGTTTTTATAGGAATACATATTAAAGGTTTGTCCAGAGCTAAGCTATCATTCCCCTGATGCCTGACTAAATAACGCGCACATCCCTACTGAAACGACTTGTGACGTGTAATCTCTGTCGAGCCTCACCCTCGTCAGTAGCGCTACCAGCGCCGCGGAGAGAGGACGCGTCTCGTCGCTGGGGCTCTGAGCAATGAAGGTTGATATATCATTCCCCTGACTTTGGTTTACTATGACTATCATTACCCTGTACTTTCATATAAAATCTATTTCTTGCAATTGGCGTGCAATTTTTAGTGTAAAGAATAACACATGAATGAGTGCATGTGTTGATTTAAAATTGACTCTTATATTAACAACAGTTTTGGCATAATCGACAAGAAACATACTTTTTCTTATTCCCCTGGCTCTCATTCCCCCGATTTTCTGAACACGGTAATGATACTAATGATAGTATTCTGAAGTTTTTTTGGAAATTATAATATTTTATCATATAACACAAAACATAGTGATCGACTGATTTATTCAACAATCGATTTAATTAACTACCAAAGATTATCATTCCCTTGTCAGTTATATCATTCCCTTGTAATTGTTATCATTCCCCTAGTAATTTTTCTCATTCCCTTGTACTTTTTATCATTCCCCTGCAATTTTTTCTCATTCCCCTGGCAGCTTAACTTTGAATAAGTATATTTCCGTACCTAATTGACCCAAAGTGATGCCTATTCGATAAATATGCTTATTATTAAATATTTATTTGGATTTTATTGTAGCTTATTACAAATTTCTAAAAATAAAAAACGCCAATGGAATCAGATGAATAATGCAATTCTCAAGAATGACCCTTATGCGTTCCTTTTTTTTACAAATGCATGTCAATTTTTTTTAATGAAAAACTAGATTCCACTCACGGTTTCGTCTGCATGAACCTGGGATAAAAAAAATGTCCTATATTTTAATCTAGGCTCCTCCTAAGGCTCATATATTATAGGCTTATATATTACAAATTGGCACTGGAATTGGAATCGCATTGTGTTGGAAATAGAGTTGACTTTCGTTTGTTTTGAAAAGTGCCCGAAACAAAACAAATTCAGCTCTATTCCAGTTGAATATAATTTAAATGCCTTCGACAGAATAAGTCCCATGAGTAGGCCCATGGGCTTTAAGAGGTTAGGCAGGCAATAAGGTTGCGCAGTTTAAGCGTGATTGAGTTACGAACATCCAAACATCTAAACATTCAAATATTTATACATATAAACATCTAAACTTTCGCATTTACAATACTAGCAGGATAAAAATAATAATAATACACTTGTTTCGACATTGGTCCTTTTAAATTCTGGTATTAGAATATCGGAAAAATCGGTAGGAGATTCCGGGATTTCGGGATTCCATGATGGTGGTTTGCATTCCCTAGTATGTTAATAATAGCATAATTAATTAAATATATCGGGTTTCTCCGGGACAAAGCTGGCTGCAGCTTTATATTTTATGTCATTTTTTTCTGTACCGTAAATACGGTTTCATAAAAGTTACAAAGGTAACCGATATTTCGGCTTCGGCGTGGAGGGCAAGGTCGACCCGCTTAAGAACAAAAAAATATCTAAGTAAGTATCGAAATAATACCGGTTTGAAACCGGTATTAAAAAGATATCACAAGGCTTTAAAAAAATACCGGTAATGGACATTTCTAACTGGTTGCGGCACTGTTATGCTGTCGCCTAAACACTTTGCCTAACCACCGGTCGTAACTGGCATCAGTCCCTGCACCGAAGAATGCCTACGAGTGTATAATTCTACCCTCACAACATTGTACTCGTAAAGAAGAAAAATTGTGACTTAGTTAATTTACATTTTGGGGGTAATCTAATATTCTAGTTGAACAGTCGATTCCTAAATAGGTTGCAGTAGGTAATTTACTGTCAATCGATGTGCAGTCGACTAAAGCGAATGTTTAAATTTATCAGGTACTTACACTCCTAATAATTGTCTGTTATATTTAATGCTACATTACGTAACATTCACTCAATCGAAACTTGCTTATAATCTGCAAGTTGGAAATTCAAACGGTTCATTTGATAACAACACCCCTTTCTTCCCGTGGGTGTCGTAAAAGTCGACTAAAGGACCAATGTTGAAGTGTGATGTGGGCGATGGGCTAGCAACCTATCACTGCAATATTACATTTTGTCGATATTTTATACCAACATTAATGCTAAAAGTGGCGCTGGAACATACGTTTCAGGTGTTCTGCCTACCCCTTTTAGGAATAAAGGCGTGAATGTATGTATGTATGTATGTATGTCATTTGATCAAAACCTATATATGTATACGTTCGGTAGCACAGATTACGTTTCAATATTGGATCTTACTTCTTTCTAATACGACGCAAAATGTACCTATGCATAGTTATCGTTCCGTGGACTTTAAGTAGGTCTATCACGGCTAAAGAGCAAAGCATTGAAATTCATTCATTGTTGCTTGAAATTCAGTCTATCAAAAAAAATGACATTGCTCTTACGTCATTACCAAAATGAGCAGCGTAGCAAGATAAAAATAAGGCTATCTCTTTCACCACAAACTAAAAGTGTTTGTACGATGGTGTCACCGTCTGGTGATTATAATTACTACTATTCACTCCGCTATCTAACTAATCTTGTTTGATATTAAAGACATCTAGTGAAGGTTTTAGGCAACGTGCTGTCATTGTGACGCGGCCATGTCATTTACACGGACAGTGTCTAACTCACGCACACATACAAGGCTCGGAGTAAAATTTTATGAATTTCAAATGGCTATTGTTTGAATATTACTGGTTTTTGCGTGTATTTATTCAAACTGCGGGAGAAGAGGGTCATATATTATCTAAATATCACAATTTCAAGTTCCTGACATCGATAGATTAGACGTCTAGTCCGAACGAAAATTGTATGGAATTCGTCAGTGACGTTGCACCTTAAGCAAGGAATAATCTTTACGATACAGTAGGAATTAACGCTTGTATCATAGGTTTTGCAAAAACAAAAGATTACGGGAGTTATGGATTTTCATAACTCTCTAGAGAGTTATGAGCTTGTGTGCGATCTGATTGGTTTAAGCAAATGAATAAAACCTAGTTGGCCCCGCGGCGTAAGAATCTGTACTGCTCTGTGATTGGTTGAAATATTGAAGCTGCGCGCTCCACTCGAGCTGATCTGGAAGTGAAGTTGTTAATTTCGACAATTTTTGATTGGTGCGGATTATAGATTTTTCTGTTTTTTGTAGTTATTATTTCCTCGCAAATGTAATAAAAAACATTGTGTGTAAGACGGGCGTGCACGGCAAGGAACGGGCACCACTTACGCCCCTCGTTAAAAATATATCTATTCACCCTTTTTCAGATCAGTAGTTGAAAAATTAAGCGAAGCGCATTATAAAATTACGAAAAAAAAATCGAATAAATATATGTTTACATAATTTTCAATACCACTATTCATGTTAATAAAAGATTGTTGAATTGCATTATGCGCCGACTACAGGTATTCGAGTCTTCGTTATTGTAGATTATTTATAATTAGCGGCCCGCCCCGGCTTCGCACGGGTACACATATAACCCTTCCTCTTGAATCACACTATCTATTAAAAAAACCGCATCAAAATCCGTTGCGTAGTTTTAAAAATCTAAGCATAGCTACATAGGGACAGACAGCGGGAAGCGACTTTGTTTTATGCTATGTAGTGATATGGATTTATATGCATTGTTTTGCCAATAGTTCCTTGACTTTTAAGGTAGAACATTTCAAGAGAAGTAAAACTGCAGAGTACACATACCTACAACGTGCCTACACATATCATTTATTCAACATATCTGCTCGGGCCGGCTTCGCAAGGTTCATCATCATCATCATCATCATATCAGCCGAAAGACTTTGGGTGACTGAGCTTTCTTATGAGGGCCATAGTAAGCGACCACGTTTCAGTGGCATATATCATCACTGGCAACACACACTGGTCAAAGACTCGTCTTGAGACACTGCGGAATATTGGACGAAAAGATGTGCCGTAGCTTCCCTAACGCTGCCCAGCCGAGTCGGATTCGACGATTGACCTCTTTCTCGAAGTTGGACCTAACTGGATAGTCTGTCCTAGGTGTACATAATTGTCCACAACTTCGAGCGTAAAGTGTCCGATTGTAATGGGAGTTGGTACTACATGGGCATTTGACATGATCTTCGTCTTATCCATGTTCATTCTTAGACCAACTCGGTCGGAAGCCTTACCGAGGTCTCATCGAGCATCGTACTTAAGTCCTCCATGGTCTCAGCCAAGACTACTATATCGTCAGCAAACCGAAGGTGAGTGATGTACTCGCCGTTGATGTTGATGCCTAGCCTTCTCCAGTCCAGAGTCTTGAAAACGTCCTCAAGTGCAGTGGTGAACAGTTTTGAAGACATAACATCTCCTTGCCTGACTCCCCGCTGCAGCGGAATAGGTTTCGAGTTCTGGTCCTGGAGTCGGACTGGAATAGTGGCGTTCTCGTACAAACACTTCAGCATTTGGTGGTGGTTCACACGGTTAGTTTAGAATAATAAGACATTTGTTGCAGTCGATCTGAGTTATGCGCGTATCTACAGTACATGTCTTTTGTTGTTTAAAAAAAAGATGCCATGAGTAAAACTTTCCTTTCGTAGGTCGATCCCTACGAATTCCAAGGTTTGACCTTGGGACTTGTTGATAGTCAACGCGAAAGATATTTTCACCAGGAAATTGAAGCCGTTTAAACGGGATTGGCTGACCATCGGTATCCTCGGAATATGAGCTAGTTGGCCAGCAGCTGCTGGGCCGGTAATAATGGTCGCTACAATTAAATTGTCCTTTAATTTTTTAATAAGCAGTCTTGTCCCATTGCACATACTCAGAGGGATTTTTCTTAAAAGCATGACTGGAATTCCGATTTTTAACGTCAATTCGTGTGGTGGCCAGAAGGATTCAGTGAATTTGAAAGTTCCTGAGGATAATGGACTGTGTCTTCGATGTTAGTGACGGTGTCGATCGATTTGTAGTTACTGAATTACAAAGTTAGAAAAAATAGAATATGTTGCTTAAATAATGTGGTTAATGTAATTAATTGGTGGTTTTGAGATAATCATTAATTATGCCCAGCCCGGCTTCGCATGGTGGGTGCAATCATTCTGAATATGCGCGTACAGTACTTACATACATTACGGTGATTAATTTTTATTGATATGTATAGAAATATAGATTAGGCAGGCATAATATATTTGTGTCTGTGAAACCATGGAAATACACAAAATTTCAACCGGCAAACTTCATGCCGACAGCAGCGCCACCTACCGGGTCCAATTGTATTTTTAAATCATCCAGGAAACCATCGAAATACCCATATAAAATGTCAACCCAATCGGTACAGCCGTTTAGTGGTTGACCACCGACAGCGGCGCCACCGACCGCGACCGGGTCCAATTGTTTTTTAAATCATCCAGGAAACCATCGAAATACCCATATTAAATTTCAACTTAATCGGCTCAGCCGTTTAGAAGTTACGTGAAAAAGATAAGTACGGAAGGATAATTCTTACTACCCGGTGTCCTATTACCCGTTTTCCCGTAGGAATGAAACATTTTCTCGCGGTAAAAAGTAGCCTATGTTCATCAGGGATAATATCGGCTAAAATATTTTATCAAATCGGTCCAGTAGTCGAGACTTTTCAATACAAACAAACAATCTAAATCTTTCCTCTTTATAATATTAGTGTAGATAGAGATGGTGACTATCACGTCAAGACGTAATATAACGTCATGTAGGAATCCCAATTCCTAGCTAAGGGATGATGTAACATCTTGTACTCACCGCGGGCGGTAATAACGAAAACCACACATGACAAAGAAAGAAACATCGCTGCCATGACATAGCCTTGCGCCATCTATTTTTAACACGTTTGACTGTGAAGATGGCACTAATTCTCTCAAATATTCGTGAAACTACATTACATACCAAGTCGCGAGGGGAAAACTTGACGAAATAAAAAAAATCCTGCGCCGGTCATCGGCTATCGTTGTGTTCCACAAAGTTGCGGTACTAGTCGGATCTTACTTATCATTTTCTCTATATTAGACTGTGCAAGTAATATGTTGAAGTGAAAGCAAATCAGAATGAATATCATCATCATATCGGCCGAAAGACATCCACTGCTGGCTATAGGCCTCCCCCGAACTGTGCCAATGTGACCGGTCCTGCGCCACCCGCATCCAGCGGACTCCCGCGACCGCGATCAAACGAGGGAGCGAAGGAAACGAAGTTCTAAGCTTCAGCTTGGGCCGAAATCGTTTGTATGTCCAGATGTCCGGATTCTCTCTGCAGGTCGCATTTTGCAACCGATTCTCTTGAAGTTTTGTGGGTACAGTTCGTTAATCATATATAATTTGGTGGTCGAGACACTTTCGAATTATCATTTTTAAGCCCGGCTTACGAGTTCTACGTAATACTATTAATAATTACCTTTTAACAATATCATGGAAATCGTCAAATAAAATAAATAGTGAAACGTCAACATACTTGATTTTATTTCGAGAGGAAGCCAGTTAATACGTAAGTTATTTCAAACAATTCATATCCAAACAATAAATTATAACGATAACCAGTAGGAACAGTACGCCGTCCCTAAACCCCAGTAGCAGGCAGCGCAGGCTACATCTTCGGGCAGGGAGTCTTGCGTATATATTGTTTGCCGGATGGCATGGCCACCACCGTCACTCCGTCAGGAAACACCTCACTCACCTTGTCCGCCGGAACAGTCGGCAGCACCATGCACTCACCTCCCATCTGAAATATATTCATTACGTGTTTTCAATTCATAGTGAGAGTGGCTTCACTTTTATTTTGTATTTTTTTTGTTTTTCCTACTGAATTATGAGTACAAACAAAAAAGTATCGCCAATTGTTCATATTCTTTTCAGGTTTCTAATTTGTGACTGCCTAACGCCCATACACAATTACCTAAGAAGTCGCATTACAGAGTGCAACAAACGGGGACTTTTTCTTTCTCCTCCAATTAATAGAACAGATTATAGGTATGCTCCTTATTTACATTAACATATGTCTGTTTATAGTTAGTCCCGGTTTTGCAAAAGCAATCTAAATAATTATGTTCTATTTAGGTATATACCTACTCCCAAAATATTATTATACCTCATGATTCTCTAGTTTTACTCAAAACAACTGTTGTATAATGTAATGTTCAAAGGGCAATGGAGAGGGCCATGTTGGGAGTTTATCTGCGTGATCGCATCAGAAATGAGGCTATTCGCAGCAGAACCAAGGTAACCGATATAGCCCTCCGAATCGCTAAACGTAAGTGGTAATGGGCAGGGCACATAGCACGTAGAACCGATGGCCGTTGTCCAGAAGTGGACGTCTTGCGGCTGATATGATGATGATGAGGATGATAATGTAATGTTATCAGTTTGTGGTAAATGCCTCTTTATAAAATCAAAGGCTCCTCACCTTCCAATCCACAGGTGTAGCTACTTTGGCTTTGTCAGTCAGCTGCAAGGAGTCCAATACACGCAGAATCTCACTGAAATACAACAGGTACATTAGTATACACTCGCGAGCAAAGTATCGAATCACTGCATTTTTTCTTGTGCATCCAATATCTTTGTAATTACCAACCCAAATCTGAAAATAATGGTACCAAATAAAAACTAACAATGTAGTGCATTGGACACTGTGCTAATTTAATAATATTGAAGGTCCGAAGACTGAAAAAACCCGAATAACGGAAGTAGCCTGAAAATGCTCTAAAAACAAACAAGGCAAACTTGGAATAAAAGGCTTATTTAACGTACAGTAATACAATCTATTATTATTAAATTAGGTAGTGGTGGCACCTTGCCCTGCTGACACAGTTTAAGCGATTTTTACGATCGGGACCAACCGCCAACCACCGTGTCCTTGGTCGGATCAACGGTTGGCCGACAGCGTTCCAGATGGTTGGGACCAACCACCGACGCAGCCTGTTGCGAGGGATGCGCTCACGACCAAGGCCGTTGACATCAACCAAATATCGGTTGGTCAACCGCTTTCTACACGGTCCATTTTTATATCAACCCGACCAAGGACACGGTGGTTGGCAGTTGGTCCCGATCGTGTAGAAGGCCTATAACGTGGGGCGTTCTAATTTGTCAGGGTTGTTTGTTTGCGAAAATTTGTTTTAAATGTCCTATTTGGAGTTGTGTTGTGAAAAAAATATTCGTGTTGTTGCAGTTGCATTACATAGTTCGGTTAGAAGCGATATTCTTACGTTTTCTATTGAATTTTCCGTGTGTTTTTGTTTATTGGCCTATTCTATACTTGTGTATTAAGCCACAAATATGTGTTTTAGCTGTGAGCGGTGTATTGACATATTATGTTTGCAGAAGTTAACTTTCGGTGAATTTAGCAAGTTATTGTAGTTCGATAATAAGTAAAAGGTAGGTGTAAGACACAGTTGCAATAAGTTTGAACTCGGGGTAATATTACTCGTCAATTTCATGTAGGTATAGTATCCTAAGATAGTATCACTAACACAACGCACGCTGACGGAGACTCACTTTGTCGAAAGTCGAAATAGCCTAAGGCTTAGTAACTTACACAACACGTACGTAACATTACTTTACTTAATAACAGTTTAATTATGCATTTTTCTTTCTCTTTTCTACAAGTACGACACATAGGTGACGTACGTAGGTCTCCTCAAAAAAAAACTGCCTACCCTAACTAAAAACCCTATGCACGCCACTGGTGTCACGTTCCCTGCCTTGAAGCTTATTGTCACTGTGCACTCGCTGGCAGCCACTCCTCGCACCTCACGCAGTCGCTGCTGGATGGTAACTCCTGTCTGGTGACGATCTCGGAGAGATGTTAAGACAATGAAGCGGGCGCCCCTGTCTGATATGCACCTTCTGCGGCCGCTTCTTGGTCTTGCAATAAAAGCTCCAGTCTGCTGAAACCTCTGGTAAAGTTTATTAACTGTAGATTGGCTCAGATTCACCTCGTCAGGTGCTGAACGTTGACTACGCCCTTCTTGCAGGAGCTGCATCACTACAGCGACATGAGCTTCAATGGCTTCCATTTTTCCAGGTGTTCTTTACAGGATAATATGAAAACTATCGAGTCTACCGGTACACATCTCCGTACCGGTCGACTCGATAGTTTACATACTTTTTCTTTACGACGTACTTTTGCACTTTAGGTACATAATTGAGGAATTCGATAAGTCATCTGTGGTCTTCATCAATCACTAATACCAAAATCACTACACGCGTGCCTAATAAAATTGAGGAGTCCCCTCAATTCCTCATGGATCCCATCACCTAACTGAATATTGAAAAAAATGGGACCAACCTGGAAGTATATACATACGAACAAAAAAAAATTCGAATCGGCTCATCAATGACGGAGTTCTGAGGTAACAAACATTGAAAATAATAATTAAAAAAATATATACAGCCGAATTGAGAACTTCCTCCTTTTTTTTGAAGTCGGTTAAAAAGAATATCTAATCCTGTTTGACATTCAGTTGCCAACGAAGAATAGAGCTCAGACAGTTAAGAAAATGTGGCTAGTTTCTAAGGCTTCAAAAACAAATGTACATATAAAACTACTTACATACAGTGTTGGGCATTCAAGAACAAAATCATTATTTGAATAAGAATTTGCAAGAATAAAATCACGGTGATTTTAACGCGCACAAAATAACGCGTACAGGTTAATATTTTATAAAAAATATTTTAGTCCACAAAACATTGCTTAACATATTTGACACAACGGAATTCACCATCTCTAACTAAGCAGTATCCTGTGCGTGCCCCACTTGATATTAGCAAAGTGCCTAAGTAGCAAAAAGCCACAGTATACGGAAAAAATAAAATAAAAAAAAAATCCTGTGTGGCGGGCGTCGAAATCGGTGCGGTTGTTGGGGCATAGAATTACATGTGTCCACCCATTTTCCCCTACTCCGAAATGTTGACTGCAAACGCTCGTATGAGAAATGAAAGTCTTATTTGGTAACCAGTTGTAAACAAAGACATTTAATTCCTTTCCGACAACTGGTTGCGAAACTCCACTACGACACCACGAATCTACGGTAGTTGTGGTTCAGGAATAGAATTTCTTTTTGGGCAACTAGTTGGGTAACAAGATTATTTCTTATTTTTCAACAAATGGTTGCGAAACAGTTGCCAAAACAGCCGGAGGGTTATTTTCGTACTTGAGTTTTCGAAATGACCACATTTATTCAATACAATATTCAATACGTTGAGGTGTGTAAAATTAATTAAAGAAAAAGAACTATCGAGTCGACCGGTACGGAGATGTGTACTAAATGTACTAATGTGTAAAATAAACTAAAGAATATGAAAACAATGCACTTTATTCATCTTAGACATCATGTTTAATAGTAAATTTTACTGGTTAAGACCTACACAATCGATATCTAAATAGAAATAGTTTTAATTTAACTTTCCATAACACCCAGGTTTGATTCACAAACTGAGCACAGGTTTTTTTTTAAATGTATGAATGTACTTTACCTTGTTATTAAAATCGATGACATGGTTCCTAAGAACATTTCTTCGTATGTCTTATAGTTTCAGACTTTCCGATACTGACCAATCTAAATGGGCCATCCTGTATGATGGGATTAATGGGGGTTGAGGCTGCGACGTGCATGAGTTGCAGTATCCTTTATGCCTGGTAAAGGATAGTGCAACTCATGCACGTCGTAACACGTAAAGGCTCACAAACCGGGAAATTGCCCATAATCTGAAAAAACCTGGGCCAATTTTTATGTTTCATACTTTATTATAAAGCTATTATTTCAAGAAACTATTACATTTCTTAAGTACCTATAAATAATCTAGAAATATCCGATTTACAAAGATATTGTGTGCACATGAAAAAATGCAAAATGATTTGATACTTTTGCTGGGTGTATTTGTTCTCTATATATAAATAAATATCATCATTATCAACTCACCATAGTATCTTAGCATATTGGGTATGCAGTATTCTGTAACTTTAGTGAAAAGCTGTGTCCACACCGGGCGAACGGTTCGCCCGAGCGATCAAAAACGCTCGCCCGAACCGTTCGGGCGAGCCATCAGAAGGCTCGGGCGAGCCGTCAAAAGACGCGGCCGCAAGCGCTCGGTCGGTGTGGACGGGCGTTCGGGCAAACGCGCGCGGCTCGCCCGAGCCAAATCGGCTCGAGCGAATTTACCTACCGTTAGTTGAGCTCACGATCGGAATGAAGCCGCACGTGCGCACAGCTGTCGCTGCGACAACTTTAATTTTGCTCCTACATTTAGTACGAAATCGAAAGAAATGTAGAAAAAATGGTGGGAAACAAACCAACGACCCGTCTACGATTGCCCGCCATACCTACATCAACTTTTTTTTTTCCTGGAGCCAATTTACCTATCGTAAAACACCCTATCTTCGCCTGTCATACCAATCATCGCCTAAAAATAAAATGTTGAAATTTCTCCTAAAATGTGTACCGAACGTGGCCTATAAAACTACCATCTGTTAGGAAATTTATCTGTGGCAAAATTTCGTGACTAACTTCAGCATTTTGACTTTTAAAGCGTCTTGGCGTGTGTTGGGTTCGAACACGATTTTGCTCGGTGTGCAAACTTTTGTCTATAGCGGCACATGCATAACAGGTGAGTATATATAGTAATACATCGTATATTTCAAATTTAATGCTCTTTCACATGAAATTAGTAGTTTTCTCGTATCACGCGTAATTAAAGAATTATCATTGAAAATGTCGTCGCCAAGATCAAAACGCCATCTGCCTTCCGAACTTCGCCTACCCCTACACTTCAGTGTAAAGAAATTAATATTATTCATTGTGTTATTGTATGTATAAAAAATAAGTTTTGAAGCTTTCCTCTTCTCCCATACCCCACCACAATATTTAGTTGATTTTTTGTATTATTTTTCCCATGTATCTTTTACATATGAAAACACAAGACCCTCTTTATTTTGTAACAGTCGGGTAAAACAAGACTTTGACAACCCTGAATCATCGTTGTCATTAGTATGAAAAGTCGCGAGATGTCGTCCTATCTTCGCCTATGATGAAAAAATGTGGTAAATGAGGCCTTAAGAACGAGGGAGTTAGGTTCAATATACATTTCCAGTATCGTACAGGAGGTAGCACTTAATTTCAATGGCGTATGCCTATATTCACTCATGTTAGATGGGGTAGGCGAAGTTAGGCAAAAAGACAACCTCGCCTACTGACTTCGAGCTTGTATTTTAGACCTTATTAATGATACGATTCGGTTGTTTTTAAATTAAATATAAGGAAAAACATAATCTACACCATTTGGACATTAGTGTTGCCGCAATAAAAATGTAGTTTAAGAAAAAAACAAAAATATGTCAAAAACCAGGCGAAGATAGGGTGTTGTACGGTACTATTTTACTTACTTTCAAACGAGCAATAGGTACCTATTCGTATAAATACTTGTAATCACGTTCTCGAAAAAAGCTTTAACGATTTCGATGAAATCTGCAATACAGAGGTTTTCGCGGCCGAAAAATCGATTTAGCCAAGTCTCATATGTCACAACTCATATTTATAATCGCTTCCATTCGCTTTTTTTCCGCCGCTACATAAAGTAGGTACAGTCAATGTCACCAATATGTATAGGTACACCACAAATAGACATGCGCGCCGCCACGGCGCGCCGCCGCTATTAGAAGACAGCGCGCCGCCGCCGCCGCCGCTAGTTTGAATTTCGCGCCGAAGTTTTACACGGTGTGTTAGAAATGCTCGAAAGTATGGCGCATTGTTGGAATAGGAACCCAATAAATAACATTTTACGTAGGATTGGGCAAGATGATCTCAAAATTACCTCAGCGGAATGGAATTTGTTAGAACTATTGTTTATATCAGTAAGGCTGGTGTTGATGCCACATTATTATTAGACTGTAGGTTTATGAAGCTTCAAGAAGTTGACCTCTACCTGACTGCCAATGAAATAACTTCAGCCAGTTTTTTGGTAGACTATGCAAAGGAAGTAAAATCTCAGTACTTATGAGCTGTATGAGCAAGATCAACCTTTGCTAAACCATGAAGGCGAGAGCCCAAGTAGGTACAAGTTAACCTTCAATACTAACTCAACTGCCAGGCGCGACCATGCGTACAGAGTGGAGGGATCTCCAAAAAAGTATAAAGGTAAAAAAAAAACAAACTCAACTCTCGCGCAAGTATCTATAGTATGCAACAGAGTTCACATGCTGCCGATGGTGAAACTGACCAAGACCTTGCAACTACTGATCTAGCAGAACTTGAAAATTGAGACTTTTAGCATACTGGCAAAGAAAAACAGCCTACCTTCGTCTTTCATCCATGACACGGGCGTTATTATACATTCCAGTAACTAGTACACCCAGTGTAAGGGTGTTTTGGGTTGCTGGATTGCTTTTAACGGCCAAAAGATGTGGAGTAGATTTAGCCCTTTGAGGGTCAACAAAATAACGACCGCTTTAGCCTAGTTGGTAGTGACCCTGCCTACGAAGCAAGAGGTCCTGGGTTCGAATCCCGGTAAGGGCATTTATTTGTGTGATGAGCACGAATATTTGTTCCTGAGTCATGGATGTTTTCTATGTATTTAAGTATTTATTTATCTATATAAGTATGTTTATCGTCATCTAGTACCCATAGTACAAGCTTTGCTTAGTTTGGGACTAGGTCGATTTGTGTCAGATTGTCCCCAAATATTTATTTATTTATAATATTTGTGCATGACAATTACAAAATAATATTTTTTGTAAGAAAGTCATAAGAGAGTGTCATGAAATGTTTAATTAATGTTCATTTAAGAGCGGTTTTTCATTATTATTTAACCCCATGAAAGCGATATTTAAAAAGCTGAAAAATTTCACGCCGCCGGCGTTACGCCGCCGCCGAGGATTTTTTCGTAGCGCGCCGCCGCCTCGTTTTTTCTGACCGGCGCGCATCTCTAACCACAAATGTACAGAAATATGTATACAGACCTTGTTGCTACGGAAATAAGGTTGTTGTATATATATTTTTGCAATTTTGGGTATATACATATCTTTGACCTCGACTGTACAATACATACCTATTTTTTTTCTTTGTCAAAACTTGGATAACTACCTATATTTACAACTGTCCTACAAAGCTACATGGATATAATAGTACACTATGTTTAAATAAAATACGTAGGGCAAAAATCGCCCTCGCCTTCTGTCGTTCGGCCGAACAAAAAACCACCGTCCATATAGGCCGAGCTGCTCGCGGCTCGGGCAAACCGTTCGGGCAAGCATTCGGAGGCTCGCCCGAACGGCTCGGGCGAGACGCCGATCGCCCGAATCACGTCCACACCAGGCGAGCACGTTTGGGCGAACGGTGTTCGGGCGAGCCGTTCATCCGGTGTGGACACGGCTAATGAAGGTACAAGGCCCATTCATTTTGTACATGATTTGTAACCCTCATGGATTTGATATTTTGCTACAAATGCATGTTTTGTCAGCCATACAGAGCTGTTGAAGTTACAATAATGAAATTGAAGACTTACTCAAAGTTCCTGCCTGTGGTAGCAGGATATAGAAGGGAGAGGCGGAATTTCTTCTTAGGGTCTATGATGAAGACAGCCCGAGCAGTCAAGGGTATGCCAGCTGCATCCAGCTCATCCTTATCCAGCATTCCTAACTGCGCAGCTAACTTCCGGTCCTTGTCTTCAATTATGGGATAAGGGAATTTTTCGTCCTCACTGCAACCTGTAATTTATCATGTGTTTTGATAATTTATAATCAAATGTATGTAGTCCCGTTGTCTGTCTAAGGGTATAAGTATAGTTTGGTTTGGATGACAATTCAATATTATGGTACCATTGAGCTGATCTGATTATAGAGGCAGAAGGTGGCCATGGGAATTCAGTACTTAACCGATGGAACCCCGTTGAGTTTGGGCTCGTTAGAATCGGCTCAATGAGTAGTTGATGATGGTATACAGAAAAGTACAGTCAGAAGTAAAAGCTTGTACTAAAAATGACATTTTTGACACAAATTTGTTTTTTGGGTCCCCTTTTGTACACCCTGACCAACTTTTCAACTTCTTTCATTTACACGGCAATTTCTTTTTATATTATTAGTTCCATCTAATTCATCCCATTCATCCATCCCATTGTTTAGTACTACAAAATAAATAAAATAAAAAAGCAACACATGTAAAAAAATTAATGTATGTATGTATATATATATATATATATATATATATATATATATAGTGGTCTAGGCGCCGAATATAATTTCGTGCCTTGGTCCATGTGGCCCGGGAGCCCTAAGCCTCTTCAAAGAGATATCGAAGAGGCTTACAGATCTGGCAGTTGTCTCGCACAAAGAATAAGCTTAGGTATTCAGCAAGGTAATGCCAGCATCTTTGGCACAATGCCGCAGGGGCCATTTATAAATTTACTTTAGTTTTAATCTATATTATTTTTAAATTAGTTTTTTCATTATTACTTTAGCTAATATGTAATTGTTGTGATTAAATTAATATGTACTCATATAAAGCATGTTATTTTTCATTTACCTGCATAGAATTGAATGTCCTTGCACCAGCCATGGTGTGATTCAATAGAATCACAAGATAATCCGATCACCTTCACATGCCGGCGCATAAACTCAGGATGTAAACTGATGACTCGAGCTAGTTCGGTTGTGCACACTGGAGTGAAATCAGATGGGTGCGAGAAAAGTACACACCACCTGTAAATAATCGCCAGAATTAAAAAGTTTATAACCTGAGAGTCAGCGAGAATACTATTGTAAATAAACTACTTACGAATCTTCCAACCAATCATGGAAATTTATTTCTCCTTCAGTAGTATTGGCTGTAAAATTAGGAAAAACATCCCCTAAAATCATTTTGAGACGCCGGCTTCGTTAGTTTTATTTTTGCTAGTATAAGCTAGCTATGATAATATAAATATCAAGATATTTCAGTATCAAAGCTAGGATCGCAAATTATCGTATCCCTGAAGTACTATTTAATTATATTGTTTTCTTGGAAGTAAAACACGCTATTCCTTTGTTTTGAATATGAATTGAATTCAAAGTTGAAGTTGTAGGTTCTTCTGTAGTTCAGTTTTCATTCATTTCTCAACTGACATATAATTGCCAGCAATTCGCTCAATTTAGTAAATGTCTATGGATTGGTTTCAGAAGTTATAAGGCTCATACACACCTAGCAATTTTTCACAACGACAGGTTATAATCTGACTAGAATCTGAAATTTGTTACGTCTGAGGGGCTACCGCGAAACGAAATCGAACTTCGTTTGTGTATCTCCGTCTCTGTCGCACTTGCCAGTTCCAGCGACAGAGAGGGAGATACTTTTTTCCACTTCGCGGTAGCCCCTTTGTACGCTACACCCAATTATGACTTCAACATGTTGTACTGACAAATTGGGGTAAAATCACATAATGTGGATTCCCCATAAGTGTTGCAGGCCTTAGGCCTCTCACAGACTGGCGCGGCCTGTCCGCGGCGGACAATAGTAATATAGTAAACCTGTCATTAAGTAATGTATCTTATTCCAAGCCTATAAAATTGAGATGGCATCACCTGTTTCGACTGGCAACACTCCCAAGTCCCACGTGACTTCTAGTATTACCGCCAAATTCCCCCTCTTTAAACCAGCATGGCGTCGATATCGGCTGCGCGCCTGCGAGCCATCATTGGCGTTCTGTTTCTTGCAGAGGCAACATGTAGTACTAGCCTCGGCAGTACTACCTATATTATACTCCTAGAAACGGAAAATTCCTTGCAATTTTCTGGTCGTAATGTTCCATGATAGTGACAAAATTGACAGCTTGTATGCTTCAAGGTACAGTATCATCGAAATGAAGGTGCAGGATTCAACTCCGCTAACAAAAGGTTAGCGAAGATTCTTCACCACCGGCGGACGGCCACGGACGGGTTCTAGTATCGGAGGAAATTGTGAGTGGTACCTACTCAGGAGGTAAGGTGCTTTAATGATGTTTGTTTCTCGCGCATGAAGGAAATTTACTAACTGACTTAACTAGATTTGGTACTATTAAATGTATACATATAATGATGGGGCCAGGAGGTGGAATTCCTCAATGGTTAATAGTATGGCCGGTACTCAAAATGCAATTCTTATCAAACTGATTTTATAATGTAGTTCAAATACATTCATTTCTGAAAAGTTACTACTTTTTCGGTAGTATAGTGGTAAGTATCCCCGCCTGTCACACGGGAGACCGGGGTTTGATTCCCCTCCGGAGAGCCACGTAACATATGCGTATTTTCAGTAGTGTTGGGAAAACTGTGCCAAAGGGGGGCCTGATAATTTCCAGCGAGTCGACGCCACCCCGCTGCGCGGGGTGTCTATTTCTGGTCTAAGGGACACAAGTGAACCCGTACTTAACCGACCTAAGACAGAGTTCGCTTAAGACACATAGTTTAGTCACATATGCCATTTAATCATACTTTTACTTATTACTTCCTATAAATGGTTTTTAGTCTTCGCGTAGATAGACGTTGAGAGTAACTATTGCGTGCGTACATTCCGCTGCAAGCATACAGGATAGAATCTCTAATGAAGAGTTACTATGTATTTAATTATGGGATCATGACTGCGTACTCATGTGTTGACTGTTACGCACCAGACGCATGTTCGAGTTCCGACATGTTTCATATGTTTGAATTTCAGAAGCTATAAGGTATTTTCCAGCCTACGCGCTTCTGCGCAAAAAGTTGCTAGTGCTACCAACCGTTCAGCAGTCTCTCCTGCGCAAGGAGTTGCTACCAACCGTTCAACAGTCGCTCCTGTATGCGCAAGCTGAGCAAATTGGCGAATGTTACGGTCAAAGCATCAGAAACCCTTACTTTGCCTTCCGCAGATTAAAGCTCTCGCTGGCTCTGCCAAGGTACATAAAAGTACTTGCTTTGGCAGTACATATACTAAAATTGGAACGATACAGAGAACATTTGCATGGCCCCTGCGCAAGGATGACACGCAAAATCGTGAAGCGTTCTACATTTTTGTTGTAGCAAACAAGGTAGGTCCGAGCACATAGCGCGAGACAGGAGGTGGGGCTACAGCGTAGTTTCCAACGAAGAACAGGTTGTAATTATCAGGAAAGTCTAAATACTGTTCGCCATTTGAGAAGGGCAGTGTACTGACACTGCCCTTCTCAAATGTTGTCAGTCGTTGACGTAGGATATCGAGAGACCTTGCGGACCACGAATTGTTTATACCGGGACTATGGACGTAATTTTCTCTAGTCCTGATGTGGGCAGGTGGACGGAGTAGTTAATCATTCAAACGACTCAAGTCCGTTTATGCGGAACGCTTCCACATATTGTCTTTTTCAAGGTTCCCGATTTTAACCACGTGATTGGATGGTGACACTGTGCTTTTATGTATTCTTTTTAGTCATTCAGATCGTACAACATACGACGACTGCCGAAGGTAATATACTTCGATTTAGATATTTGTTTAGTTTCTATTTTTCGGCGGCAGCTTCGCTCATCATTCAGTCACACTCATAGTTGAGGTCCTCAGATCTCGAAGTATCAGGCTCGTTGCCTGTGTGCGCCAGAGTCATTCTCAGCTGAAAGGATCCAGCACAAAACACAAGATTTTCATGAGACGTTAGGAAAGAACTTATAAGGTAAACGTCCCAATATTTGACATCTTCTATTCTAATAATTTAAATATTGCTCGCCTTTATTGCTTAGTAAGTTGAAAGTAACTAGTATTGGCCCCGTGTTCAAACTGGAACGGTTACATTTCCTGCGTGTCACGAACGTACATATATGCATTCTTTACACTGCCACAGACTCAGCATATAAAAATAAAAAATAAACCCAGCTTCATCAGTCTTGGAGTAAGTCGCTTTGATGAATATTATCCGACAGTATATGTGCTAGATGAAGTTGAAGCTATTTGTGATTCTAGATCTGGAGCTAGTTGACCTTGTGATTACCACTTGTATTAATTATTTGTCTATATCGTCATTGTGACTGGGGTCAGATCTGTATTAGACGGCGTTAACGGCTACTAACGGAGGATATAGTGAGTCTTTTTGTTTAATTTTCCTAGCATGTTGCCAGTACCGACACCCAGGGAAAGTAATAGACTGAGAATCTCGTCTATATTAGCTCATTGCAGATAATTAAACATTTGTAACGTACTTACACGGTACTAGAACGGTAAGAATACTAAGAATTTAGTAGTATCATGTAGCACACATTCAGAATCACGCGCTAAATCGCGTCGCCTTCGTACCTACTACCTACGTTACAGTCGTAAGTCATATGTACACCACCATGGTAGATAGATTTTAAAGATTTTTTCAGTAGGGATGGCATCCACTCTATTCCACAAGGGGCTTAAACTATAAGGAACTTTGGGGTACTCTGTCAGATCTTTTCGCGTTGAAGGAAGTCCAAATAGTTTCGGTACATTACCTAGTGATTAGTTCAGTTAGTTCATCGTTCGTCACAGTTTGTAATTTCAATAGGAGTCTTTCGTGAAACAACACGTTTTTTCTCATCTGAATGCTGATCATATCTATATTTTACCTCGTTTGCCGTTTTATTTAGTGACCTAGGGAATGAGGCCCGCTTATAATTATCCCATGGAGTTTTATTATACTACATTCTTTGTATTGTGACAGACACCTTACCACAAATATAATCATTAGATGGTTGTAAAAGTCTAGTTGATGAGTAGAGGGCCATCCCAAAGTTAAACTCTTAGCACTAGGGTCACCTAGGGCATCTTTTTAACCAACTTGGCTAAGTATGGCATGTATTTATTTACATATTAGATTACGCTTGAACAGGTCAATACCTACACAGATTTTATCATGTAGTTTTGTGGTCGCTCACGAATCCTCACTGAGTTCACACTTTATTGTTAGCCAGGTTTTTTAAAGTTTCATCATCCTATGTGGGTAAGTATTTTGAGGTGGATCGATACTTGAGACTTATAGATGGAAGGAATAGGTATTACATTTGTTAAAATAAAACTTTAATCCGATTTTGGCTCCCTGGTTGCCAATAAATAACATATTCAGATTGTCTTGATAAACGTTTTTTATTCCAAATATCGACCCACTTATCAAAACGCAGACATTTGCCCCCGATACAATAAAGGTGATTAAGTTATGAACAGGCGACTTTGTTAAGCCAGTTTCATGAACTTGAACAATCATTCATGCTTTTCTGAACAATGCTAACGCACATATTATTTAGATTGTCTATGAACAATATATGCTATCGTCGAGCTGGCTTGACACTCTTTGAGAGTCGTAATATTATTTTTGAATATGTAATCGTCTTGGAATTACGATCACGTGCTCGGTGATGTCATATTTCACAAATTTTATAAGAAAACTTTTGGCTTTTAAAACCAATCCAGACCTGATTTCGTGGTTTGATATGTATCGAAGTAAATATATAATTATTGAATATGGGAATTACTCGAGTTTGTACATGAGCCTTTCACTGCTGTTCAAGTTTTCTTATAAAAACCTAACCAAAAGCTAACTTCTTAATATTTGTTTTTTCACATTGGCGTTCTAACGAAACTATAACAGTTCTATTTTTGATCCTTTGAACCAGCAGCTGATAACAAACACTTCTCAATTTTATAGGCTTGGAATAAGGTACAATACTTAATAGACAAATTTTACCTAAAAATAAAATTTATATTAAGTTAACTTACCTTATTCCAAGCCTAATTTTATTGCTGCCTATGGCGTATGCTTAAATATCTTTCAATGTTTAATAACATTCAAGGGTATATCTTAGTATTTAATTTTATTTTTCAGAGACACAATTTAGTACTTAAGCTTATATTTCAGCCATTAAACCTAGTTTTTAAGCTTGTATTTCAGGAACACTTAGTACTTAAGCCCTTATTTCAGCTATTATAAAGTACCATAATTTATCTTCTTCAAAACCAACCACCTACACCCAATGTGGTGTTTGATTACATAACATAGTATTGCCACCGGACTACCGGCCGTGGCTGCACCGCCACCTGTCTATCTACAGTGGCTATCTACCGTCCACATATTTCATATTGGACGGCGGACTCAATTGAGAATCCAATGATGGCTCGCAGGCGCGCAGCCGATATCGACGCCATGCTGGTTCAAAGAGGGGAATTTGGCGGTAAAACTAAAAGTCACGTGGGACTTGGGAGTGTTGCCAGTCGAAACAGGTGATGCCATCTCAATTTTATAGGCTTGGAATCAGGTAAGTTAACTTAATATAAATTTTATTTTTAGGTAAAATTTGTCTATTAGCTGTCAAATTTACTATTGACCGCCACCGCAGGCCGCGCCACTGTGTTGCAGGCCTTAATAATTAGTTTACCACAGACAATATAATAGACATTTCATGACTTCAGTACAATAGTACAACACTATTTCCGATTGATTGATTAATCAATGGCGTCACCGTTAACGTTATAACCCGTAAAGCACTTTTTTGTAGTTATCTCCTACATATTTATTACTAATTGAGTTGATATTTTAAGGATCTATAGTTGTCACATTGCAAGGTGAGTACTTTCATTAGTATACGACTTTAGCATCAAATGCCTGGCAGTAATGCTTTATGTTCCTCTGAATGGACTTCGCATTTCACACAAAATGGACGTCAAATTGCATTTTATCATGATTATGTAAAAATGAATTGGCAGCTACGTGTTCTGCGATATACTTACAACATATCTTACTGCTATTTGTAGAGCAGGTTTGGTGTAAGCTATGTACATGATGATATATTTTAGGGTACTGTTTTACCTGGCGGCGACAGGGAACGTGATGTGATGAGGCACGGCATGCTGAAACGTTTTTGCAACCTTTAGGTTTCCTTTTAAATGTTATTATTATTTCATTATCGTGCATTTTCGTATTGATTTCTTTACACATACTTCATAAAATAGTGAATTTAGTGCTAACCGTTTATTTACATGACATAAATAAGTGTCATTGTCCTCTTTCACACTGTCGGAGAAGCATTTCCTATACAAAGCGAGTTTCATTATTTAAAGGGAGTAGTTTTAGTAACAGGAATATATAGGTAACTTGTATATAAATCTTCCTGGCACCAGATATCTAAATTTTTATGACAAGAAAATATGTTTTGGGTAAACTTTTACCTAATTTGTTAAAATGTACCTTTTCACTATGTGTTACCTTTAAATAGCCTTAAGTTAACAATCTTATAATTACAAATGGTCCTCATTTACTAACTAGTTGTTTGATTTTGGCTTGAGCGAATGTTTTGCTTTGGCTTTGTTTATGGAGCACTGATTGTAGAAGTTGCTGTAATATACAGTATCATCATTATAATTATACACATTCAATTACTTTTGGCTGATCGGTAATCTGATTGTTTTTATTTTGTAATCAACTTCACAGTTGCTTCCTATTAGTAGTAGTTAAACAACATAGCGAAAAGAAAATCCAACCCATGCAATGCAACATTTGAATAAGATCATGCAGTTTAATGGTGATCTTATGTAGGTTAGATCATTTGTTTTGTTATTTTTAGCATCTTTAGTGCAATAAATTGTCGTAATAATGGGATAAAATAAGACATGTATACATTAGGAAAAGATTAACATGCAATGCATTGTGTTTTAAATTTAATTAACTTTCAGTTATTTGAACTATATTAAAATAGCTCTATATTTTTTTTACAGATAGTACTGCTGTAGAGGTTGCTATGTTCAAGAAATTATTGTATAGACTAATACATTAGCAAGTGTTTATACTGAGATGCAGACTATCAAGTGCGTTGTGGTAGGCGATGGAGCTGTGGGCAAGACTTGCCTGCTCATCAGCTACACTACCAACAAGTTTCCTTCCGAGTATGTGCCCACAGTTTTTGATAACTATGCCGTAACTGTCATGATTGGTGGGGAGCCTTACACCCTAGGGCTTTTTGATACTGCAGGTTAGTGTGGATTATCATTTTGTTTTAGAATAAATTAAATATGAATTAACATTTCATTGACGGAAGGTGGTCACACTAAACAAGTTGACTCTCATGCAAGCAAGTATTATTTTTGCATTAATACCAGTAAGACCAAATTTTTTCCACCAAACTATGCTCCCAGTTTAGCAGTAACTATAGTAGAAAAGTTATCATTATTCTTTAATTTCATTCAACTATGTAACATTTGTGATATAGGCGTAAATAATGTATATTTTTGTTATATTGTAGGACAGGAAGATTATGACAGGCTACGGCCGCTGAGCTATCCCCAGACAGATGTTTTCCTCGTTTGCTTCAGTGTGGTTAGCCCCAGTTCATTTGAAAATGTTAAGGAAAAGGTATGTAATAGTAACAATATGTGTATGGAAATATATTTTTTGTTTTTAACATCAATTAATGTAATTGTTTTTTAATTTTTTTAGTGGGTACCAGAAATAACTCACCATCAACAAAAAACACCTTTCTTATTGGTGGGGACGCAGATTGACCTTCGAGATGACCCAGTCACACTGGAGAAACTTGCAAAGATTAAACAGAAGCCGGTCTCTTTAGAACAGGGAGAAAAACTGGCCAAAGAACTGAAAGCTGTTAAATATGTAGAATGCTCTGCACTTACACAGGTTTGTAAGAAAGGATATTATAGTTATAGAATATTCTGTTGCTGTATGTTATAGTCCAAAAAAATGTGGTTGTTTATGCTGTCAGTCTTTCTGTCAAGACCCCTAACCTCGGGAATGCCTGGAGGTATTGTGTTGAAATTAAAACTGTATACTCAGATCTACAGTCACTAAAGCTGTATTTTTTTAAAATTTAAAATGATATCACTAGGGAGTCTTAGAGGGACTAAATCTTTAATTTCTTTTTAAACTCGTAAGAAACAAGATTGATTGTCCACAGCTCCTTAGTAGTCTTTGGTTTTCAGTGCCTCATAGAATTCCACATTTTGCTGCCAAGCCACTGTCTTATCCCCTGCAACAAACTTTGTTGGGCTCTTTCTCCCTTCTACCACGATTGAGCAAATTACTCAACAAATATAGCGATTCTATCAACATAAACTTTGACTCCATGATTAGTTAATTCATTTAGTTAATTAATGTTAATTGCTTTCTTATTTTTTTAAATAAGTCCTTCTTTATATTGGCATGCTGTGTTTACCTGTAAGTTTATACATTAGGCATAAGACACTTAACTATAAACTATCTGTAAATATCAATGTAACTGTTGGTGAACCTTTAAATAAATAAATCACATCATCAGCCTATATACGTCCCACTGCTGGGCACAGGCCTCCTCTCATGTATGAGAGGGAAATAAATAAATACTTATAAGTAAACATAAAAAAAAGATACGCCCATTTATGCCTCAAAAAACGTATTTCGACACTCAAGGGAATCACCATTTATAGGGTACATTCTGCTGACCTAGAACTATGAAATTTAGCAAGTAATGTCATCTTATACTACAAATACAGGGAAAAATTAGAAAAGTATACATTTTTAATTAAATTAGAAAAGTATACATTTTTAATTAAATCACAAAAAAACAGGGTGTTTATGCAAGGAACAGGATCTTGAAGTGAGTTAAACATGTCATGTGGGGTATCATATGAAATGTCTTCA